>CM052441.1:102012600-102044876 GCA_028533085.1 Varecia variegata
CCCCATTCGTAGATGAGGACATCGAGGCTCCAAGAGGTGAAGTGACTTTCCAGTGTTTCACGGCAGATACGTGGTGGAACTGGGGTTCAAACCCAGGCCTTCCTGACTCCAGAGTCCTGATTCCCTCTGACCCAGTGGGCTCCTGGCTGCTGGGTGCGGCTATTCCTGAGAGGTCTCCTCCTGCACCTCCCAGTGCAAAGGGCAACAGCACGAACTCCCCAGGCCTGGCCATTGAGAGCCTGGGGTTTGAACACCGGCCCTGCCTTTCTCTGGGTCAGATGCTTGCTCTGTAACTCGGGATTTCTCTACTCGGTCACCCGGTCTGGCACTGATCAGATCTCTTGGTGGCCATTTGCCACCAGACCGGGGCGTGAGAATCGCTCCCTCCTGGCCCTGCCTTGGGCGCGATGGGCGTCCTCAGCACTTCTCTGGCACTTCTCCGCGGCCTCCGAGCCTGCCCCAGCTCTACCACTGGAGTTGTTCCCCCATTTTCCAGACAGGAAAACTGAGGAGAGCAGAATAGAAGGCCCCGCCGGGCCGGCCCTCACCCTTGTTCTTCTGCGTCCGAGCGATCTCCTTCTCGATCTCCGATATCTTCTCCAAGATCCCCATGGCAGCGGCAGAGCTGGGGACGCCGACGGCGACGACAGCGGCACCAAGAATTCCGGTCTGACGGCGGCTGCAGAGCAGTGCGCGCCCGGAAGCCACTGAGAACAGCGTCCTCGTGGGCTCCCGGTGCTCCCGCATTCACAGTCCGGGCGGGCGACGTCGAGCGCAGTGCCAGATACTATTGGTTCCGCCTGCGGGGCGGGCCGGGCAGCGACCGCTAGGCGGGGCGGGGCCTGGTGGGGGCGGGGCCGTGTCGTACTGGGACCGGCTAAGACTGGCAGGAGCCGGGCGTGGAAGAGAGAGAATATCCCGGTGATGAGACCTGAACTGTGTGTCCTTGGGTGCAGCTGACTTTGCTAGTGTAAAGGAAAAGGGCTAAGCTGAAAGCCTGGTGGCTCTCATTTTGTATCGAGGTTAAAAGCGAATCCCCATTACCCCCTTAACCAAGCGCTGCCACTCAGCACTACCTGCTATCAGATGCCTCCCGATATGGTGCAGTATAAAGTAGACGGCATCTCCTATGTGGGATTCTTGCCAGAAATACTGTACCTGAGTTTACTTTTTTTTGTTTGTTTGTTTTATTCCTGCTTCTCCATGGGTTGGATGTACCTGAGTTTAGATATGAGTTTAGACACGTGGAAGCATCAGATGTGGAAAGTGAAACATTTCATAAGGCAAGTCGCCTAGGCTCTTCAAAATTGTCAATGACTGGGAGGAAATAAGCAAGGGAATTGTTCTAGAGTAAAAGATGTTAAATACAATGTGTGGAACTTGTCTGGATTCTGGGTGAAAAATTGAAAAAGCAGTTATAAAAAGACGTTCTGATCTGGGCCTGGTGGTGCTCTCCTGTAGTCCCAGCTACTTGGGAGGCTGGGGTGGGAGGATCGCTTTAGCCCAGGAATTGGAGCCTGCAGCGAGCTATGATCGTGCCACTGCACTCCAGCCTGGGTAACATATCCCGACCCCATATCTAAAATAACTAAATAAAAATTTAAAACAAGACATTCTGAGGACAATTGGGGGAAATTTATGGATTGGATAGTGAATATTACGGAGATATTGCTAATTTTCTTGGGTGTGATTATGTTGGAGAATGTCTTTATTCTTAGCAGATGCACATGCAGGATTTAGGGGTTGTTTTAGTATGCTTGGGCTGTCATGAAATACTATAGACTTGGTGGCTTAAACAGCAGATATTTATTTTCTCACAGTTCTGGACACTGGAAGCCTGAGATCAGGGTGCCAGCATGGTCAGCTTCTGGTGAGGGCTCTCTTCCTGGCTGGCAGAGGGCTGCTTTCTCATTGTTTCTTCACATGGCCTTTCCTCAGTGCATACTTTCAGAGAGCAAGCTCACTGGTGTCTCTTCTTACAAGGCCATTAATCCCACCATGAATAGTACGGTACCCCCATGAACTCATCTAACCCTCTTTACCCCCAGAGGCCCCATTTCCAAATACCATCATATTGGGAATTAGGGCTTCAATATGTGAATTTGTGGGGGACACAAACATTCAGTCTATAGTAAGTGTGAAAGTTCATGATGTCTGCACCTTACTCTCGAGTAGTTCAAAATATGTATATATTTAAAGAAAGCATACTAAAGTAAATGTGGCAATGTGTTCACAATTGTTGAACCTGGGGGAAGGGTATGTGGGTGCTATTGAATTATTCCTTCAACTTTTCTGTATGTTTTTAATAAAAAGTTGGAGAAAAGGAACAGGTCCTTGGAAATCATACTACTTGTGTTCAAATTCCAGGTTCATAACTGTGTGAGTTTGGTTAAATTTCTTAACCCCTCTGAGCATGTTTCTACATCCTAAAAATGGGAATACTGTGGTTGCTATAAAAATGAAATTAGATAATGACTCCAGAGCACCTGGCATATAGTTTGCTTGCTCATAAGTTCTCTTTGAAAGCCAGAGCCATTGGAAGTCACTTCTCATCTGTCTCTCATCCCTCCTCAGATTCAACCCATATTTATTAAGCACCTACTGTGCACCAGGCTATGGGCTAGGTAGGAACTTGTGCAAGCTCTGACCTTGCCACTCTCATCTGCATTTTACAAACTGAGGTCACAAGCTATTCAATGGCAGGGCTGAGATCTGAACCCAGAGCTTTCAATTCCAAGTTCAGTGACCCCACGGTAATGTGACAGACTGTAGGTAGAATATATATGTATGTTGTTTCTGTAAACAAAGAAGATGATAGAGGTGAGAACAATCTGGGAACTGGAGAGGTCTGTGAAGATGTGGAGGCTTGAAGAGCCCTGGCCCAGGAGTGGGTCTGTAAGTCCTCTCTGCCTCCAACTTCTATGTGATGTGGCTCTCAGGGTCTCCTTTACCATCACCCCTGTGCCCACAGAAGCATGTTCACTTCCAGTTTACAGTTGAGTAAATGGGAGAGTTTTGGAAAACGACTCACCTTCCAAGAGTCCTGGCATCTTTGCCATTGTATCTGCTTCTGTGACAATCCTTGTGGGCCTTGGTTTCTTCACAAGTAACATGGTAATTGCGCCTATGTCAAGGGTCACGGGAGCACATCAAGCTTCCTCTAGGCAACTGCCTCTCCTGCTTGCCCAGTCTGGGTCCTCCAAACCCTAACCTGGGAGGCCAACTATAAGCCTCGCTGTTCATGCTGCCCAAGGAACCCTCAAGATGGAGTTTATGTGTTTCTGGAGAGGCTGCTACTAGAACTATAGAAACATTTGATTTGTGCATCAAAAGACACTATTAACAGAGTGAAAAGGCAATCCACAGAATGGTAGAAAATATTTGCAAAAACCACCTGAATAAAAAAAATGGGCAAAGGACTTGAACAGGAAGTTAGTGTTTAATGGGTGCAGAGTTTCAGTTTGGGATGATGAAAAACTTCTGGAGATGGAGGGTGGTGATGGTTGCAAAACATGAACATACTTAATGCCACTGAATTGTACACTTAAAAATGGTTAAAATGGTAAATTTTATGTATATTTGTTATATATATTTTACCACAAGAAAAGAAAGCATTTCAGAACAAATTCTGACAAAGTGGCTGGGGGCAAATCTGGACTTCACCATTTACAATTACAATTATCTAATTGGGATAGCATTCCTCACTCAAATCCATTCATTTATTGAACAAATATTTCTAGAGCACCTATTTTTTGCCAGATGACTCCTAAAAGGATGGTCCTTGTCCTCACCCTCTGTGAACTTGCTGGGTACCTGTGGGCGGGTCAGGTAACCTCTCAGGTCCACCACCTCACTGTGGAATGGAGGAATGGAGGCAGTGCCTGTCTGCTTGATCGAATTGGCTAATGGAGCTGTTGGCCATTCAGCTGGTATTTGGTGGGCATGACCCACTGGGTCCTGTGGATGCAGAAATGAATGACACACCAGCCCTGCTCTCAGGGAGGTCAGAGCTGGGCTGGGGAGCTAGATTAGTGAACAAAAAGATGGGAAGTCCACAGCAAAAGATAGAATGGGTACAACCCTATTATATGTGAGAAACGGCACATAATTTCTTTTTTCATGTCAAATGGGTAATGTGCCAACATCATAACACGGTCTGAGGGAGGCACATCTCACACATGATCGTGAAAACCCAACCATCACACTTAGGAACTACAAAAGGATTGCATTATGATGATGATGATGATGATGTAGAGATGGGGGTCTTGTTATGGAGCTAAGGCTGGCCTCAAACTCCCACTCCCAGGCTCAAAGGATCCTCCCACCTCAGCCTCCTAAATAACTGGGACTACAGATGCATGCCCCTATGCCTGGCTTATTTTTAAAAATTAATTTCAATTTTCAATCCAACTCTTAGTTGCCATATAGACATACTGGTGGGAAATTTAAACTCAGTCATGGCTGGGCCTTCCTCACCAGTATAAACTAGGTAGGCCCTGCAGATGTCATCCATCCTAATCAACAAATGAGCTGCTGGAGGTGGGGCTGTGACTGGGGAGGGTGTGATCAGCCCTGGGGGCTATCCTGGCTGGGAAGTCCCTAATGCACACAGGTGGTTCAGCAGAACCTCTTCTTGAGGGGATGGGCATCAGTGAAGCCAGTCCTGGAATACACCAACACCCCGTCCCCCTGCGCCTGGGCATCCACCAAAGGTAGGAGCTACCATGTTGGGGCAGGCTGTGGGGAGCATGATGTACCTGTGATGCAAATGTCCATTTTTACCTGGGGCATTTTCTGGAGGTTGACTCTGATGCAGGAAAAGGAGCATTTTAATCCTAGTTGGGCACACTTCAGTGAGGCTGCAGCAAACTCAGACATCTGGAGTCGGGGGCAGGGGGCAGCACGTGGGGCTGTTTGTGCTTTCAAACCAAGCTGTGCTTCTGTGGTGAGTTCACATCTGAGGGCTTTATATCAAGCTTTTGGACTGAAATCCAGGAAACAAAGCAGGTAGACTCCCTACATACTGACCTGCGGTGCGGCCAGATGGTGTCTGCTTTCTTACAGGAAGCTTCATTGTCTCTGCTTTCTCGCCTACCTTCTCTCCTGAACGTACTCTGCTCCCTTTTTGCCCCACCATTCCGTGAAGGCTGCTCTCCTCAAGGTCAGAAGTGACCCTCACACCGCTCTATGCAAAGATCAAGACAGCATCAGTTGACAGTTGACGCCTCCTGCTCCTGTCCCTCTCCCGTGGCTTCCAGAATGCCAGCTTGCCTTCCATCCCACTGGCTGTTCCTCCTCTTGTCTGTGAGCTTTTGATGTTGGAGGGCTCCAGAGCTCCATTCTTAGCACCCCCTCTGTCTACACTCACCTCCTTGGTGATCTCATCCTGTCTTGCAGCTTTAAATACCCCGCCTAGATGCTGCCAGAGCCCACATTTTTATCTCCAGTCCAGACCTTTCTCATTCATTTCTCCCGAATTCCTATATCCATCACCACTTGGAATTCCCATGCTTATCTCAGACTTAACATGTCCAAAGCAGAACTCCTGTTCTTCTCCAGACCTGTTCCAGCCATAGTTTTACCCAGCAGAGACAAACCTGTTCACCAAGTCTAGTTCCCTCTCCGTCTAGGTGCCCAGCTGGACCCTGTTTCCCAGCCCCTTTGCAGATGGGTGTGGCCTTGTGAATGGCCAGAAGCCACACTTAGTGCACCAACACCACAAGCCTGAAAGCCTCCCGTTCCTGTGGGAGAGGCTCGCTTAGTCACTCTCAAACTTTCCTGCACGTTAGAGTCACCTGGAGCTTTCAGAACATCAACAGGTGCCATAGGGCTGCCCTGGATACTGCCTGACATAAGAACGTTAAACCATTCCCAGGTGATTCTCATGTGCAGCCACGTTCAATTGTGGAGAGGAACGATGACTAATGCATCGAAAAATGAAGCAAGCTGAAAAACCAAAAGGAAAAATGGCAAAAATAAACTTGAATTCAGCATATGCTTCTGTACAAATGAAAAGCCTTACTTCTTTTTCCCACTATGTACAAATAAGGAGTTTCAATCTTTAGAGTCTAGATGTTTTGGAAGAAAAATCTGGAGGGAAAAGCTGTTCAACTGCAATCTTTAGTCCCCCACTCCCTTGAATATCAAAGCTAGCTGCCTACTTCATTACCGAGCAATTTCAGTGCGTCCCTTCTCAGGTGCGGTTCAGATCAGTGGAGACTGCAGTCATGTTTATAATTTTCCTTTTGTCCCGTCTTGGAGTTGGTTTCACACTTAACCTACACAATTTCCACAGTTTCTACTGTTCCTATCGATGCTCTAAAAACAAAGCAAACTAAAGGTTAAAAATTGGGGATGTAAGAATTGAGATGTTAAAGCCGGTATTGCTGGTGTTCTAGACTATTAGTTCCTTGAGGGCAGGGAGACATTTTGTCCTCCCCAATACCTAGAATGCTGCAATACGTGTGGTAAGCTTCAGTAAGTATTTTAATGTTACTAAGCAAAAATAACACTTTACTTGTGTGTTGCATTTTTAGAACTTACTAAGTGCTTTTGGGAGCATCTCCTTGAATCCTCAACAATTCTTTGGTGCAGGAGAAGCTGTTCTTCTTCCCCCTTTCCAGGTGAGGGAACTCGAGCTCAGAGACGTTAGCTGATGCATGTGAGGGCACGTTAGGACCTAAAGGTACACTTTTCTACTGTAGGAAAGAAACAACAGTGGTGTCTTAAATTGTATGAGTACAGCATTGTGAACAGTCTGTTACCTTCTTGACACCGTGTCTCATGGGAGAAAAAAGTTTGTTACCGTTGTTTAGACAATACGAGATCAGACGATACTTGACACACATAGGGGAGCTTTGTCCTGCCATTGATGTAAATTCCCTTAGCATTTCAACTTGCTTAAAATTTAGACCTCTTTCAACACTTTAAACAGTTCCTTGAAAACGCAAACATTTCTAGCTATGTCTCTTGATGCAGCTCAGGGAGGTGGTACCTGAAACCACACAGTGTGGTTTGTCAGAATCAAGTGACACGGCTGAGTTAGGGGCCTCGCCCTTTGCAAGGCATCTTCTCTGAGGACCGCAATCACCGCCGAGAACAGTCGGACCGCACTGCCTGTTCCAACACCAGACCACGAAGCAGGCAGTGAACAGATAGCTCCATCTGCACAGTTTCTGTGTTAAATGAAAGTATAAACCCTTCGCACATGCGAAAAAAAATGCTTCCACATTTCTGAAGAAATACAGAAATGAACAAAAGCAAGCTCAAATAGAAGTGCTAAGCAGCTGAAAACCTCCAGAAAGGAAAGGAAGGAGCAACCTGACCACTGAAACTGTTCCCCAAGAGCGCCTTCCCTGCTCCCGCCCGCAGGTCTCTGGCCCGCTCTGGCAGCTCCACAGCCGGGAAGCAAAAAAGGACTTGTTCCATTAGACACAGGACAAGGTCTTGTTCGCTATTCCTCCCCACTAAAAGTTAAGTTCCACGGGAGGCATTTATCAGAACTCAAAACAGTGCTAGAACACAGTAGGTGCTTCATCTATATATCTGTTAGATAACTGTCTCTGGGTTCTCACCCTAAAGTACACTGTTAGCATTTAATATATCATCCATATTAAGGAAGTATCCTATTTTTATAAGAATATTTTATCAAACAAAAGCTAATTTTTCAAGTATCTTTTAAGCAATTAATGGGATATTCATATATTTTCCTACTGATGTTACATATAAATAGATTTCCTATATTTAAGTACCCTTCCATTCCCAAGATCAATTCTCTTTTATCATGCAGGATTATTTTTAACATACTATGTATTAAATATGATTTGCTAGTGTTTTATTTAGAATTTTTTTTTTTCCAGACAGGGTCTTACTCTGTCACCCAGGCTAGAGTGCTGTAGCATCATAGTAGCTCACTGCAACCTCAAACTCCTGGGCTTAAGTGATCCTCCTGCCTCAGTCTCCCAAGTAGCTAGACTATAGGCGTGCGCCACCATGCCCAGCTAATTTTTCTTATTTTTTGTAGACATGGGGTCTTGCTAAGTTGCCCAGGCTGGTCTTGAACTCCTGGCCTCAAACAATCCTCCCACCCTGGCCTCCTAAATTGCTGGGATTACAGGTGTGAGCCACTGTGGCTGGCCTTAGAATTTTTATATTAACGTTCAAAAGTGGAATTGGTCAATGCTTTTAACTTTCTTACTCCTTTTTGTTCGATTTTACCTTTTTTTAAATACATGAAATAGCAACTGTTTTATTCTCTAGAGCAAGTGACATAGCAAAGAAATTACCTGTTCCATTAAAGACTGAAAAAACTCAATAAAGTTATCTAGTAAAAAAAAAGGAATACGACAAAGTCACTGCTTAAATACCTTTATTCTTTTTTAAAAATTATTTGGACATTGATAGCTCTGCAAAATACTTCTCCCCATCCCAAACCCTCAAACCCTTTCCACATGTCCTCCATAAAGAAACAAAATATTTGTACTTTGTACCCATTCAAATCTAATTTTTAAAAACATTTAAGATTCAAAATCAAATATTATTTTTCCTTACCAGAACTCGTTAGTAATTTTAAACCACAATGCAACATACTTAATGGCATTTCTTTTTAAAAATTAGCTTATCAGACTATTTTATGAGGAAAAAAATCAATTCAAGGCCTTAGTGAGAACATAAATTCTCTGTTTCTGAAAGCAAAAGACATTGAAAAACCCCTTTTGCTCCCCTGGAGTTTGTGATTTCATTACCAACAGAACCAGCACACAGATTGACTTTCTACTTAAAATCAGGCATTGTTTCATTACTTTTGGACTGCAGCTGAAACGCTATCTAAACTTTCCAAGGATGGGTTGGTGGAAGTCCAGCCAGGAAGAGGGCTGAGGCTGGGGACAGCAGAATGGAAGCTTTCTGAGCAGTGGATAAGAACGGCCAAATCCCTCAGGCAGGTTTGGGTGCAGGGAGATGCTGGGAAATCTGCAATCTGCACTTATCTCTTAATGATGGATACAAGTGTCAGCCAAAAATATTGCACATAGTATCAGAGGCATGTGAACCACTGAGAAGGTTCAGGAAAGCATAAATGTGGATGAGGATGATTCCCCAGAGTTCCTTCAGGAACAGAGAGAAAGAAGAGAAGGAGTTGATGTTGGTCATTGGGGAGTTACTAAGAGGAGGTGGAAAAATACTTAATCCCTTCCCTATCCTCAGCAGGCAGACTTTAAGTGAACAAATCTTCATCACAGATATGTCTGAAGTAAAAGTATCATTTCTTCATTTTTCCCAGTACAACTAACTGGTGCACTTTATTACCTAGCTAAAAGGGAAGGAAGAAAGAAATTCTACAATAGGACCTGGACTGTCTGGCTAGAACACCAGCAGTGTTTGCAAACATCCCCCCTCCCCACTCGGAGCCACATGACAAGCCACCAACAAGCTCCAGGGATGACCTCTCCCCTCAGTGCTCCGAGGAGGAGGCAAGGAGGCTCACGAAACGCAGACGGTATTGCTTAGCAGGCCGTGTGGGCAGGACTGAGGAGAAGTGTGACGAGCTGTGCTGCAGGGAGAGGCCAGCACGGCCCTGCGGCTCCCTTCACTCCTCAGTGACTCTGTCACTTAACTGAAGCCACGGTGAGCGTCTCCTCATGAGTGTGATCAGTTGGGTTTGGACAGAGGCAGCTACTCTGACACCTTGTCGAGTTTTAAGATTGAGGAAACTTTTCTGACGCATCTCTGGGAATGGATGTGAATTATTTTTCCCCTTATGAGGCAACATTTTAGGGATCCAAGGCCTGCCCTTACTGAACGAGTGGGTTGCCCCTCTGTACGCAGCCCTGGGACTGCAGACTTTAGATATCACAAGTGCCCACTGGCTACTTTCCCAAATACTTCTCCCTTAAGGCTTCCCCTAACATTCAATCTCAGTAACATACAGTACATATGTCAATAAAAGGAAAGTCACTTCTTAATAAAAAATCGTCCCCACCTCTCGTCTCATCTCACCGTAGGGCTTTATGCTCTCTTACACCACCCATGGACGTGCAACCTCCAGGTTGCTTTGCTCCTGTGGGTTATAATGCTATCTTGTTTTTAAAGCTTTTTCTCTTGTATTCGGAGTCAATCTCGTAAACCACCAGAAAATGCCAATTCCTCAAAGCCCTGCCCGTATTGGCGGGCTACAACTGATGCCAACCTATTAAGCTTTTTAAACATTAAAAAAACAAAAACAAGAAACAAAAATGGCACACATGCACACACACACACACACACACACTTTGGCACGTGAGCCTCGCGTTATTTGAGCGTGTTCATGTCTCCCGCCCCTCCCCACCCCGTCCCAACATTTCAGAGTCACTGTTTTTGGAGAATCACGACTCCTTTTGTCTCATGGAAAAGGTCGCCGTGAAGCACTGTTGTTTTGAGTAGCAAAAGGAGGAGGTACAAATGCTAAACTGGCCCCAAAAACAGTTCTTGTGTTTAGCACTATAATTTATGCAATGCTGCAAAACTTTTGTACCAGGATGACTAGTTTCAAAACTGCTGGTTGATTAAATATACATATACATATAGATATAGATATAAAAATTATTAAGTCAACATTTGCTGTTTTCAATGTGAAAACGATAAAATGTAATTCTGAATAATTGTGCATTTGCCATAGGGTCCTTGTTAAAGGGACCATAAAAATAATTTTGTAATAAAAAAACTCTTATTTTTAAGTTTAGTATTGCCCTCAAGTTCAAAAGTTTGGAGCAGAAGTACTGAGTAAGCAGGACTGGAATCTGTTCCTGCCAGGGATCCGGAAGCCTCATGTTTAGTGATCCCGACGGCAGGCCCAGAGAACCTTACTGTGAACAGTGCCAGGCTCGGCAGCCCCTGTTGGCCCATGAAGCCATCAGAACTGAAGACTGAGGCGGCCCAGCAGGGACCATTTGGCCTCCGCCCCTTGCCTCATTGGTGGCAGATGCTGCTGCAGCTCGCCAGCTCCCTGCACAGAGCTCTGGGGGCACGGAGGTGCAGGGGCTCTGCCTTCTCTCGAGCTACCAAAGGAACTGGGGGAGGGAGGCCTGGGCCCACTGAGCACCAAGGCTGAGGGTGATCCAGGAGCAGTTCTTCTACTTGGCTGGAGGTGGGATGGAGGAAGGAATGGGAATTTCAGTGATGCAGAAGTTAGCTGTGCAGGAAGGAAAAGTGCATTTAAGGTAGCTTAAAAACAGATGAAAACCAAACTACCACGGAGAGGGAGGAAGAATGGAGACCACTCCCTTCACCTGCCCCGCCGGTCCGCCACGCTCCTTGGATTCCGTGGGTTAACACTCATGCTTTCTGATGCGAGTCTGCTCGTGAAGAAACAGGAACACACTTCTCCTGGTTCTGGCAGGTACACAATTTTCTCAGCAAAGTTCTTTTTTGCCAAGTTCAGTTTTATTTGGTTGCTGTTCTGAACCGCTGTCACCGGAATTCATAGATAGGTGCGCTGTGTTCAGGAACGTGAGTTAGATTGAGGGACTGATACCTGCATGGGAGAAGAGACAGAAATGGGAGGTAGTCATCCAGTGCACACTGAGCAAAGTACGTTAGAAAACCTACCCAAACCAGAGCACCCAACAAATCACATACTTGGACTGAAATGTAAATTCATTTTATACTTCTCAAATTGAACTTAGTTTGATTTCTTTTTTTTTTTTTTTTGGTTAATCCGCCTGAACCATGCACAAGATGAACTGTTTTTTGGCATTCTGCTCTGGTCATGAAACAACTATGGTATGTCTTATAAAAACAGGAACCCGATAAGCTCTGGGAGAAGGTGCAGACCCACAACCTGGCCCCTACGTCATGCTGCCACTTGCCCCTCTCCTGCTTGAAGCATTTCAACTCTGTCCATATAAAGCCAGGCTACAGTATCCTAAGAACTTCACGGACAGGACAGGCATATCCTAATTCTCATTCCAAAGACAGCATGGAAAAAATCATTTCATCGCTACCCTAAACCTTATTTTACCATTCAGTTCATTTTCTTGCTGCCCTGGGTGTGGTATTAAGCTTGGAGAACGTTAGAGCAATCTGAAGTGTTTGTTTCCCCCTGCTGGTGGGTGCTCCAAGGAGTCCCACAGACGAAGAAGAAACAGCGGTGGACAGCCCACATGCTGGATGGCACCTCCCGGGCACACCTAGAGTCGACGGCTGGGATGTTAGCTCTCCCCTACGTGTTTCACATAGGAGTGAGCAAGAACACAGAAGAAAAGTTTATTTCTTACCCCAAAACTTATGAGGAAAGGAATATGCATTAGCCATCAGGAATATACAAATAAAAACTATAATGAGATACTGCTTCACACCCACTAGGTCAGCTATAATTATAAAGACATGATAACAAGTGTTGGGGAGGATGTGGAGAAACTGGAATTGTCATACACTGCTGGTGGGGAAGTAAAATGGTGCAGCTGCTGTGGAAAACAATTTGGCGGTTCCTCAAAAAGTTAAATATAGAATTACCGTATGACCCAGCAATTTCCCTCCTAGGTATGTGCCCAAAGAAATCGAAAGCAGGAACTCAGATACTTGTACACCCGTGTTCACAGCGGCATTACTCACTCACAATAACCAAAAAGTGGAAGCAACCCAAGTGTCCGTTAACTGATGAACAGATAAATAAAATGTTGTATAGAAATACAATGGAAAATTATTTGACAATAAAAATGAAGTTCTGATATATGCTATAACATGGATAAACCTTCAAAGCTTTATGCCAAGTGGAAAAAGCCGGCTCAAAGGCCACATATTGTAGGATTCCACGTAGGCAAATCTGTACACAGAGAAAGTATGTTAGTGGTTGCCTACTACGGCTGGAAGGGGATGGGGAGTTGGGGGTGCCAGCTAAGCAGTACAGGGTTTCCTCTTGTGATGAAAATATTCTAAAATCGATGGTTGTACAACTCTGTTAATATACTAAAGACCACTGACTTGTACACTTTAAATAAATGAGTTGCAGGGTACTCAAATAATATTTCAATAGAGCTGTTATTTTTAAAAAGGATTATGAAAAGTTTTAAAAACTCACTTGAAAACAGAACAGTTACTGAAAGCCTAATGATCATGGCTACAGGACTGGTTATTGTTGGCAGATACAATTTTGCTGCCACTGAACAAGGAATTCAATTCAGTCTAGGGTAGGATCACTCACAAGTCACCAAAGTGTGAAAAATTTGAAAGGAAATCAAGTGTTTCTACCTTCAGAGAGGAAATCAGGTATTTTCTGATATGGTTTGCCCTCTAGGGATAGCATGTGCTTAAAAAGCAGCAAGGACGCAGTAGTCCCCAGAAAGGTGGCAAAGTTAGCACTTGAGGTGGTGCTCTGTCCTTCACTGTGGATGAAACACAGGACAGGACTGTCAACTCACATGGCCCCTAGGCCATGAGACAGAAGCCGAGTGCACTCAGAAACATGTCTAAGGAATGATGCCACAAAATTTAAAAAGGCTGCTGCCATCAAAATTCACACTGTCCACAAATGGATGAAATCACATTTTAGTTACTGATTAATTTTGGGAGGATTAATACAAAACCAACGAGATTGAGATAAAAGTATTGCTTAAGAGTACTTAAAAATGAGTTCCTTCACCTAGTACTTCATTTTCATCTCGTTTACTCTGCTCTGTGGGATAGGGATGAGCCACTGTGATGAGCAACTGAGATCATTTAAATAGGTCCTCAGCATCCAAATAAAGCGTGAAATCTATACAGGACAGGCTGGGAGATCTTTCGGGTTTGATGAGCCAAGAGAGAGCCTGGGGGTGGCAAGCCTCCGCATGGCCGCTGACTGCTGGGGCCCTTACCATTCTGAACTCCTATGGTAGTAGTAGCCCTCTATGGAGGCTGCCGACTTCTGAAAGCAGATGTAGTAGAATCCGGCAAAGGAAGCACCGCTGATGTCTTTGATTGTGTGGTCTGGGACCAGGAACTGTTCCTGCACACAGAGGAAGAGGGTCAGTGACAGAGAGCACTCTCTGACCAGCCCCTGGGACCTCCCTGTTAAGGATCAGAGGGTTCTAAGGACCACTCCAGGAAAAAAACAAAAAACAAAACAAAAAAACCCCAAAAATGATCTCCTGGTCTAATCCAGACTTGCTGGGTGACAGAGAGCCTTGGGATCTCAGCCTGACTTCTGAAGCGCATTCTTGTGCTCCTGGCATATGTCTTGAGCTTGTACAATCAGCAACTCAGAGAAGGGACCATGGTCCAAACTTCTGATAAATAAATCAATACCTACCCATCTACCTGCCTGCCTCTCTACCTTTCAGAGACCACAGACAGAATGACCTGGGAAGAGTAAGTTTATGCTCCAGATCCCAGAACCACTGCTAGGTGCTTAATAACGTCTAGAATAGTGGGTCACTTCTGTAGGTCTGTGGGCTGAGGGTAGATCAGTTGCCAGGAGCCCCTGTGACACCCCCTTCAGGGGCTCAGAACCTCGTCTGAAACAGTCAGAACAGTATTGTTCTTGATCAGGCACCTTAGGAGAGAGGCAAATGTGCTACACATGAGTTGGAGGCGGTGTCCAGCACCGACTACCCTGGTCAGAAGGCCCAGGGCCTCAGGAGGTTCATGGGAGGCCCGCAGATGAGCCATCCTGAGAAACTGTTTGGAGAAAAAACAACTCCATTGCTTTTTAAATTTTAAAACATTCTTCTCCTCCTTTCAAGTCAACCTCTAAAATTGTAGTTTTAACAATTTTTTTAAAGGTTTGTTTTTTGTTGTTTTTTTTTTTGAGACAGAGTCTCACTCTGTTGCCTGGGCTAAAAGCTCAAGTGATCCTTCTGCCTCAGCCTCCTGAGTAGCTGCGACTACAGGCGTGCACCACCATGCCCAGCTAATGTTTAAATTTTTTGTAGAGACAGGCTCTTGCTATGTTGCCCAGGCTGGTCTCGAACTCCTGGCTTCAAGCAATCCTCCTGCCTCGGCTGCCCAAAGTGCTAGGATTACAATATATGTGAGCCACCACACCCGGCCCACAAGTTTTTTGAAAACATTCATTTTAAAATCAGAACGAGATGCTTCCTTTAACAGGTTGTTCAGCTGGCATGTTTCCCACTAGACGGCAAGCTCACAAGGGTAGGGCTCACCATTTACTCCACATCTGGCAACATCCACTTAAAGAGTGGTGATCCCCATCCCCCAAAATGGTGAGCGATACAAAGGAGACTGGAAAAGACTACTCTAAATGATCTGTTCTTATGAACACTGGCACAATTTCAAGATAAAACAACTTTTTTTCCTACAGACTGGCGGCTAGGGGATGGAGGTGGGTGTATGTTCACAAAGTTATTTAACAAGCATGCTTCATGATTTTGCTATCCTGTGCTTGTAAATATTGTGCTATCAAAGCAGGGAGCACAAATGACTTTTCAGCTAAAAGCCAATCTACCAAGTCAGCCAGATGGAGGTCTCTGAGGGCTGCTGAGTAGAAAACCCACATTCCATTCCTGGTCCCTCATTTCCTGAGCTGGAGGGAAGCAGAGGAGCTGAGACTGTCCTGAGCCCTGGGGAAAGGACATGGTGGAGGGTACCCGGCACTGGATGGCATTTTAGCTTGTGTCGGAGCAGGGTACGACAGATGACTAAGCTCAAAGGAAGTCTGGCTCTGCCCTGAATCCACAGAACACTTGACATGAATCAATCTGGGGCTTCAGCGGGCCCCTGGGGTGGGAGAAAGGAAAGGGAGAAGACACAAACAGGATGACCACCACCTAAGCCTGGATCCACCTGCTAGACACCAAACAGGGCAAATAGGAGCTGTCTGTGTTGTCAGCAGTTAACTGGGGTGTGCCCTGGAGCTGCGCCTGCTTTTTACAAGCACCTAAAGACTCTGCCATGAAGACAACTGTGATGAGCAACGGACACAGGAAGCCCGTGGTTAGAGCAGATGTGTGGGCACATCACAGGTGCTGGCATGCTGGGAGTCTGGAGGGCTGCCAGGTTGGACCGTACCTTCCACCTCATGAAGACATAGTCCCCATTCTTTAGCTCTTCATAATCGAAGTCATCTGAGTTAAATGATTTTGCATACTGATAAAAAGCCAGAAACTTGCCCTGAAAGCAAAAAGGAGAGTGTGAAAATCGATCAACAGAGGGAGAGGTCGGTGTCAAAACTACTCTTAGGTGCCCAGGTGCAGTCACCTTTCTGATGGCATGACAGGTGGTGACAGGCTGACAAGGGCAGCCAAGGCTGAGTACTGGATAGGGGCCCCATGGTCACCCCCAGTGAACGCAGACCTCAGCTCTGGGACAGACGCCTGGACTCCAGCTAAGGCACCAGTGGACCAGGCCTGCCTAGTTAACAGGGCCCAAGGACAAGACCAAAGGATGGAATGGGTGCAATTCTGGGCCTTTTCTCAGAACACCTTACCCACACACAATGGAAGGCTAAATTAATGAGATCTTGGTAAGTAAATCCATAGTAGCAAAAAGAGTCATGCAGAACAACTTAAAATAGCCTATCTAGCCCCACATAGAGAGGGTTTAATGAAGCCTGGTCCTCTGACGTGATATAGGGGCTTGAGCCAGCCAGTTAAGTAGAAACTAGAAATGGGTGATACAGTCGTCCTCCTGTATCCATAGGGATTGGTTCCAGGACCCCCGTGGATACCAGAATCAATGGATGCTCAAGTCTAAAGATATAAAATTGCATAGTATTTACATATACTCCATGCATATCCTCCTATATACTTTATTTTTTTATTTAAAAAATTTTTTTAGAGATAGGGTCAAGACACGTACCACAACTGGCTAATTTTAATTTTTTTTTGTAGAGATGAGGTCTCGCTATGTTGTCCAGACTGGTCTCAAACTTCTGGCCTCAAGCAATCTTCCCTCCTTGGTCTCCCAGAGTGCTAGGACTACAGGTGTGAGCTATCATGCCTGGCCCATCCCATATACTTTAAATCATCTCTAGGTTACTTATAATACCTACTAGAATGTAAGTGCCATGTAAATAGTGGTATTACTATATTGTCCAGGGAATAATGTCAAGAAAAAAGTGTGCACATGTTCAGTACAGATGTAAATTTTTTTTCAAATATTTTCAATCCACGGTTGGTTGAATCCATAGATGCAGAATCCAAAGCTAGGGAAGAGTGACTTCATATGGTTAAGTTAGAAAAGTAGACTGGAAGAATAGGTTATAAAACTGTATCTTATGATCCCATTTTTGTAAAAAGACAAAAAAGTATATACTATATAGCCAAAAGGGATTCAGGAAGAGGTTAACAGCTGTTTTATAGTTTTAGCCGTTGTCATTACAGATGATTCTTTTTCCTCTAGCTTTTGTTTTTTTCAAATATTTTAAAATAAGCATGTTTTAATTTTAAAAGAAAACATCTTAAAAAATTAAGATAGAGATATTAAGTCATAGATTTTGTCACACAGATAGTTTTTATCCTAAGTAGATTAAATATATGGAATCTTGACTTTATGGTACCACCATAATACCAACTTAAATACCACTCAGGAAAATCTGAGGGTGCAATACAATGTCTCTGCTTCTAGTTTACAATGGAAAAATGACGGCATAGGTGACGTGTATTAGACAAACACAGGTGCAGTATAGAGCCCGAGGAGTCCCAGCTGGGAATCTGGGAACCCTCTGGAAGAGGTGTGGGGAATGCTGAGTACTGTGAAGGCAGCCACAACTGCTGGAGGAGGAAACGTCCCACAGGCCCGGCTCCCTTGTGCCACCACACCTAGCATGCCAGTGTTAAGGGTGGCCTTCTTAGTCCCTCTCTCACCTAAAAGATTTCAGTCCATCCTAGCAGAGGATGCAGTCCCAGATATTTTCCAATGTTCTAATGGAAGTCAATGGGAAAATTACGAGTTGCTTTCCAGGTATTTAATTTGCAGTCAACCTAGCCTAAAACCAAGTTGTTACTGGGCCTCAAAGACTTTGCTTTTTGTAGAACCAATTTGAAATGGGAAAGACAGGTGAATGGGAGACAGGCTATAGTTTACTACAAGGAAGGACTTTCTACACTGGGGTGGTCCAGGAGAGGAAGAAGCCATCTCGTGAGGTCACAAGTCACATGGGAACAGCCCAGCAATGGGCAGGGGTGGGTGCTGGTGGGACCAAGGACCCCTCCAACTCTGGTTTCTGGTACCAGGCACCATCACATACCACTTGGGGTCTCCCAACCTTTTGGATTCTTGGATCTTGTTCATTCTCTTGTATTACAGGAAGACACAGATGACTGTCTAGCTTTAGGGTCCATTTGCTTTAACAGTCAAAACATGTAGCTTTCAAAACAGCTAAAAATTAAATTTAAATTTAACTGAAACTCAGCATTTGATAGATGCTCCTTTCCTCACTCAAGTAAAAAACATTAATAAGCAAAGGGATGCAGTAGGAGTTCTCTCCGGACAGTTGTGCCAGAATTGGGGAAGAGTTTAGACGCCCCGGCATCAGGGGCAATGGGAGAATGAGTTCTAGAATCTACATTACTGACATAACCATTTCTGGTTGGTTTACAGGAGGTAAACACATGGGACTTCCTCAGTGTTAAACAAAACTTCATCATCACTATGGTCAACTAAGCCAAAAGGCTATTATCATAGCTTGGAAAATAGATCTTTGAAGACACAGTAATTGTGTGACAACCAATGAAAAGACTCCAGAACAGTAACTCTAAATTGTCATGAAGTGTTCACTACTGGTAAATGACAATGTTCTACACTTGACAGTTAAAAAGAGGGAGCCTGGATTTTTCAGTGGTGTGTTTAAGACTGTACAGCGTCTACCAGGAGCCAGATGAAAAGAAACAATGTGGTTCTGCCCTCACGGACAGGCCAGCGGGAGGGCAGGTTCCCAGAACAGCATCTCTGTCTCATGGCAATCCTACAGTCAGGGGTAACTGCTGCATGTTTCACAGGGTTTTCCCCATGTCGAAGTGATTACAAAGGAACAGTGGACAGAAGACAGACAAACAGGTGGGAAGGACAGGGTATACTGTGAAGATTCTGACAGCTAGACAAAGTTTTTGCTGGAACTCTGGGGGTTGCTCTCGTTAGATAACCACTTGCTACTTAAGAAGCAGGTCAGACAGTTTCCAAACTCTCTTCCTAAGGAAGGTGGAACAACTGAGGTTTGAGTGCAGAACAGGCGTCCATTTGGCTGCAAAGCCCCGTAACTCCCAATAAGGAACGAGGTCTCTGGCTCCCAGTACTTCCTCAGTGCTCCAGCAGTCCCTGGCAACCAGAGCAGATCAGAGACTGACTTACCCAGTGTTTCCGATCAACATCTTCATCTGCATCCCACTTGCGAGTTAAGAAAGGGTGTTTTTTGCTGATTATTTCTCCTTCAAAGAAGGTCGTAAGGGTTGGGTACTCCTATGGTAAAAGCCCAAATATTAAAACAAGATGTTGAATGAGTTTCAGCCTTCTAACAAGGCATCAGTCTTTCTTTAACTTCTTCCCAATACTCTGACATTGCTAACTGACAGTCCAGACTGGAGTTAGATCCAGCTGATTTACCAAGAGGCTGTGGAAATGAATCTGAATTTAAATTGCCCGGTGTCTCTTAGACTTAGCTATAAGCACAGAACCCTTCTTTGACTTCACTTGTGAGGTGTTGTCACGTGTTGGTCTCTCGGAAAAGAATGTGAATGATTTCCACAAGTATGTCCTGAATGTTCTAGCACACAAAGAAAATAACTTAGTAGATTTTACTTTCCAAGGTACACACTCAAAGAGGCTCCACAATCACAACACTGACAGCTGAGTCTCCATCAGACCACAGACCCCTCTAGTTCTCAAGCTGGCTCAGTCATTTCTCCCTTTTATACCAATTCTTCAAATTTCCAGAAGTGGATTTTTTGGTAGAATACTTTGACATATAGGGATACATGTAATTCTATCACATGAACTAAGAACAATTTATCTGAAAGAAACTATATGCAAATCACATCTGCAATGTAAAATCACAACCATTAAGCAACATGTCGTTTAAGAAATAAGCAAGCTGTCATGGCTGCTTGGAGTGTGTCACGAATTTTATTTGCTCTTTGTTCATGTGCTAATAAGTAGGCACAAAAAATTAAAACAGTAAAAAGTCTACCAATACTCTGCCCTTGTAAAAACCAACCAACCAACTAACCAACCAACCCACCCCTCAAACTAAAACACTTATGGTTTAAATCTGCAGGCCATGGGCCACAGAGCTCGCACCCACACCCTGCCCCACCCCCCACGCCACCATGGCAAAATTGTCTTTCAGGAAACTTAGGAACAGGAGTTGGGGGGGCGGGCTGCACAGAAGAGCAGCAGGCAAGTGAAGCTTCATCTGCATTTACACCTGCTCCCCATCGCTCGCATCACCACCTATCTTCAATGAAAGCAGTCCCTGGTGCCAAAAAGGTTGGGGACTGCTGGTTTAAATCACTAGTTTCCCTAGTGATTTTGCACTAACTTCTTTCTAAACACACTTTAAGCAGTACTGAGTGTGGCTACAGGGTACCCTCAAACTCTTGAGAATTAAATAAAATAAATACATAATGAATGAGATTCAATATGTACAGAAGTCACAAAAAAGAGAAAATATATCTCAGAGCAGGAACAGGAAATTCAAGCACTTGACTACAGCCAAATTGGAGCTAATTTACAGAGCCAAAGAAAAAACCATGTCAGCAGGAGGGATATCAGGAAAAAAAAACAAGTCAGAGAGGGAGAGCCATAGCCAGCACCTCCCCTACAACCACCCCCACACCCACCGCCCCAGTAGGGCATGGGCCTCCCACAGCAGGCCTGGCTGTCATCAGTCATTTAAATTCTCCAAGAAATCCTTTCACTGATTCTAGGCTCACCCGAAACTATCTGTTGATTGGTGCCCTGACTTTCCAAGTAGACCTGTCTTCTGACAGATTAACATTCAATTGGCCAGTAAGTCAGAACTTCTTTTTTTTTTTTTGAGACAGAGTCTCCCTCTGTAGCCCAGGCTAGAGTGCTGTGGCATCATCACAGCTCACAGCAACCGCAAACTCCTGGGCTCAAGTGATCTTTCTGCCTCAACCTTCCAAGTAGCTGGGACTACAGGCATGTGCCACCATGCCCGGCTAATTTTTGTATTTTTAGTAGAGGCAGGGTCTCACTCTCACTCAGGCTGGTCTCAAACTCCTGACCTCAAGAGGCCAGGAGTGAGCCACCGTGCCCAGCAGAATTGTACACTTTAAATGGGTAAATTGTATGGCATGTGAACTATATCTCAATAAAGCTACAAAAAAAAAAAAGTTATTAGAAAAGAAATCTAAGCACCCTGGGCCTGCACAGGCCTTGCTTTAACTACATGCTCATCAGGTAGCGCATAACCCAGTCCACTGCTCCTCCTGGAGCGGGTGCCCCTGGGGAGGGCGTGTGCTTGTGGAGGCCACTCCATCTGCAGACCAAGGGACCTGCCAGGAGGGATGAGTTTCTGCAGTGAAGAGATTAGGGCTCCCCCTGGGCTGGCCCTCAAGGAAGGGCTGTGCCAGTACCTCCTCCTCAAGGGAGCCTGACTGCTGCTCACGACTCAGAGAGGCTACTTGCTCCTGGTGGAGAGTTACAACTGTTAGCATTTCTGCACACTATTTCAAGATTTCTAATGCTACTTACCATATCTGTGCAGCTTCCTATCACCCAAATGACTGGTTTTGGAGTTAGTGTTAACATTCCAACGTCTTATGCATTTTGCAGCTTTCCTTATGAAGTTCAATGTTTATGCCCTGCACTCAATTAACAAATGCCTTTGGCTGCCTGATAGTTGAACATATATATAAGTTTTAGTATATGTTTTCTCTTACCACAAACCCAAAGGTTAGAACCCTTTACTTTGCTATCATTTTCTACTCCTACTTGATTGGATACATTTCTAGAGGTGGAGAAGGTACCTTTTGTCTAAACAAAAAACATCATAGGAAATTCCCAAACTTAAGAATTTGAGCTCTCAAATTCTAACAGAAATAGAATTCTAATAGAAAAGGAGGAGAACCAGATGGTATCAAGGAGACAGAAATAGTGTCTCAAGACTGAAGCGGATCAGGACTTTACAACAGTATTCCATGTTAGTATCACACTCGAGTCTGCCACTTCCTCTAACATTGTTTCCTCCCTGCAGGACAAGTCCACCGAATACAGAGTAGGGATTTTTTTTTTTTTTTTTTTTAAGAGGCAAGGTCTCACTATGTCCCCCAGGCTGGAGTGAGGTAGCTATCCACAGGCACGATCATAGCTCACTGCAACCTGGAATTCCTGGGCTCAACTGATCCTCCCACCTCAGCCTCCTGAGCAGCTGGGACTACAGGCACACACCACTGTGCTGGCTCTGGAGCAGGGATTTTTAATTCTCATTTCACAGATGAGGACACTGAAATGCGAAGTTAAAGGTCATACAAGCAGGAAAGGGCAGAGTGAGAATGCTGCCCCAACCCCTTTCCACTGCTCCGTCCAGCACAGCTCTCCATCCAAATACTGCTGGGTCATCAAGGCCATGAGAGCTGACAAAAGGCCAAAGGCCCTACAGCCAGGTCCAGCCCACGCACTCACGGTGGAGTCCACGGCCGGTCCAGCCACCTCTTTCTCTGCTTCCTGTTTCCTTGCTAATGAAAAAGAAAGGAGTCTCCTTCTTGCTTTCTAAACTTCCAGGAGTTCTGAGGTTTAAAAAGTTGGTTCAAAGAAAGGAAACACTCTACTCTGACACAGCAGGTACTTCTGCTGGAAAATGAATGGTCACTTTTCATTGTTCTGATGAACTAAGCGGTTTAAAGAACTTAAAACCTCAATTCTTGTATGACTGACGCTTATCTCAGAAATTGTAAACTTATGATGAGGGTGGTAGTTATAGTCTTACTACGCTTTTTTTCCCCAAGAGGGGTTAAAAACAAAATCAATAGTGTTCGTGGTGGTGTGAAATATCTATGAACTTTTCTTAAAAATACTTATGAATCTGTATATTTCCCAACAAGACACATCAAAACTATCAGCTTTATGTTCCCCAAACAGTAACAACGCTTAGAAATAGTCTAATTGGGTCTCGAAGAGTTGAGACTGCCTACCCTTAACCCCACGAGACTGCTGAGTGTGCCACCGATTCTCCAGTTCTAGTTCATGTGATAAGTGCTTACCTCAGTAAGGCCTTTAATCTTCAGGTACCCACAAAGGTAAGAGTTCCCCGTATCCACGTGCTGGAAAGAAAGGACACACAACCTGTTATAAATGGATGAACCCACTAGGAGACACGCTGGGGGGTACTCTGGAAATCCTGTGATGCCAGGCTAGTTAAGGAAGTGGCAGGTAAGTGACCAGGAGGTCAGGATGTGCCCGGCACAGCCCAAGGCTCACCTGGCCTTTGGAATCTTCCCGAGTCCTCCCTACACAGGCCTGTTCTGCGATAGCAAACTGATCGCAGGACCCTCTCAACTTCTTTCAGTTGAATATCTTGAGGCTAAAGTGCCTTTCTAGAATAGGGAGCTTGCTCAAACCTCATTTTCTGCACTGTCTTCAACGCAAGTCTCCCAGTCAACTACAGATCTTGTGCATTGCTGGGCGTGAGGTCTCTGTCTCTACCTGCACATATGGTGTCATCCCTAACCCTGGGCTTGACTTTCTTTCCAATGTCTTTCTAACCTATTTCTATTTCTATGTTCTCAGTCATTGGTCTAGGAAGTCTACTCCTCCTCTATTTTTTTATACTATGCATCATCCTGCATTCTTTCTTTATGAAATGGACAGACTATTCAGAAACAGCATCTTATAAAGACTTTTATATGGGATAAATTCCAATTATGAACCAAATGCAACCAAAAATCTGACTATATTGTGAATGCCTGCTCTGTCTGTTTCACATACAGATGTTGTGTTTCTTAATGAAAAGAGTCAGGGGCCTAAAATAAGTAAAAATGGCAGACCCAGTAGATTTGGAGGCTTAGCAGCCACCAATTATTAGTTGCTGAGAGACTGCCAGATGCCTACCAACAAACAATTTCCTCCTTTTTCTGGGCAGAGCCCAGATTTTGTTCTGGCACCTACCCTACCCCATAAGGCCTGGTTAACCCCGATGATCTAAGGCAAACACGTGACCCTATCCCCTTGAAAGTCATCAGTTTAGGGGTGAGTGACCCAATTCTGGTCAATCAGACGTGTGTGTAAGTCTCCTGGGTACCTCTGGGAGAGACCACTGGCTTTTGAAGAGGTGCATGAGGAAGAAATGGCTTTTTCTTCCCTTGGTGGTGGTAGCATCTGCAAGCAGTGTCCAGTCCTAAGACAACCATCTAGAGATCAGCAGAAACAGGCCAGGATATGCTGAGGATGGCAGCACAGAAAGATGGAAGGAACTGACCCGTCATAGGCCAACTAACCCAATTAACCAACTGGGGGCCATGACACCTCCAAACTCCTCGTAATGTGAAATAATAGGCTTATTCTTTAAGCTACTTTGAAATGCGAAATATGGTTACTTACAGCTGAATGCATAACTAGTACATTTCACCCAAATATATACAGACTCATCCTGAACAGGCTGAGTTTCAGATTTCATGACAATTGGATTCACTTACAAAGTAAATCCCTGAATTAAAGCAAAACAAAGTACAATGGTACCTGTAGCTCACTGAGATTTTAATGTTAAGTGAGGTATCATTTCAAGAAACTAGAAAGGTTTTGTGGCATTTATCAGATTTGGGAACTCAACTACTTCCAATTATACCGTAAATCAGGCCGGGCACAGTGGCTGAAGCCTGTAATACTAGCAGTCAGGGAGGCCAGGGCGGGAGGATTGCTTGAACCTTGAGGTCAGGAGTTTGAGACCAGCCTGAGCAAGAGTGAGACCCCATCTCTACTAAAAATAGAAAAAAGCCAAGTGTGGTGGTGCTCGCCTGTAGTCCTAGCTACTCGGAGGCTGAGGCAGGAGGATCACTTGAGCCCAGGAGTTTGAGGTTGCAGTGAGTTAGGCTGACACCACAGCACTCTAGCCCAGGCAACAAAGTGAGACTCTGTCTCAAAAAAAAAAAAAAAAAAAAAAAAAAAATCATTATACCATAAATCAAATACTAAGGCATTCCTTAAAAACTGTAATGAACTTAGCCAGATGATGTCAGCACCAAAGCAAACAAGCTTCAATGAAGCCAAAGTGCCTTCACAGTTTGGTGCTGGTGACAATGGTATTCCATGTGAAAACTGCCAAAGCATTTTAACTATCCTCATCTGCTGACCTTGGCATTGGACATTATCTAAAACAGCTGACCACACTAACATGGTTCAGAAAAGAACTTTTACTAAAGGACACAAAATACTAACCTGAAGCTTTAAATTTTATGTATGCAATTCTCATTGAATTCAATATAGTTTGGGGTTTCACAGCTGCTGCAAAGGGTATCAGGTGGCAAGGATACTTGCTAATACAATTAAAAATTGAACTGTATATTGGCTAACATTTTGCATGGATTATCACATGCTTGAGAATCAAAATTTCAGCTTGGCCTCCATTCAACCATGTGTCTCTCCCATTCTGCCCAAATTGATCCTGAAGATGGTTGGTGAACTCACACCACAATGCGTATGGCTTAAGCAAATGGCAGGCCAACATCTCAGTGAGAAAGATAACAGGGCACGTGCTCAGCTAGAAGGTCTTGCAGCACAGCTGTGTCCAACGGCTGCTCTTTTTAATATTCCTTTCACAGTGACCTGGGCTTCATCCTACTGTTGGCTTCTTAGATGGCAGAGGAGGAAAGAGTAGCCACAGTAAGAGGGGGAAAAAAGAAAAAGACCCAGTCAGAACCTCACAAAGGTTGGAAGAACTCTTTAAACTGAAATCTCAAAAAAGAAAGTGCTCCAAAAAGCACATGAAAGATGCCCAACATCATTAGTCATTAGGGAAATTCCCATCAAGACCACAATGAGAGACCCCTTCAAACCCAGTAGGATGGCTACGATGAAAACGATGAACAACAGCTAAGTGTTGGTGAGGATGTGGAGAAGTTGGAACCCTCATTCGCTGCTGGTAGAAATGGAAAACGGTACTGCTGCTTGGAAATCACTGGCAGTTCGTCAAAATGTTAAACATAGAGTTATCATATGACCCAGCAAGTATACTCCTAGGTATCTATCTACTGAAGAGAAATGGAATGTATGTCCACATAAAAATTTGTACATAAATGTTCACAGCAGCATTATTCATAATAGCCAAAAAGTGGAAACAACCCAAATGTCCATCAACTGATCAATGGATAAACAAAATGTTGTATATCCATACAATGGACAATTATCACAATGAACAATGCAACATAAAAAGGAAAGAAATGCTGATACATGCTACCATAAGGATGAACCTTGAGGACACTAAGCTAAGTGAAAGAAGCTAGTCACAAAAGAACAAATACTGTATAATTCCATTTATATGAAATGTCCAGAATAGGCAAACTAAAAAATAAAAATAAAAAACCCCCCACCTGATTAGCAGTTGCCTAGGATTGGAAAGGGGTGATGGCTAAGGGTATGAGGATTTTTGGGGGGATGATAAAAATGTTCTAAAATTGGGTTGTGGTGGTGGTTACACAATTCTGTGAATACACTAAAAACTATTGAACTGTACACTGTAAATGGATGAATAGTATCTAAATAAAGGTACTGAAAGCAAGAAAGAAAGAAGGAAAAGAAAAAAGAAGCTGAGTTATAAAAGGCAGGAAGAGGCCAGGCGTGGTGGCTCACACCTGTAATCCTAGCACTCTGCAAGGCCAAGGCGGGAAGATCGCTTGAGCTCAGGAGTTCGAGACCACCTTCAGCAATAATGAGATCCCCGTCTCTACTAAACATAGAAAAAATTAGCCAGGCATGGTGGTGTGTGCCTGTAGTCCCAGCTACTCGGGAGGCTGAGGCAGGAAGATCACCTGAGCCCAGGAGTTCAAGGTTGCTGTGAGCTTCTAGCCTAGGCAACAGAGTGAGACTCTGTCTAAAAAAAAAAAAAAAAAAAAAAGGCAGGAAGAGTATTCTAAGAAGGCTGAGTCTGAGAAACTAGTCCTGGCTGAAAAACCAGGTGATGAGGCAATTCACATGCCACTGACTGGTGAACAATCAATTAGCTAGCCAATCCAGATATCGGGCAGGTTCAGTTGCACCCCAACTTAATCGCAGCTTCCACTGGCTCACAAGGAGACTGACCCCTGACAGGAGTAAAGAAACACCACCCTGGTGACAGGAGGGAAGAGTTGCTGCAGTAACCAAAACAGACTTCCCTTTGACGCTTAGCTACCCTGCCCGTTGTCCCCTACCCACATCAGAAACCATCAAATTAAAAAATGGGCACAAATTCATACCTTCATACTAGATTCTCACATTTTAAGCAAAAAAAAAAAACTCCCCCACCACATTAGGCATATAGTTATGAAGATGGAAATATTTCAGCCACAGTAGTTTTTTAATTACAAGAAATATCATGGCTCACAACAGAACTTTTAAGTTTATAGAACAAAGACACACTTAACATAAAGGTGCAGTTTTCCTAATCAAAACCAAAGAAAACTATTTATTCCTAATCAAAACCAAAGAAAACTATTTATTCCCACAAACAGTAAGAAAAAAAGAGAGTGATGAATGGTCTACATTGGCAGAAACAAAAGGCTCCCTCATTGTACTTTAGGTGGGAGACTTACTTGTTCAGAAGTGAGGCTAAGATTTAAAATTTAAAAAGGGCAAAAGCACGAGGAACAGATACATTGTATGTTCTACCATCAGACACTGGGGCAGTGAGGCAGCATACAGAGCCTCAAAGCTTCTGGAAGGGCTTTCAAGGGGACAGATGTTTGGAGGGGCTTTTGGGAACGGCCTAGGAGGTGGGGTGTCAGACTAAGGAAAAAGCAGCAAAAGGGAGGGGAAAGTGGGTCCTCAGGCAGGCAGGGGTAGGTACAGAGAAGGGACATAAAAAGGAGTATTTACTGCCACCAATCCCCTTTGGCTGGGAAAAGGTGTCATGCATGAGAGGGGTAAGGGCCAGGCAGGTGAAGCTGCAGTTCCAAAGCTGATCAGGGACTGGCAGCAGGTACTCAGAAATCCAGGTCAAATGGGGGGAGGTGACTGGACATGAAACAAAACTGAGTGAGTTAGGTTTCCCAGCACGTGGGTGTCAGAGACTGGGAGGAAGCCCTGTCCCTGTGTAAAGAAAAGTTAGGAACATGGCAAGAGGGACCCCTGGAACTAGGAATGAGCAAGACAAAGGTATGCAGTGGGCAAGTCTGGTGGAGAGGCCAGCGAGAGCAGACAGGACATGGTCACAGAGCAGGAGGAGGGAGTGTGAGAAACCTGCCGCAGGAGGCCTGGGTTTGGGGGCAGCTGGGAGGAGCCTGGTGCCCAGACCACAAGAGACTGAAGCAGCGGGTGGCAAGATCCTAAAAGACTGTGGGGAGCCCCACCCAGCGGCACCCAGGGAGTGCCTGGTCTTGAGAGGGCCCAGAGTCTGACCAATCAGTTGTGGACTGGATGCTCAACCAATGGAAGGAGGGTGCTCCCACGTCTGAGCTGATCAAACTCTCCTGAGGAGGAAACCTCAGGAAGAGGAAAACCCCAGAGTCTTAGGATTCCTGGGACTGTGGAAAGGGGGGCGCACGTCTCAGGTCTGGGAGAATCTCACATGGGCCCAGCCATGGGGAGCGTCCCGAATCTGGGGAAACCAATAGAGAGTTCTTCAGGGACTGAGAAGGACTGGTGGCAGGGCTGGTCGAGGGACAACAAGTCACGGGGAGGAAGGATCCGGGCCAGAGGGGAGCCAGTCATGGGGGCTTCCGGATCCCCAGCGGGCCGTCACGGGCTTCAAGTCCGGGAGAGTGTTCGGGGTCGGCCAGGAGCTGGTAGCGACAGGCTCCGGGTCCGAGGGGGCAGGTCAGGGTTGGGGCTCGGAGTATGAGACACCAGCTGGGTAGGTCCCGGGTGGGAAGCGCCGGGTGCGGGAGGCCCCGGCGGCGAGGGCCTGGTCCGCGGCTGCGGGCTCCAGGAGCCGAGGGCGGGCAAGGCCCGTGAGCGCCGCGAGGAGGCCCTCGGGGCCCGGCCCGGCCCGGCGCTCACCTGCAGCACCACCTCTACGTCGTACGAGTTCCCCTTGCTCTTCTGGTGGCCGCGGAACTTGGAGCCGCTGTAGAGCAGGCTGGTGGCCACGCCGGGCTGCTGGGTGTTGATGGGCGGCGGCGGGATAAGTGAGGCCGCGGAGGCAGCCGAGGCACCGGCCGGCGGGGGACACTCGGTGCGGACCGGCATCGCGGGGTCCCCCGGAGCCAGGGCTGGGGGGAGGGGGAGAGGAACCGCCGCCGCCGCGCGGGAGCCGAGAGGGTGGCGGGGAGGGAGAGGCTGGGGCGCGCACGCGCGGGGAGGGAGCGGGAGGGCGGACCACCTGCCCGCCGCCTGCGGACCAAGCGCTTCGGCCGCCACCGGGACCCCGAGACCCGCGAGCACGGCCTCCCCGTCCTGAGCTGGGTCCCCCTCCCCACTTGCCCTCGCACACACACATACACACCACCCCTTCCGATTGGCTCGGGCGAGCCGGGAGGGCGGGAGCAGGCTCACGCGGCGCTTCCGCCCATTGGCGGGCGGAGAAAACACGTGGCGGGGTGCGCGAGAGGCCCGCTGGGACTTGTAGTCTTCTGACAGGCAAGGCGTGGGAGGGGGCGGGGCGAGGTGCGTTTGTGATGCTGATTGACTGGGGAGGCGGTGCGCAGGAGGCGCGTGCTGGCGTCGGCGCGCCGTTGGTATCATGCGGAAAATGGCGGCGTCCAGGGGAGGCTGAGAGCTCTGCGGAGGCAGTGAGGTTTCCGTACAGCCCGAGCGTGCGCCTTGGGGGCCTTTTCGTTCTGTGTTTTCTGCTCCCAGGTTTCCCGCCGCGCGTCCTCTCAGGCCCTCGGGCGCGATGTGGAGGAGCTACCTTCGACTGCGGGATCCGGGTCGCCGCCTCCTGAACCGGCCCGCAGGTGGCCCCACAGCCTCCATGGGGCCGGGGCCAACCCACCCGGCCCCAGCCCGGGCCTACGCGCCCCCGACAGGTGAGGCCAGGACCTGTGCTCTTTTTGCTGGAGGCCGAGACAGGCTAAGGTGGGCTTCAGGCTTCTGTTGTGCAGGACAGGGTGACCGAGGCAGGTGTCAGGCTCATGAGGTTATTCAGGCCAATTGGGTTTTAGTGCAGATGAGAAACCCAGACAAGGGCAGGGACGACCCGAGGGGACACAGCGCATCTTGATATTTGGCCCGTGCAGCTTTTCTCAAAGGTTATGGCTCTCCTCCCTTTAATAAGGAAAGCGGGTGTCATCCTTGTTTTCAAACGGGGAAGTTTGGGCTCTGTATTAGGACTTTGCCAAGGTTACAGAGCAGACTCTGTAAGAGGTTTGTGGAGGGCAAAGGCCAGCTGGCATGACTGCTTTCTGTGTCCTCAGTGCTCAACACAAGACCCGGCACAGTAGGGGCCTAGAACCCAGGCCTTCAGTCCTCCATCCCCGGGCCTTTGTAGGTTTTCTGGCCCTCCCTCCAACCCAAACCTCTGGTATCTGTAGCCTTCTCTCCTAAATGGGAGTTGACACCATGCCTCCTTCCTTCACCTCTGACTCTGATGAGGTCTAGAAGAAGGTAGTGGCTTTTTCATTGCTGCTGGAAAGCGGATTAGGACAGGGGCGGGGAACCTTTTCAGGTTGGAAGGCTGCATTAATTTAGCTGTAATCAAATAAGGCCACATTCAAGAAACTTTAATTAGATATACTTAAAAATGTACATTATTTTGTAAAAATCTAATTACTGTGTACTTAATGATTTTGAAAAATGAAAACTATTTGTTAATTTTAAAGTTAACTAACCTTTTTAATGACTTCGTTTTATCTGCTTTTTGTTGGAAAGTATTTGAATATTTGGTTGCAGCATGGAGGTCCACAATTTCAGTTGAACTTCTAGACAGGTATCAGTCATTTGTGACCTTAAGGGCATCTTGATTTGGGCTAGGTAGGAGAATGTAGATTCCCAGCAGTAAGTGGTTGAAAAGCAAGAAAGCATATTTCGGGAATGTTGCCAAAGAGGTGGGTATTCTGTATTTTTCCATATTTCAATTGGATCTTTCTCAGCATCAAACAATGACTTTAAAATGTCATCTACTGAGAGCTCAATCAATTCCATCTGTCGTTCTTTAGGTGCCTTGGTGATATCAACTAGGTAGGCTGAAATGCTAATTTGAGTGTAATGTGATGATTCTCAGAGTCAGTGAAACTTTCATTGTGTTTTCCAATTAATAGGTCTATAACAGCTGTGTATTCTTCAGATGATTTGCATATGTTATCTTGCTCATCAATGACTTTTGGTGACTGGGGAAAATATTCATCCAAAATTTCCTTTTAAAGAAGTGTTTTGAAAAAAGATAGCTTTTTTCCGAAATGCTTGGATTTTTTTGCCACAAAGCATATATAGGCTTAGTTTTACCTTGAAAAGAAATATTCAAGTCATTTTGATTTGACGTATCACACAGAAATGCTGCATTCCTATAGAAATCTTCTTTCAATAATTCACATTGCTGATTCTGTTCTTTATAAGATTTAACTATCTGTTATCGCAAAGATAAAATTTTGGCTAATACCTGTCCCTGTGATATCCAATACATGCTACTTTAGAATGATACTGCAAATCTACACTGAATACCTCCTCTTTCCACATTAGCCTGTTACAAAACTGAGGATGCCATGTTGCATTTGCAAGAGTATAGTTAACAATACATATAACTTGTTGCAAAGTGTCACTTAAAATCCTGGCTTTAGCACAGAGATTTTGCCGATGCAAGATACAATGAAAAGAAATGAAAGCACCTGAATCTGTTAATACTTTTTTTATCTGTGCAATAAACCCTTCATGTTTTCCTGTCATGGAAGGTGCACTGTCTTTACATACACTCACTAAATTTACCAAATTCAGTCCAACTTCATGGCATTTATCTTGAAAGTTGTTGAAGATACCTGTTCTCAATGTTCTGTAGTATCCAAGTCAGTAGTATTAGTTGATTCATCCAAAGAAATTGAATAATATGTATTTTCCTTTTGAAGTATTGCATGAAGTTGTTCTGTTAAGTCAAAGGCTAATTCATGCTGAGGATCAGTTATGGTTTCCTTGAAAGAGGCAGTTGTTTGTACTTTGAAATGTTATCGGAGTCTAAGCATCCTACAACTTCACAATGCATTCTTTCACAATTTCTATTAATACATCCCTGAATGGCTTCCCTCCCCCCCCCCACCCCAGTATATAAGCTACTTTGTAAGTTGCTCCAG
>CM052441.1:102044976-102100268 GCA_028533085.1 Varecia variegata
GGAGGGAGGATCACTTGAGCTCAGGAGTTGGAGAACAGCTTGAGCAAGAAAGAGACCCTATCTCTACTAAAAATAGAAAAAATTAGCAGAGCATGGTGGCATGTCCCTGTAGTCCCAGATACTTGGGAGGTTGAGGCAGGAGGATTGCTTGAGCCCAGGAGTTTGAGGTTGCAGTGAGCTATGATGATGCCACAGCACTCTAGCCAGGGTGACAGAGTAACTCTGTCTCAAGAAAATAAATAAATAAATAAAATTAAAATATATATATATATAGAGAGAGAGAGAGAGTTGTGGTCCTTATGAGTGTTATAATGCTGATGAGCACTGAATTTCTTTAATGTTGATATTGCAATATCACAAAGCAAGCAAATCGTCTTATCTTTAGCAGAAACAAGATAATATTGCAATTCCCAATCCTCATTAAAAACTCTTGTTTTCTTCCTTCAGCATTCTCTTGGTCTTCTTTGACATAATGGGCTGTTAATAAGACAGAATTAAAAAAATACTGTCAAGCTGTGCAACTATTCACAGATTCCACTTCAAACAGAAACACAGTGCACCATTGTCAAAAGCTGGTAACAGAGTAGCATAGTCGATCCCCATAAACTCTTGCCAACTAGCCTTGTACGGTAGTGGCACCAGTCATGTGGGGGAAGTTAGAGCTAAATCATGAGCATAGCAGCCGTCAATTTAGCCCTCATGGCTTACTAATGTTCTAATTGTGCTGGCCAATCTGGGAGGATTATTTTGTTGAAACTTATTTTATTCTTTGGTATTTTTAAATGCATTCATTTTTAAAATAAAATAGAAATATAAAAGATGAACAAAAATGTATTAATACAAATAAAAGGATTTGTTCTATAAAATTTGGATTCAGTCAAAAGACTGCACTTAAAGACCTAGAAGGCCACAGGTGGCCTTAAGACCACAGGTTCCCCACCCCTGGATCAGGGTAAGAGTAGGAGTGAGTCACTTCAATGAATGAAGAGTGTTAACACTCCTTCCATTCAATTAGTCTTTCTGTGTTGGAGGCAGGAGACACAGTGGTCTTCAAGACAGACGTGGCACCACCTGAATGATGTTCAGTCAAATGCAAAAGATTATAATATCTTGATTAAACAGTAGCTTATAATATCCTGTGATAAGGGACACACAAAGGAGCACCTACTCCCATTTTAGGGGTGTTCAGGGTCTAGAAAGGGTCTTGGGTAAAAGGCATTTAAGTTGAGCCATGATTGATAAGTAGGAGTTTGATGAGAAGGAGGAAGAGTATTGGGTATCTAGAACATGTCTGGAGGTGGCAGCAAGGTATTAGAGACCTTGCTGTTTACACTGCCTGTTTTAGGAAAGCCAGTTTAGCATTGTGGCAGGAGTACGTATCTGGGATCTGATGCTGGCTAAAGCTCTGAAGTACTGTGTGACCTTGGGCATGTAAACTACTGCCTCATTTTCCTCTGTGAGTTGAAAGACTAGGTTGCCTCTGAGGGCCCTTCTTCTGGCTGTTAAATTCCATAACTTTATACAAATGGTGAAGGGGGTTGGATTCAGCAGGGGCTGAGAGTTCACCTATCAGAGTTCAGGTGTAGGGCCTGGAGGTCGGCCTTGAAGGGCCAGTAAAGAAGGAAGCAGGGTAAGGTGGCTCTGGGGGGCCCTGCCCTCCCCTCTTTCTCTTGGGAGAGAGGGCAGGCATCCCACTACCTGAGTGTATCAAAAAAGAAGAAGAAGAAGAAGAAGAAGAAGAAGAAGGAAGAGCATTCCAGGGTGGCATAGCACAAGCAAAGGGGACACATTCAGGAGTTAACCAAGTTGGCAAAAGCAAAGGGTTAGTTTAAGTTGGTGGATGCTCACTTTCCATTATGGTGGCACTTGATCTACCGTCTTCTTTTCCTTTCTATTGCAAACTTACTAGTTTAGGCTCTTGGAAGTACCTACCCGGTACATGGTAGGTAGTCAAATGTGAAAGAAAATAGGAATGAATGAATGAATATGAGGCCCGGTGAGAGGGAGGTGCACAAATCAGGCCCATGTGTGCTCTACAAAGACCTTACCAGTTATGAGATTGTGTGTGTGTGTGTTTGGAGTGGTGGCATATTAATCCCAAGTGGGTCCTTCTCAATCAACACTTCAACTGGCAAACTGATTAAAGTTGGCCCCTTAGGAATGGCCGTGCCATTGAGGGTTATCCAAAGGAGAAAAGGAGTTTAGGAAAGGGCCACTGAGGTGTCAGAGGAGGAGATGTTACAGCAGGGAGACCTATGTTGAGGCTCTTGTGGCAGTACCGTTCTGTACCAGCTTATCAGAAGTCTATCGACTGCCTGGAATGGGAGGTGTTTTGGAGAAACAACATATCTGGCTGAGTGCAAAAGCCCAATAAAGTCAAGGCTGGAAGTCTTGTCTCTGCCATTTACAAGTTTGTCTATCACCTAGACAAGACATTTACCTCAGAGTCTCTACCACCTCTGAGGCATTAGCTGCCTTCTGATCCTCATAGGATAGTGTTGTGGGTCAAAGGAGATTATGTAGTCTGTAGATCAGGGGTCTAGCCTGCCACCTATTTTTTTAAATAAAGTTTTATTGGAACATAGCCATATTCATTTGTTTACATATTGTCTATGGCTGCTTTCACTACAGTGGCAGAATTGAGTAGTTGCAACAGAGATTGTGTGGCCTGCAAAGCCTAGAATATTTACTATCTGGTCCTTTATAGAAAACGTTTGCCAAGCCTTGCTCTAGACACAAGAGCATTTTGGAAAATTTTGTGTTTATGCATTTGGCCCGAAGAATTTTTAAAACAGATATATTGAGATACAATTTAGTTATTGTACAATTCACTTACTTAAAGTGTAAATATAATAGTTTTCAGTATATTCAGAGTTGTGCAGTATATTCAGAGTTATGCAACCATTACCACAATCAATTTTAGAACATTTTCATCACCCCCAAAAGAAATCCTTACCTTTACTTTAGCTAGCATCTTCCTTTACCCCTTCCATCCCTCCTGCCCCAGGCAACCATGGCTTTACTTTCTTCCTCCATAGATTTCCCTATTTTGGAAATATATAATAGAATATGATCTTTTTGGAGTTTGTCACTTAGCATAATGTTTTTAAGTTTTATCTATGTTGTATCCTGTATCAGTACTCCAATCTTTTTTATTGCCAAATAATATTCCATTGTTTATGGAATAAACAAGTATAATGACACATTATACTTGATCATTCACCCATTGATGGACACTTGGGTTGTTTCCACCCTTTGGTTATGAATAATGCTGCTATGAACATTTGTGTACAAGTTTTTATGTAGACATATGTTTTCATTTCTTCAGGGTATATACCTAAGAGTAGACTTGCTGGGTCAAATGGTAACTCTGTTTAACTTTTTGAGGAACTGCCAGACTGTTTTCCAAGGTGGCCGCACCATTTTACATTTCCAGCAGTGTATGAGGGTTACATTTTTTCCACATCCGCCAACACTTGTTATGGTCTTTTTAATTATAGCCATCCTAAAGGATGTAAAGTGGTGTTTCCTTGTGTGTGTGTTTTTTTTTTTTTTTTTTTTTTAGACAGGGTCTTGCTCTGTTGCCCAGGCTAGAGTGCCATGGTGTCAGCCTAGCTCACAGCAACCTCAAACTCCTGGGCTTAAGCAATCCTCCTGCCTCAACCCCCGAGTGGCTGGGACTACAGGCATCTGCCACCAAGCCCGGCTAATTTTTTCTGTATATTTTCAGGTGTCCAGATCATTTCTTTCTATTTTTAGTAGAGACGGGGTCTCGCTCTTGCTCAGGCTGGTCTCGAACTCCTGACCTCGAGCGATCCTCCCGCCTCAGCCTCCCAGAGTGCTAGGATTACAGGCGTGAGCCACCGCGCCAGGCCTACCTTGTGGTTTTGATTTGCATTTCCTTGGTGTTGAATGATGTCCAAGCATCTTTTCACAGGCTTATTGGCCATTTTTTATAATTCCTTTGAAAAATGTCTATTCATATCCTTTGGTCATTTTTTAATTGAGTTATTTGTCTTTTTATATTAATTTATAAGAGTTCTTTATATATTTAGACTGAGAATTTTGATAACCTGCAAATAGTTGGTCGGAGCTGCCTTAAGCTAGGATGGAGGGATGCCCCGAGTTAGAACTTCAGCTTTAAGGTCCGCCAGATGGCACTGTTTTAAAAGATAAAGGTGTTGAGAACACACTAAGACCAGCACTTCCTCTTCTTGGTGCATTGTGGGAGTTGTAGTTCCTGAATCTTTGAATCTCCAAAGAGAAAGCCAGCCCGGAAATTGTGACTGGTAGGGTGAGCATTCACTGGTCTGTAAAGACCAGGACAGGAGGATTGTAGGGGGAAGTGAGTGAGGCAGAAAACTGCTTGTTTCTTTGTTTGGACTGAAGCAACCTCATGGGAAAAAGGGACCCAAAGGAGATTAATTTCCAATTCAGCACTCTTCACACGAGCAGTTGTTCTCTGCTTATATAGCCTGTTTTCTTGTGGCCAACTTTTTAAATTCAATGCTTTTTCACAAACCCATTGCTTTACATAGTTCACAAAATTGTCTCTTAAAAAGCACTATGTGTGTTTTTGCCATAGATGTTCTATAAAGCCACGGTCACCAACCCCTGGGCTGCAGACGGGTATTGGTATCAGTCTGTGGCCTATCAGGAACCAGGCTGCACAACAGGAGGTGAGCAGCAGGCAAGTGCGCAAAGCTTCATCTGCATTTACAGCCGCTCCCCATCGCTGGCACCCCGCATAAGCTCTGCCTCCTATCAGATCAGGGCCAGCATTAGATTCTCATGGGAGCAAGAACCCTACTGTAAACTGCGAGTGAGAGGGATCTAGGTTGCAGCTCCTTATGAGAATCTAATGCCTGATGATCTGAGGTGGAGCTGAGGCGGTGATGCTAGTGCTGGGAAGCGGCTGCAAATACAGATTCTCATTAGCAGAGAGGCTTGACTGCATGATAAATGTAATGCACTTGAATCATCCCAAAATCATCCCTACCCTCACCCCCAAGTCCATGGAAAAATTGTCTTCCATGAAACCAGCTGGGGACTGCTGCTATAAAGGGAGTGATTCATGCTCAAAATAGACCCTAGTTCTCCATGATCATACAAAGCTAGGCTGGTTTTTTTTCATCTTCAAAGATGATATTCCCATTGATGTTGGCTAACCCTGTATTCACTGAAAATGTGGGTGTTTGGCAGGGTTCTGGTGGTCTTATGATTTGTCTTACGTGACCCATGATCTTTGAGGGCCCAGGTGAAGAACTGTCTTTTTGACATTGTTGGGGAGTGTAAATCCCACCAAATTAGTTGTCCAGATCGTGTTCTTGCTTACCTATGTGAACTGCTTACTTGGCTCCCACTGCCCTCCTTCCTGAGACCTCTGTGTCCCTCAGTCCCCCCAGAGCTGCCCACCCGCCCGCTTCCCTCTCTGAGCATCTCTAGCCATTCCCTGCTGGGTAGCCAGTCTTGTTCTTCTGACTGTCTTTCTAGTGCTCCAGAACTGCACTCTCCTGAAGCCCCAGACCTTCATGTAAGCTGTTTCTTCTTCTGGAAACTATTTCTACAATACCCCCTCCAAAAATGAATCAATAAAATAAAGTTTGGTAACTCCTGCCTCTTCTTCAGTTTGCCTATTAAATCTGCTTGGAGGTCTTCCTTCAGCCCGGGATGAGGTCAGGCTTCCCTAGTATGTGTTTCCATCATTGCAGGTGCCTTCACCATCACAGAAGTCACCTTATTGTTAGCCTGGTTTAGTGTCTGTCTTCCCACTACACAGCAAGTGGCTTGAGGGCAGAGAAGAGCTTTGCACACATCCCATCCCCAGGACTCATCACACATCTTGGAACGTGGTCAGCACTCACCAAAGTTTGCTGGAAGACAAGTTTGCCCCTCTAAGTGTCAGCATCACTCAGGAGAGCCCCTGTCTAAAACGCGCCCATAGGTGCACCTGCCTTCTCTTCTGAGGCCGGCAGCCCTTGGGTTCCTTTTGCCCTTCTGCTGTATCTTTTCATGCATGGTTTTCTCCTGTTTTGAGCAATTTCGGTGGCTCCTTCCCTGCCCCTCCATCTATTGCACTCCCTTCTAGTATTTTCTTATTCAGATACAGAGGTGGGCCTGGCCAGCGAAGCAGAAAAAAGACTTTTCTCGCAGGAAGCCTAGCTGTCCAGCAGCTTTCGATGGTTCGGCCTGTGCTAGCAGTTTCCGGCCTGAGTCCATTCCTCTGCCCCAGGTCTCTGGGGCCTGTCTGCCGGGCCTGAGCTGGCAGTGTGCTAGAGTGTTCACTGGCATGTTGTGCTCTCTGCTCATGGGTCTCCTGCTACCATGGGAAGACCCTTCCCCTACTGTTGAGTCAGAGCTCTCAGAGCTCTTCCCAACTTCTTGCCTGGCCTGGCTTTTATGTGTGTTGCCCAGCCCATGTGTTGGAAAGCACAACAGGTGTGGTCTAGATACCTCAATCCAGACCAGAGAGAGGAAAGGAAGCCTCCAGACCCATGTCTAACTTGCCATTTCAATATGACCAGGATAGCACGCAAAGTAAAGGAAATCTAAAAGCTGTAGGTTGGTGCATTTTGTGTCAATTTTGGTATCAAATATGTGAGAGAATCAGTGTTATGATTTCAGACAAAGGTGGTAAATCATGCCATAGTAAGACAGCACCATCTTGGTGGCCATATCTGATCACTTTAAAAAGAAATTTAAACTCCATAAAGACAGGGATTTTGTCTCTTTTATTCACTGTTGTATCCCAAGTCCCAAAAACAGTGCCTGCCACAGGGTAGACATACAGATATTTTTGAGGGAAAACAATTTGGGCCTTAGTTTAGTAAATGCAACTGTGGAATGCAGTTCTGGTCCCTCTGTCTTTAAGTATTAATGATAACAAATAAGAATGGTGGGAAACACTGATATGACATAGAAAACACAAAAATAATGTTTGGAGTAAAACCAACCAGACGCCCTTTCTCCTCCATTACCTTCCCCCCTCCATGCAGACACACCAAGTTCTTGTGAATTTTCGTAGTCTGTTTGAATTAGTGAAATTTTAATGTAAGCTTGGTTTTTTTTTTTTTAAGCATAAAAGCAAACTATTTAATTAATTTCCTTTTCCTCCACATGCTGCATCATTATTTCCAATAAGTTACTTCAGTTATTGTCTCTGAAGGCTTTTAGAACCCAATGAATTTGTAAAAGAATGGAAAAACAAGTGAATGAATGAAGGTTTTGTGTTTGTCACAGATGTGAGAGACTGAGTTATAGTTTATAGACTCCAAATTGTGTCCTGTTTGTTCTTTAGTAGTTGAGGGAATCTGCATAATTCCTTATGAAGCGCTCTTGGTTTTTTAATCCCTCCAGGGTAAAAGAGGGAGAATATGTTTATAGTTTCATGTAAGATTTTATTCAAGTTATTTTCAAAAGAAAACAGAGGACACAGATTTTCCCCTTCTTAAAGGAAATGTTTGGAGTTGCTGTTGAAAACACAAGCAAGCTGGTTAATTAGGTTAATTAATTGGAAAGAGGGGGTGGGAAATGCTCCTGGGAGCTCTACTTCCTGCCTGCACACCACACACGTGCACACATGCATGTACACCCGCACAGGCACACACATGCACACACACACTGGCTTTCCACTCACCTCTTCTTAGAGGCATCAGAGTCTTGCCTGAAATGGGTCTCTGGCGTTAGCTCCAGGCAAGGTGTGCTGGCATGGGGGCTGTACTGGTGGTAGGGGTGGGTGGAGGAGCCTGCTCAGATGTTAAAGCAGGAGGGGCTGGGAAGTCTGTCAGGCCACACAGTCTGCAGCTGGTGCTGCTCCTGATCAGGTCCCCCCCCTGGGCTGGGGGACCGGTGTCAGCATGACCAGCATGTCCTGTTCCTCCCTCTCAGGAGATCCAATGCTCCCTCCTCCGGCTTCAATCAGAAGCCGTTGATTATACCATGTAGAGTAGGGCAGACCTTGAATGGGGATATGAAAATCAAGCCAATCAATCAGCATTAGCAATAATGATACAAGCTGGTCCTGTCGCTTCCTGAGCTGTCTCGGCGTTATTTTAAACTGCCTTTTTGAAAAATCTTTCTTACAGAAAGGAAGAGATTTTATCAGAATGTCAGCATCACACAGGGTGAAGGTGAGTGTCTGAAATTTTGAGTGTCTCTTTTTTTTTTTTTTATGAATGGTTGGAAACATTTTTCATCTTCAGCAGGTTCAGTGGTGAGATTATCCTTCTTGCTTTTGTCAAATATGTTTCTGTAAAGGACGCAGACTTGTCTTTGTCTGCACCAATTCAAGTGGCTAAATATAGGAATGGTCACTCAATTCCACTTAACAATCCCTGAGAGTTTTTCATTTGATCTTTCAAGGTGGCTTTGAGATAAACCTGGACCACAGGAAGCTGAAAACTCCCCAAGCCAAGCTCTTTACGGTCCCCAGCGAGGCCCTGGCCATCGCAGTGGCCACTGAATGGGACTCCCAGCAGGACACCATCAAGTACTACACCATGCACCTGGTAACAAGTTCACAGTGCAAACCTACACCCTGAGACCCGCCAGGGGCTTCCTAGTCTACGTGGCAAAGATTCAGACTCCTTTCCAAATTCTGACAAGGCCCTAGAGGCCGGGCTCTGCCTGCCTGGGCTCCAGGGACACTCACCTCCTCTCAGTCACTGAATGTGCCAAACTCTTTCCCTGCTGGCCTGGCCACCTACAGTTCCCTCTGCTTGGAACGCCGTGTTGGATGGCTGGTTTCTCCTCTGGTCTCAGGACAGATGTCACCTTTGCTGACTGCCCAGCTCTCTTACTTTCTATTACAGCAGCTGGTCATTTGTTTCATCAGCACTTACACAACTTGTAATTGTCTGTTTTGTGTTTGCACTTTTATTGTCTGTCTCCTCCACTGCCTGGTAAGCAACAGGCGGGCAGGGGCCACGTCTGTTTTACTCCCCAGTGTCTAGATAGCCCGTAGCAGGAAGTTTAGCTGGCACTCGGTAAATAGTGGCTGAATGTAGGAACCACTGGAGGCAGAGGGGTGAGTGAGGAAGACCCTCCATTTGGCCAGCCCCTCATCCACACAGAGGGGCTCACAAGGGACTAGAGCTGAAGGGGACAGGTGGGGCTATCCAGACCCCTAAGGTCTAGCTTCTGTGGCTTCTAAACTGCAACCTTGGGCAAGTTGCTGCCCCTTTCTCAGCCCTATGTGCCTCATCTGTAAAAGGTGATTGATAACAGTATCTACCTCATGCAGCTGGGATCAGGAGTGGATGAGGTGCTGCATAGAAAGTGCTAGGCATGGTTCCTGGCACAGAGTGGGCACTCAGTTGATATGGGAGTTGGTTGCTGGCTTCCTGGTCATTGCTGTGCTCAACCTTTGCAAACCCAGCTGGGCTTCCCATCAGCATCATGGCCTGCTGAGGTGCCAGCCTGCTCCTTGACTATCTGATGAAATTAGGGTAATTAGGGCTATACGCTAATAGTTAGAGTAACCTAAGCAACCTATTATTGACAAGGTAAATCTGGAAAAATAATCTTGATCCCAGCTTGCATGGTTCATTTCCTTGTTTTCTAAAGCGTTAAGGGGGCCAGCTGGTGAAGCTTTTCAGTCAGATTTGACTGCCATGACTGATATGTGTCCTATTTGCTGTGTTTGAGGATGTACTTAACCTCTCTGGGCCTCAGTTTCCACATCTCTCAAATGGATATAATAATAGTACCTACTGCAAAGGGTTGGTCTGAGGATTAAATTAAATACACTAGAGCCTGGTAGTAAAGAACATGTGACCTTGGGGAAGGTCACTAATGCTAGGGCCACTATGAGGCTCCTCTGGGTCCCATGAACATTCACACTAAGCATTCAGCATGGAGCCTGGCTACAGCGTGCTCTCGGGAGCTGTGCTGCTGCCGTGGTGTGCGGCCACCTCGGGTCGAGAGCTTTGTTCGGGGTGGTGCTGTCCAGTTCTCGCCATGTAGCTGTGTGTCAGATGCAGTGTCCTCAGGAGAGCAGGACTTTTGCCTGAGCCCAGCAGGTGGTGACAGGCGCTTTCTGCCTTTGATCCAGACCACATTGTGCAACACATCCTTGGACAACCCAACCCAGAGAAACAAGGATCAGCTGATCCGGGCGGCTGTGAAGTTTCTGGACACAGACACCATCTGGTAATTGACAATTAGATAGGCATTCCCCTCAGATTGAGCAAGTCCCTGGGGCTGTTTTGCCTCATTTGCCCAGACGGTTGTCAGTGGAAGAAGAGGCAGACCCTTTCTGTTACCTCACAGGACAGGAGGGCAGCCTACTTGACATGGGCACTTGGCTGCTCTGCCGCCCGCTGCGGGGGGCCTCCTCTTCTCCAGCCCAGCAGCTGCCCCTTGGGCTGGGGTGGGCTGAGGGGTGTGTATATAGCTCTTGCAGGCACCAGGACCACAGGGGTCACTTGCTAGTCCTTGGTGGAGCCCATGACCCTGGACTTCTGCCCACAGGCAATTTCTCATGTAGGCATCCTGTCACTACAGATGTTGATATTCAGGAGCTGCCTCCCCCGGTTCAGAAATCTCCTCTTGTTCTATGCTTTTGGCTAAATGGTCAGTGATACTGAAGGAAAGTTGAAGAAACAACTGAAGTGGTTGAGCAGTGCCAAGCCTGCTGGCCCGAGTGCTCCAGGATCCTTAGTCATCTCACCATGACACAGGAAATCATAGCCAGTGGGAAAGCTCACTCCATTTGTTAGGGTCACTTGATTGTAGGGAGCGAAATCCATTCAACCTAGCTCAGGCAAAAGGGGGTTTCTTGAAAACCATGCAGGGATCCTGACAGGAAATGAAGGACAGCTGGGCCACCCGGATGGGAGGTGGAAGATGAGATGCCAGAGCTCCTCCCTCTGCCCCACCGGAGCAGGCGGAGTGTCAGGGCAGGAAGGTCTGTCTGCTTATCTGCTCCTCGCGGCAGCACAGCTTTTCCTGCACACGTGACCTCTCTCCCCACTCTGCTTCCATGAGACTGTGGCTTTCCACAGTGCCCACTTGGGTTCCCATCTCATGAGACCTTGCAGCTCAGCTCCCCCGCAACTGACTCGTCTCTGTGTTTCTTGGCCAAAATAAGTGGCACAGCCTGGCCTCTAGCTTGGTCCTCTCAGGTCAGGTGTCCATGCCAGCAGCCGCATCCATAGCTTACAGCCAGGAGGTGGGTATAAGCAGGCGATTTGGCCTGTGGCCAGGGGCATCACCTCTTGGAGGGGCTGAGGGTCGGGCGCAGTGGTGTCTGGCACAGCATTCACGCTCAGCATCTGAAGGTCCAGTGGGTGTGGCTCAGGGGTTGCAGCTAACAGACTGGATCTGCTTTAGAATGGCTGGAACATACAGTGCTGCAAGCTTGGGCCTGTCAAATATTTGGGGGTACTTAGGGCACTGGTTCTCAAACCCAAGTTTATATTAGAATCCCCTGGAGGGCTTGTTAGGATACAGATTGCTGGGTCGCACCTCCAGAGGTTCTGTTTCTACAGGTGTGGGATGCAGCCTGTGAACGTGCACGTCCAAGAAGTTCCCAGGTGGTGCCGATGCTGCTGGCACTAGGGCCACACTTTGAGAACCACTGCTTTAGGAAAAGACTCGTAGGACTGGAATGGTGGTGGGGAAGTTTTTGCTGTTGCCCTTTATGTTTTTCCTTTTCTATCACTGAATAAAGGAATTGTACTTTTTTATTAATGAAGGTGATTTTTACAATGAATTAGCTACAGGGTGGAAGAGCCAGAGACATTAGTGGAACTTCAAAAGAATGAGTGGGATCCAATCATAGCATGGGCCGAGAAAAGGTAAGATGTGAGCCCGGCAGAAAACATTGACTGGGTACCAGCGTTGGGCAGGGTCGTGGGGTCAGGTGGCCACACTGCACAATCAAAGCTCTTAGCTATGTCAGCTTTCTGATTTTAGCGTACCCTTGGGATTCCACTCCCCTCAGATGTTCAGGGATTGGGTCACCTTGGAAAAAATGTCCTCAAATTCATTTCAGCTGCTGTGCATTGAACACCTGATATTGTGATGCACACTGAGTAGTGGCAGCTCTGTGTCCTCAGTAAAGCACCAGAGTCCCCAGGCCACCTTCTTCCAGTGGGTCAGAGCAGCAGTGTTGGTTTGAGTCCCGGTTCTGCCACTATCAAGCTGTGTGACTTTCGGCTAATGAGTAGCTCTCTCTGAGCTCCAGTTTCCTTGTCTATAAATGGGGCTAATAATCCCTACCTCTTAGGGTATTGGCAGGAGTAAATGAAATGAAATGAAATGTAAAGTGCTTAGCATCCTGCTTAGCGCACAGTAAATGCTCAGATTTTGGCAGTTACTTTTATGTTCATCACAATTATTGTACAATTAAAGAAAATCACAAAACTGTGTATGATACATGTGTACATGTGGAAGTGTGGATTGCCTCCTGCAGAACTGTGGGTGACGCCTGTGGTCTGTGGTTTCTAGGAGCTGATGTCCAGTATTTTTCCTTAATAGGAAGACTGTTGAGTGCAAAACTGAACAGACTGTTGATATGGTGGCAAAGTCAATTCAGTTTCATTTCATCCCAAGGGAAATTTGGAAGGGCTGGCTCTCATGGCACTACGTTGACCATAGTATTCATAAGCTTACAAGGTGTATTTCTTGGTATAGCATTTTTCACAAAAGTGCTGTTGTCCGTCTACCCCACTCATTTGCCACATGTTGCCTGAGTGCTTGCAATGTGCCAGGCATCCTTGGGATTTAAAGGAAAAGAAAGGCAAAGCCAGTTTTCTGAAGGGTCTGATAGCAGTACTGTGTGTGAAACATGATGATACAATGTCATTTTGGAATCTAATGAAATATAACAATAACTTAGGTGTTGGAGATCTTTGCTGTGGTACAGAGTCATTGAGTTTTTGTGGCAGTTGAGATATTCCCTCCTTAATAGTTTACACAAAAACCTAGCCATTTCCCATTGTCAATTTTGTATTATTCGAAATTTCAGCAAGTATATTTTTAAAACAATAGAAAAAAATCAGTGATATGGAAGAAAATTACAAAAAAAGTTTTTACTCTGTTTTTGTCTGTTTTATATAGTTATTATTCTTGAAAATGTATCTTCTCTTGAAGAAGCTCATGTCCCATAGATCACAGACCAAAAACAATGCCTTGTTTATTATAGAAGCTTGATAAATGTTTGAAAAAAATGATTGCATGATAAAGGACATATACAAACATCCTTTTAAGGAAAACAGTCTTTAAAAGAAATCTTTCACGCGCTCAAATGTGAAAAACTTTTTAGAGAGGTTTAAAAAGCATGTAGCCCAGACTTCTGGAGATTCCAAGGCAGATGAATTAGCATTTCAGGCAGCTGTGTGTGACTAAGCCCCTGCTCACATGACCCATCAATCATGCCTTCATTCAAGGCGGTTTCTTGGTCCTCTGGGTTTGCTCTTGGGGGACAGCAAATCAGGTCAGGAGGCCACTAACCACAGTGGCAGTTGCTGCTAGAGTCCTTGAGACTAGCTCCTTGGCGGTATGCCCCAAAGGGGCATACACCTGCTCAGATGTGTAGGTCTTTGCTTCAGGTTAAAAGCTGTGCTGCTCTTAGACCACAGCTCAACAGGGACATACCTTTTCCTTTCAGATACAGTGTGGAGATCGGCTCCTCCACCAGCATAATGGGACCCAGCATCCCAGCTAAGACTCGAGAGGTGCTCGTCAACCACCTGGCATCTTACAACATGTGGGCCCTACAAGGTCTGTAAGTGTCCTGGGGTGCAGGGGTGGGCGTGATGCCCATCAGCATCTGAAGCCTGTACATGCCCTTCCCCAGGCACTCCGAGCTGTGGGGCTGCTGTGAGCCTGGAGGCTGGCTGGCTCTGATGCTTCAGTCAGCACTCCAGGCCCACACCCTTCCAGCTGAAAGTTGGGTTTTGTCTCTGCAGCAGAAGTTCAAATCTCATCAGCCTGGCTCCGGTCACATGCCCATCTGTCAAACAATCACTCGGTGGGGTGGAGGGGGCATGCTGTGATTGGCTGGTTCAGGTCACATGTCCACTGGGTGAGAGCAAGGAGGATCACCCCCAAGGAAAACCAGAATGCTGTCTCAGAAGAGTGGGCCAAATGCCAGAGGGGCTCTGGGACATTCTTCCCCTCCCAGCCCTTTGCACTGGTCCTCTGCTAGGGCTGCAGAGACTCACAACGGTAGGCTGTAGCAGCCACCCTGTTTCGGGTTCTGACTTGGCTTATGTCCCCACAGGGATTGAGTTTATAGTGACCCAGCTCAAGTCCATGGTGCTGACCTTGGGCCTGATTGACCTGCACCTGACTGTGGAGCAGGCTGTGCTGCTGTCACGCCTGGAGGAGGAGTACCAGGTGAGGAGTGGCACTTCAGGTTCCACCTTACCTGTTCCTGATCCAGGCTAACTTGGGGAGGGGTGGCTAACCGACCTGAAATATTTTTGTATACACTTGCTTTTATTTCTTTCGTGTACATAAAGAAACCAAAACTAAGGACCAATAAAAGTATTGTCAAGTAGTAATAATTTAAAAAAAAATAGTAAATGCCGCTGCTGTGCTTGGCACTCCCCTCACTGCCTCGCCTCCTCTTCTCAATAGCCTGGTCAGGTGGGGGCTGTGGTTATTCCTATTTTACACAGGAGGAAACCAAGGCACAAGGTTGCATCTCCAGAAAGTGTTCCAGCCTGGGTTTGAAGCCAGGTCTGGTGACTCTAAGGCCAAGACCTTCAGCCCCTGCTCTGAATATGGACGTTCATGGACAGCTAAAGGCCATTTGGGCTTGCTACGCCCTGCAGAACAGGCCCTGTTGAGATGACTGACCCCATTTGTGCTCCTAAGTTGGCCAAGCCTTCATACCCTCACATTTTATCTGGCTGGCAGAGGAGCATAGGGGTAGCTGCTGTCTGTACAGAGTTTTGATTTAGGTGGCTCAGAATTAGGGTTTTGCTACACTCTCATTTATATTTTTTAACTATGAAAATTATGGCAGTCTTTGTAGTCTTATTGTTGTTGTTCTTGTTCCTCCAACCTCAGAAGGTTAATTGCTGTTATGAGTTGGCTCCTAGTATGATAAAAACCTATTTGTAATGTCAGCATTTCCCAAGTCCATGTAGTCTTCTGCTCAGAAAAAATACCAGAGGAGAAACTGTTCCTGTTCAGCAGCGGTGGCTAGCTACTTTAGGGTATCAGAACCAATTACATGGGAAGGGGGTGACTTGTGGGGCCGGTGGGGACCCAGGAAACCTGGCTTCGGGTCTGGCCTCAGCTTTTGACTGTGGGACCGAAGCCAGACCATCATTCTGTATTGATCCTCCACGAGATGAGTAATAACCTAGATTGTGTATGTGATGGTATCAAATGAAAGGATAAAATGCTCTTCAGATGACATATTACAGATGTCCCCATTGAGACTGGGCAGCCCAGTAATGCAGATAGCTTGTGAGGCGAGGCAGGGGCTGAGCTCCTCGTCCGGCTGGAGCAGCCAGGCCAGGGAGGAGCCAGCAGGGTTGGGCTGGAGTTGCACTGATGTCTGGACAGCTGCACTGTGTTCCTGGGGCTCCTCCCTCTTGCTTTTAGAGCCCTGGAGAGAATCTGCAGCCTGCCCCAGCATGCAGAGCAGAGGCCTCTGTAGTACTGCGGGTTCCCCAGGAGGCAGAACGGAAGCCACCGTGAGGCCTTGCTTGATTTATCCATTCCACCCCCCGGGGGACTGGGGGCACTTGCAGCCCATCATGGCGAGGCAGCTCATAGAGGATGACAGTCTAGAGGCTGCCTCATGCTGGCTTCCTAGTAGGATGAAGTGTGGGAGAAGTGAGGGCACACGGTCATGCCTCCACAGAGCAGACTCACGGATGGTTCTGGGGCCAGCCTGCCCAGCAGTGGGCAGCCACTGGCTATGGGCCTGGACTGCTCTTCTCCCAGACCATCCGTGCCCCAAGAGCACAGGTGCCTGCTCTGGCCACCTGGGTGCTCTTACCTGCTGCCTCCCCTCCATGCCTGTCTTCACGTGTCTTGGCAAGATCTGAGGCTACGGCCCTCAGACCAGCTATTGGGGTGGATGTGGCTCTGGCCAGCATGCAGCCAGGCACCAGCCACTCGCCCAGCAGCTTGTCTTGTCCTCCCCTCAGATCCAGAAGTGGGGCAACATTGAGTGGGCTCATGACTACGAGCTGCAGGAGCTGCGGGCCCGAACTGCCGCCGGCGCCCTCTTCGTCCGTCTCTGCTCTGAGAGCACCACAGTCAAGCACAAGCTCCTGCAGGAGTGAGGCCTGGGCAGCGCCTGCCCTGCACGATGGAGCCTGGAGCCGTACAGCTGCGGCTCCTCCAGCCTGCGGGGCTCCGCCCCATCTTCGAGGCTCTCCTGACCCGGGGGGCTCCTCTGGCCTGTGAGGTTCCCCTCACCTGCGGGGCTCTTCTGACCTTCAGGGCTCCGCCTCGCTCAGCATCACCGAGAGACAGCCCCGAGACACAGGGCGCCGTCCAGAGGTCAGCCTGATTCCAAGGCAGCAGTGAATGAAGGAGATGAGTTGTACCAGTGACTTTCTCTTGACCCTGATTTTATTAAATATTTTCCCACCCTGGAAATGTGTTGAGCCCTGTTTCCATGGGCGCCTCTGTGCTTCTCCATTCTTCCTGTTTTGTCTGGGTTGCACCAAGGTTAAACTGCGTATCTCCCATGGCACGTTTGGTATCTGCTGCCCGTGCTCGGGAACCTCATGCTGGGGAAGCAGCCATGTCATCCACAGACAACTCTATTTGTGTTCTTCAGCCTTCAGCCTGAAGGCTTGCTTTTTTTTTTTTTTTGCTGGATTTTAATCAAAAAAATCTTTTGAAAGTGAGTCCTTCCTGGTCTAAGCTGGTTGTTTCTATTTTGTTCCTACTGTTCTAGAAAAAATAATTTACTCTTGAAAATAGAAAATAGAAAGTTGTTTCTGGGTTAAATGCCCTAACAGGCTTGGCGGTCACCTGATGTGCATGTGTCCATTCAGCTTCCACACGGGAGTCCTGCGAGTCCCCCCGACACGGCCACCTCCACGCTCCTAGGAGGCAGGTGCTGCTTCCTGGTGCCAGGTCCGGTGAGGGGGCAGTGGGGAGAGTGAAGGCTTCCTGAGCCCTGTGTCCATGTACACCTGAGTAACAAAATGGCCTCACCCCTGTTCACAGGGCACTGACCGCATGCCAGTTGCCTACACGCTTCCCACATACTAGCCCTGAAACACTTGATGTCACTCTGAGGAGGCACTGTCACAGATGAAGCCTAGGCTGCAGCGGTGACATGGAGCTGGGGTCCCCAACCTGCATTCTTCGCTTCTGGAGGGTCCTCAGGTCCCTTCGGCGAATCTCTCAGGTGAAGGGAGCCGTTGCCTCTGCCTTAGTGGGCGGGCCCAGCCGCCAGCACTGTGGCGGGAGCCACAGCCTCTCCCGCTTCCCTGCTCCTCTCAAGGAGAGCTGGCCTCCCTTCGCCTACAGCTGCTGCCTGCTCTGACACACACCCCAGAGGAAATGGCACTGGCCCACGTCTGACATTATGCCACTGCCAAGAGTCTAGCTGACTGCCAGCCCCCTTGGGAGTTGCTATTGTAGACGGGCCAAGGACCTGCTGTTCATCTTGATCTTTCTCCTGTTCATACATGAATTTTGATTTTTTTTTTTTTTTAAAGAATAGGAGAAAGGTGACATGGGTCCTTTATTTTTCTCTACATTTGTAAGTTTTTCCAGGGGTTGGGGAAGAAGGGTGTTAGGGGAGTCGTGGGTTGAGAAGTTCCCAGTAACTGTCTCCTGAGGCTGTCAATGAAGTGTGTACACTTCCTCCTCCGCTTGGGCCTGGTGCTGTGTTTTGAAAGGGACCCTGGGACTGACACGCACCTAGTCTAGGATGTCGCCGAACTCCAGGTTGTCTAGTTCACTCTGCATGTGGTCGATGTACTGACTGATCTCCTTTACTCGCTCTCGGTTCCTTGTGGTCTCATCCCTGTGAATCTGGGGAGCAAGAACAAAGCCCACCATCCTTAACTCAGATGCCTGGTTAACATCTGCTACCAAGTCCAGGTTGAGGGAAAGGAAAGTAGTTCTTTGGGATCTGCATAATCCCTCATTGACTGCAGAGCCTCGCCGGGTTCTGCTGATCTCTACATATTTGAGGTAGGAGTTAGAGAAATGATGAAGCACGTGGGTTTTAAAATCTCTTGGCAACACTAAGTCTTCAGTGTGGAATGCTACAATCCTTAATTTTATTTCTTCATTCCTTACTGAAAATACTACACACTATCTAGGGAAGATTTCCACCTTCTTGGATGGGTTAGCATTACTCACCTTGTCTACCATGTGTGTACACCAAGAGTTGATCCTGGTCACCAGCTCATCTTCTCGATTGTCAATCTTCAGGAGATGGATGTCATGTGATGCCCCAACAGCATTAATAGTCGTATCTTTGTCGACAAAAAGCTGATGAGGGAGAAGGATCAGATGAGATCATGCATGTCATTACACCCTGAGGACAAAGTCAGAGAGCTAAATAGAAAAGGAACACCTGGGAGTCCCCTGGCTGTGTTGGCCATATGCCCAGTGGAGAGCCCCCTTTTTACGGGTGCACTTATGCCAGCTCATCTTCAGGTGACAACTACGTCCCCAACCCAAGTGCTGGCAGGTTTCATGGGGAAAGGGCCAACCGGGGTCCTTGCATTCCTTATCAGGAGCATGTTAACTCCAGGGAGAAGGCGACGGCTGCCCAGGGGTGTCCTCGCTGAGGACGTCTCTGTTCTCACAATGCTTCTCTCTCAGCTGCTCTCACATCTGACTTGCCCCAAACCTCTGCCAGCTGAGCGGGAAATGTGAGGCTGCCCAAGGGTCTGGGGGCTGCTCTGAGGACAGTGGCCCCTGCAAACCGATGGTGTTCACCGCATACTAGTCTCTCTACTGCCTCTCATGTCAACCAAATCAAACCTTGGATTCTCTTTGGGGTCTCCTGCCTTCTCTTGTTCCTGACCTTATTTGCTGCCTTGTAAAAAGCTGTTAAAAACAACCATCCTCTAATAGGCCTGTCTGTTGTAGGTGTTGACACTGTGGCCGTTGTGTGCCTGGAATGGTTGAAAATGGAATGGAGTCATTCCCAGAGCAGGGGAGGCCACTGAAGCACTTGGTAATCAGTTGCTTCCACCTTGAAGCAGAAGTATCATACTTTGTAATACCAAGGACAGCAAAGGACCTAAATTCTCCATATTGTAGAGAGGACTGCAAGTGGAATGTATACTTGGGTTTTTTTTTTTTCTTTCCTATAGTAGCAGTTAACTTAATGGTTTCCAAAATGTGTTCTGTGGAACCTTGAGACGTTAATATTTCTGCAAAAAGAGTATTGTTTGGCCAAATACATTCGGGAAAGTCAGTACCCCTTAGGCCTCTCCTAAAGATTCACAGGCCACACAAAGTATTCTGAAGGTGCTGCCAAGTCCTGTGGAAAATAAACCTTTTTAACTTTGTCTCTCTTGGTTTTCCAACTTATTTGGCCACAGACTTCTTCTCAGAGTAATGCTTGTTAATGTCTTATGGCATGCTGGTTTTCCACAGAATCCCTTGTGGGAAAAGCCAAGTTAGCTCATGTGGGGAACAGGGTATCTGGGAGACCAATTAGTATAGTCACATGGAAGAAATGAGAAGAAGTTATTAAGTTCTTCTCCGCACATGCAAGGTCCCAGGCCAGGCTCTGGGAATGGTTCACGGATGTGCAAAACCTGCTCTCCATGAGCCTGAGCCACACGCTCAGCGGTGGGTGTCCCAGTTACTTTAGAAATAGCTACAATCACAACATCAGCCCATTGTGCAAAGGTTCTCATCCTTCATTCTCAAATGTGGGTCGTAGCTGATAGCTTAAGCCAGGCACAGAAATCATCCCCTCAGAGTTTGAATATATAGAAAGCAGCTTTGGAAGCTGAGGACAATGGAAACTGAAGTCTGCTTAGAAACATATGAGACTAAAATTAGTTATGAAAAACTATGTGGTATTTGTAAAATACAAACAAAAGGAATCTGGTTTAAAGAAATTATTTAAAATGGAATTGCAAGTGGTTTCTGGACTTCAGGTGGCCTAGAGTGGCAGCTCCCTTAATTTTCCCTCTTACAATAAGTACACAGAATTTTCAGGTAGAATATTCTGGATCCCCCTCCAGTTTCTGCAGGTTGAAAGCACTAGGGTAGAGGCAGCAGCTGCACACAACTTGTGAGGAGCAACAGCTGCTCCTGGTTCTCTGGGCTGTCCCAGCCTGTTCTTTGGTCCTCAAAGCTGTGAAGACACATTTCTTTCAAAGTGACTTTTGAGAGTGGCACAGCTGGTGCCCCTCCCCAGGACCACTGCACCACAGAATGACCCGGTGGCCCCCTCCACCATAGACAAAGGAGCAACTTGGCCTATGCCAAGGGGACCTCCTGGTGCTGGCTGGAATCTCATCACAGCTGCCCTAGCCATGGACTGCTGGCTGGGTCAGAGCACTGTCACTCAAGCAGACTCTCTGGGGACTTGAAAGTGCTCCCCATGGTCTAGGCCTGAGCACTGCCCTGCCCTTGCAGCTGGACGCCCACATGGATATTCAGAGCACGCAGGCAGCATGTCTGACCTCCCTGCCCGCTTCTCCCTGCCAACAGCACTGCGAGGCCCTCCCTCCCCGGCCACTCCAGGCCCTCTCCTCAGCATGTACGCTCTGCTTTTCCTCTCAAAGCTGGGAGGACTTGGAAGTACGGAGATGGGACAGATTTGGCCTAAGTATGGCATGAGCTGATAACAGTAGCTCAACTGAACCAGAGGAATTTTAGAGATAACCTAAAACGTGGTGTATGATATGCTCACGGATAATCAGGTAACAGAAGCCAGATTTTTTTCACTCAAGGCCCTAGCCCCTCCTCTGAACACCCGCATGTTGCTAAAGGCTCAGTAGACGTTTTAAAAAAGGCTCTGAGTCACACTGCCTGTGTTCAAATCACAACTCTACCATTTATTAGCTGTGTATCCTCGGGCAGATTACCTTAATCTCTGCACCTCGGTTTCCTTATCTGTAAAAGGGAACCATACAGTACCTACTTTACCATATTGATGTAACATTAAAAGAGCAAATTTGTATCCACTGCTTCTCACAGGGCTGGCCCTCAGGAGGCACCTAGTCAATGTCGGCTATTTGCTGGTATTATTACTTCTTATATAGTCAGGGCATACTTTTTCCTCCTGAGAACAATAGGCCATGTTTTTTTGCTTAAATGTAAGGAGACAGGCAATGGTGTAAGGTCCTAATTACACCTCTTGCTGCAATTGTGGACATTCCCAAAGGCACAGAGGCTCCAACTGGCTTACAGAGGGAAGGGGTGGCTGTCCCCTCTGAGGCCTTGAAGGCAGTACTCCACACCAGTACTCCCAGTGAGGCCAAGGCAGCCAAACCCTTAGCTCAGAGGCTCAGCCCCATGGCCTAGTGCCTGGGGCCATGGGCGCACCCAGAATGCCCACCAACCTGCAGTCTGCAGTGAGGGGAGCAGCACTGGCTCTGCGACAGTGGCCCAGGCTATGCATCTGGCAGTAGAGTCTGAATCCAGACTCTGGTCCTCACAAGGTTTGTCATCGTGAGCAGCTTACCTGACTTCTCTAAGCCACAGTCTTACCCAGTGTTCTTATCTGTAAACTGGAGACAACAATAGTACCTCCTTCACAGGGTCCCTTGGTGAAGTAAATGCGATCATGTGTGATCATCCGGCCCGGGCAATGGCAAGCCCTCAGTGAATGGAACTCTCATCACTAGTCACTATGGCCAGCAGGGGCTGATGCATTCCTGGAGCCACAGGAATGGATGTCAGAGGCGCCAGACAGAGCCAGCCAGGCATGAAGGAGGACTGGCCACTGGAAGCTCCAGCCCAGCCAGCTTCTCTGCCATGGGCCTCTGGGACCCATCTTTTCTGTGTGTCCCAGTCATTAGGGAGTGAGCATATTTCAGTGCTGTGCCCTGTGGGTGTCACAGACCCAGGTGCTGTGCCATGAGGAAACTCTACCCACCAAGATGGTCTGTCTGGGAAATTCTTGAGTGGGCTCTCTCTCAGGGGAGTCTATCTTCCTGGCTTGGTCAATAGCAGTTAGCCAAATTTAACAGCTTAGGGAGGAAAGGCTGGCATCACAGTGGCCCTACCACCATGCTGCTATGTTGGGTATCTATCTCAGCCCCAAGACAGAGGCTGGTGGAGTCGGGGACTGCGGTCCTCTGTGCCTGCAGAACTCAGTCCAGCGGCTGACAGAGTAGAGACTTTGTGGACGTGCACACTCACACTCATTCCACAGACACATCCTGGCGTCTCCACTGTACACGGTATACTGTTGCTGGCTCTGGGGAGGTACGTGGCGGTGAAAAGGCCCTTCCTGCCTCCCTCATGAGCTTATATGTAGTGTGAATAGTCACAAAAGCAAATTGACATAAGCCAGGTGGTTTGAAATTGTGATGAGACTCTCACCTGATAAATGGGGTATGCAACAGACAATGGTTTTTCAGGAAGGTGATGAGGGAGGGACTCTCCCATAAGCTGATATTTGAGCTGAGATCTGAATGACAAGGACAAGCCAGGCACATGGGGACCTGAGGGAAGAGCACGTGTGCCAGATGGAATATCAACTGAAAGGAGCTGGACACTGGGGAACAGCTCAGAGGGTTGGGGGGCAGTTGCCAAGGTGAGCAGGCCCAGTTGTGAGGTTTGTGCACTTCGGGGGAACGCGTACTCTGAGTCATGGGAAGTCATTAGAGGGTGTTGTGCAAAAGTGAAATAATGTGGTTTGGGTCTTCAAGGACTGCTCTGGCTGCTGTGTGGAGGACAGCCTGTAAGAGAACAGCATAGAGGCGAGTGGTCCAGGGCAAGGACATCAGTGGCTGGCCTTGGTGGTAGCACAGAGGTGGAGAGGAGCTGAGAAACTGGCAGCGGGATGAATCACGCATGAGTGAAAGCCAGCCCCTGATAAAGGTGTCAAGACTGGCCCTTCCGTCACCTGCACTCCTTCCCAGAGACACACACACACTGCTACTGGGCCCCAACGCAGAAGACCTGGAAAGCCTTCTTAGTGTGCAAACCCAAGGGACGAGGCAGGTGACCCTGGGTGACCCCGCTGACTGTGTGACCATTCATCACTGGATGTGCTGGTGGAAACTGGGATGGCGTCATGCTGGATCAGAAATAGTGCTGGGGCGGGGGGGTCGGGGTCTCCAACCCTTCATAGAGACTTTAAAGTGAAGAAGACCTGGGGGGAAATCTCAGACCTATTTGTAACTGCGTTTCTTAGAAAGTGCTAGAAATCCCCACAGAATTAAACTTTTGCAAACCAACCCGTTAGAAAGGTGAAACCACCTAATTATCATGAGCTCTTTTTTAGTTGGACCCCATAGGGTGGTGCCCAGCCAGGTGCTTTATTTTTTTAGCCCATTTCATCTGATAACGACTCTGCAAAGCGCGTTACTGTCCCCTTTTGCATATGAGTAAACTGAGGCTCCAGGAGGTTTTCAGTCTTACTCGAGCCACAGAGCGGGCCTGGACCAAGTCTGTCAGGCTCCCGCGAGCCTCGCGCGCCGCCGCGCCCGCCCCGCCCAGCGCCGCTCAGCACCGCTCTTCGTGCCCCGCCCCGCCCAGCACGCCCCGCCCAGCACGCCCCGCCCAGCACGCCCCGCCCAGCACGCCCCGCCCAGCACGCCCCGCCCAGCACGCCCCGCCCAGCACGGCTCTTCGTGCCCCGCCCCGTCCGCCCCGCCCCGCCCGCCGCACTCACGGAGCGCACGTCGTCAGGCAAGTCTTCGTCGAGCTCGCCCTTGACGTTCTTCTCGAGGGTGTTGATGGAGATCTCCAGGAGCTTCTCGTGGTGGTGGTTCTCCAGGTCCCGGCACTGAGCCATCGTGCAGCCATGAGTTAAGCAGAGACCAGGGGCGGAGCAGACCGACGCATCCCTGAGGCTAGGGCCTCTGACAAGCACTCTGAGGGCCCGGCCCATTTCAGCTGCACGGGAACAGACTTTCAGGGCTGAAGGCGAACTCTGAGGCGCCAGGTGCGTCAGTGCCGTCACAGCCGTCCACCCACATGCACTAAACCCCGGAGCCATCCCAGGGCCCCCGTGCCTGTCCCTACACCTGGTCATCGCGGACCCTCGGCGCCTGGCTGTCCCTCCATCATCCACTTCTCTCCACCCCCACAGCTTCCCAACTGGACACTACAGTGGACTGCCCGCTGGCCTCCGCACTCTCGCCCTTGCTCCCCACAGCAGCCAGAGCGAGCTTGAAGATGTAGACAGTCGGGAGCCCATCTGCTTTGCCCAAAGCTGCGGGAAGCCTCCCACTCTCTAATTTGGCCTAAAGGCCTCCTCTCCGCACTGGACTTCTGTGGCCAGTCCTCAGGGCCTTTGCACAGGCTGCCTCCTCTGCCTGGAATGTTCTCTCCACCCCTGTACCTGGTCTGGTTGGCCACCCTCAGGTCCTCACTTAGTGGACCCTCCCTCAGGAAGGCTCCTGGCACCCGCCCTGGGTTAACTGCTACTCACCCTGTACCTTTGATACCACTTATTACCTACATAACTTCTGCCTCCCTGCTGGACTGTGAGTCCCAGGAAGGCAGGACCAGGCAGTTGCTTCTGGGTGGGGCACAGCAGTTTGCCCCCCACGTGGCAGGGCCTTGAGTTCAGGTGGCAGAAGGGTTGGTCATGCTCCAAATGTCAGCTCCTAACCCTAACATTTAACCTGACCAGCTCATTATAAATAATTGTCAGTGTCTGCAACGTGGATGGTGCCTCACCCCCAGAGTGCTTTTGTCTGCAGCACAGGGACGGGCGGTGATTCTGGGGCATCATCTCCCCATGAGCTTCACCCATGTAAGAACAAACACGCCAGGACTCTACTCCAAACCATCATAACGAGACTGATTGTTCTGAGGGAAGGGAAACCCCCTTGGACCCCATGGAACATTCTTTTGAACATTATAAGTGGTTGCCAAATCTGCATCCTTTGAAGCTGAGCCTTTTCCTTGGTGAAAAACTGGAGGTTTTACATTCCCCTAATTTCACAGGTGGTGATTTCCACTAAATAGGATCCTATGACAAATTTACCATCTTGGTGGAGGTGTAGATCTTTTTGTAAATCAAACGGGGAGGAGGTATTTCTGGTAAAAAGTAAAGTATGATTATAGAGCACTGACTTTTTACTATCTCTGCCAATGTATTTAGGGCACCAGCGGCAGTGGGAGGGGCGGAGGTGTCCCTGCAGATGGCCATCTGGAAGGGAACCCCACTTATTTGTATTCTGCTTACTTTTCAAAGAAGCTTCACCCTTCCTTGCCTTTTGTTAAAAATACAGGTGCCCCTCCCCTAGCTCCTTTAGAGGCCAGGACAACCCAAAGGCCCTGTAGCACCTCCCCATGGGGAAGTCATCAAAGAAAGGATATAGGCTTTGGACATTTTCGATAAAGAGTCCCACCAAGTCGATGATGTTCCTTTCGAATAAGTTTATAGTCTCCTGGAAATGATAACATAGTTAACATGCATATTTAGACACCCAGCATCAGAGCAAAAGGTACTCTTTAGCACTTAGCAGTCTCCTGCTCTAATCACAGAACTTCAGGGTAAAGACCATGCACCTTGACCTTCCTGTGCAGATGTTTGGGAACTCTCTCTCCAGAGCTTTGTTGCTCTGCAAGCATATTAACTCACTCGCCACCTGAACGTCTAATGCTTTCACCGGACCTTTGCCTGTGCCAGTCCTTCTCCCAGGAACACTTGTCCGTCCTGGTCTTACTGCCCTCATCCCCAGCACACACACAGTGCTAACTAACCCCTTTCCTTTGGGCTTCTCAGTGGCATTCACCCACCACCCCAGGAAAACAGTGAAGTGAGTTGTCAAGAACCAGACTACCTGGGTGGATATCCCAGCTCCACCGCTGTGTGTAACTGTGGGAAAGTTTACCTCCCTGGGCCTCAACCGCCTTACTTGTGAAATGGGTTTCCTACATAGTACCTGTCTCACAGAGCTGTGGTGGGGTTAAATGAATCACTTCACACAAGATGCTTTGCGAGGTGCCTGGCAGCGAGAAGGCCCTCCTAAGAGCTGGCTGTTACCCCAGGCTTCTACCGTTAGTTGTTGTTGCCCGGTGCTTAGCAAGGCACCTAAGGCCTAAATGGGACTCAGTATGGATTGAGCGAACAATAGAAGATGCAGCTGAGAGGCCTGCTACTCTGGGAGCACCCCTGCCATCTGCCATAAATTCCAGGGGCTGCAAGGTGGGCCAAGGGTGCAGGGGATCTACAGGAGCCTGAGGACTATCTGCAGGCCGGGCACACTGTGCATTTCCAAATGTATGTAAGTGCTGTTATAGTCAATAAAAATAGGGTCATTGAAAAGTGTCACTGCCCTTGCAGCTTTTGGGCTGCTGGTAATACCAGTATGACAGTGCACGGGTTCTGGGAAATGTCTGGATGTTGAAAAGCAATCTCCCTGCCTGAAAACATTGGGAGCTGCTGCCTCCCTCTCCCCCATGCTGCATGCTGCTTCTGCAGTGCTTGCACCTTCCCCAGTGGGGAACAAACATCTGCTGTGCAATGTGATGGGGAAATCTATCCCATGTCTGAGGTGTCACTTGACGTGTGAGGAATTGATTAGGCGCTATCTCTTGGCCCAGCCATGGCAGCAGCCGATGCGCTTCAATTCATCACACCACTTCAGACTCCCAGTCTCTGATGCCTTGTGAACACGCAAGTCACCCTGGCCCCTAATGAATTTGAGACAGCAGCGCTTTTCATTTCCACTGCTTAGTGCTGAGTTGCAGGCTCCTCGCATCGCCCAGGAGGTGGCAACTACAGGCTGCAATGCGGAGGAGCCTTTGTTTGGTCCCCAAGTGGGGGTCCACTTTGTCTTCCAAGCACCCAAACAATTCCTTCAGCCTAATCAAAAACCCCTCCCTGCTGAGGCTCTGGGCTCTTCCACGATGGGGCAAACATTCCAGAGTAATGAGCTCACTTCTCATTCTTCACAAGAATCTCTTCTAATCTAAATTATTAAAATGTGTTAAAAGCAAACAGGACTGATGAGCAAGAAAGCTTCAGCCTGACACGCTGAGTGGCACTGGACGTTTCCAACAGAGGAGCGCGCGGCACGCCGCGGCTGGAGCGCAGACCTGCAGCCGAAGCACACTTACACCCCATGCCCAGCCTCACCTCCAGCTGCTCCACCAGCTGCATCTCCAGCGTCATGAGCACATTGAATAGCTCTGTGATGTCTTCGCCACACTCCATGATCTTCTTCTCAATGCTGGGCATCTCAGTCTCTTCTCGAATGGCACTTAAACTCTGGAAACAAAAGCCTGTGCCTTAGGAATAATCAACTACTAAGTATAGTTAGTGGCAGGTGGCAATTTGGTTTTATGGGTAAGAATTTGGACTCAGGAATCGGCAAGTCTCAGTTTTGCCATTGGCCAGCTCTGTGAGCTTGTAGAAGCTGCCCACCCTCTCCATGCCTGTCTCCTTGACTATACAGTAGGCATGATAACAGCCCAAACCCATACCTCGACACAGGTAAGAGAACCTGTGAGCTCTAGTAAGTGCTCAATACCCGTTAGCTCCGGTTTTTATTAGAGGCTGCTGGGCAGGTGGAAGGAGCCCCAAAATATGCTGCTGTGGAATGTTGACTATTTTAAGACACTTAAAAATAGCATATGTAAAGAGGACACTCTGAAATCAGGAGATGAAACTCCCATGTAAAAGGTGCTCTCCCTTTTCTTCCTGAAAGCAGGAGATGAAACTCCCATGTAAAAGGCGCTCTCCCTGTGCTAGGAGGAAGGAAGACATTCTTATCACCAGAGACGGGGAGTCAGGGCCCAGAGACATCTGTACAAACCTTGTTCAACTAACCCTTATCTGCCTAGTTAAGCTCCACAATTAATTGCCCCAGCCCAGACCCCTTTGGTTTGTCATGGTTTCACAATGTACTACTCTTTGTCCAATCTAGTATAAGCTTTTGGCACTAACTGCTTCTTTGGGTCTTCATGTTTCTTGTGAGTGCTCTCATGTACATGTAAAAATTACTAAACAAAATTTGTATGTTTTTCTCCTGTTAGTCTATCCTATGTCAGTTTAATTCCTGGTCTCACTGGGAGGCCCTAATAGGGTAAAGGAAGAATTTTACCTGCCCTATAACTTCAGAGTCAGGTGGACCTCAATTTGAATCCTCCTGGGTCACGTATTAGCAGTGTGACCTTGAGAGAGCCACTTGCATTTTCTAGGCTTTGGTTTCATCACTGTAAATGGGGAGAAGAATCTGTGCTTCACAAAGTCTTGGGGATCAGAGGCCAGGTATGTGATGTGCCTGGCGAGACGCGATTAATGGAGGTTCCTATAAAAGGCCTTTAACAGGCACAGGTTGGGAGAGACACTGGAAAGGAAAGACAGCTTCAGTCTTTGAGGAAGTCAGGTGAACCCGCACAGAACCCCGGTGAGCAAGCGGAAGCCAGCGGGGAACATGCTGAACGGTGTGGAATCAGAGGTGCTTACGGGCTGGAGAGCAGCCTGGGGTCCAAGCACAGCGCTGAGTACCAGCTGTTCACTAGCAAAGGGCCTGGGATCGCAACCAACACTGGGTGCAACGTCAGCTTGTTTTTGTTGACACTTGGTATTTATCACGAAGAAGGAAGGAGTGATGGCATAATTCAGTGCGGTGAATGATATTCATAATAATGACTACCCCATCTGGAGAAAAACCAGGCTCAATCTCTACCTCAAGCCTTACATGAAAACAAATTCCTGATGGAGTGAAGATTCAAATGTAAAAAATAAAACCATAAAAGTGCTAGAAGAAAACATGGGGGATTTTTAATAAATAATCTCAGAGTGGAGAAGTCTTTCTCAAGTACAACCAGAGAAAATATTGATAAATTCTACTACATAAGAAAATGTACATGTGCTACTTGGGAGGCCAAGGCAGGAGGATTGCTTGAAGTCAGGAGTTTGAGACCAGCCTGGGTGATATAGTGAGAACTTGTCTCAAAATCTATTTTTTTTTTTTTTAGAATTCTGTATGGCAAAAGCACCCTGGACAAAGTGGCAAAATAAACAACAAAATGGGAAAAATATCTACAACTCATTTCACTGATATTGGGCTAATCTCAATCTTTAAAGAGCTCCTACAAAGTAATAATATTTTAAAAAAGAAAGATGTACCGAGAGACAAAAAGCAAATAGAAAAATGAATAAGAGCAAAATATAAGAACAAATAGTTCTCACAATAAGAAATACAAATGGTTGTAGAACACATGCTGCTCACCCCCACTTGGGGAAATTAAACTCGTACCAAAGGTGCACGAGATGCGCAAACAAGAAAAAGCTTGTGACACTGCCCTGACAGGGCTGTGGAAAGTACAGGCTCTGTGGGGTGCAGTTGGGCAATAACCATGAAAAGTCCCAATGCACAGTTCTACTTTTAGGACTTCATCCTGCAGGTCAAACTTGCACCTACTTATTCAATGCAACACCGAAAGGGCAAAAGGTTGGAAAAAAACTTAATTATCCATCAGTAGGGACTGGCTAAATAATTATAGTTCATCCATGAAATGAGATATTTTATAGCTATAAAAAATATGAAGCAACTCTTTCGTTTTGGAAGACTCTCCAAGATGCAGAGATGACACAGGAAAGCAAAGTGCAGAACAGTGCATGCTACACTTTCATCTCACACACGTGCACACACACACACGATACTCGGTAAGGAGGGAGACTGTGTCTCCTTGTGGGCATTTTTCGTTCTGTGCCGTGTGCATGTACTACCTATTCAAAAGTGAACCCGACTGCACGCAGACTCACTTGCCTCAGGCCTTGCACAAGTGCTTTCCCTTTGTCTCGCAGGTTCCTCACTACAGTTCCACAACGTGGTCATTTCCATTTTACAGTTGAGGAAATGGAGGCTAGGAGAGGGTCCAAGGTGTGCCTCGGGGTCACACCTTGCGGGGTCTGAGCCCCAAGCCTTATATGACTGCACCATGACCTGAGGCATGCCCCACCGGACACAGGGGCAGGGCTGTGTGCAATGGAGGAGCCTAACAGGGCAGGGTGGTGGGAGGATTGCGGGACAGAGCTATGGGAGAGGGCATGTGAGGGGTGGGAATGGGGGCCCTCAGGACATGTGGGGTCTTGAAAACTTGCAGGACAGTGGCTTCAACTTAGACTGAGCATCAGAAGCACCTAGGGGGCTCTGGAGAATCCCTGTGCCAGGACACAGATTGCCTAAGTGGGTGCCCCTGGGCCGGGGCGTGAGCATATTTCCAGGCCTCACGAACTGTGCATACAGGCTGGTGAGATCCACTGTTCTAAGTGCCAGGAGGGGAGCCCAGGGGGTTGGCAGCTCATCCAAGGTGGTCGCTGAGCCGCCAGCCTGCTGTGAAGGCACACACCCGACCCACACTCGATCTGAGGAGCGGAGCAGCTCATTCCGAGTCAGGCTTGGCCTGGCCCATGTCCTGCTTCTTCAGAGGGACTTGCTGCTGAGGGGCCAGGCCACCGGGCCAGGCTTCAGGAGAAGCTGGCCCATGAATATCTAGGTGTCCCAAACCCAATGGCTACCGGGATCAGATAAGAAATGTCAGGGCGGAAAAGGCTGGGCAGGGACTGGGGGACTAGAGACATGGCCTGTCCAGAGGCGACAACCACCACTCAGGCACTGAATGACAATTGCCTCCAGAGAAGCTGGCAACCACAATTTTTCTGTGAAATCTGCCAGTTTCTAATGTCAGCAAAATGTTCAAAACGTTTTTAAACCCTCTGCAGGCCAAATAAAACACATATGTGAGCCAAGTGTGTTCCTCTGTTGATGGTTTTGAACTTCTGGTTGAATGCAGTAACACCCCTTCCTGTAACATTATAAGGAGGGTCTGGAGAATTAAATCCCACAGATTGTGAGGTCCCGTTAGTTAGGCTAATGCGACAAGAATGAGGTGGGGGAGTGGGGAGGGCTGGGAAGCACATGGAGTCGATCACCAACTCTGTTAGATCTGCCCTCCCAGGGGATTTTTCTCTACTGTAATGTTCACAACGAGGAATAGCTTTATGGGCTCTTTGAAACCCCTGTGCTATAAGCAAACCTGGTGTGTGAGAATAGTTTTTGAGGAGAAAGAGGGTCCATAGCTTTCCTTAGTGTCTCACAAAGATCTGTGGCTTAGAACAAGTTGAGAATCCTGTCTTTAAAAGTAATGCTAACTAGGCGGTGGTTCACGCCTGTAATCCCAGCACTTTGGGAGGCCGAGGTGGGAGGATTGCTTGAGGCCAGGAGTTCCAGATCAGCCTGAGCAAGAACGAGACCCTGTCTGTACAAAAAAAAAAAAAATAGAAAAATTAGCTGGGCATGGTGGTATGTGCCTCTAGTCCCGGCTAATTAGGAAGCTGAGGCAGGAGGATCACTTGAGCCCAGGAGTTTGAGGTTGCTGTGAGCTATGATAAGGCCACTGCACTCTAGCCTGGGCGACAGAGCAAGACCCTGTCTCAAAAAAAAAAAAAAAAAGGTAACACTAACTAAAAGAAACAATACCCATCAAGTACAAAGATTGGTACCCCTTCCTATGGTACCCGCTTAGGCCAGGCCCAGTGGCCTGATTAGGCTGGGTCCCGAACACCTGGGGTGTTCCTTTGCTGTTCCCCCAGGTGGAAAGCCCTTTCTCCCTGTCCAACTCTTCTTTGTCCTATAAGCCTCAGCCTGAGTTAAGGTACCCCCAGGACACCCCCAAGGTTCCCGGGCTTCCCTCTGGGTTAGCACTGACCACTTCACTCACTCAGTGGGGAGGGCCTGGGGCTGGGTCTGAGTCCCACAAGGGCAGGAACCATGTCTGGCATGGCTCCAGCTTGCCAGGGCTGGGCACAGAGCGGGGCTCAGAAAATGTCTGTTAAATGAATGACTGAATGAGCAAAAGAAAAGTAGTAGTTGTCATCATCCTCATCATAATAGTATGGTCACACTAACACAGTTATTAATAGTGAGGATGATGATAAGGAGGTGGGGATGGGGACGACCTTGAATCCCAGGGCCATTTTAGGTGCCAGAGACCCACAGGCCCCACACACCGCTCTTCATCGTGCAGCAGGGAAGCTGTGGCTGGGGGTTCTGGGTATGGTGGACCTTGGCTCTGGCACTTACTAGCCGTGATCCCTGGCAAACGGGGATGATGACCAGGGGCCTCAGGGGTCATCATAGGGTACAGGAGTTGCAGTCCCTCCACAGTGGGGGTCGGGGCTCGGCACCACAGAGCAGGAGGCAGGGCGGCCTTGGGGCTTACCAGCAAGTACTTCTCCTCGAACTCGGCAATCCTCTGTTTGCCTTGCTCCTGGTTTTCCTGGATGGCCTCATGGATACATTCATTGAAGGTGTCAAGCTCTATTTTCCGCTTCTCATGCTGTTTCAGGCCATACTCGAAAATGCTCAGGCAGATGATGACAAATTTGTCCTTGTAGGTGAGTGGCTGTTAAGGAAGCTCACGGCTGTGTCAGGAGCAGGCCGCTGGGGGCAGGGGGCAGGGGGTGTATGACAAAGGCGTGGGTAACTCCCCGAGCAGAGTGCAGACTGTGTGCTCAACACTGTGTGTGGGACTCGCACCCATGGTCTCATTCGGTCAGTCTGACAGATGAAGAAACTGCAGACAGCCCAGATTTGGAGGATAATGTGGTGACTGGGGCAACCCCGCCCTCCGCCTGCAGGATTCAGGAACGGGGCCTTTGTTGGGGGGAGGCAGGGGCCGTAGGAGGAGTCCACAGGGCAGAGGAAAGACATGCTAAGAAAGCCCCAGAAGAGACTCCTGGGAGAGCTGAGGGGCCAGGGAGGGGCCGCGAGCCCGGAGAGCCAGCCCAGTCGGGGAAATGAGCAGCGTGCATTTTTGTCTCTGGCGTGTTATCTAGAAGGGCACCTCTCCTGAGGGCTTGTCTTGGGGCTCAGCTGCTGTATCTGAGCTGGGGAAGACCACGTGGTTCAAGTCCTGGCTCTGCCACTGCTTCCCGGGACCCACCCTGGAAAGTCACTTCACCTCTCCAGGCCTCAGTTTCCTCATCTGCAGCTGAGAGTACAACAGAACCTACCCTACGGAGTTCTTAGTAGAGGTTCTTGGGGTCAGGCAGGTACAGCCCAGAGGGCCTTCAGTGATCCGGGGGGGATGGAAACTGATTCTCAGAGAGGTGGAAACCCTTGCCCAAAGTCACATGGCCACACCGTGCTAGAGCTGAGAGGCAAACACAGGTCACCCAGCTGGTGGGTGGCGAGGCCAGGCTGGGAGCCCCTCCCTCATTCTTTTCAGAATGTTAGGGTTTGGGTGAATTTCTCTCTATCCAGTGAAGGTCACCATCTGTGACTGGTTCCTCATCTCAGAGCTCTCAGATCCAGGAACTCCTCTAGTCTACCCTGAGTCCCTCAGCTTACAATTTCAGCCTACTGATTGGTTGTCATGGCCACAACCATATGACAAGTACTGACCACACCCTCTGGGCTCTGGTTGACTGGAGAGAAGAATGCAGGCTCTCAGGCCCCACAGACAGCGTGACCTCACACAGCGGTGTAGCCTCTGCAAGCTTAGCTTCCCCACCTGTGAAATGGAGTTAATCATGACACCTGTCTAGTGGGTGGTTGGGAAAACTATATACTCTGTATGCAAGTGCACAGCAGGAACAAATGAGAGTGGCTGATAAGGATCATTGCTGTAGATGCACATTTCAATCAATCTCTCCACCTCCAAAAACCTGACTTGCCAAGCACGGCCGACCCTTGCCATGTTGACCAGACACTCAACATGTCCCCGAAATCTAGACAGCATTTGCCCCATGCCGCTCAAATGACCTGTCTCAAGGAGTACATTGCTCTGAAGTGGAGAGTTTACTTTCCAGAGTTTTATAAGAGACGTGGGGAAACCGAAGCCCAGAGTGGAAGGGGACTTGCCCAAGGCAGGGTGGTGACACAGGGACCAGGCTCTGTCAGAGGATCCAGCTGTGAACTCAGAAGGATATGCCTCGAGGAGCTCGCTGACACCGGGCAGGTAGGACAGCTTCTTGCCCTCCACGTCCTCTGTGTACATGCTGTCAAACAGGAAGGAGCCGTTCAGGTGCTCAACAAATGCAGCCTGCGGGCAGAAACACACCAGGGCACGGTGGCTCCAAGGAGGGCCCCCTAGGACATCTCACAGGCCCCTGCGAGGGCACACGGTGGGGGCCGCGCCAGGCACTGGGGCTGGTGAAGGCTTCATGGATGAGGGGCTGCTGCACTTGGGCTCCAGCCTCTGAGGAAGGCAGGTTGTGGGGAGTATTCTAGGCAAAGGGAATGGCATGTGCGGAGGTGCAGAGGCCTAAAACTGCAGGCTGTTTCCAGAACATTGCATGTGGCCCAGTTTGACTGCAGGGAGGGGTGGGGACTGGTGGGAGGGAGGCCAGCAGGGCCCAGGCATGAATTCACCCATCTGAGCTAAGGGACTTGAACTGTTCCTGGCATGCCATGGGGAACTGCCTGAGAGTCTTAAGAAAAGGAGCAGCTCTGACAGATTGTCTAGGACATTCTCTCCAGCTCTGGAGGCAAGAAGGCCAGTGAAGACATGGGTCGGGGTCTGGGCTGCGATGGAGCTGGCCCTGGGCAGAGTGAGGTGGGGAGAGGGCATCAGTCCCTGTGTTCTCAGAGCCTGGGGACCCCTGCCCACCTCTGTTGAACAGGATCAGTGCCCTCACGTGGGCCTCTCCGAGCCAGGCCGAGGTGTGCGGCCTGCCCACGTGGTACCTTGTGTCTCTCCAGCTCCTCCCGCCGGGCCTGTTCGTCCTCCAGCCGCGCCTGCATCAGGTTCTCCCGGTGCTTCAGCTCATCGATGCTGTACTGGTGCTTGGCCTCCGCCAGCTCTTTCTGACCCAGGAATAGGAAGAGGCGCTGTTACCAGAGGATGTCTGGTTCCTCCGAGCCACACTGCCTCTGCCATCCTGCGGCCTCCTGCACATGGGCAGGGGTGTCGCACGGGTCCCCTTTGTGAAGGCTGTGAAAGCCAGGAGGTCTTGTGGAGGAGAACCACTCCTCTCCTTGTGGCCCTTCGCAGCTGTCTGAGTCTAGGGGAGGTCAAGGAAGGCAGCATGGCAGACTGAGGCTGGGGGCTATCTCGGGGCGGGGGTCCAGTGATGGAGCACCGCACCACCGGGCTTGGTGTCCTCCTCGGAGCACTTGCCCACTCCCCCCCAGCAGGCCTCAAGGCAGGCCCTCTGGCATCTTTAGGCAAGGACAATGGTAGAGGTAAAGTGAGTCAAAGGCCATAGGACTGGTCAGAAGGGTCCTTGCCCTTGGCTCTGTGCTCTACTTTCCTCCTGGCTCTTTCCCAGCTGGGAATGTCCTCACCCCTTTGTCAGCTCACTCTGAGCACCCCAGGTGATCTCACCTGTGCCCATGTCTTCACATACAGCCAAGGTGATCCTTGGATGACACTCAGGTCCCTATCTCCAGCCCAGACTCCACCTCTGAGAGCCAGAACTGAGCTTCCGGTGGCCTGACTCCTTCCAGAGCTCAGCTTTTACCATTGCTCCTGGGGTCACACAGACTTGGGGCGAATCCTGGCTGGGCCAAGAGCCAGTGATCCCAGCTAATCACTGGCCCTCCTTTGGCCTCCTCAGCATCTTCATCTGGAAAACCAGCCAGTGCAGGACAGCTCTGAGGTGGCCCTGAGACAATGCTGGAAGGAGCCCGGCTGGTGGGAGTATGCATGAGACAGAACCCGCAAGGGCGCAAGGGCCCTGCGGGGACTCACTTTGACAGACAGCAGGCAGAGGGAGCTGGGGAGGGGGAGCTGCCCTCTCTCTCCTCCTACTTGTGCATGGGGGAAGCTACCCCTCAACACCCCTTTCCCATGAAGCCTGGGAGCCTGAAGGCTCTGTCTCACAGAGCTGGGAGACAGAGGGAGACACTTGCCGTGTGGTCACTGACGCGCCGAAAGTCCAGGTACACGAGGTCAGGAAGATAGGCACAGATGAACATCCTGTAACCCTCTGCCTCGGAGATGGGGTTCCCAGAAAGGCTGAGCGTGCGCAGGCACTTGAACCGTCGCAGGTAGATGATCTGGGGAGAGGTGGGGGAGAAAGACCCGTTTTCTTGGCCATCACAGAGCTGAGAACACACCTGCAGCCTCTCTCCTCGGCAATCTTTCAGAGTTTGCAGCCTGGCCACAGCACCGTGGGGTGACAGGCAGGTTGGGGGGTTCCAGGCTGGGCAGCAGTACTGACGCTGGTCAGCCACGGGCTTTCCAAAGAATCAGCAGACGAGGGTTCAAATCCTAGCTGTGCGATGTTAGACATGTTATCTAATATCTGTGAGCCTCAATTTTCTCATGTGTAAAATGAGTATAACGATATCATGTGTGTTATAGGTGATGTAAAGACCAAATGAAACAAGCTATTAAAAGCATTTAGAAGAGGGCCCGATACCGACCTACTCAATGAGTGGTAGTTGTAGTTGCTGTCAGGGGCCACTCACACAGGCATGCCTTTTTACATCGTAAAGCCCGCAAAAGCTCCAAATATCTTAAATTAAATGGAACCCAATTTATTGTAAACCTTGGATTCACGGGATAACAGCTAGTAAGTAGAACATTCAACTAACTTCTATTTGTTCTTCCTATACTCTATATTTAGTAAAATGTGGAAAAAGTCAACCAGATAGTTAATACTTCATTGGATAGCATATTCTCAACACCTAGACATTATATTATGAAAAGATAGAAAGGAAACCTAGCATGCTTTTTCGAATGAATTTCTTTCAGTTATTTGTTTGTTCATTTGCTCAACAAACATTATGAGGCACCTAGCAGGCTTCAGGCATGTGCTAGGCCTTGGGAATATCATGGTGAACAAGGCCCATGTGGTCCCTGCTCTTATAGCAACAGATTTAAAAATAAGATCACTAGGGTTGGGGTAAGTGCTATAAGGAACATAGAGAGGGCCCTATGAGAGAAAATAATAGGGAGGCCTTTTTCAGTTAGGGGACTCAGAGGTCTCTCTGGGGAGGTGACATTTAATCTGAGACCTGAGGGAGCCAGCCGTGGAAGAGCAGAAAGCACACTCTCGGCAGCAGAACAGTATAGGCAAAGGCCCTGGGGCAGGAAAGGACTTGGCACGTACTGAGAACTGGGCCAAGGCCAGGGTGGCTGCAGCTTGGTGGGGAGGTGCTGGGGGACAGACTGGAAACGAGACTGGACACGAGGTCAGGGGCTGGTTCATGTTAAGACCATGCGGGCTGCAGTCAAGAGTTTGGATTTTATTCTAAGGACAATGGAAGCCACTGGAGTTTTAAGTGTGTATGACGTGCGGGAGACAGGATCTGATTTAATTTTTAAGAGATCTCCCAATGAGATTCCATTGTTTGTCTTTCAAATGGCAAAGAGAGACACATTTGAAAACAAAGTGTGTTGTAGAAGGTGAGCAGGAACAGGCTGCCTCATCCTTGTTGGTGGGCTTTTATTAATAAGTAGTTCTACTTCTACTGAGGCCAATTTGGCATGATCCATCAAAATTTAAAATGCATATGTCCTTTGACCTAGCAATTCCCCTCTAGGAATTTATCTTACAGATGGCTCATCCAGGCGCAAAGTAACCCCTGTTCAAGTACATCCCCTGTTCAAGGACATCCACTGCAGCCTGTGTGTAGTGGCACCAGGTTGGAAACGACCTTGACATCTACCTACAGGGAACGAGAAACACATCATGCTGTGGCTGAGTAATGGAATGATCCACCAGAGAGGGGGCACTGGTGACTTGGGAGGAGAGGGGACACCAAAGGCAGGTGTTTGGAGGGTAGCGTGACAATCACACCCAGTGTTTCAACACAAGACTCATGGAAGGACACACATGTAACTCAGAAGCAGCTGGGGCCTCTGGAAGGGGAAGCTGGGACAGAGGCCAGGAGTGAATGAAGCTCTTCCCTATGTGCTCAAACGTCTGCTTTAAAGTCTATTTTTTTGTTTCGTTTTTTTGGAGATAGGGTCTCACTCTGTCACCCAAGCTAGAGTGCAGTGGCATCATAATAGCTCACTGCAGCCTCGAACTCCTGGGCTCAAGTGATCTTCCTGCCTCTCAGCCTCCCGAGTAGCTGGGACTGAAGGCATGCACCACAATGCCCACTATTTTTTTTTTTTTTTTTACTTTTTATAGAGACAGTGTCTCGCTATGTTGCCCAGGCTGGTCTCGAACCCTTGGCCTCAAGTGATCCTCCCTCCTTGGCCTCTCAAAGTGCTGGGACTACAGGCATGAGCCACTGTACCCAGCCCATGTGTTTGTTTTTAATGCAAGAAGCAGAAACAAAAACAAGCCTAATAGATAAACAGATGACAAGAAAGTATATAATTAGATGTCCTATAAGTGGTGCAGATGAGGACTAAAATTAAAGATGCTCGGGGTTAGGGGCTAATACCTGAGAGGCATCAGTCAGGACTCTCTGGGTCAAGTAGCCAAGAAGGCCGGTACCTGATTAGGTAAAGACAATCCAGGGTCCCCAGTGTCCCCAGGATGTGGCCAGGCCTTAGGAACATCTGGCCCAGACACCTCAGCATTCCCTGGCAGCTTCTCCCCATGGGCCTTCTTTCTCTCTGGGGACTGGCTTTATTGGCTTCTCCCATGTGCACAAGGGGCCACCTGGCACCCAGCACCCCGCTGGGAAAGGGTGATGGAATTTCCTTTTGTCCAGTCCCTGCAGGGGCAGGATGGGAGAATACCCAAGGCCAAGGGGGAAGTGGGGTGTCCAGGCAGGGCCCAAGCATATTCACCTCCACACCCTCCACATCCCCTCGTGCCCAGGCCTGGGCCTTCAGAGGGACATGGCCTCAGCTCTGTTGAAGCCTCCAAATGTCCAAAGGAAAACAAATCGGAGTAGATTCATTCCCACGTAAGCCCTGGATGTAGGACCTACCAAAGCAGGAACATCTGCTAAATGCTCAGAAATATTTTCAAGCAGCAAGGTTTGAAGCTGTTTGGGGTTAACCCTTAATCTGAAAATTCCTGAATAACATCACTTTCTATGTACTTACTATGTGCTAGGCCCTGTATTGGGCATGACTCAATCTTCACAACAACCCCATGAAGTAGCAATTACTATTATTCTCGTTTTACAGATGGGCAAATGGGCACCCAGAACTCAAAGTCACTGGCCAAGGTCAGGCAGCTGGTAGGTGGCAGTGCTGAGACTTGAACACAGAGACCACATCTCAGCCCCTGACTCATTTGCCTGCACCCTCCATGCCTCACTCCGCCATCCCACTGGCCGGTGTTTGGTTTCCCTGCCCCCACAGGGCAGAGGGCAGGCTGGACGATCAGTACTTGAACCCTGAAAAGGGCACTGGTTGGGTTTAGATCCTCCATCTGGCACAGGGAAAACTTCCGAGACTACACGGCCTCCAAGGTTTGGCCCTGCTGGACAGACTTAAAAATATAGGTCACAACTCAGTGCTTGACCAGGCCATTCATCTAAGCCACCAAGCCTGGCTGTCCCCCAGCCATGCTATTGGTCTGAGGGTCAGTGTAGGCCCTACGACTGCCCGATCAGAATGAAGGGTCACTGTTGGGGGCAGATTTCTTGCTCTCTCCGTCCTGCTAGGTGTAGACAAGGAAGCCTGTGGCCTTGACTGCAACCACAAGAGAATTGGCCTTGGGGAGATGCTGAGGACGGCGGAGCCCAGAGGCAGAAGGAACCTGTGTCCTTGAAGCTCCACTGATAACCCCCCCTCACAGCGCCAATAATCACGCCGCTAAATGCCCTTGTTGTCTGTAGCAGGTCCTCAGCTTATTTGGGCCTCAGCTGCAGCTGTGATAGACTGTTGCTGACAGCGTCCCATCTCATTTCTCAGTCTGCCTCTCAGAGGTCTCCGAAGCCACAGAAGCCCACCCAGCCCAGAAGCCTGGTGAGGAGGGAGTGAGTCCCCCTGGGGTGTCCCTCAGCTGTTAGGGGGATCAATGCCTCAGGCTCCAGTCCCTAGGTGGTCACTTCAGTAGGCACTCTGGGTACTCTCGAGGCCCAGGAGAGTCAGTGCTCACCGCCTGCAGTAGCCTCGGTGACACCCCTGCATGTTGGTTCTTCCTCTCCCCTTCTCTTACTCTGGCTTCCCGAAGCCACGTCCCAAACAAACCGCCTGCACCCAGGTCTCTGCCTCAGCTCTGCTACAGCCAGTTTGGGGCAAGCTTTCCTGTTACCTGCAGGCACAACATCCTTTCTGGTGGCACTATCCTGGGTTAAGCCATTCACACAATCCCCCTCGGATGCATTCTCACGGTGGCAGATTTCTTCCCAAATGTAGACCTGTCCCTGAACAGGCGTCAGCACAGAAGTCTCCTTGGCTTCCACTGCTCCTCTGGCCATTCGGACTGTTTGCAGTGAGGCCCCAGCCATACCCTCGGCCCCTCCCCGCACCACACACCCTTGACCTCTTTCAGGGACAGGGGGCTCCTCAACGGTGCCATGCAGGTGGCATTCCCAAGTGCCCCAGGCCCTTCCTTCCTGCTGGGAACCCTTTTCCTTCTGCTGGAGGGCAACATTCTAATCATCTCTTACTGAGTCTGAATCAGGTCACCTCTTGTCCCGACACTCTTGTAGGAAAGACCTTGGCTACAACAGTCCTCCATTTGCTAAGAACACACTCCAGCCTGACACTGAACCAAGTGCTTTATGTTCATAACTTCCTGTGATTCCCGCAGGAGCTCGGGCAGGTGGGTAATGGCCACTATCTCCATCTGACAGACGAGGAAACCGAGCTGTAGAAAGTGTGAGCCTCAGTTGGGTTCACATCCTCCTGTCTTGGGTGCAGGGCAAACTTCTGAGACTACAGCACCTCTGGGGTTTGTCCCTGCCGGACAGACTTAAATACAGGTCATAACTCAGTGCCAGCCCACGCTAGGCCATTCATCTAAGCCACCCTGGCGTGCAGCTAGGATCTGAACCCAGGCTGCCTGATGGATGTAAACAGAAAAGGAATTTTAAAAGGATGCTGGACAGCCCCCAGGATGGGTGGGCTGGAGAAGCAGCCAGGAGCCACCTGGTAAGGTCATTGCTGAGTCATCTCTGACATAGGACCCTTATAGCTGCTACCACACCCCCAGCCCTCTGGGGTCTCAGCCCCAGCGGCTGCTGTGAGCCCACTGTGGAGGTATGTGGGGTGCAGCCCACCTTCCCCTGAGATACCAGTGTCCACTGTCACTCGTACACACCGCTGGCACCTCTGGGTGCCCTCCTACCACCCATACGCCTTGCTCCTTGGGACACCTTGTATCTTGATTATGTGGGTATGTGCTGGTCACCCCTGAAGGGACCATACCTTGTCTCTGTACCCACTGAGCACAGGACATACGCCCCACAACCAACAGCAAAAATGTTTGTTAAATGCACCTAAGACTCAGGAAAGTGACTTCACTGATGCAGAGGTCGTAAACTGGTACCCACAGAGGGATTGGGTGGGATAAAGTATGGTATTTAAACATTATCAAATCCCTCATGGAATAATCGGATTTCTGGCTTTTCCAGGAAAAGAGCAAGCTCTGGAACACTCAGCCTGCATTTCCCCTTGCTGCAGACCCCTTTCTTGACCCGAAGCTTGAAGCTCGTGGCCCAGCTCCCTCTGAGTGCCCAGCTCCCTCTGAGTGCAGGCAGCCAGCCCTCCCCCACCCGGCCGCTCACGTTCATCATGTTGCTGATCTGGTTGTTGCCCAGCGACAACACCTGCAGCTTGACAAGGGCGTCCAAAGAGTCAATCTTGGAGATCCGGTTGCTGAACAGGCTCAAGTCCTCCAGGTTCACCAGTGTGTCCAGCCCCTCGATGGCCTCAATGTTGTTGAAGGACAGATCTAGGGAAGGAGGAGGGCTGTGAGGGTCTGTGCCTGGGTTAGGGGATAGACTGTCCTGAAAGAAAACCATCGGGGCTGCTTAGTGCTCTGTGAGCCAGCATCGAGCTGTTGGGGCCAGGAATTGACTCACTGTCTAGATTTTCTAGAAGCCTGGCACGGATTCTTCCCTGCAGTCTCAAACATTCACCGCCCTCTCCAGTTCTGCCAGTCATCTCCTGGCTGGGGACATACGGGCAAATATTTATGTCTATGCTCTACTGAAGTTCTGGGATGAAAATGCTTAGCAGCAGGTCTAAAGCAGTGCACCTTGGGGGTGGGAGCAGACAGCTGGGGAGTATCCCCTTCCCTCCTACCTGTGGCATTTTAGTAAGATCACCTCCTGTCTGCTTAGCATTTACCAGTTTGTCAAGTGCTATGCATATTTCCTCTGACAAGAGCCTTGAGTGGTAGTTTGGAATTTTTCTCCTTGTTTGATCATTTGGGCGGTGGAAGCTCAGAGAGGCTCAGTGATTTTTCCAAAGCCACACAGCTAACCACAGTGGGGCCAGAGTCGAGCTGGGGCTTCTCCCTGGACATGTGGCAGGTCAGGTTCTTCCCACTATATCACAGCTGCCTCAGGCTCCCTCCCCAACCCCAATCCCAACGGAGACTTCAGAATCCTCCACAGTCCAAGTTCCATATCTTTGGAAATAAATTTTCCTCACCACAGGTTTCCAGGGTTGATTGGTGGGTGGGGCTGTAATCTTGTACAGAAATACCAATGGCCTAGAAGCCAAAGCTGGGAACTTTTCCTTGGCTTGGAATATGATCTTGACAACCGCAAGCGATCACATTTAAAAGGTGATTTGGGGCTGGACATGGTGTCTTACACACAGTGGTCCCAGTGCTTTGGGAGGCTGAGGTGGGAGGATCACTTGAGACTAGAAGTTTGAGACCAGCCTAGGCAACATAGTGAGACCCCATCTCTACAAAAATATTTTTAAATTAATCGAGTGTGGTGAGTGCACTGGTAGTTCCAGCTTCTGGGGAGGCTGAGGTGGGAGGATCACTTGAGCCCAGGAGTTTGAGGTTACAGTGAGCTGTGATGACACCACTGCACTGCAGCCTGGGTGACAGAGCAAGACCCTGTCTCTAAAAAAATTTTTTTAATTAAGAAAAAAGGCGATTTGGGAAGTTAGTTTAACAACATCTTAATTTAGCCTCCTCTACATATCAGGGTGGCTCACCTGTTGACATTGAGACTAACGATAACGCCTTATTCCTTTCTGTATGGCAGACCCTTTAAATGCATTACCTTACTGAATCCTCGTAGCACAGGTATCATCATCCCCATTTTATAGATAAGGAAACCGAGACTCAAAGGGACCTCATGGTAATGTGCTCCAGATCACACAGTGCATAAAGAAACCGAGGTTCAGAGAGCAGAAATACCTAGTGCAGAGTCAGATACTTCACAAGGCAGAGCTGGGTTTGAACTGGTGTCTAACAAACGCCAAGCCTGCATCATTTCCTTTCTGTTCTTGGGAGGCTTGGCGCACCCCTGGTGGTGTGCTGGCAAATGTTTCATGATGGAGTAGGGGAAGCCGTGGCTGATTTCTGTGTGCAAATACTCCCACCATGGCCAATTCCTAGCTACCAACATGGCATCCCTGGAAGCGAGGCCGGGGAGATGTGCACTGTCAGCTCTCAGGAGCCAGTGCTGGCTGCCTCCTGCACACCCGCAGCCCTGCGGCAGCTGACTGTGTGGGCCACCAGCAGGGCCTATGAATGTGGGTGTGGGGGGCTGTGCTGACCCATCCGAGAGTCATCTCCCCCACCCCACCCTCAGCACCCCACAGACCCAGCTCTTCCGGCTGTGGTTGTGCCCCTGGGGGACTGACTAATGCTATGGCTGGACAAAGGACAGATTCTGACTGTTCCCTGAGGGGGGCGTGGTGAGACCTCTTACCAGCACTTGCCTGTTGGGCTCTCGAACCCCATACCAGAGAGCACTGGGCATAAGCCCACAGGACCCTTGCTGCGAGGGTTCTAGGAACAAGCCAACTTTCCATCGTGTGTGCAGGGGCTCTGGGTGCTGGGGAGACAGGCTCTTGTTAGGGAGGGGACCAGTATTCAATTTCCGTCTGGGTAAGTGGACAGACAGGAGCTCTCATGGGGCTCCATGGCACTTGCTTTATGTCTGCGAGACAGCTGGGCCTGGTAGCTCCTGCCTAAAACCACGACATTCAGATGGCCTGTGCATGGCAGACCCTGGTGGGGGGCATGGCTCAGGGTCTGGGCTGGCCTGGGCACCGGCAGAACAGTCAGGCCCACTGTCTTCATCCTCTATAGAGACAGATGACTCCTGGCAATGTAGAGCCACTGAGCATTGATGGGTGCTGGGGGGGTGGAGGGGTGCCTGGGGTGAGACCTGGGCCCGGGAGTCAAAAGACCTGGCTGTGGTCTGCTTCCGCTACCTGTAGCACTCGACTCCGCCAAGCTGGTCAGCCTCTCGGGCTCAGGTGCCGCATCTGTGAAACGGCAGCATACTCCTGCCGGAGCTTGCCGTGCGCTTGTGCTTGTGGGCACAAATGTAGCTGAGAGTGTTTTCCAAACGGGGAGGTGCACGGATACCCCAGGTTGCCCTTGTTACCGGGAAGCAGTCTGACAGGACGGAGAGAATGTGGGCCGCGGGCTCCGACAGGCGTGGGTATGAGTCCCAGCTCTGGGGCCTCTGGGCTGTGCGGGTTTGGGCAGGTGCCCTGGGCTTCTGAGCCTCGCTGCTCTTCTGCAGGTTGGGTTATATGGACACTCATCTTTTGAGACTGTTAGGGGGCTAAATAAGACAAAGTGCATGAAGAGCTCTCAGGCCCATCCCCTTCTCCCCGTTGGGTGCCCACCTGCCCCTCGCCAGATGTGAGGGTGCTCCTAAGAGGCCAGCAGAGGGACACAGTTCACTAAACCCCCTGCGGCCTAGGCAGTGAGGCCTGATGCAGTGGGCTCGGATCCTGATGTCCCCGCTTAACTGCTGTGACCTCGGTCTGCTCATCTCTATTATGGGAATGCTGTGTGGATTGGGAGACTCACACGGAAAGCATAGAGGCCCACGCTTCGCATGTAGTTCAGTGCTCAATGTACACTGGCTTCTATGATGATTCTTTCTGGTTTGATCTGGGCCCCACCAGCCAATGTTATTTGTCGGTGGCTATCTGCCCACCTGAGTCGAGGTTCAATAGGAGTCCACAGCTGCCCCTTTGTGCCCCACCCAGACTGTGAGGTTGGGCAGGAGCGAGCAGAATACTCTGTCCTGGTGTGTCCAAGCACATCTTTGCTATGCTTTGCTCAGTGTAAGCCCCAGGCTTTTAAAAAATAGCAGCTTTCTTGCTCCCAGCAGACAGAGCCTCTGCTGTACCAGGGCTAATGATAGGCCAGCAGCTGAGTGTCACACATGGTTATTGTCTCCTGGGGAGGCAATGACCTTGGCAGGGCATCACCTTTGATTAGGGCGGACGCACACAGGAGGGGCCTTACCCAGCCAGACCAACTGCGTGAGGTTCTCCAGGCCCTCGATCCTCTCAATGATGTTATTGTCCAGCTGCAGCTTCCTCAGGTTCTCAAACTGCCAGAGGTTGTCTATGCGGAGGATGTCTGAAATAATCGGAGGAGATTCCAGCCGTGGGCTAGGGTTAGAGTTTTGTACTAGCCTAGTGGAGGACCGAGATATAACCATGCGAAAGACCCCATAATGCCTCAGCCCTGCCCTGGAATATGCAAGTGCCCTGGAGATGTGGGCTGAGCACCGAGGAGCACCGTGTCCCTATCACTGTGTGGGGTGGGCAGAAATCAGTGCTGCCACTCAGAGCTCCAGGAGGACCTAATAAGTGCACTGGCAGGGCTGGGGGTGAGGGGCGGTCAGTAGGAGGGGAGGGTGATCTGGACCCTCCCACGGCAAGACACACTCGAGCTGTCTCTGGGGCCAGGCTGGGGGCTCCCCAGCAGGATAGTATGCCTTGGGACACGGGACACAGGCAGAGGGGCCTTCCTTTTGCAGTGTGACAAATATAATCAAAGCATATCTCTGTTGGTGGGAGCGTTAATCAACTAGTTCAGCCTTTCTGGAGGGTAGTTTGGCAACATTTACTGAAATAGTTAATGTTTGTGCCCTTCGACCTGTAATTTCTCTACTTGGAATATATCTTCAGAGATTTACGTGTGTATCCAAAGAAATACGTACAGGCACGTGAGGGGCAGAAAAACGGGGGAAACACCAAGTGTCCATATGTAGAGACGGGATAAATGGTCCATACAACAGAGAGGCAGGTTCCTGATATCGTGGGAGGGCCTGGACCCTGTGGCCCCTGAAGACCAGCCTGCCCAGCCACACAGCCAGCTCATTCCCTTTGCAGAGGGTAAGCCAGAGCTTGGCTTCTGTCACTGGCATCTAGGAGAGTCCTGAATAACACATAGGTATAAATAAATTTATATTGTATATGTAAAATTCTAGAGGCTAAACTTGTCCACCAGCTTTCTCAAGAAGCCACATATAGCTCTGTTGTTTACATATGTCACCTTTTTTCTATATTTGCTTTTGTAATGATTTCTAAGACTTATAAAATTAGAATATGCTCATTAAAAGAAACGGAAATAATACAGAAGTGAAAGGGGTTTAAAAATTAATGTGGTTAACAACTACACATCTGGTGAGGCAGTTTCAATATGCATTCAGAGGGGCCCGTGAGGCGAAGGTTGTGGAGGTGCTGACAGGGAGGTACGTCCCTGCTCCTAGCTGTGGGTGCGGACAGAGCTCTCTGACCCAGGCCCTGAGGGGCCGCCACCTTTCCCCTGGAGCTGGACTGCTCTGCTCTGCCTCTCTTGGCTTCTCCAGTTCCCTGTGTATGGCCAGATTTCCCAGATCCATCCTGGCCACCATCCCCCCAGCCTGTGCGTCCAGTTCCAGGTTCTGCTCCAGGCTCTCAGCCACCTCCCAACCCTGGTCTGGACTTTCCAGGTGCCTTTTCTGGCCTTGATCCTACACAGAGAGCCCCCCAGCCCTGCTTTGCCCTTGGCCAGTTCCCTGCAGTACCATTCCCCCTGGGGGGCTCCTACGCACCGGGGTGCCCTGTCACACCTGCATGCTGGCTTTTTTCTAGGCATCACAGTTCATGTGGAAAAGCCAAAACAACCAACAAACCAGATGTATTTGGCAGTTAGCTCTAAATGGGTCACCAGCATGACAAGACTGCCAGAAAAGCCAATTTAATCTTCGATGAAGACACTGAATCCACTTCTGTGGCCACCACCTTGCCCAGCCTGTCATCATCACTCCCTGGACCACAGCAGTGGCTGTCTTGCTAGATCCTTGCCTAGGTCCCTGTCCCCCACAATCTACCCTCCTGCAGCCAGCAGGGTCCTGTAAAAACCTAAGTCCCATCCTGTCCTGCTGCCTCTTAGGACCCTCTCGGGGCCCCAACCTCACTCACTGTAAAAGTCAAACACCTTCCATTGCCCCAAGGCCAGTATCAGCTGACCCCATGACCTCTCTGATCTGCCTCCACACTGGCTCCTTAGCAGGCCCCCATTGGACTAGGTCCAGCCTGCCTCAGGGCCTTTGCACTGGCTGCTCCAGCTGCCTCACATGCTTTCCCTGATGGATCTCTGTGCAGCTCCCTCCATCATCTCCTTGAAGTCTTTGCTCCATTGTCACTTTCTTGGTGAGGCCTCTGGCCACCCTATAAACACAGCACCCCACACCAACTCCCCTTTTCTCCTCCCTTTGCTTTTTTTCCTGCATAGCACACATTATCTTTAGCATACAGTATTATTTTCCTTCTTCATTTTACTTATTTGTCTCCCCAACTTGAATGTCAGCTCCATGAGGACAAGGTTTTTTGTCTTTTTTGCTCACAGTTGAATCCCAGCGCCTAGAACAGTACCTGGCATCTAAGAGGCAACACTGGCTGAAGAAACCTTAGGTGGGGGAGGGGAAGTAAAAGGAAAGTGGTTAGCCGCTAAAGCCCCTCCTGTGGCAGCCATCCTGTACCCCTTTACTCCTTTTGGGGCTGAGGGGCTGAGGCTCAGGGCCCTCCCTGCTCTGGGTGGTCAGCTCTGGAGGCCACACTCTGGGAGGCCTGTGGGCTTCGTGGGGCTGGGGCCTGGGCCCTGCCTACCTTGCCCACTGCAGTGTCCCTCCTTGTTGACTGGATGCCAGCCAGCCTCCCTCCCCCACACAGAGCAGGAAGGTGAGTCAGACTAGGTCACTCTGCAGTGGCCTGGCCTGTATAGCATACAAGGGTCTCAGGATCCCTGCCCACCTCTCTAACTCCCCTTCGCACCCTCTCTGCCCCGGCTCACTGTGCCCTGACTCATTGGCCCTCCCGAGCGAGCCAGGCACTATGCACATGTTATCTCACTTTGTCCCTCAACTGGCACTTGAGACAGAGACTACAGTTATCCCATTTCATAAATGGGGACACTGAGGCAGTGAGGATCTGCCTGGTGCCACATCTTCCCACGGGGCTGTCCTGGCACTCCTGAGGTGCTTCCCTGCCTCATGGCCCTCTTATGTCCAGCCCTTCTTCAGTCATGTCCCCTGAAGCTGCTCCTCCAGTGCCAGCTCCTCCTTCTCCCCACACTTCCCACCCCTGGCCGCTGGCTATGTGGGACTGCTTAGGTTCTGCCTGCCAGGGAACCCCACCCCAAGGACACCAATGTGGAGTCATGTGATGGAAACAGCGTGGTCTTGGGGGCTCACTTAGATTTGGAGTGGGACAATTTTATCTTTTTTTCTGCTTTTATTTGGAATCAGGAGTTTTATGGATATTCAAATGGTGATGACACTAAGTGTGAAGCTTTTAAAACATCTATGCCGCTCCTATGCCTTGTAACCTGGGTGGGCTCTAATGCTGATGTGGGTGCCTCGACCTCTGACTTTGTGTGGAATCCGGGGCTTGAAGGTGGAGGAGAGAAAGCTGGGGGCCTCATCCTGGGCCACACCTATCACCCAGGATACGTACTCTGGAAGTCCAGCTGCAGGGACAGGACATCCTTGAAGAGGATGCCCTCCTGCTTGGCCAGCTGCCCGGCCTCCTCCTGGGGACCCTGCTCCCCCACAGCCAGCTTGAGCATGTCGTCGTCCATCACCCTCGGTTCCATTGAGTCGTGCGGCTGGTTCATCTTCCCCAAAGGCTTCCCTAGAAAACACCACATTCCTCATTCACAGCCTACTTCTTCCTTTGTTTGGGGACCGGGTCTGGCTGAGGTCTCTTTGAAGGTGTCATGGAACATCATGGCAGCCACAGATACTCCGAGGCTTATCTCCCGCCTGGCCCTGAGCCTGCTGCACCTTGGGGCTAGTACATTTGCACCAAGGCTGCTCCAGGGCTTCCCTGCAACCATCTGAGACTTTTCACAGAGGTTCATCCCTTGACCCCACAAGCACAGCTGGGACCCTACCTGGACCCACTGGACTGGTGTCCTCAGTGGTCTCCTTAGCCTGTGGAGCTCCGCTCCCCTAAGCCCAGGGCCCTGTGTCAGGCCTCTGGCTTTGTTGCCCATCCCCATTCAGGTTTGTTGGTGCCAACCATAGACCATGCTGCCTTGGCAGCCCCAGCCGGGCATGTGAGCCTATAGCTCCCCATCCCTGAGTCCCCTTCCTTTCCTGGCAGTCAAGTGTGTACTCCCCCCACAACCCACAAGCTGACTCCCGGTGTGCAGGGAGGCACTGACCCAAGCTGCCCATTCATGTCCTCCCCCTGGGAAAGGTGAACCTGAGGCTCCGGGGTGAGCATCCCCATCAGAGCAGGCTGCTTGCGCTGGGGAAGGGCTTGGGAGCATGGGTTGGCCAGGCATGTGATCAAGCCCAGAGAGCAAGAGGCAGATGAGGCAGATGCAAAGACAGAAGCAGAGATGGGAACCTGAGTAATCCAAAAAGTAAAAGACCAAGGACAAACAGACTGACACAGACAAATGCTGCCTCCTCCTTGCTGGCTTTCCAGTCCCTAATGTCCCTAAGGCCAGGCCCCGTGAGAGATTCCTGGTTTCTCACATTAGATCCTCTTCCACTTAAGCTAACTCCAGTAGGTTTCTATTGCTACTGGTCCAAAGGGCCTTGGCTGAGATACCTCAGGCATAGGGGGGAATCTGTGGATTTGGTCAGTCACCCTGCAAGGCTGGCCCTGGGCTGACCCTGAGCCTGATTCCTGGCTGGACCTTGTTATCATCACCAGCCCTCTTGGTGAGGACATCCAGAAGGGCTGAACCTGCAGGAAGGCACACCGTCCTGTCAGTCTACTGGGATTCTGCCCCCTGAGGCCTCTGGAAATTCAGTCCTCCCCTCTGCTTTCCACCTGCTCCTTACCTCCCTGCCAGCATCACCTTTTACCTTTACCCACATGCCTCCCCAACATCCAGGCCTCCCTGAACCTCCCGAGCCCCCTGCACTGATGCTGGGCTGGGCAGCCCCTGTGCCCTGCCTTGCATTACACTAAGCTCTGCTGGAGATACTCCTGATGTTGGGCTGGTAATCCTGTCACCTGGTCTTAGAGACTTCCCTCTAACACTGCTCTCCCTCCTTCTTCCCCCACCATCCACTTGGGTGCAACTTGTGCAAATATGTGTCCTCTGTTCCTAATCAAATATCTCAATGTCCTTAATTCTCGTGTCCTTCCCTTTTGCCCCAGGAGGAGGCATACCCTCCACAGCCCTGAACCCCCTGCCCTTTCTCCACCTGGGCCTTCCATCTTCCAAGAACTCAGCCCTTTTCTTCCCACTCTCTCCAATCTGTCCACACTGGCTCCACCTCCTTAGGGTGACTGATTCAACACCCAAAGATGGTTCCAGCCCTCAGCCTCTCGCTAGCTCCCCATTCTTCTGAAACAGTTTTCTCTAAAGTTTCCCATAACTTGCCATCAACTTGCCTTTGGGGACATTTTAATGCATTGTATTCAGCAAATGTTATCTGCAAAGTGTTTGGGCTTTTTCCCCAAAATGGTGCTATACTTTGACAGATGACTCTTAATTCTGATTTCAAAACTTTAACTGACTTCTCATCCCTCCCACCTGTCATCAAGGTCTGGTACCTGTGAGAGATCAAGCTTGCTTTCAGTCAAGCCCAGCAACTGCTGTGTTGTGCGATGGGAGATTGTTGTTAGACATACTATTTGCTAAGTACAACAGGGCAGGATTTGGATCCTGACTGTGCATCTTTTGGCAATTAATTTCACCTAAGTCTTGGCTTTCCCATCTGCAAAAGGTGGATAATTCTTCCCTTCTACATTTGCAGAAAATCATGTATTTAGTCCACACACATACTAAACTACTACATGCTGTGAATAAAATAGATCTCCCTACCTCTGTTTCATACATAAACCAAACAATCATACAAATATTTTATTACAAACCATGACAAATCTGTAGGGAACTATGAAAGCATAATTAGGAGCCTCTGGTGTGGCCAGGGGAGACAGGGCTGATCTGAAGGATGAGTAGGAAAGAAGGAGGAGGGAACTACATGGCGAGGGCACTGTGGTGGGAGAGAACAGACATGTTCCACTTTGGCTGAAGTGATGCAAGTTTGGAGAGGTCTGCAGGAGTTTTATTATTATCCCAGGATCCCTGGAAAGCCCCTAGGGTTTAATAAGGGCAGTGACATGATCAGATTTTAACTTTACGGACCTCATTCTAGGCCAGGAGTGGTGGCTCACACCTGTAATCCTCGCACTCTGGGAGGCTGAGGTGGAAGGATTGTCAGCCTGAGCAAAAACGAGACCCCGTCTCTGCTAAATATAGAAAAAACAATTAGCTGGGTGTTGTGGTGCCTATCTGTAGTCCCAGCTACTCAGGAGGCTGAAGCGGGAGAATTGATTGAGCCAGAGAGGTTGAGGTTGCAGTGAGCTACAATGAGGCCATTGCACTCTACCTGGGGTGACAGAGTGAGACTCTGTCTCAAAAAACAACCAAACAAAAAACAACAACAACAACAGCAACAACAAAAACCCCAAAATCACTCTAGCTGCAGTACTGAGAATTGCAAGAGTAGTGAGGTGAGAGATCACCAGGGTGGTGGTAAGATGTGGATTTGAGAGATTTGTAGGAATTTAATTTATGCGTAGGACTAACTAATGATCCCTAGTTTTCAGATAAGAAAACAGAAGCTAGTTAGAAAGGTTAATTAACATGCCCAAGTAGGCCGGGCGCGGTGGCTCACGCCTGTAATCCTAGCACTCTGGGAGGCTGAGGCGGGTTGATCGCTCGAGGTCAGGAGTTCGAGACCAGCCTGAGCAAGAGCGAGACCCCGTCTCTACTAAAAATAGAAAGAAATTATCTGGCCAACTAAAAATATATATAGAAAAAATTAGCCGGCCATGGTGGCACATGCCTGTAGTCCCAGCTACTCAGGAGGCTGAGGCAGAAGGATTGCTTGAGCCCAGGAGTTTGAGGTTGCTGTGAGCTAGGCTGACGCCATGGCACACTCACTGTAGCCCGGGCAACAGAGCGAGACTCTGTCTCAAAAAAAAAAAATAAATAAATAAAAAAAAAAACATGCCCAAGCTTACGCAACTAGTATAAGGAAGAGGCCATTTTCCTAAGCATGACTCAACTGTACCCAGGCTACTAGGGACTATCATTGTGTAATTTATCCCCCAACCTGGGTTCCTATTGACTTGCCTGAGAATAGTGTTGTTAGTGAAGACTGGAGGTAGGAGGTGAGGGAAGCAGCAGAGCGTTTTACACAACTGTCCACGGAGTAGCCTCCTCACACAGAAACAGATCGAGAATTTTCCTGGGAAACAACAACCTGGGGTTAGCTGGATCTGAAAAACATAGTCCTTATTGGCCATGAATTAATAAAAAGTAAACCAATCTTACTGAGTGCTTACTGTATACTCAGTGCACATGCATTATTTAATTATATGTCTGCTCTGGAGGCCATTAAAGAAGGGAGTCCTAACGCCCTTAATTCCCAAATTGGGAACCTGAGGTCCTCGTGGAGGGGAAGGCGCTTGTTTAAAGTCATACAATGAGTTACTGACAGAGAGAGACGGAACCTGAGTATACGTATTCACAACCAAAACACTTCATATAGCGCCAGGATGAAACAATTTAATGATAGATAAGTGGTTGGATATGATGGCTGTTCTGGAAGAAGTTATCAATGGATCAAAAACCCCTTCTGGCCCTCCTCCCTGAGGAACTGCACCTTTAGCATTTCTTTCTTATCTGAAGGTCTGAAAAGCCCAGGACTAAAGTGTCTTGGCGGTCTCAGCGCTACTGTAAAGCGGCTGGCAGAGGACCCGTGTGCTCATTTTACAAAGGAGAAGGGCCGGGCCAGAGTCCTTAGAGAAAAAGGTCACGGGAAAGAGTTAAGTCGGGCGCTGTTTGCCCCTGCGAGTCCTCTGGAGCCTCAGCTCCCCGCTCTCACCTTCTCAAGCGCCGGCTACCGGGCTGGTTCCTTGTAGCAGACGCGTCACCCGGTTGCTGGGGAACCAAGCGCCGCCACTCGGTTGTTAAGGGGAAGTCGGGAGGCAGACATCCTGGGTGAAAGTTGACGGGTCACGTGACCCCATATCTGGGCGGGGAAACAGTCTTAACACCAACCAGCCGTAGGGAAAACAAATGTTTCTCCAATCAGCACGTTCTATGGGCGGGTACCTTCCTAGATCCACCTCTTCTCCGCCCCCCTGTTTGAATGATTGACTCTTCTCTTGTCCAATAATAGCAAGGAACCTCTAGATTAACCAATATGCAGATAGATCAAAATGCACACCCTCTCCTTCGGAGGCGGGCTAGGGGAGGTGCCGCTACGCCTGACAGGGACTCCGGTGACCTAGCTCTCTTCTCAGTCCAATCGGACACGCCAGGGTGGGTGGGGCTTTGCCAAGGGAGGTGTGAAGACCAATCGAAGGAGGGCTGTGCAGCTGTTGCCCAATAGAGACACGACAAGGGGGCGGGTTCAGGGGCCTGGCGCTCTGCGTTCCCAAGGGTGGGGCGAGGGCAAGTGTCAGTCAGGTCTGGAGCGCGGCTGGGGACTGCGAAGACTGCGGCGCCACACAGGGGGCCCGGGCCGCTGCGAGTTGTCCGCCCAAGATGGAGTTCCTCCTGGGGAACCCGTTCAGCACCCCGGTGGGGCAGTGCCTCGGTAAGGCCGCGTGTGGGGCGGGCGGCTGGGCGACAGCTGCAGTTGACAGGGCTGATGAGGACCGCGGGCCTCTGCTGGGCGCCAGTGCCATCTCACGGGCGGGCCGGGCATCCGTGTCATAGGGCCTCTGCCCCGGGCATCGGTACCACCTCACAGGCGCCGGTGCCACCCTGCCAGGAGGCGCCCCTGAGGCCCAACTTGAACTCGGAGATGCTCTGACCTTACCTACCCATCAGGGCCCAGTCCTTCTTGTCTCTCCTAGAGGTGGTGCCAACTGCTGATCTGCTTACCCCTTGCTTATTGGGAGATGCTACTGCGTGCACCGTTATCCAGCCTGGCAGTCTCACTGCCACTGCCCCCAGGACCCAGTTCTCTCAAACCCTTTGTGGGATGTCACCTCCTTCTCCCTCCATTCTTGTCCTTCCTCTTCAGTACCAGCAGCCCTCAGTCTGGGCACCCTCCCAGAAAATGCCCCCTACTCCAGGACTTGCTAATTTGAGCTGCAACTCAGCTAGGCTGTAGGAGGGACTGGGATGGGGGGAGGGGCTCTTTGAGGGTGATTATCTTGGCAGGGGGATGGCATGCTTGCAGTGCCTCCCAGGAAAGAAGGGAGGCTGTGTTCTTTAATGATAAGAGCCCTGGACTGGGAATCAGGATGCCTGGACTCCAGTAGTGGCTTTGCCAGTGACTCTCCCATGACCTTGTGCCCTTTCCGGCTTAAAGTTCCCCTGTCTGTCAAATGAGGTGTTTGGAGGTGCAATGTAGTAGGTCCCTCCAAATACTAAAGTTTTGATATTCCTTGTGGTTGTCTCTGTACATTCACTGCTGCTCCACCGCCCCCACCCCATATTAAATTTGCCAAAGCTGAGATCTTTTGGTGGCAGCCGTGGAGAGACTGGTACTCAGCAGTATCTGTTAATCCTATAGGAGGGCTCTGGGCACCTGGGGGCACCAGAGATGACCAGCATCCTGGCTAGGGAAAGCCCAAAACATGGGTGAAGGACACCAAAGTGGCCACCATATGAGATTTCCGTACTAAAATAGCAGTTAATAAGGGGAGCTAGTAAAGCTCCACACTTTAAAAACGACAAGGTAGTTGATGAGGGGTAGAAGTTAAAGGGGACTTTAAAACACAAATATAAGGGATGTAGGAGTATATAGCAAGAGCAAAGAGCACGACTTACCTTTTCACCCCAGGCAGTGGCTTATGTCAAGTGATAGTTAAGAATGCTGATTAGGTTCTTTAAAAACCAGGTTCCTCCTGGTTGGTGGAAGGACTGGTAAAACGTCTTTTATGAGCAGGGTCCTTTGGTGTCTTTATAGGCCTGACTGGTTTAGGCAGCAGTGATTTATTCC
>CM052441.1:102100768-102114401 GCA_028533085.1 Varecia variegata
GAGAGAGAGAGCAAGCCACCTGAGGTGTGAGAGGCTAAGAAATGTGGAGGAAGAAAAAGCACTTACTATTATTTCTTGATTTTTATTCTTCTGTAACAAGTTTCAAAATGTTACCATCTTGAAGTTGGATGTCAGACATGGGAAGCTCCCCAAGTCAGGTCCATGGTGCTATTCACATGTTTGCAGTTATCCTTGTGTTGGCTGCAAAAAGTTTTCAGAAAATCAAGAGAGGTAAAGTTTAGATCAATTTAGATTCAAATGTCAGTGAGTAGTTAATTAATTCTGAAGAGCATATTGGGGGTGGAGGCAACTGTTCCCTTCATAGTTTTGCTTTAATAAACAGATAAGAGGCAGATACTCTGTTGCACAGTTTTTGTGTGTTTTAGATTGAGTGGTGTTGGACATAAACTACTTTAAACACCTGTGAATGCAGGTGTTTAACTCTAGCCTGGCTGTTTGTACCAAGGATCATTAGTTGTCCCTCAGATTGCTACAGCAGTTGGCAATTTGCAAAGCTCTTTTGCTTCAGTCATTTTATGTAATCTTTACAACCTTGTGAGATACACAAGAAGAGAACTGGAAGGAACTTATAATTATTTTTTAAATTATTTTAAAAATTTAAAAATTATTATTATTTTTAGAGGCTAGGTCTCACTCTGTTGCCCAGGCTGGAGTGCCGTGGTGGGATCACAGCTCACTGTAACCTTGAACTCCTGGGGTCACACAATCTTCCCACCTCACCCTCCTGAGTAGTTGGTACCATAGGTGCAAGCCACCGTACCTGGTGGAACTTATAATTATTACGCACCTACTATATGCAAACTCTGTACATGGAGTCTCATCTAATATTTACAACATTTAGTTATTTGGGTGTTAATGTTCCTGTATCACTTATAAGGAATAAGGCTATGAGAAGTTAAGAGACCTGTGCAAGGACAATGCCAGAGTTAAGCCAAGAATGCACTCCTGATCCAGTGCCCATTCTGTGGTGCCATGTGTGTTATTTCATGCCCTCAGAGCTCATGATTCAGCATCATCAGAATCACCTGGAGGGCTTGTTAAAATCTGTTAGTACTGGCCCCACCCCCAGGGTTTCTGACTCCGTAGGTCTGGGATGGGAACTAGTATTCTACATTCCTAACAAGTTCCCTGATGGTACTGATGCTGCTGCTTCACTTTGAGAACTGTTGCTCTAGATTAAAAGTTCTACTTTAATCTCTTTTTTATTTTTCTTCAAACATTAAATGTGGGTTTTCTTGTAGAAAGATTAAAAGTGTGACTATTTAAAATTCATGCATTCATTCGTTCATTCATTCAATGGCCCTATATTGATTATCTGTAGGTGCCAAGCTAAGCATTTACTAGTGTGTTCAGCCTAGTAAGGGAGCAAAGAGCAGTATCTAAATCCGATAAGATAGAAAGTGGTTGCAAGATTGGATGGATAAATGCAGTAAGGGAATGGAGGAGGGGAGGCGTCACCTCCAGTAGTAATAATAATAGTTAAAGGTTTCTTTGTTTTTGAAAGTTTAGTATTATGTTACTATGTGCCAGATACAGAAGTGGGCACTTTACAGTATCTTGCAGTCATTTAATACTGACAACAATGCTGTGAATAAGGTACTGTTATTATCTCCATTTTGCAGTTGGGCACACCGAGGCCATCAGAAGGTATGGAACCTGCCTAAGGTCACACAACTAGCAATAAGGGAGCTAGAGTTAGAACCCAGCATTCCGGTTTCCAGAGCTGGTGTCCTATTACACTGTGCTGCCCTCAGCAAGAGGGAGGTGAGGAGGAGCACTGTAGGAGCGAAGGAGGGACTCAGGAGACTGCGGACGTGTGGCTGCTAAACAGGGCTTTGGTGAATGGGTGGGATTTGCTTCATGTAGAAATGGGAAAGCAGGCTCAGAGGGCTCTTTGGCAGAGACGACAGCCTGAGCCAGTGCTGAATGTTAAGGGATGGGTGAGGGCGATGAGATTGGTTCTGTTTGCCTGGCAAGGGGGAGTGGTGGGAGGTGAGACTGTAAGGTAGGATGAGGCCTGACTGTGGAGGGTCACTTCACATACTTTGGACTCTTTTTTTTTTTTTTTTTTCGAGGCACTGGAGAGCCATGAAAGATTTCTAGGGAGGAAAGTAACATGGATATCATTACAGAGGCATGGAGATTTCTCCTTGGCAGTCACCAAAATATCATTTTTCTCTTTTACCATCAAAGCCCCCATCTGTGCAGAATGGAGGGGGGATCCTACAAGGAAGTCAGCAGCAGTTAGTGCCACTTCCTCCGAAGTCATGGGTAGGGACACTCCTTATGAACCCCCATCAGAGACAGAAGGGTGCCAAGGCAGGTTGATGGAGCACCAGGAAGAAATATGGGGTTCTGAGAGCATTTGTCCTTCATTGCCTGGACAGGTTATAAAACCCCTGACATCAAAAATCATGTGGGGGAGTCAGCCTGCTCCTCATCCTGCTCTGTTTATCATGACTAGGACAGGAGGAGCTGAGATACTCCCAGGGCTTTTCTGAAGGAACGGCTTAGAGGGGAGCTGTTTGGGATATCTCAAATTCTCATATAATTATGCTTTTGAAAAAACAATGTATAACCAGATAGAAAATATAAAAAATATAGAAAAATACAAAGAAAAAAATCCCCATAATGTACTTCCTAACAAATTCGTTAAGATCCTTTTGATTTCACATGACAGAATACTTCTGTATTTCACTCTCCATTTTCTCATGCCTTGGAGATGCAACATTGTATAACCACTTTAGCATATTTCTGTATAATCTACCTTTATTTATTTATTTTTGACTTGGGCTATTAGGCGAGGAAGAGGGTATAAATACAGTGCCCAGAGGAGCGTCAGTTAAGGGTTGTTGCTCTTGACCTAGCATATAAATCACCTAGAAACTTGGGTTAACCCAGTAGTCTGAAAAGATAAAAAATATCCTTCAGGATTTTCCTGCTGACCCAGCTTGTTGTGGTTAGAAGAGAGGCCTTTTAAAAACCATTCTCAGACTTGGTACCTATTTTAGTGCTCCCTCCAGTCCTTCTGATCTAGAAGATTCTCTTTGATTTTCTCCTTCCAATCATCAGCCCTTGCCTCTTCTTCCAGGAAGTCTTCCTAGACCACCTGTTTATGGTAATGAATCTCCTTTGAACTCACAGTGCTTAGTGTACATATCATTCATTTAGCTCTTCCCTCACCTATAAAATAGAGAAGAGTATTACTTGCCCTCCAGGTTTTTGTGAAGATTAAATGAGATAATATGTGTAAAGCCCCTAGCACAGTGTCCTGCAGTTAACTAATATATACAAACTTGTTGATTCCTTCCCTCATGCCTGGTTCTGTTTCCTGTTATTATTTATCTTATCCTGTGTTTTTTTTTTTTTTTTTTTGAGACAGAGTTTCGCTCTGTTGCCCAGGCTAGAGTGAGTGCCGTGGCGTCAGCCTAGCTCACAGCAACCTCAAACTCTTGGGCTTAAGCAATCCTACTGCCTCAGCCTCCCAAGTAGCTGGGACTACAGGCATGCGCCACCATGCCCGGCTAATTTTTTCTATATATATTTTTAGTTGTCCATATAATTTCTTTCTATTTTTAGTAGAGACGGGGTCTCGCTCTTGCTCAGGCTGGTCTCGAACTCCTGACCTCGAGCGATTCACCTGCCTTGGCCTCCCAGAGTGCTAGGATTACAGGCGTGAGCCACCGCGCCCGGCCCTTATCCTGTGTTTATTGCTTTGTCTTCAGAGTAAGACTGGAGACTCCTCGAGGGCAGGGTATATACTTTCTGTTTCCTTGTGACCTTGTGGTAGAGTAAAGTCTGCACAATTATTCACTCCACAGGTTCCTTTCTGTCACCCTTAGTTTTTTAGCATCTTTTTTTTTTTTTTTAAGACAGTCTTGCTCTGTCACCCTAGGTAGAGTGCAGTGGCATCATCAAAGCTCACTGCAACCTTAAATTCCTGGGATCAAGCGATCCTCCTGCCTCAGCCTCCTTAGTAGCTGGGACCACAGGTGCACACCACCATGCCCATGCCTGGCTAATTTTTTTTTTTTTATTTTATGTAGAGACGAGGTCTTGTAGGCTGATCTCAAACTCCCAGGCTCAAGTGATCCTCCCACTTCAGCTTCCCAAAGTGCTAGGATTACAGGCGTGAACCACTGAGCCAACCTTTTTAGCATCTTTTAATGCTAATATTATTAGCCATCATTCACTGGACCCTCACCATGTTCCAGGCCCCTTGTTAAGTGCTGTGTACACATTATCTCGTTTAAATGTTTTTTTCTCTGAAAACACCATTAAGTCAGTGGTATTATCTCTGCTTTACAGATGAAGAAATGGAGACTTAGAAACTTGCCCAAGGTTTCCTGGCTCATGTAGGCCAAGCCGTCTTCTACACCCCGGGAGTCTAGCTCCAGAGCTTTTATTTGCGTTGCCTTTTAGACAGCGAGCATGGTCTGGTTCCATTTGGACAAGAAAGGGCCATAACTGATTCCAAATGGGAATTCCAGAAAGATAGCACAGTTCCTTCAATGGGAATGTGGACTCCTGTTGCCCTCTCTTTTTTCTCTTTCAGCATTTAGCACTTTTTGTTTTGGATTGGAGTCAGTCCCATCTTTGCCTCTCTATGTAGCTGCCCTTGTGTGAAGCCAGTAGCTGTTCTAATTCTCAGTTTCCCAATCTGTAAATGGTGGTGGTGAGGGGAGTGCAAGAATACTTGTGCTGTCACACCTTACAGGGTTGTTAAGAGGATCAAGTGAGTATGTAAAAGCAAAATGTGTTATTATGTTACACTTTTTCCCAAGCATCATTTAGACTCAATGTTCCATAAGGGCACCTGTTTCTATTTGTTCTTTCTTTTTAAGAAATTGTGATACTTAAGTACACATATAGTAATAACATTCATTGGGTGTCGGCAGACGGGAGGGGAAAGGGGGGGATGGGTGTATTTAAACCTAATGGGTGCAGTGTGCACCGTCTGGGGGGATGGACACACTTGAAGCTCTGACTCGGGTGGGGCAAAGACAATATACGTAACCTAAACATTTGTACCCCCGTGATATGTTGAAATAAAAAAATAAAAAAAAATTTAAATGTAAAAAAAAAGAAATTGTGGTAAAATATATACAAGCATTTTTAAGTTTATAGTTCAATAGCATTAAATACACTCACATTTTTGTGCAGTTATCACCACCGTCTGTCTCCAGAGCTCGTCCCTGTTTCCTCTTCCCCCCTAACCCCTGGCAACCACCATTCTTTCTATCTCTGTGAATTTGACTACTCTAGGAACCTCATATAAGTGGAATCATATAGTATTTATCCTTTTGTGACTGACTAATTTTATGTAGCATAATGTCTTCAGGTTTCATCTGTATGGGAACATGTCAAAATTTCCTTCCTTGTTAAGGCTGTATAATATTCCATTACAGGTATATGCCACATTTTGTTTATCCATTCATCCACTGATGGTTACTTGGGTTGCTTCTACTTTTTGGCTATTGTTAATAATGCTGCTATGAACACGGATGTATAAATTTCTGTTCGTGTCACTGTTTTCAATTCTTTTGGGTATATACCCAGAAGTAGAATTGCTAGATCATATGGTAATTCTATTTTTAATTTTTTGAGGAACCATCATAATATTTTTCAAGCTACTGTACCACTTTTTATCCCCACCGACAGTGCACAAGGTTTCCAGTTTCTCCACATCCTTGCCAACACTTGTATTTTGTTTTGTATTGTTTTTTCCTCATAGTAGCCATCCTAATGGGTATGAAGTGGTATCTCACTGTAGTTTTGATTTGCATTTCCCTCATGATTAGTGATGTTGAGCATCTTTTCATATGCTTATTAGCCATTTGTGTATCTTCTTTGGAGAACTGTCTGTTCAGATCCTTTGCCCAATTTTTAATCAGTTGTTTGTTTTTTGTTGTTCAGTTTTAGGTGTTCTTTATATGTTCTGGATATTAATCCCTTATCAGATATGTGATTTGCAAATATTTTCTCCCATTCCGGGATTGCCTTTTTACTCTGTTGATTTCCTTTGATGCACAAAAGTTTTCATTTTAAGTCCAGTTTCTCTGTTTTTTCTTTTATTGCCTGTGCCTTTGGTGTCATGCCCTTATTTTTCAGTAGAGTCTAACAAAATGCCTTAAAGATAAGAAGGATAATGCTATTAGTACTAGTCAGTATGGCTCTCCTCACCAGGTACTGGGTTAAGTACCTTACATTCATCATTTCCTTTAATTCCCACATCAGCTCCGTAAGGCAGGTACTATCACTGGTATTGTATAAGACTAGGAAACTGAGGCTTAGAAGTGAAGTACCTTCCTCAAGGTCTGTGGATTACAGGTGGCAGAGCAGGGACTGGAACCCAGGCCTGGGGCCTCCAGAGCTGGTGCTCTTAACCACTAACCTGGAGAGCTTAGTAAATATTTTTGGAATTCAGTGAATGCATACCTGAATGAATTTGGTGGCTGAAAATCTAATAGTTGTTTTAAATCCAGACCTGCCTTAGTGTTAGAAATTATTCACCCAGTTTCAGTCTTCCTAGAATAATTCAGTTTATAAATGTCCTCCTCAGCCCAGAAAGTTTTCTGAGAGTTTGGTCAAAGGATGTGCTTTCTTACAACCTCATTGAGTCTCTTCTTAATAATAGAAGACTGTGTCTTTTACTCTCTCTCTGGATTTGCTTTAGAATTACAGTGTTGGATGGAGGAAGAGAGGGAATTTAAGCAGATGCTAAGTTGACTAACTGACCAACTTGCTTTTAAGACATTACCAGCTGCTGTTTTAATCATTAATGAAGCACAAGCCTTATAGTCTGGGAGGCACGTCAAAAATTCTGTTTTGGGTTTTGGTTTAAAATTGAGTGTAATAGAGAGAGACTGATTCTTTCATCTCAGAGAATTGGGCTGTAAGTCTTTGAGAGCTGGGGACAAGGACAGGGCCCTATAATAGGACACTGTTGAGTTTTTTTGTTGCTCCTCAAAGGAGAAGTCACACAGAGTTCTGGCATGTCATTAGTCAAAATAGGAACTGAGGCCTGAGAAATGATGTTGCTTGGGGTTCAAAAGCTGAATTTGCCAGTGCCTTCCAGAGAGTGAGAATCCCGCATGTTAACTCTGGAAGTTCTTAAACCAGCAATTCAAGGAACTGTAGGAGTCTAGCTGGAAGGGCCTTAGTGGCATTTGGTCCAACCTCTCATTTTTACAGGTGGGGAAACAGGCCCAGAGAGGGTCGGTCTGTGCTGTTTTTACCTTGACAACACTTCTGACACCAAATGTGTGTGTGTGTTTTCTGACACCAACTGAGTATCCTACAATTGAGTTCAATTCTGATACCAACTACCTGGAGTTGATGCAGAACCCAGAGGTTAAGGGCTCAGTCCCACAAGACTGCCCCCACTTCACGTGCCAGTTGTAAGTTCCTGGTTATCACCTGTACTTCTGACGACCAGCCATAAACTGGGAATTCCCATGTTGCCTTCCTCATGTTAGATAATATGCTAGAACAGCTCACAAAACTCAGGAAAACACTTCACTTACACTTACATTATAAAGGATACAACTCAGGAACAGCCAAATGGAAGTGATGGACAAGGTGTGGGGAAGGGGCAAGGAGCTTTTTCATGCCCTCTGGGGCTGCCACCCTCCCAACGCTTCTGTGTGTTCACCAACCTGTAATCTCTCTGAACCCCACCATTTAGGGGGTTTCATGGAGGTTTCGTTGGATGAACATGATTAATCAAATCATTGGCCATTGATGATTAACTCACCTCCAGCCCCTCTCCCCTCCCTGGAGGTGGGGTGGGATGGGGATCAGGCTGAAAGTTCCAACCTTCTAAACTGGCCTTGGTCTTTCTGGGAACCAGCCCCATCCTGAAGCTATTTAGGGACCCCTAGCCACTAGTCATCTCATTAGCATTCAAAAAGACACTTGTCACTCCTGAGATTCCAAGGGTTTCAGGTGCTGGATGCTAGGAACCAGGAACTCAGGACAAAAACCAATTGCCAAAGTCACACAGTGACTCAGTTTTATGACTCCTACATGTCTTTCTACTTAGCTCAGAGCCTCTTGCCAGTCATCTGGATATTTGTACATGGGCAAAGAGGGTAAGCCAGGCAGAAGTGTCTACCATTTGATGGAGGGGCAATTCTTGACTCAGCCTCATGAAGGTCAATACTTTTTACTGTTTGAAAGTTAATCTTCTGATTTAGACCAGGCTTGGTGGGGGGGAACTATTTAGCTCTAGGTTTGATGGTTTAAATGAAATTAGTTCATAAAATCACCTTTTGGTCTTCTGTTTCATCTGCTTTTTCGGGCACTGGTCCAGAACAGAGAAACTAATTCGTGGCTAGGTCTTTAGAAGTCTGGGATTGGTCACCACTCTGCTGCTGAATTGCTGTGTGACTTTGGGTAGGTAATGTCTGGTCTGTTTTCTCATTTGAAGAGTGCGGTTTGAAGAACAGGCTCTCTGAGCTCATTTTTCAGGCCTAAAGTTTAAGGCCCAAATCCAAGTGACTTTTAGTTTTTCTTAAGACTTTTAGCTCTCCATAGGAGATTCTACTTTCTTACGAATCCAGTTTACATATGCAAACACACACACACACACACACAAACGTCAACCGAGGAATCAGGAGGTTCATAAATTTGGAGAGGAGAGCTTTGTTTCTCATAAAGGGTTGCAGCCTGCATGTTGGCCAGTCTAACAGGCTGGGAAGCATAGCCTCAGGCAGAAGCCAAGAGCAAGCACTTTGAGGGAGGGGTAAAGGGAACAGAAATTTATGCTGAGCAGGATGGCTGAATATACATATTTAATAAGCTGTAGGAGGAATCATGAACATTTATGAAAAGAGAAACATGCGCATGAGCAATTGAGCTTCGTGTTTCCTCATGGGTCCCATGTTCAAAAAATGGTGGCATTAGCATGATCTGAGGGTGGAGTTTTCAGCCCTCTAACATCAAAAGGTGAAGCAGAGGACACAAAGGTACTCCGTGTGCAGACTCTATAGACTGGCCAGAACCATTCTGTGGCCAGTGGTCTTTTATCAGGGAGGAATGTGTTAGGGTGGAAAAGCCTAGCAGGTGCTCACAGCGCAGGTGGAGAAAAATTTCTCACTCGAGAGCTCAAAGGATTGATCTTTAGCTGTTGTTAGAAAATTATGAGGCCGGGTGCGTGGCTCACGCCTGTAATCCTAGCTCTCTGTGAGGCCGAGGCGGGCGAATCATTTGAGCTCAGGAGTTTGAGACCAGCCTAAGCAAAAGCGAGACCCCTTCTCTACTGAAAAAATAGAAAGAAATTGGCTGGACAACTAAAAATATATATATATATATATATATATATATAAAATTAGCCGGGCGTGGTGGTGCACACCTGTAGTCCCAGCTACTCAGGAGGCTGAGGCAGGAGGATTGCTTGAGCCCAGGAGTTTGAGGTTGCTGTGAGCTAGGCTGACGCCACGGCACTCTAGCCTGGGCAACAGAGTGAGACTCTGTCTCAAAAAAAAAAAAAAAAAAAATTACAGTATTAGATGTGTTCCTGTTATTTCAGCAAGGCTGTCCTTACAGAATGCTGGTCATTTGTGTCAAAACTGCAAAACAGAGAAGCGGTCACAAGGTAGGTTGAAATCAGTGGTGAAGCAAGTCTTTTCCAAAAGTCTGGTTTCTGTTTAACCTTTCGGAAAGAAAGCCCAATGGTTAGGAGGGAGGGTGTATAATGTGTGCCTGACCTCCCATCCCATCATGGCTGGGAACTCATCTTTTAGATTTCTCTGGGGTATCATTGGCCAAGAGGGGTCCATTCAGCTGGTAGGGAGCTTAGGATTTTATTTTTATTTCTCATACATATGCACATATATATGTATTTATGTATATGTATTATATATGTGTATTTACCTCTGTGTGTGTATTTTTATATATATATATTTGTCATTTGCCCTCTAATGTTTTTCATTGAGGTATAGTTTACTTATAGTGAAATACACAAATCTTAATTGTTATAGTTTTGACAGATGCATACATGTTGTAACCCATATCCCATCAAGATACAGACGGTCAGCCTCACCCCAGAAAGTCCCCTCATCTCTTTCCAGTCAATCTTCCCCTCCAGCACACCTGCAGAGACCACCACTGATCTTACCTCTATTGCCATAGGTTAGTTGTGCCTGTTCTAGAAATTCATATGAGTGGAGTCGTGCAGTATGTGCTCTTTTGTGTCGAATCCTAGTGATATTTTGAAGAGGTTTTCTGCTTTCTTCCTCTAGTCCTGAGAAACTGTATACATTATTTTCTCTTCCTACCATCTTGGAAGGTCATGTAGTCTGGGGTCCTGCTAGTCCCTCTGAGCTGCTGTGGTTTGAGAAGTGAGGGCCCTCTGCCAGTGGGCCACCATATTGTCTGCTGTGTGTGATGGCAGAGATGGAGAGAACAGCTTGATTTCCAGATTCTAGGTTGAGTTTGTTTCTATAATTGCTGGTGTCATAGTCTTCTCACTTGTCAACTGGGCAAATCAGATCTACCAGCAGATGAGACACCCAAAACTCTGACACCCAAAAATGTCACTTGTAATGGCACATTCTGACAAGGTGCCCATGAAATGCACTCATTTCAATTTCATAAATACTTTTTAAACATAAAGACACACTGCTCTAGGGTGAGCAACAACGAAAGGAAGGGAGGTTAGGAAGGGGCTGGGCAGATGGATGGAGGAGCCGTGCTGTGCCATGGCAGTTCTGGGGCCCCTCTTGGCTGTAGAGCTTAGTATTGGTGTGAGGGGTTTTGTTTGTTTTTCTTTATGATGTCCTTAGCATTTGTTTCCCTGTCTTAGTTTTCATCTCCTCTAATTTGGTCCCGCCCTGGTCAGGCCTGGGCCATTGCAGGAACCACCCACCTGGTCTCCTTCTTTCCATTCTCCCTCCTTTTCTATTCTCTGGGGCCACTCAAAACTTGGGACAAATCTACCAGAAAATTCCTGGAACTCCCCATCTCCTTTAGAATGATTTATAAATGTAGCCTGGTATTTGAGACCCTCACTCACTGACCGGACTTCTTCCTGTCACTTCTCTTGTGGACAGGACATGCTCTGTGTTCCTGCCCCTCCTTGCCTGTGCCCAGCATGGTCTTTGCCCCTGCAAGGCAGTCTTGCATCTCTCTCGCTCATGTTTAGACTCATATACCCTTCAAGACCTAATTTAAATCCTCCTATTGCCACAAAGCTGGCCCAGAAGCCCTTGAGCTGCAGTGGCTTTATATTTTATATGTATTTAATAATTATCTGACTGTTTATTTAACTGCACCGTGTAGGGTGGGGTGGGCTTTTGAATTCAAAGATGAATAATGTCCTGTGCCTGCCCTGAGAGCAGCTAACCATGCACACAAGGGGAGGCGTGCTTGTGTGGGGTGGAAGAAGGGGGAGGGGAACAAACAGTTAAAGAGCACCTGCTTGTGCCAGGAGCTGTGCTGTGTCTGTTTAAGGTTTTATCTCATTAAACCCTCTCCACCATGTGAGCTGAGTGTCTTTACCTCTGTCGTGACTTTTTCAGAATCACACAAGCAACAGGATTGAAGCCCAGTGAGGCCCACGACACAGACTGCCTGCTTCCCCCACCTGACCTGGCTTCCTCTGGTGTTGGGCTGGGGGGTGGGGCAGGTCAGTGAGGTCAGGTGTGGACTGTCTCCATGTCGCATCCATGTGCATGCTGGTGGGCACAGGTTTCTTCCTGGGTTAGGGACCAGGTAACACTTAAGGCTCTGCCCCATGGTTTGGGCTCTGCCCCTCAAATAGATGGTGAGTGCCTTTGAGGGGGACTGTGGTTCTCTGTCCTGCTTGGGTGGGGAAAGTGGCCTGGGCACTCCTGCTTGTCTCTAGCACCTTCCCGGAAGACTACTACAACCAAACTGCTGCTTCCTAATTAATTCATACTCATGGGCAAGAACGACTCCCTGCAGACTTTGTTTTTATTGTGGTAAAATACACATAACATAAAATTTACCATCTTAACCATTTTTAAGTGTCCAGTTCAGTGGCATTAAGTACATTCGCACTGCTGTGCAACCATCACCACCATCCATCGCCAGGACTTTTTTATCTTCCCAATTGAACTCTGCATCCAGTAAACACTAAGTTCCCTCTTCTCCTTCCCACTAACCCCTGGCAACCACCATTCTGCTTTCTGTCTCTGTGATTTTGAATACCTCCTATAAGTGGGGTCATGCAATATTTGTCTTTTTGTGACTGGCTTATTTCACTTGGTGTAATGTCTTCAAGGTTCATCCACATTGGAGCGTGTGTCAGAATCCCTTCCTTTCTAAAGCTGATATAAAGCTGTATACATCCATTGTACGCATACACCGCATTTTGTTTATCCAGTGATCCAGTGGTAGACACTGGCGTTGTTCCCACATTTTGGCTATTGTGAATAACACTACTGTGAACATGGGTGTGCAAATATCTGTTCAAGTCCCTGCTTTTGATTCTTTGGGTACATACTTAGAAGTGGAATTGTGGCATTTTATGGTAGTTCAATTTTTAACTTTTTGAGGAACTCCCATGCTGTTTTCCATAGCAGCTGTGCCATTTTACATTCCCACCAGCAGTGTGCAAGGATTCCAGTTTCACCACACTTTTGCCAACACTTGTTATTTTCAATTTTTTTATAGTAGCCATCCTAATGGGTGTGAGGTGGTTGTATACCTTTTGGGGGTATATTATGAAGCACCCACATAGAGCCTAAGTGAAGGATGCATATCTGGAGGAGGGCAGAGCATCCGCTTTGTGGGGAGTATGTTTTGTTCTCAGCATTTCATATTTGCTAGGTGGTGCTGTATGGTTGTTGTCACTCAAAATTGCTTTGTTGGGAGGGATGGTGGCCAGCTAGCCTCACGGGTTTAGAGTCAGTGGTAGAACAGAGGGACTTGAGGAATCATTTGTGGCTAAGTGACAGCAGAAATTATGGCCCTCAGTTGGGCTGGTGGCATTATCTTGGCCCTTTGTGAATAGATGTCCCCAGGAGGAGATGCCTGCTTGTTGGCGCAGCTCACTTTGCTGGTTCTACAGTCAGGCAGGTGACCCTGGGCCCCTGAGTGTCCTCCTATGTGGTGCTGGGGATGTGTGTCACAATCACTGCCCTACGGGAGTCTGTGCTGAGAGAAAGACCAACGCATGAGTACACTGTTTCACTGCCCAAGATGAATGCTGTGGTAGAAGTGGGGACAAGGCCCTGAGGCTCAGAGGGGAGGTGCTTAGTCCACCCAGGGTTTGGTGGGAGAAGGAAGTTTCCTAAGAGGCACTGCCTACACCTGGTTTTGAAGGATGAATAGGAGTAGACCAGAGAAAGAAAGGAGTTGGAGAAGGGACAGGATGCCCTTCAGCTTGTCATTGAACTTTATAACCTAGGTGCTCTTGTTTGAGAGAATGTTCTAAGGGGTCTTCAGTTTCAAAACTTGGTAGTCTTGGGAAGAAGGGTATGAGATAGTACCTGCCCCAGAGCTCCACCAAGGGACGGGACGGAGGCTGATGAAGGGGGTGGGACAGTCTGTGGGTATGGCCTCCCAGTAGCCCCATTGTTGCCCTGTCTGGTGGTGGAAAGGCTGCTTTTGAGAATGGGCCCACACCCTTCCAGCTTTCCTGTCA
>CM052441.1:102114501-102124701 GCA_028533085.1 Varecia variegata
TTTACAGCTTGCTTTTATCATGTCATTGTATATTTTGGAGACCTTTCCATGGCAGCATATTTAGATCTACCTCATTGTGCATAGCATTCCACAGAGCAAATATATAATTTATATAGCCATTTTCCTACTGGTGGCAGTGGCTTTTTTTCCTAATAGCAACATATCTTTGTACACTTCTACGTTTCTATGGTTTAGATTCTTCGAAATAAAATGCCTGTGTCAGACTATAGGAGTATTTGAAATTTTGATGGAGACTGCCAAATTGCCCTCCAAAAAGGTGCACTAAATTAGCCTCTCACCAACAGAATGCAAGAGCGCCTGTTGTCCCTATACCCTCGTCAATGCTGGATATCTTTTACATTTCTACATATCCTAGGAGGAGAAAAGGCATTCAGTTGTTGTTGGAACAAGTTGTCTAACGGAAATCCATCTCCGAGATGTGTGGATTAAAGCTCATTGCCTGTGGCTAACTTCCTTCCTAAGCACCGCATCCCCATGGAGATGCAGAGGTGGAAGTGCGCGCCGGTGGAGCTGCAGGGGCTCCCTGTTCCTCCTGCATCCTTGGCCTCCCCGCCCTGTAAAAGGCCAGCCAGGACCTTTACTCTTCTTGAAAGGTTTTTTTCTAAGAACGCTTTTGGTCACAATTTTCCAGTTGGTTTTCATATGAAGTATATCAAGTGTATATCAACTAATTTCTTTGCCCTATCTGCCTGCCAGTCATGAGTAAACCAAATATTTCTATGCCCAGACTCAAATTTCCTGCACATGACATATGATCCTTGAGAATCCACAGGTTCTTCCCAAGTACCAAATGTTACTCCTTTTTGTCTCTAAACCAGTAAGATAAAGTGGGATCAGGCATTTTGTATTGATAATATCCTTTAATTAGGGTCGTAACAGAGGAGTAAGACTCTATTTCCCCCAAATCCGATGAACATTCTCAGAGATTGGGTCTCTGATTTGGTTACCTGCCAGAAAGTTAGGAAGGGCTGGGTGGGTGAGGGAACTGCCATCCATTGAGGGGTGCTGGTCATTTTCCTTGCAGCACCCCAAGGCAGTGGGTATTACTTTCTCGGATTTATGGACAAGGCTGAGTCACATGGGAGTAAATGGCAGAGCCAAGACTTGAATCCAAGTCTGCCCCACACTAAAGCCATTACCTGGCTTACTAGGCTGGCTCCAGGTAGATCTGTAGAGACACCATCCCAGAAATCCTCCCCCTAAAAGCAAAGATGAAACAGCACCTCCTTCTTGGTGGGTCCTCCCAGCCCATTGGCCACCCAAAAGAAGAAACTGCAGTTTTTGCTCCTTCTCATCCCTGTACAAGGAGACTCTGGCCTTGGGTTTCCCAGATCTCAAAGTTTCTGTTCACTCCTAGTGCTATCATTTATAGATTATTTTCTTTATATTGACTCAATTTTTCACTTGAGAAAATCTACTTTTAAGGGACTTCTGTAAGTTGAAAACCAGTTACACTTGGCATTAATCCAAAGTAACATAAAAATAATAAAAATAAAAATTTAAAAATATAATGAAATCAAAGCAAGGTTATTCTAGCTGGATCCTGTTGCCTACTAAGGGTCCCTGCTGAGGCCCACTTTCATTAGAAAAGGGAGCAACAAAGTGTTGGAACAGTGGTGGCCACCAGCTCTAGCACCAAGCTGGGGCAGGAAATCTCAAGAGAACAGATTCATCTGGATGTGATGGTGTGCACCTGTAGTCCCAGCCACTAGGGAGCCTGAGGCATGAGGATCACTTGAGCCTAGGAGTTTGAGGCCAGCCTGGCAGCCTGGGCAATATAGTAAGACCTAGTCTCAAAAAAAAACAAAAACACCAAAGACTGTGTTCAATGTTATGTAACACGACTGCCCTGTCCCACCTCAACTCACCCATTGGTGGTCTGCGACCCACTCTTTGGGGAGTGCTGTTCTAGCTTCTGGCCACCCTGGACTTTGCACCTTTTTGGGGCACACCACCGGCCTCCCCTTTGCTTCTGTATTTCCCTCCTCAGGATGGCTCTCTCCTCTTCCTCTTGCTCAAGTGGGAGATTCTGCTCCTCCTGCAAGGTGAGGCTCAGATGTCACACTTACTGAGACCTCTGACCACAGAGCCATTGTCCTCACTTCAGGTACCCCCATTACTCCCTGTGAATTTTTTCATGTAGCCATCCTGGCACAGATCAGATTGTAGAGTAGAAGGAAGGTGTATTTATCCTGTAAGACTCTGAGCTGCTTGAAGGGGCAATTTGTAGCATTTATTCTCCTGACTCAGTTTGGACCGTCTTGGGGCCTGGGACAGGCTCTTGTCAGAGATGAAGCCTCATGATGTGGCATTTCCTGTAGTGGGCCCTATTGCTCTGCCATGCTGGATGCTCAGTAATGTCTCTGATGGTGTCAGGCCTAAAGGGTAGCTGGCGAGCTGAGTTTTCCTGGTAGGAGTGCCATAATTGCTGCTTCCCACTCCAGAGCATCACCTAGCACTGGGAAGAGGTGATGGTGAGGACCCTTGGTGGCAGGTGGCAAGAGCAGCTGTCTAGGCCAGGAGGCACCTCTGTGGGAAATGCATGGCATGAAATCCTCATGGAGAGTCCCCAAGAGCATAAAACAAGGTGTCCCTGACCTGCTTTGGCTTCCTGGCCCCAGCTCCCCATTCACCTGGTTCATGGGACATTTACTCCTTATGTGGCCTCTTCTGGTGTTTTGACCTCTGCTTGGTTGGCACTCTTACTTTTCGGCTTTGCCCACTACCCATTTGAGCAGGTCTGGCTCTGTATTCCAGCTCCCCTCCCATAGGGACAGCCTGCCTGCAGATCGTGGGTGGCTGTGGTCCCTAGGGGTGTGGGAGGGAGGCTGCCTCTCTTTGTGTACTCTGCTGATCTCACTCTTAGCAAGAGGTTTTGCTCTGGGGCTGCTTCCACTCTGAGAAAGGGGTGCCTTTTTCTGATTTGCACAGAAGCTCTGTATGGGCTGGCAGTGGCCCTGGAGAGCTATAGCCCTCCCTGGCTAGGCTTCACACTCCCTCCAAGGTAGGGACTAGGGTGCATTCACCTTGGTATCCGGAGCACCCAACACTGCAGGTCTCTGTGAAATGTTGATGAATAAAATCTAGTTTAGTTGGTCTTTCAAAATGAAACTGTTAGACTGGGAAACTTAATGGAAGACAAATATAGTGTTATTATATAGTCACTTAATGTCTCTGAGCCTCAGTTTCCTCAATTATGACTAATGCATATCTCTTAGAATTGTTTAAAGCTCAAATTGGATAATGCATGTAAAACACTGGATTCATTAAATTTTTTTTCTTCCCTCAAAAATGTTTCTGAAATGAATAAATTCTGAATTTGGACTGTCACCAGGTATATTCAGGAAACAGTATATATTGATCTTGGAAAAATAGAACAGAGATTTTTATGTTTAACAGTATGACCGCTTATGCTACAAAATAAATAAATAAATTACAGCATGTTGTACTTTCTGGAAAGAATGAAAGCTTTGAAATCACACAGACTTCACTTTGAGTCCCAGCTCTACTAACCTTCTTGAGCCTGAGTTTCTTCATCTGTAAAATGGGGATAAAAACTCTACTTTTCTAAGTGTGTGTTGGGGCATTAAATGAGATGTTTGCGAGGGCTACTGTAACAAGATACCACAGACTGGATGGTTTAACAGAATTTTTCTCACAGTTCTGGAGGCTAGAAGTCCAAGATCAGGCTGTTGGCAAGTTTGGCTTCTTCTAGGGCCTCTGTCCTTGGCTCGCAGATGGACATTTTCTTGCCGTGTCCTCATGTGGTCATTCCTCTGTTCACGCATGATCACATCAGGGCCCCATTTTTAACTTAATCACCCCTTTAAAGAACCTGTCTCCAAATACGGTCAGATTGTGAGGTCAGGGCTTCCACATATGAATTTGCGGGGAGCACAATTTAGCTCATGACGTTTGCAAACAGAGCTCAATAGATGGTAGATAGCTGTTCCTATTTAAAGCAGGGTTCAGGAGTCTTCTGCTCCTTGTTGAAGATTATATTTCATGTGTGGGGTTGTCCTGTTAAAATTAGACCAATATGATGGGTTGGCATTTAGAGAACAAAACAGGCCTCCTTCAGCCTCTGGACCCACGATCCTAGCTTAGGATCTGTAACTCATTTTCCAGCAAAAACCAGGCTTGACTTTGTAATGTTAACAAAGGATTAAGTTTTAAATGTATAAGAGTCAAAATGGGGAGGAAATCTAATGAGGTGCTAATAGATACTGAATTAGGTGAACACATTATGCTCAGCGAAAGAAGCCAGATGCAAAAGGCTACATATTGTATGATTGCATTTATATGAAATGTCCAGAATAGGTGCATCTATATAGAGAGAAAGCAGATTGGTGGTTGTAGGAGGCTCAGAGGAGGGGGGAATGGGAAGTGACTACTAATAGGTATAGTCTTTTTTGGGATGAGGAAAATATTCTTGAGTTAGATAGTGGTGATGGTTGCACAACTCTGAGTACGTGTACTAAAACCCACTGAATTATATATTTCAAAAGAGTGAATTTTTTGGTATGTGAATTATATCTCAATAAAGCTGTTATAAAAAATTGAATTAGGGTAGTAGCAGGCTTATGTGAATGGCTTTTCTTCTTTTCTCTTTTCTTCAAGTTTTCTGTAATTACTTTTTTCAAATGAAAAAACCAGAGTCCTGTATTTTATTAACATTACTTAGGATCCAGTTTTGTGTGGTGCTGAATTATAGCCATGCAGAGAAAATCTCCATGAAATATTATGGGGTCAGTTTTGCTCCTAAAATATCAATGATTGACTTTTTAAGATTTACAGGTTATAAATAGAGGAAAAATGGGTATGTGTGTAATGAAACTTAATAATGAGCTCAATCCCATGTAATGTGGGTCTCCCTTAGAGAGGGTCTGTGGCAGTATTAGCTCTTTTTATTTGATTTTGAATGACTTTTTTTATTTTTTATTTTTTTTGGAGGTGGGGTCTCACTCTATCACCCAGGCTGGAGTGCAGTGGCATAACTGTAGTTCACTGCAGCCTTGAACTTCTGGGCTCAAGTGATCCTCCTGCCTCAGCCTCCTGAGTAGCTGGGATTACAGGCAAAGCACCACTTCACCCGCCTGGTATTAGCTTTTTAGTGTCTGGAGTCCAGCTGGTATCACGAAATGAAATCCATGTTTGTTTCAATAGATAACTATTCTCTGAGAACTGCTAGTTCCCAGTTTGACGTTTTCAATCCAACGCTAGAAGATTTCTGAGCCATATATATTTTTAATGTAAGTTAAATAATTCATCAAGAAACACTGTGTGTGTGTGTGTGTGTGTGTGTGTGTGTGTGTGTTGAAATGTTGGTGGCTGCCTCACTTCCAATTTGGCTGTTTCTACCTAATTTTTAACCTTGTTGGTCCTATCGGCAGTATGTTTCTTGGCTAATGACTGCATAAAATCGTCTCTGAAAGGAAAGCTAAAGACTTTTGCATTACCTTTTGCCAGTTTCTGCTTTAAATCCACCCTTTGGTATTTGCAAAGGTCATATGAGCTATTTTGGTGTCCATGGCCCTGATTAATGGGAAATCATACGTTTCCATTGGCCCCTGAGGATGAAGGATTAGTGTGGCGGCTGCGGTGGTGGCAGCGGTGCAGGCAGCATCTGCTGGCATGTCAGGAGCGTGGTGTTGGGAATTGCAGGAGCAGCAGGCCTGTGAGAAATGGAGGGGGGGGGAGCTAGCCCCCCGACTAGTTTTTCTCTGTGCCATCATGCAAACCTCTCCAGGAGCATTTGTTCTCCTCCGTTAGGCCTTGTCACTAAGCATTTAATATGGGGAGCACAAGTGCAGGGCCTCCTGTTTCCCTGCCAGAAGGCTTCCTTAGCTCCCTGTTAGTTGGCATGTTTGTGTTCAGCTTTTCACCCTCCTTGTAGGAGACGTTGGTTTTATTCTAAGTTAAATAAAAATCATTGTGTTGGCTCATACATTTTCGCAAGAGAAGCAGGTGCCTGGTGCATTGGGGAGAATAACTCTGAATATGGGAATCTCTTTCCCCACCCCGGAGCAGATGGCCTGCATTAATTCATCTTGTGACCTTTCTTTGCTTCTAAGACACCAAATCTCTGATCCCATGGATCATAAATATTCTTTAGGTTTGCAACCATGGAGGTGAGGGGAGCATCAAGCTGTCGGTGTCATTTTCCATTTGTCTGGAACCTTTGAAGGAAACTGTTACAGCATTTTTAGGCACTAAATTAGCCTCTTGCAGCCATGAGCTTTACAGACGCATGAAGGGCACCACAGCAAGGCTGCCTCAGCCAAGGTCGGGAGGGAGCCCTCTGCTCAGCGTCTTGCTGTCCTCACCTGTCCACTCACCCGGCAGCCTCTCCCAGCAGCTGCTTTGTGCCAGGCACCGTGACGGCTGGCACAGCTCCTGCCTGGCGCCCAGGGGAATAATGGCGCCCATTATTTATGTCACTAGTAGTGATAATAGCCAACCTTGTACTGATCATCTTATCTGCTGTCTCTCCCTGCCCTAGAGCCCACCTTTTCATTGGGAGGCAGACCCCCAAGTGCAGTGTGGGTGTGTTCTGACAGTAGAAGGGTGTGCACTGAGCTGGGGCAGAGTGAGGACTGCCTTTACAAGGGAGGTGACATCTGAGCTGGTCTCCTGCAGGAGTTTTCAGGAAGGAGAGAGATGTGCTAGGAAGAGAGGACATTGGAGAAAAAGGGCTCATGGATTTTTGAGTGTTCATGTAGGGACCTGGTGAGGGGTGGGAGGTGGAAGTGAGGGTTGGTTAGAACTAGTCACTTTGATAGTCACTTTCAGGTTGTGAAGAATAGACTTTAGCTGGAGTTAAGTTGGAGAGCTTTGGGAAGTTTTTATCTTTTTTTTGAGGGGGGGACAAAGTCTTGCTCTGTCACCCGGGCTAGAGTGCTGTGGTGTCAGCCTAGCGCACAGCAACCTCAAATTCCTCGGCTCAAGCAATTCTCCTACCTCATCCTCCCGAATAGCTGGGACTACAGGTGCGCACCACTGTGCCTGGCTAATTTTTTCTGTTTTTAGTGGAGACGAGGTCTCACTTTTGCTTAGGCTGGTCACGAACTCCTAACTTCAAGCGATCCTCTCTCCTTGGCCTCCCAGAGTGCTAGGATTACAGGTGTGAGCCACCATGCCCGGCCTGTGGGAAGTTTTTAATAAGCAGGAGGAAGATGTGATCAGATTTCTGTTTGGAGGGTAGGCTCTGGGAAGAGAGACTGGAGGAAGTGATGCTGCACTCTCTGTGCATTTGCACTCCCTCCTTTGCTTTCACATTCCTACGTTCTCCTTCCGATCACCCAAATCCTCAACACAGCCAAGCGCTGCTACCTTGCTAAGGCCTCTCCTGGACTCTCCAGGCAGCAGGGCTCAGCACTGCCCTATAGCACGCTAGTCTGCCACTGTTTGACCCTTAATGGAGACTGACTTGCTTTCCTAACTTCCCAGCTCAGATTAGCAGTGCTTTGGACCCATGTAGCAAGGATGGAAAGAAGAAAGGGTGTCTTAAAGTTATTATTACAATGGATTTGGGGGAACTCAGAATTTGGGGACAGACACCAGTCCCCGTTTGAGACCCACTTCAGCCTTACACATTCATCAGGAGATGAGGTGATTTTTTATTTTTTTTAAATGTTTTTATTGTTTATTATTATTATTATTTGGAGATGGAGTCTTGCTCTGTCACCCTGGCTAGAGTGCAGTGGCATCATCATAGCTCACTGCAATCTCAAATTCCTGGGCTCAAGCCATCTCCTGCCTCAGCCTTCCAAGTAGCTGGAACTACAGGTGTGCACCACCATGCCCAGCTAATTTTTCTATTTTTTGTAGAGACGGGGTCTCACTTTTGCTGAGGCTTGAATCTCGAACTCCTGAGCTCAAGCAATCCTGCCACCTCCACCTCCCAGAGTGTTAGGATTACAGGCGTGAGCCACCTTGCCAAGCAATTTTTTGTTTTTGATTTTTATCTTTTTATTATGGAAAATTTCAAACATAAACATGAATAGGGAGAACAGTATAATGAGCCTCTATGTGCCCATGACTCAGCTTCAACAATTCTCAACATTCGGCCAATCCAGTCTTGTGTCATCTAATCATCCTCCCCTCCCACTCTATGTTATTTTGGAGCAGATTCCAGACATCATATAATTGCATAGGTAAATGTTTAAATATATGTCTCTAAAAGATAGAGCTTTTTTTTTTTTTTTTAACTCTAGGAGACTTAATCTATCTGAGCCCCAGGTTCTCACCTGTAAAATGGGAATGACGGTGCCCTATCAAAGGGCTGCTGTGAGTAAAGGTAGCAAAAACCTTGGCTGGAATTCTAACAGCTTCCTTTCCTTTACTATCTGCTGTGCATTGAGCACCGATATGGCACTAAGAACACAATCTTTGGGGCCGACAAACCCAAGTCCCCGTCTCAGCTCAACACTTACCAACACTGTATATTTTGAGGCAGATTACTTAGTCTGAACCGAGATAGACTCACCTTTAAAAATGGGGGGTATAATAGTTCCCTCACAGGGTTGTTTTAAGGTTTAAATGGGACAATGTATGTATCAGCACATAATAAGCTCTTAACACATGGTAGCTATTATTATAAATGTCCTTTAAATATATATTATTTCTGATTCTTATAGCAATCCTGCAAAGTATGTAGGTGCTATCCCCATTTTACATATGAAACGCCTTGAGAGTTAAAGCCAAAATTAATGAACTTGCCTGAGGTCTTGGGGCTAATAAATTGCAGAGCCAAGTGTTTAAGCCCTGGTCTGACAGACCCCAAGGCCCCGCCGTTATTACTGCTATTATTTCTTGAGTCTTGCTATGCAGCCTTGTGAGAAAGAACAAGCTGATTTTGGGTCAGGCAGACCAGGGTCGTCTGGTCCTTACCTTGGACTGCTGTTTTCAGCCAGTGCTGGTGTTTCAGAAGCTGGTGGACGGGACTATAGCTTTTCCTTAGATTCCTTGGTCCATGTCTCCTGTCTTCTTCCTGCCTCTCATTTTAGGAGCTGTTAGTGCTCATGAGCACCTGTAATGGAGGGAAGTAAAGAGCAGGGCAAGGCAGAACATTCAAATGAAAAAAGTGCACATCAGCCCTTTTGTGCTATGTTTTTATGGGAAAGAGGCTGAAACGCTTAAGGCAAAAGGCCGTTCATAGGTTATCTGTGGATTTTTGTTTTCCAGTCAGCTTAGACAGTGAGGAGTAGACAGGGCTTATTATTATTTTTTTAATCCATTTCAACTGTAAAATTGCCAGGAATGGAAAATTCAAAGATAATGTGGCAGAGCTGGACATCAAACCTAGGCCTGAGCAACTCACTGCCTGGGCTGGTTCCATTGTTCCATGCTGCCTCTGGGGACGGGCAGGTCAGAGACCCACAAGGAAGGCTTGGAGAGCTGCCCTGGGTATGACTTCCTGGCTTGGAATCCCTATTCTCAAAGATCCGATCTAGTTCTGGCTTAATGAGAGTGAGCACAATCACACCAATACTCAATTTTTTGTCTAGCTTATTTACATGTTTCATTTTCATGGTGCAGTGAGGTTCTTTGTTATCCAACTTTTTAAACAGGGAAGCCAAGCAGATAAGAGAGTCACCCGTGGTCATCTGAGGGCAGAGCCAGGACATAAATGGCATTTTTAGACTGCAACCAGTCTTCTTCCTGCACCCTACAAAAGCCTCTGGAACTTGCTTATCAGTGGTGCCGCATTCATCATGTGAAGAGCAGAATTTCGAGTTGGAGCAGGAGCTATAAGGGCCAGGATTCCCTCCCCAGGTGCTCAGAGAAGTGGCAGTTAGCTAACATAGAATGCTTTGCTACCGAGATGGCCTCTGTCTACCTGTTCACTGGAGAAATGATCTCCTCTGTGGGTGTGTTCTGGGGTACCATCTCTAGACAGCCATCTTAAATGGTGTAGTTTTGCCCAAAGAAAACATTAGAACAGATTTTAGCAGAAGATTGAGAATCCTAGTGGTATAGATCTTACAAGTATGATTTGCAAGCGTCATAGAGAAGCCTCCGTTTTGGGTAGGAATGCAAAACCAATCACCTCGTGGCTGGAATGACAGCCTGACTTTCTTGGGAACCAGCCAAGAAAACAATTTATGAGACTGACCCATACACTTAACTAGCTAAAGCTTTGGGCTGTAATCAGAATCCTTATTATGGAAAGCAGAG
>CM052441.1:102130704-102187302 GCA_028533085.1 Varecia variegata
GAGTGTATGTTTGCTGGCATGTTTGTTAAAAGGCAGACTCATAGGTTCTTGGTCTTATCTTCTACTTTTGAAACAAAAATTCTTTGAAATTAGCTTTTTCCTTAGACTTTCTAGGGTTAAATCACTTAAGAATTACGAGAACATCTCACCCATGAAAGGTAATTATGGTTGTTTTATGAGTATGGAAGACATATAGCTGGTAAGTACTAGAGTAGTCTCCTGTGAGTTATTAGAACTCACAGTATTCGTGTTATACCAAATTAGCCATCAAGTGCTGATAGATTTTATCCATAGTTCATCAAGGCATTGGTCAGTGATATACATTCATAACAATTAAATACACACCAGCTCCCCTAGAATGGGATCTTTGGGAAAGGTGGCCACCTCAGGTTGTAATAATGTGATTTGCATGGTATTTGGAGACCTGTATAATAGGAATAATTTGCTGATGGAGAAGAGGATCGTTATTGTGTGAAACAGGAGGTCAGTGTGCTTGAGACCCTGAAGGGGCAGCAGCAATATGGAGGTGAAGTGTGTCCTGGAGCCTCGCATTCCAGACCCGGATCTGGCCTGAATCCACTGTGTATCAGGATCTCTGATGTAACTCCGAATAGTCAGACTTGCAGACAACTCTGACACCCCATTATTGAAGCCCCGCTATGTGTAAGGTCTTCTGCGAGATACTTCATTATATTGCCTTTCAGGGAGCTCCTTTTCTAGTGGGGGAGAGAAGATAGATACCCAAGTTTCTATTATGGCAGCTATTGCCACCACTCTTTCTCCTAAGGGCTCCTATGTGCCAGGCCCTGTGCTAGGCCCTTATTTCATTCATTTAATTCTTACAAAAGCTTGCAAGGTGTAAGTATTGTTGTTGCTGCTCTACAGATGTGGAAACTGAGGCTCAGAGAGATTTAGTTACTTGCTCAGGGTCACACAGCCACTAAGCAGCAGAATCAGATTTGAGCTCAGTCTGTCTGACTCCAAAGATCCTGCTGCCTCCTCTGAGTGGCTTTGCTTTGGTGGTACTCTGCCCTGCTTGGCAGTACAGGGGCATGGGAAGTGTGGTGGGACAAGACCTCTTTTGACTGGAGAATTGGGAGAAATCTTTGTAGAAAAGGCAGGATTTAAAGAGTGTAGGGTGAGTAAAAATAAGTAATGAGAAGGTGATGATGTGTTCTGGGAAAGAGGAGTCTGGTTTGATTGAATGTGTAGTTTCCCTGTGGAAATGGTGTAGAGTAGAAAGTAGGAAATGAGGCTACAAAAGTAACTGGGACAAATTGTGAAGGGCAGTGAATGCCAGCCTAAGTTATAGGAAGAACATTTTGTATTTATGTGAAACTGTTACTAAAGACATTCTATATTATGCTGTTTATTATTCCATAATAGAAGAATGACTGTAATAAATTAATCTCAAAACTTTGTGTCAGGAAAAAAATTTTCCCTCTGCTAATGAAATGCCTTTTTTTCTGCCCTTAATCAGAAAGTGAGGACTGTGAAACTCATTGTCTTTCCTTTTTTGCCCAGGTTACCAGGAAGCCCAGGCCTGATTAGTGTCTAACTGCGTTAACTGTCTTCTCTCTGGTTCTTGGTAAAAAATTTCTTCTTTTTATTCCATGTAGTTTTCAGTCTTGCTTTTATTTTACTTTATTTGCCTTGGCTATAAATTATTATTTAAAAACTACCTTAAATTCCTTTTGGAAGATAGGACATACCCTTCTTGCACCATCACAAGGAGAGACAATAAAGGGCTAGAACAGGGCGGTGATGTGATCAAAGCTTGTTTCAGAACATTTTCATGGCATATCGATGAGCTGCTTGCAAGAGGCTGATAGGAAAGTGTTTCATCTCCTGGACAAGGGATGGACTTAGTCAGACCTGGGGAACCCAGGAGTCTTGGAGTATCAGGAGGGGCCTTCCAGGTGTGTGCCTACTGTTGGGGCTCACTGTGGTCCTCCTTGTACCTGCCACGTTCGAAGTTATGTTCCACACATTCCCAGACCCTCTTTTCTACCCCCTTTTATAAGAATATTGGATTTGGTCATTCCCTAGAGCTACCTGGACCAATTTTCTTGTTCTTATTGTTATTGTTTTTGTTAAGAGAATGTGCTGAAGTTTGTGTGTTGGCAATTCTCTATACTCTACTTTCTGAAGCATTTAAGGAAAACCTCAGTAAAATGACTCTGCAAAATAAGTAGAGTGTCAGCATCCTAGTCTAACAAAAAGAGGCTGTCTCATGGTCTGACGGCCTTGAGGACATCAAGGTTGGCAGCGCCCTTTCTGAAGATCTGGAATGGAATGTCTTAACTACAGTGCTCTTGCTTTCCTCTGTGTGTCCAGGCATGGGCTCTGTGTGTCCCGCTGCTGGTGGTCTTCATGAAGACACAGACACAGAGCTCCTCCCCAGAGTGCTGCCACACATCACTTTCTGTGGGTGCCTCTCACATCGCAGCTGCCTTGCTGTTGTGGAAATTCATGTCGTGTTTAGCTTTTCTAAGTGTTCATGTTAACAGAGCTACAGCTAAAGCTCCTGTGGTGCTCTAGGGTGGGAGTGGTACCTGACTGGGGCAGGGATTGGTGAAGAACCTGTTGAAAGTATGTGTAGTATTATATATGTATGTGTGCTTTTCTGGAAAGGTCTTACCAGATTATCAGAGGGAATATATTTTTCCTTTAACATCTTATCCAATTCTTGGCTGGGCGTGGTGGCTCATGCCTCTAATTCTAGCACTTTGGCAGGCCAAGGCAGGAGAATTGCTGGAGGACAGGAGTTTGAAAACAGCCTGGGCAACATAGTGAGACCCTGTCTCTACCAAAAAAAAAAAAAAAAAAAAATTAGCTGTGCATGGTGGTGCATGCCTATAGTCCCATCTACTTGGGAGCCGAAGGAGGACCGCTTGAGCCCAGGAATTGGAAGCTGCAGTGAGCTATGATCATGACACTGCACTCCAGCCTGGGCAACAGAGTGAGACCCTGTCTCTAAAAAACAAACAAAAAACAAACCAAACAAAAAACCCCATCTTATTCAAAAAAAGTTAAGAGCTGCAGCTCTGAAAAATGACAGTCTACAGATTTCCTTCCCAACATTCTTGAATATCCATATCAACCCTCCCTGGCCTCCCGCCCCAAACTCGTGTTGCTCAGAGCAGCCCTAAAGCAGAAGGGATGGAGAAACATCCAGATTGAGTGGTTAAGGACCGTGGTGCTGGCTGTGCGGCTGCCCGCAGAAGCCCTTTCAAGTGCAGTCTGGAGTCTGGATGGGCAGTTCTTGGTCTTCCGAGTCCAGACCTGCTGAGCAGCCACCATCCTGGCTGTGCTCTGGCTCTTATACCCTTCACCACTGTCACCAGCCACAGACAGCAGCCATACAGCCGTCCCCTTTCAAGTGGCCAAGGAAAGGCCCATTCTCCCAATGAAGCTCTCAGAATATCTTCAGACTTGGTATTAGAAACCATAGCAATGAGACTTACTACAAGCTTGCAAAACAAAATGAGATTTTTCTCTGTGGTCCAGCAAGGATCTGGACAGGAAGTCTGCTTGATTTTGTTTTGCCTTGTTGACTTCACAAGCCCAGGGTAGCAGAAGCACTTTGTGAATCAGAAATGGAAGCATTGTTCTCTGATAATCACTGAGGAATGCCTCTCCTGAATGGTTACTGCGGGTGGGAATAGCTCTAAAGAAAAAAACAAAACAAAACCCAAGACACAGACAGCAGCTATTTGTGTTCCATTCAGTTTGGCAAACACTATTCAATACCTACTGTGTGCTGCTAGGATTCAGGTCTGTCAGGGAAGGCAGGTCCACGAGGAGCCATTACACAAGCAGCAGGGGCTGTGAGAGTCAGGGGGAGGGCTGTGGGATCCTGGAAGAGCACGGCTGATTCATCTGGAGTGTGCGTGCCCATGCACACGCACGTGGGGGCAGCTGGGACCCTCACTGAGAGGAGGCTGAGTGTTAAAGGGAGGATATCCCCTTCTGCATTCTCTTTTGACCCTTTCCATTATTGAGCACGCATTTTTACCTTGTGGTGATTAGTATGCACATAATATTTTATGCTGCCTGTTTTCCACTTAGCATTCCTATACCGATTTCCACTTAGCGACTAGACTGAAGTATTTATCATTTTTAAAAGCCACGTAGTATTTTTGCCTTACTGATATACCCTTGTTGCTCAGCCATCCTCTCATTTGTTGGGAACAGCAGAGTTTTTCTCAATTATGCATCTTTGCAGAATCAGCTTCCCCCTCCCCCTTACTTCTTTACTTAGGGGTATATTGCTGGGTCAACGTTATGAATGGTTTTGTGGCTCTTCCTACTGAATTTTTTTCTTTTTATTATGGAAAATTTCAAATACATACAAAAGGAAAAAGACTAATATAATGAACCCCCATGTACTCATCATTGAGCTTCAACAATGGTCAACTCAAGGCAATTTTAGTTCGTCTGTAGCCCCACACACTTCTCCTGTCCTGGGTGATTTTGCAGTAAATCCCAGACATCATATAGTTTCATGTATAAATAATACCTAAGTCTGTATTTCTAAAAGATAAGGACTCTTTTTAATATAACCAACAGCTTATTATCACATCTAAAATAAATTAATCATAATTATTAATGTCATAAAATATCTAGTCATATGACTGAAAGTTTAAGATTTCCCAGTGTGTTCTGTGGTCGTTCTCAGAAGGCCAGTGGTTGTTTGTTCCGGCATGTTCTCTAGGAAAGTTTCACTTGACACAGCATGCGGAGGATGGGAATTCTTTATCAAGCAGGGCTCTGCCTGCAGGTCCTGGCCTCAGAGAGAGATGGGGGCACGGGGGAGGGAGGAAGAGAGACTTCTTCCCAAGGCCTCTGCTATTTGCCCCTGTGGTTTGCGCTGCACAGGAGGTGGGTCCTCTGTGCCCACGACTCACGTTATAAACCTGGCTGGGCCACTTTATTTATATACCAGCTTGACTCAGTTGCAATGTGTGGCGAACAGTGTCAGGCCCTTCCCTTTGGACTCCACCCCATTGAAGAATGCAATATCGTGCTGCTGGTTTTTTCAGTGCTAAGGACGCTAAATAGATACTATGTTTCTTTTTCTACAATAAAAATGCCAAAAAGCTAGGAAAATGCCCATTCCCTGCTGGAGTTTGATCATCTTATTTGCATGTTTCCCTTGGCAAGCATGTTTTCTATTATTCAAGGTGACCCAGTTAGAACTACTGTTTAAAGTCACATTGTTGTTAATAAGTTACACAACCTGTGCGCAATAAGTCTATTAGCCCTGAATATTGTACAAGCAGGAATACATGCTTGTGTTTGGGATTTTCTTCATATTTAAATATGGTTACATTTAAATGTAGTCTCCCCTGTTTGTTCTCACTGTTGATATTCCTGAATTTTCTGTGTTGATGGATAGGAGCAATTTCCCAGATGATTCAGAACCCTGTTGTGTTTGGCTTTGGAATGTAAATCACATGTGTGTATTATGTCTTAATTTCCCCTGTGCCAGCCCAGACCGGCTCTCAGTTTGGTTCTCCTTGACTAGTTGGGTACCCTGGTAACCTGCTCTGGGACAAGGGAGAGTTAATAGGGAGGCCTGGTCTGAATAAAATGCCTTTTGAGAGATATTGGGCTTTGAGAGATATTCTCTTTTATCCCTAGAGAAAATAGTCTATATATATATATTCAGAAAGGCTTCCTTGTGTTCAGGCAAGCCTTATGCCTCGTACCTTGCTGTTTTTGATGGAAGAATTAAATAATTGGCTTTTAGTTTTGGTTATGAGTTTGCTATTTTATCCCTTTGTCTTTTGCAGTATAATATTCCCTTTTCTTCTTTTTATAACAACAATAACAGAAAAAATTTTTGAAGATTTGCCTCTAAGCCAAATACTTCAACACATTGTTTTCACTTTATCCTATTTTTATCCTATTTCTCTTCCAGGCACTGTCCACAGGCATCCTTTTTTTTTTTTTAAACAATTTTGTATTTTGTTTTCTTTATACCATTACAGAATATTTCTATATGATTTTAATAATTATTACTTATAATGGGTATATAATACTCAGTTGAGCCAAGGTACCGTAATTTATTTAACCGTGACTTTTCTATTACCTATTTGAGAAGTTTTAGGAATTTTAAATAATACTACATTGAACATGTTCCTGGTAGCTTGTTCCAGTTTTTTCACAGCTTTATTGAGATATAATTCACATACCATGCAATTCACCCATTTAAAATGTACAATTCAGTGGTTTGTGGTATATTCACAGAGTTGTTCAACCATTACCACAATCAGTTTTAGAACATTTTCGCCATTCCAAAGCCATTAACAATCACTTCCCATTTCCCCCAACCCTCCCAACCCTAGGCAATCACTAATCTACTTTCTATCACTAAATAATAGATTTGCCTATTCTGTACATTTCATATAAATGGAATCATATAATATGTGATCTTTTTTCCCATTTTAAAAATTGTAGTCAGATGTATATAACATAAAATTTGCTGTTTTAACTATTTTCAAATACACAGTTCAGTGTCATTAAGTACATTCACATATTGTGTAACTATTGTCACCCTCCATCTCCAGAACCCTTTCATTTTCCCAAACTGAAACTCTGCACCCAGTAAACACCAACTCCCCACTTCTCCCTCCCGCTAGCCCCAGGTAACCACCATTCTACTTTCTGTCTCTATGAATTTGACTACTCCGGCTACCTCATGTAAATGGAATTATACAGTACTTGTCCTTTTGTGACTAGTTCATTTCTTTTAACCTAGTTTCCTCAAGGTTCATTCATGTTGTAGCATGTGTCAGAATTTCCTTCCTTTTTATTGCCAAATAATATTCCACAGTATAGATATGCTGCATTTTGTTTATTCATCACATGATGGACATTTGGGTTGTTTCCTTTTTTTTTTTTTTTGGCTATTGTGAATGATACTGCTGTGAGCATTTGTGAGCAAGTTTCTATGTGGACACATGTTTTAATTCCTCTTGGGTATATACCTAGGAATGAGATTGCAGAGTTGTATGTGACTTTTTTCTTTGACATATTTCTTCCTGCTAAGAGTCCTGAAGAGATTATTGTGTCAAAGGATAAGAACCTTTTACAACAAGTCCCTTGATATCTATTGCCCAGTTTGTTTTTCCATGAATTCTTAAATGCATGCTACCTTCAGTAATGTAATGTTCTGGTTTCACTATAACCTTCCCAGCAGTGAGTATTATTCTTTTAAAAATGCATGTTAATTTAAGTGTAAAAATTTAATTTCATTGTTTTAACATGGATGTTTTTGACTATTAGCTACTAATCCTCCTAAGGCTGGGCCTCTGGTTGGGAAAAACAGCTAATATTTGAGTCCTACTCTGATGGGTTGCTTTTTACTGCTGCCCCCCCAAGTGCCTTTGAATCCTGCAAATGCCGTGATGGTGGCAAGGAGACTGTTTCTCTTTACCTAGTTCTGAAGAACAGCTCTTTGCAGGAGTTAGTCAAAGCACTGTGGCTTTAATGAGCACAGCAGGTATGAGCCCTGGGGAAATTTGGGGAGTCTTTCTCATGGCTTGGAATTTTGTAATTGCTCTTTGAGGCAGAAAGGAGACCTTCCTTTTTATAGCCTTGTTCATGGTGATGCCGAGGGTCCCTGGCTGGCCTCTCAGGCTGGTTGGTGCCTGGCCAACAGAATACAGCCCTGTCCTGGTCCTCTCTGCCCACACTCCAGGAGGGAGTTAGGGTGGCCACCTTACTCTTCTGCCTGGAGGCTGCAGGGGAAGACCTGGAGACAGTCACCCTCCCCTCTGCCTTCCCCACTGGAATTCTGTCTTTCCCAAGGTCCAGTCCATATAATACACGTGTTAAGAATTGTAGTTCATTATTTATTGTGCCCTTACTGTGTTCCAGGTTCCTTGTTTTGTGTCTTACATCACTAATTCATTTGATCTTACCCTGTGAGTATTTTGCCTGTTTTTTGGATGCCTAAACTGGAGTTCAGAGAGTGTAAGAAATGTGCCCCAGGTCACCGAGAGCCAGGACTGACTGCCCAGTCTCTCAGATTCAAAACCATGCCCTTGGCCAACGTGCTATCCCGTCTGCTTTTTCCTCTGAGCAGCTGTGATAACCTGCCCTCTGCTTCCTGCCTGCAGTCTCGTTCCAGCACAGCTCCCATGCTGTTACCACAGCGATCTGTCTCAGACGTAAATATTCTTGTCACTCCTGTTGAAAAGCTCCATGTTGCCTCCTGCGGAAAGCCCAGACTCCTTACAGAAAATGAAAGGACTCTCCCGCACTGGCCTGCTCTCCCCACCCCTTCACTGTGGCCTGGCCCTGGCAGGCAGTTCACGCAGCCTGCAGTGCTCCCCTCTCCTCAAATTCCTGCTCTTCCGTCTAGCCACGCCCTTTCCTTAGCATTCATGGCCACCCTCCCCCCTTCAGCTTCCCGGATTGTTCCTCATCTGGTGGCACATACCCCTATGCTAACACTGGTCACCTTGTGTACTAGCTGTCTGTCCGCGTGTCTCTCCTGCTGAGCACCTTCAGGGCAGGGGCTCCATCTTGCTTCTCTCCATCCCAGCCTGGCACAGTGCCTGGCAGGGAGAGGCCTCACAGGTAAAGTTTTAGAATTGAGCTGGGAAGTCTTTGGGTGGCCTTGCATATTCTGTCTCCCTGAGGAATGGCATTCACATCTCCTCTGATCTCTGTAGTCAGGAGCAGCTAGAGACAGGGCTGGTAGCTATGCAGCACACTGCAGAATTCTCAGGCACGTCTCCTCTGTTCTCTCAAGAGTGCTGGTGGCAGCTGGTGGGCATGAGAGCAAGGGGACCAGCCCCTGAAAGCCTCTCTGGGGAAGAGGACATTGGCTGCAAACAGCCTGCACGGAGAAGAGAGGTGAAAAGGAAGATAGGGCAGTTGGTCCTCACTGCCCCAAGTCTATCTGTTCTGCTTTAGCGCTGAAGCTCAAACCTGAGCACCAGGCCCCAGGGGACCTTTGATCCCCCTAGCCAGCTGGCCCACCTGCCTGACATTAGAGAGCAGGCTGCTAGGCTGGGCCTAGCACCATCCTGGCCTGGCTGGCTCCTGTGGAGGCCCCTCCTCCCTAGGTGGCCCTTTCTATCCCAGCCCTAAATCAGCCTCTCCCCCCAGCTCCTGTCTTGCACACTCATTTACTCCACACGTAAGATATTCCCTTCAGTACAAAGAAGGGAATACATCAAACCGGTGGCTCTGCTTCTAGAGAGCACACCCCAAATGCATTTTAAATCTGTGGATCTCCCTCAAGGGAATTCCAGTTAAAAAAGAACTTGGGTCAGCAGCCTCGGGCCTGTGTGGCTAACAAGCTTCTGTTTTCTCTGTTGTTTGGCTGGCCTGAAGGGCTCCTTTGTTTGGGGAGTGGGAGGATGTGGTGCCCTAATGAGGCCTGGGTGTGGAATCCTGGCTCTCACAGAGCTGCCCTTTAGAACTGACAGGAGAGTAGTTGGGAAGTTTGGGAGTTTGTCAGTCTTCAAGGGAAACAGAAGGTTTAAAAGAAGGAAAAACGAAATGCAGTGTGGCATTCTGGATTGGATCCTGGACAGAAAAAGGACATTGGTGGAAAATTGGAGAAATCCAAATAATGTCTGGGGTTGCGGTTAATAGTACTGCACTGATGTTAATTTTTTAGTTTTGACCAATGTACAGTGGTTATGTAAGATGTTACAGTTAGAGGAAACTAGAGAAGGGTGAATGGGAACTCTCTGTACTACCTTTGGAACTTTTCAGCAAATCTAAAATTATTCCACAATAAAAATTTTATAAAATAAGAGGAAGGAAATAAAGTGAGGCTCCATCTAATTGAACTTGACCCTTTCACCAGCATTCTCTTTTATACTTCTTTTTTTTTTTTTTTCTTACTTGGGTGCTTCTTGGTATCTTTTACCCTTCTTAGCCTAAGGTCTTCAGCCTTCACCTGCAAAATCAAGAGGGTGGGCTGCATCCAAACTTCTGGACCAGTGTGTTTTAGAGGCCAGGGTCTTCTCTGCCCCCACCACCCTCTGTTTGGGGACAAGTTGAGGTCCAAGGCCAGGTCTACCTGGGTTGTGGGGTGGGCAGTACTGCTAACTCCTAGCTGTGCAGTGTTGGGCTAATCCCTTCTCAGGCTTCCTTTTCTTCTCCTATTAGAAAGAGATGGCCTTCCTGGAGTGGGGACATAAGGGTTAAATGAGGTAATGTGTGTAAAGAACCTGGCCCAAACTAAATAAATTTGAGTTTTCATTCTCCCTTCTGTTTCCCCATTTTTTGTGTGTGAAAGGAATAAGCGTTATTTCCTTGAAGAATTGAGACCAGTGGTTCAATGGTAGCTTAGAGGGCAGGAAGCTGCCCGTGGGGAGCTAGCAGCAGCACCGTGCCTCCTCCTCCCGACATGCCCCACTTCCTGAGGCCCAGGAAATGTGAACCCTGGAATCTTTTTACTAGATGGTCTCTAAGACCTCTTGGAGTTTTAACATTTGGATTCTTAAGGAAATTATGTTGTGGCTGCTCCTTCACCCTGCAGGTGGGCCAACCAAGTTTGGGGGCTTCCTTCTGGAAGGAGAGCCCCTTGTGGCTTCTGGGCATGAAACTCTCCTGGCTCAGAAACCCAGAAACCTGAAAGGCTGGAGAGCTCCCAGGGCGTTGGATCTGGTGGGCATAGCTTGTGGATGGCCATTTACCTGTAGGTGGCAGTGGTGACACAGGAATGCAAAGGGACGAGGCACAGAGGGGAGGGTGCTGGCAGAGCCCCTTTCAGAAGAGCTGTAATAATGATAGAAGTAAGAGTGAGGAAAGGTCCTCTTTCTTAAAGGCTCTGTTGGGTGTTTTCTGTGTGTCGGTTTCCTCTCAGGGCAGCTGTGTGAGAGCGTGCTATCACTGCAGCACGTTACAGCAGTCCAAAAGGCTTGGGAAGGCCAGGTTATTGCCCTGGGGTCACACAGTAATTGGCAGAACTTGGACTCACCAAATCTGCGTTCATACCCCCTGCTTATAGCCTCCGCTGTGATGCACTTTTCTCCTGCTTCTAAATGCAAAGGGAGAAGCAGGGACAGTTGGGATTCCAGCTCTAATCTCACCAAACTGCCCAGTGCCTGTCACCCAGAGGCCTCCAAAGGATTTACAGTCATCATTTTACTTCTAAAGGGCCCTCATCAGCACAAGGTCAGGTCTTCTTGAACACATGAAGATGTCCTGCCTCCAAGCAGTTTCAAGTTTACGTAGGGGGCCAATAATGTACTCATGGCTCATTAAGCCAATAAGGTTTGCAGAACCTCTCAGAACAACATTAGAATTGTTTTAAAAGCTCAGCCCTTGCATGGACTGTACTGTCAGGTGCTGGAGCCCATCAGAGGGCATCTCTTGGGCGTGGTAACACAGGCAGCTCTGGAGAGGATGTCGGATGAGAGTTAAGCACAGGTGACTAGGCTAGAGTGAAGGTTTCCAGACCAGAGAAGTCTGAGGGGACTTCCGCAGAGCTTGCAAAGTCCTTTGGTCCCTGCTATGGTTCCTGCTTACAACCTCCAGCAGATACCCTACCTTTCTATGGAATGAGGACTCAAATGGATTTTCTCTACAGTTTTGTTTGCTCACAGTGTATGATTAAGTTTTGTAAAAGTGTGTGTAGGCCCAAGGATGTCAGCTTTCACTACCCCTAGTCAACACAGTGTAGGAAATTCTAGCTGGAGCAATTAGGGAAGAAAAAGAAAAGGCATTCAAATGGGAAAGGAAGAAGTAAAATTATTGCTGTTTGTAGATGACCTGACTTTATATGTAGAAAACCTTTAAAATGCCACAAAAAAACTAGAGCCAATAAATAAATTCAGCAAAGCTTCAAGATACAAAATCAACACTCAAAAATCAGTTGTGTTTCTATACATTAATGATGAACCATATGAAAAGGAAATTAAGAAAATTCCATTTATAAGAGCATCAGAAAGAATAAAATACTTAGGAGTTAACCAAGGTGGTAAAAAACTTGTGCCCTGAAAACTATAAAGCATTGCTGAAGGAAATTAAAGAAGAAATACGTAAATGGAAGATATGCTATGTTCATGGATGGGAATACAATGTTTTTAAGATGACAATACTACACAAAGTGATCTATAGATGCAATGCAATCCCAATCAAAATCCCAATCAAAATCCCAATGACATTTTTGCAGAAATAGAAAAATTTATCCTAAAACTCACATGAAATCTCAAGGGATCCTTAAATAGCCAAAGCAACCTTGAAAAAGAACAAAGTTGGAGGACTCACAGTTCCTGATTTCAAACCTTACCACAAAGCTGCAGTAATCAAAACAGTGTGGTACTGACATAAGGACAGACATATGGACCAATGGAACAAAATAGAGAGCCCAGAAGTAAACTCTCCCATGTACGGTCAATTGATTTCAACAAGGGTGACAGCATACTCTCTTCATTTAGAGGGGAAAGAACAATCTTTTTGTGAAAGGTCTATTAATTCCAAATGGACCAAAGACTTAAACATAAAAGCAAAAACTATAAAAATCTTAAAAGAAAACAAGAGAAAACCTTCTTGACATTGGATTTAGCAATGATTTCTTAGCTATGACACCAAAAGTATAGGCAAGAAAAGAAAAAACAGATATATAGGATTTAATAAAAAATTAAAAATTTTGTGCATTAAAGGGCACTATCAAGAGAGTGAGACCAGGCATGGGGCTCACTTCTGTAATCCCAGCACTCTGGGAGGCCAAGGTGAGAGGATTGCTTGAGGCCAGTCTGGGCAATATAGCGAGACCCAGCCTCTGCAAAAAATCGAAAATTAGGCACATGTGTTGGCATGTGCTTGTATTCCTAACTACTAGGGATGCTGAGGCAGGAGGATTGCTTGAGCCTAGGAGTTCAAGGCTACAGTGAGCTATGATCAAGCCACTGCACTTCAGCCTGGGTGATAGATTAAGACCCTATCTCTAATAAAGAAAGGAGAGACAGAGAGAGAAAAGATAACTGTGCAATAGAAGAAAATATTTGCAAAGCAGATAGCTGATAAGTGGTTAGTATCCAGAATATGTGAAGAACTCCTACAACTCAACAACAAAAAAACTATTCAACTAAAAAATAGGCAAAGGACTTGAGCATTTTTCGAAAGAAGATATACAAATAGGCAATGAGCATGTGAAAGATGCATAAGCTCACTAGTCATTAGGAAAATGCAAACCAAAAAACCACAGTGAAACACCACTGTACACCTAGTAGGCCAGGATCACATAATTGAATTCTGGTACCAATGTCTGGTCTCAGGTCAGTCTCTAAAGCCTGGGCATTTGCATGATACTGCTAGCAGAGCCTGCGTTCAGATCTGAAATTGATATCTTAGATGAATTCTGAGACTGCCCCATCCTAATTCTCAATGCATGAGAGGGATACCATCACTACCATTTTAACAAAAGCTTAATACAACCCACACTTCTGCTGATACTCAGAGAATAAGATAGATGACCTCTGTGCAAGCTGGAAGTGTCCTTGTTTTACTAGATGCAGCTATGGAGAAGAGACACTTGCTTTTTATATAACATACTAGAACTCACACATCCAAACAAAAGCTATACTTACAAGCGATGACAGCACACTCCAAAAATATAGCTATTGCTCAAAACATTTGTGCAACAGCCTTCAGTCTGCATTAAAAAGCCTCATTGTTTTATTTATTGCTCATTTTTTTTTTTTTACCAAAAAAGATATATCCTCAGCTTTTTTAGCCTCTTTATTTGTCACACTTGGTACCTAAAGACTTCTGACCAACCTGAAAAAGCAAACCCACCCACACGTGGTGCCAGGCTGGCAGGTATAGAGGCAGGATTTGCAACTTGCCTGCAAGGTGAGGGAAGTGCATGTGGAGAGGGAGGGAAAGGGATGAGAACACAGGTCAGCAATGGTTGAGCCAGCGTCACACTGCCCCCTCCCCACCCATTTCATGCACATGGAAAAGAGTCCAAGTCACAAAGCCAGTATACCTGGGCCTGTAAGGGAAATCAGAGCCAGCCAGGGGAGGGCAGCCAGGACTGGGAAGAGTAGGGGTGGTGGCAGGCACCAGGAAGAGTGGCTGAAAGCACCAGTTTAGCCTAGAGAGGAAAAGACTGAGGGCAGAGGCTCCAGGAAGGTTTGGGGGTGGGGGTGGGCACAAAGCAGTCACTGGGACAGCAGTGTGCCTCGTTGCCTGAGGGCTTCGCCCAGAGACAGGATGGGCGCTGGGTGTGGGGACCACGGCAATGAAATGATCTGCCTCCAGCCCCTGCTTTTCCTGCGGCTGTCTCTGAACACCCCTGCCCTTTAAGGTGTCTACTCCCAGAACAGTGACCTGGGTCACACACAGTAGGGGCATGTTTGTGGCCATAAATCCAGCAGCATCAAGAGGAGACTCATCCTGAAGGAAGAGCTCTGCTTGCAGGCCTGGGCTTGCTACCCTTCCGAGCCAGCGAGTGGAGAAGCCAGCTAGTCATCTGTCCCCTTCACAGAACTTGCTGTGCACAGGCTCTCATGGGGAAGAAAGTACCGAGATCGAACTTTGCTAGGGCCACAAAGGGACACAGTCTTGGGAGGCTTAACAGAGGAAATATTAAATCAATGAAACCTCATTTCCAAGTTCAGTTTAGCAGCAGAATCCATTAACCTTATATTCACCCTCTCCCTTCCTCTCACACTGGGAGGGGGTTCAAAGGCATGATAACTTATCCTCAGGGTCAGTGCGTTCTATTCAATTACTGGGATTCTGAGTTTTCAAGTTGAAAGATATATACTCATTTTGATTATAAAGAACCAACTCAAAAAGAGCACTTCTTTCTTTTCATTTTGCTGGAAATGCCACACAGACACAACCATGGGTATTTGGCTCTGCTGAAACAGAGGAGGGAAGTAAGGCTGACAAAGGAGCTCAAATCAGTTCTTATTTTTCTCTTCATAAAAGAATTCCCAGCAAATCAGGAACAAAGTTGGATCTGATTGCCCCTGGAACTGAGGCCACTCAATGTGAGTTCCCTCACGCAGTCCTGTCCCCAGGCCAGATGAAAGCAAAGTTCAATCTCATTTCTTTTGTCACACAAATTGTCAAAACCTGAAATAAAACCTGGTGCAACAGCAGAGACACAATGCTCCAGGGAGTAATGGGGCAAGTCATTCCCACAAGCCGGCCCTGGGGACGGATAAAGATCAAAACACCGGTGACCCGTTGCAAAGTGCTGACCTCTCTGGTGAGAACGGCCAGGGGTTAGCCTGGGCAAGGGGTTACCCTGGGCAAGGAGCTGGGCTGGACAGGACAGGGCAGGGCAGGCCTGAGCTGGGCAGTCAGATACAGCTCCCAGTAAACCTTCCGTGCAAGAGCAGCAGCATCCTGCTGCTGTTGCCATGGCATTTCCTCCATTCAGAAAAGGCTGCCTCTTGCCTGGTGTAGGACCCAGGCCAGAAGGCCCTGCGGCCTTGCCCCTGACTGCAGTGACAGCACTCTCTGAGCATGGTTTTTCTGTCCACCCGCCCTCCCATTTGGTCTGAAACCTAAGGCAGTCCTGTTTGGAGGAGCCTCACAACCCAGTGGCTTGGCTCTTTGGCTGCTGCTTCTACACTTTGAAGTTAGATATAGTGACTTCAGAGGCAGAGAACACCAGAAGGCAAAAGAGGGCTTGTTTTAGCATTCTGCATTCAGCAACATCCTCTTGGTGAGAATGGAGAAGAAAACAGTCAACTTATCTACCTCCCCAACAATCAAGAGTGTGGGTAGGAGCCCAGAGGGGCTGGCCCAGAGGAACAGCATTCAGGGGTACTCCATGCCAGCTGTGGAGGGAGAAGGAGAAGGGCTTTGGATGGGCAGGAAGCTCATCGGATATGTGCCCCAATAATATGAAATGAACCTTCTGGATTTCTATATGCTGTGAGGCAGACTGGCATCTACAAACCAGGCGGGAAGAAAAATCAATCCCAAAATTCTACACCGAACCATTACTCCCTATTGCTTCAGAATCCTAACGTGCTTTGTGAATATTAATTGCAGATTCTAAGGCCAGGTGCGGTGGCTCACACCTGTAATCCTAGTACTCTGGGAGGCCGAGGTGGGTGGATTGTTTGAGCTCAGGAGTTTGAGACTAGCCTGAGCAAGAACGAGACTCCGTCTCTAATAAAAATAGAAAGAAATTATATGGACAGCTAAAAATATATATAGAAAAAATTAGCTGGGCATGGTGGCACATGCCTATAGTCCCAGCTATCCGGGAGGCTGAGGCAGAAGGATTGCTTAAGCCCATGAGTTTGAGGTTGCTGTGAGCTAGGCTGATGCCACGGCACTCACTCTAGCCCGGGCACCAGAGTGAGACTCTGTCTCAAAAAAAAAAAAAAAATTGCAGATGCTCCCTCTTCCACTGGAGGGACAAGAGAGTGGATTCTAAGTCCTCATCCCTACTTCATACGTTGTCCTATGACAGCTGCCTCCACTGCTTCCTCACCCCTCTTAAAAGGAAGATAACAGGGCCAGAAGGAGGTACAGAAAGTACCATCTGACCAGACTACTCTGAGAAAGCTCTTTCTGTAACTTTAAGGCAAAGTATATCCACAAGGTCCCAATGCCATTTATTTGAGATTGACAAAGGCCTGAGATGTGCCAGACACCATCCTTGGAGCTGAGGAGAGGGAGACAATTAAGACCCTGTCATTAACAATGCGGCCATTACAATGGGAGAAGCAGACAGGCATCAGTCAAGTTACAGTCTAGCCTGAACTGTGACAGAGGACAGCCACAGCACTCTGGGCACTTCGATGCTTATACCCTGTGGAGGAAATTAGTGGTGCCCCACTGCGCTGTGAAGACATCATGCCTCTTTAAGCAGAGCATGCAAGACAATGGGACAAGCCAGAGAGGACCAGCCAGGCACTGTGTGAATTCCCAGAGGAAACCTCTTGTCTCTGTCTCTCACTGGCCAGCTAGAAGACAGCACCAGGAGAGTGTGTGAACTGGAGAAAAGCAATTCCCAGCCTTGGCTACATACTAGAATCACCCAGGTAGCTTTTAAAAAATATTAATGCCTGGATCCCACCCTGTACCATTCAAATCAGAACCTCTGGGGCATAAGACTAAGGTATTGGTATGTTCTGGAAACTCCCAGGTGGTTCTCATGTGCAGGGAAGCCTGAGAACCCCTAACATAGAGGAAGGAATGTTAACACGGTCATTCATCTGACATAAATGTATTGCACAGCTACCAAGTGCTGGACACTGGGGACACAGTGGAAGGCAAGATGGGCCTAGTCCCTGTCCTCGTGGAGCTCACAGCCCAGAAGGGCAGGGAGCTGAGTGGCCCTGGTTCTTGTCCTGGCTCTGCCACTGACAATCCTGAGCTCTTGGACCTATCCCTTTTCTTCTCCAGGCCCCAGGTTTCCTGTCCAATGAGGCCAGGGGCCCGATCTGCAATCCCCATCCTGCTACTCCCCACACCCAACAATCCGTTGGCTTATATATAATTTTTCTTTCTTTTTTGGTGATCTTTCTTTATTGGGGTAAAATACGTGTAACATTAAAATTTACTGTTTTAACCATTTTTAAGTATACAATTTGATGTCATTAAGTAAATTCATACGTTGTGCAACCATCACCACCCTCCATCTCCAGAATTCTTTCATTTGCCCCAAACTAAAACTCTGTACCTATTAATCACTAACTCCCCATTCCCCCTCCCCCCGGCCTCTGGCAACCACCGTTCTGCTTTCTGTCTCTATGAATTTGACTACTCTAGGAACCTCGTATGAATAGAATCATACAGTATTTGTCCTTTTGTGACTGGCTTATTTCATTTAGCGTAAGGTCCTCAAGGTTTAGCCACGTTGTGGCATGTGACAGGATTTCCTTCCTTTTTAAGGCTGAGTAATATTCTGTTGTATGGACAGACCACATTTTGCTTATTCATTCATCAGTTGATGGACACTTGGGTTGTTTCTACCCCTTGGCTATTGTGAATAATGCTGCTGTGAATATGGGTGTATAAATATCTCCTCAAGACCCCGCTTTCAGTTCTTTTGGTTATATACTCCGAAGTGGAATTGCTGAATCTTATGGTAATTCTATGTTTAATTTTTTTAGAAACCACTGTACTGTTTTCCATAGCAGCTGCACTGTTTTACATTCCCATCAGCAGTGCACAAGGGTTCCAATTTGTTCACACCCTCACCAACACTTGTTTTCTGGGGCTTGTTTGATAGTAGCCATCCTGATGACGGTAAGGTGATATCTCCTTGTGGTTTTGATTTGCACTTCTCTAATGCTTAGTGATATTGAACATCTTTTCACATACTTCTTGGCCATTTATATATCTTCTTTGGAGAAGTGTCTGCTCAAGTCCTTTCCTCATATATTAATCGGATAGTTTTGTTTTTTTGTTGTTGTTGAGGTATAGGAGTCCTTTACATATTCTAGGTATTAACCCCTTATCATATGTATGATTTGTAAATATTTTCTTCCATTCTTCAGGTTGCCTTTTTAATCTGTCGATTATGTCCTTTGATGCACAGAAGTTTTAATTTTGTTGTAGTTAAAAATTTTTCTTTTGCTGCCTGTATTTTTGGTGTTACAACCATGACATCATTGCCAAATCCAATGTCATGAAGCTCTCCCCCTATGGAATGAGGAAGCTCCTGGGGTTCCTGGGCCTTCCCCCTAAAACTTTCTGTGAGTTTTATAGTTTTAGCTCTTACATTTATATCTTTGATCCATTTAGAGCTAATTTTTATATGTAGTATAAGATAAGGGTTTTTATATGGTGTAAGACAAGAGTTCAACTTCATTCTTTAGCATGTGGAGACCCAATTTTCCTAGGATAGTTTGTTGAAAAGGCTGTCCTTTCCCCATTGAATGGTCAGAGATCATTTTGTGGATGAAATAAAATAATGCACATGAAGCACCCAACACATGCCTGCAGTGGCTCGAGAAATGATGCTCCCTTCTTCCTCACCCTTATCTGAGACGTAGTTTTTAACTATTGAAGTTGATTTTTAATAATTATAATAGCAGATACCTACATAGTGCTTACTGTGTTCCAAGCTTTATCCTAAGTGTTTTATGTAGGCCTCGCACGGTGGCTCATGCCTGTAATCTTAGCACTCTAGGAGGCCAAGGCGGGAGGATCGCTTGAGGTGAGGAGTTCAATACCGGCCTGAGCAAGAGTGAGACCCTGTCCCTACTAAAAATAGAAAAAATTTACTGGGCAACTAAAATAGAAACAAAAAATAAGCCGGGTGTGGTGTCGAGTGCCTGTAGTCCCAGCTATCAGGAGGCTGAGGCAGGAGGATCGCTTGAGCCCAGGAGTTTGAGGTTGCTGTGAGCTAGGCTGATGCCATAGCACTCTAGCCCGGGCAACAGAGTGAGACTCTGTCTCAAAAGAAAAAAAAATGTGTTTTACATATGTTAACCCATTTAATTTTCATAACAACTCTATGGGTAGGTACTGTTGTTTTCACTAGCTTTGGCACCTAGAGACTAAGTGATTTGCCCAAGGTCACACAACTGGTAAGGGGTAGAGCCTGTACTTGAACCTGGGTAGTTTGTCTCCAGAATCTGTGGGCTCATAAACTGTGATTTGGAACTTCCTTGTGATTTGGATGATTTTTGATGGCTTGAGCCTATCATAAGCTTTTCAGTCTGGAGTTTGGTGAATGAAGGACCATGTTATGACACCAGCCCTCAACCTCAGATCTCTCCCTGAGTGTTTCCCTGTGAAAGCAGCACCCTCGCAATGACTCTGTTGGCTCAGCCCGTCGGCTTGGGAGGAGAATGTGGTGGTTCTAGTCTCTTCCCATGTCCTGCCAGGGCCCCTTGTTCCAGAAGAAATGTAAACCAGTTTTCTCTCTGATTCCACAGAAAAGGCAACAGATGGCTCCCTGCAAAGTGAGGACTGGACGTTGAACATGGAGATCTGTGACATCATCAATGAGACGGAGGAAGGGTACGTGTGTCCCTCCCTGGAAGCCTCTCTCGGCTTTTGGGGGTCACTCAAAGCCTGCCAGGGTCTAAGGGTGGTGGGTTTTATGACTTTTTCTGTTTTTAGTCTGTTTGCTTTGGCATTTAATAAGCTGACACTTAATTATCTGTCCTTTCCTGTCCATCCCTCCCCCTGCTTCCCCTGTGGCAGTGCTCAGGGTAGAGCAGTGACACCTCCTTTAATCACCTGCTTTTAATCACAAGTGGAAATGAAGCTACTTGCTTACTTGGTTCCCAGCGGCCATCAGTCTCTGCAGCCAAACTCTCACCTCTTCCTGTCCCTCCTCCTGGCTCCTCTCTTCTGCTTCACATGTGTGGCTGTCTCTGCCCTGGTTTCTGGAGGAGAGCCCCAGGGGTCAGAGCACCACAGTGTCCGTGGAGGGAGGCCCTGGGCATGGGTCAGGTAAGGCAGGGAGTAAGAAAGTGGCCTGTGTGACACAGAGCAGTTCCTGGCATGAGGGGACTTAACCCACAAGTTGTCCTTCTTGCTTTCCTACACCACTGGATCTGTTGTTATTGTCTCCTATATCCTCTCCTTCCACTTTCTACACGCTAATTGTGCTTCTTCCAAATTGGTCTATATTTAGCCTTCAATCCACACCATAAACATTTACTTTACCGTAGCCATGCCCTCTTAAACCATCTCCAGAGTGGCAGTGAGAGCAGCTGGGACTCAGGCAGCCCTGGGCTGGCATCTCGGCACTGTCACTCTCTAGACTTGCCACGTGTAAACTGGGGACCAGCCTCTTAAATTTGGTCCTGCTTTCACTGAGCAAGTATTTCGTGCGTGACTACCTTGTGCCGGGCCCTACTGTGAGTACTGAGGACACAGCAGTGGGTAAGACAGACTCCCGCCCCTGGAGTGCGGAGGCAGGCCATAAACAGGACAGTTAAACAGGAGACCTGGTCAGATAGGGGCAAGACTGTGGGAAGGAGATGGGGGAGAGAAGACTGGGAATTAGCTATTTTAATTAGAATGATCATGGAAAGTCTCACTGAGAAGGTGACATTGAACATAGACTTGAAGGAGATGAGGGAGTGAGGGGTGAGGATCATACAGGGAAGAATTGTCCAGGCTCAGGGAGCCGCAGGCACAGAAGTCCTGGGACAGAGGGTGTCTGGTGTGTCTGAGGAATAGTAAGGTGTCTGATGGGCCCAGAATGGAGGGATGGGGAAAGAGGGTGCCCGGAAATGAGGTTGATGACATGGTGGGAATCCGTGTGGGCTCCAGAGGGACTCTGGCTTTGACTTGAGGTGAGAGGGGAATGCATCGGAGGATTGAGCAGGAGTGGCTTGGTCTCAGTTACAGTGGAAAGAGATCACTGTGTCTACTGTGTTCAGAATGGCCTGGCTGGGTCAGGCCAAGGGTAGAAGCAGAAAACCCAGTGAGGAGGTTTCCACCGTGATCCTGGTGTGAGATGATGGCCGGCTTGCCTGGGGCGATGGGTGCAGAGGGCCTGAGAGTTGATGAGATTCTGAATGTGTATAGAGGGTAGAGTGGATGGAGTTGGCCCATGTGGGACAGGAGCAGAGTCAAGGATAACTGCAAGATTTGGGTGAACAGCCGTGGGTGGAGCCTCTATCTCCTGAGATGGAGCAGGCTGGGGAGCAGAGATTGGGAGTAGATCCGAGCTGCCAGCTGAGCTCCCAGGGGACATGCTTATGGCGGATGCACAGGTGACTCTGGAGTTAGGCAGTGGCCTGTGCTGGGTAGAAGTGTGGGAGTCTTCAGTGAAAGGTGGTATTAAATATATTTTTGCCAACCAAATGTAGGTGATCAGCTCTGTGTCTGGCATACATATATGACTCACAGATAATTGCTGGAGACTACACATCTCTGATACCATAGTCACCAGGCTCAGAATGGCCACCCTCCTTCAGACCCACTTGGGCTCCTCTCTTGCTCACATCCCCCTCAGACACCATTCATTCACTAGTTCATCCAGTTGTCCAGCCATTTACTGACCCTGCCAGTGAAGGGGTAGTGGCTCCAGGAGGCCACAGTGATTGTGCAGCCTGCCCTAGAGGCCTCACCTGGGGGCACTGGCCAGGGCTGTGGCTGAGGCCTGTGCCTGATGCCGCAGCTTCAAAGGCAGGCACGTGTGCCTCCAGGAAGGTCTGGCTTTAGGCTGTGGCTTCAAAGATGGCAGGAGGAGGAGAAGTGTGCCCTGTAGCTAAGGGTGGCATGAAAAGGACCAGCATGTTGAGGGATATGAGCGGTCTGAGGTGGACAGGGCAATGTGAAGGGGAGAAGGAGTGTCTAGAATTAGGCTGGAAAGGTCAAGGTCAGGTGCTTCATTCTCTGACATCTGTGCTTTACCCTAGAGTTGGACATTTGCTTTGGCCCTTCCCTCAGTCCCTTCCTGCTGCAGAAATCAGCAAGTTACCCCCTTGCTAACAAGCCCTCGGGACCTTCCAGGCCCTTAGGGTAAGAGCCCTCAGCCAGACCCTGCTGAGAAACCCTTGCCCTGCAGCTCCACCTTGGGTCCTTCAGTCCCCCGATCTTTTAGCTCCTTGAACTTTTCCACAGTCCTCTGCCCAGCTTGAAATTCTCCACAAATTTGAGCAATACACAAAGATGTCAGCAATTCTTATTTTCCAGTGAATTGTTCAAATGCTTCTATGGCTCAGAGGTCAGGAAGCCCAGGAACCCCAGGAGCTTCCTCATTCCAGAGGGGCTAAAGCCTTCTTTTTCAAATCCTCACTTCTCAGAAGGCCTGGTCACACACGCCTTCTTCCTCAAGTGGCCCAAGCTCCTGTTCCTGTGTTTTTGAGTGATAGCATCTCAGTGGTTCCTGAGGATTTTCTGTCCTTGCCTCTGCTGTGAGATTCTGCCAAAATCTCTTCCGAGCTGGGCGTGGTGGCACACCCCTACAGTCCCAGCTACTTGGGAGGCTGAGGCAGGAGGATTGCTTGAGCCGAGGAGTTGGAGGCTGCAGTGTGCTATGATCATGCCACTGCCACTGTACTCCATCCTGGGTGACAGAGTGAGACCCTGTCTCTAAAAAAAAAAATCTCTTCCTAAGTGGGAGAACCCCCCACAAGTTGGGCTGCTGTTAGGGCACCCCACTCATTCCTTCGTGCCCTTCCCTAAAGGTCCTCTGTCCTGCTGTCCTATCTGTTCCCCTCACCTCCCTTACTAAGTACTTCCGATCATTCATGGATCTCAGTTTGAACCTCATTTCCCTGACACCCTTCCCTTCAATTTGGACAATTGTATATGATTATATGATTTTGTAATACCCTGAATTATACTGATGCTCATCATAGTTTAAACTTAGGGGTCTGGGTGGTGTTTATTAGTGTCTGTCCTGCCCTGTAACCACTAAGAGACTGTGAGCTCCATGAAGGCAGGAGTTCCATCTGTTTTCCTCACTATTCTGTCCCTAGCATCTAGCACAGTGCACACATGATTGGCTCTTGATAAATATTTGTTAAATAAGTGAATAAATGAATGAGGTCCCTGAGGCACTCACAGTGTGATGAGGGACGCAGGCATGTAAACACAATCAGAACACAGCGGGACAAGTTCTCAGAGAGAGAGAGGGAGAGAGAAGCTGTATGTAGCTAGAGAGAGACAAGCACAACACAGCAGCTGGCCTTTCGGCTGTTGGCAACCAAGGCTTCTTGGAGGAGGTGACACCAGACTGGAGTCTTACAGGATGCCAGGGCATCAGCCAGGTGAGGTAGGGATGATGGGGTGCGGATGGGGGGAAGGTAGAGCCCCCAGGCTGAGGGCGGGTGAGCAGCGGACGTGCAGGAAGCATAGTAGAGTGGGATTGGCAGGATTGGGGACAGAGCCTGGAGCTGTTGCCTGGTCTGGAATCAGGTACCACTCATTTGTGCAACCCTGAGTGGGTTACTTCATCTCCCTGTGTCTCAGTTTCCTCTTTTATAAAATAGGGTTACCAATGGTACCTATTTCATAGGGCTGTTATCAGGATTAAAAGAGTAAATACATATAAAGTATCTGGCTATCTAAATAGATCTCCATATCCATGCTATGTATATATGGATTTGCTATTTCTCCTTTCAAGATTTCCATTGCCCGTGGCTTTTGTCATCATGTTTATTTGGGGTGTCAGTTGTCTGTATGGTCCTTGGTGATGATCTCTGCGGGTGCCTTGCCCTTATCCTGTCTGCCGTCTCTGAGCACTTGCCATGTGCCAGGCCCTGGGCCCAGCCATGGATTGCATCATCTCATGCAGCCCCTCAACAGCCCTATAAGGTGGAGACAGCCTGTTTTACTGTTGAGGAAACTATGGCCCAGAGTGGTTTGGTCGCTTGCCACAGGCCTTGCAGCACGACCTGGAAGGGCACACATGAGATGCAAGCCCAGGCTCGCCTGGCTCCGGCCACTGAAGCTCTGCCTGCGTGTCTTTTATCGCTGCTTTGCCAACGGGAGGCTGTAGTCCTGTGGGTGCAGATTGGTAAACTGCCCATAGGCCTCTCCCTGGGCTTTCCCCAATGTCCAGGACTAAGGTTACTGCCAGCCTAAGGGCTGCTGACACATGAGGCCTTGTGTGGCAGTCCCTTGGTCATTAACCTGGAGTGGCTGGCTGAATAACCCACCTGGGAGTGTTTTAGACCCTGTTTACCAGGTCTCACCCCAGACCTACCTAATTAAGGCACAAGCACGTGGGTTTGAGAATTGTTCCCTAGGTGATTCCGATGCATGGCTCTGACGAGGATCCACTGACCTGGGTCGTGTGCACGACTGTCTCTGGACCTTCCCCGGTTCACAGAGTCTTTGCCTGTGCTCCAGCCTCTAAGCTGGAGGGGCACAGGGAAGGACTTGGATGAATACAGTAGAGCAGGATAATTGCGGAGGGTGTGTAGGCCGATGGAGGAGGAGCAGCCGTGTCCTCCTGGGGGTGACGAAGAGAAAGCTTCTTCTCACAAGAGATGAAGGACAAAGTGTATGTAAAGGTTGTGGCCAGAGGCATGACAAGCAGCTTGTCTGCAGTCCAGCGAAGAATTCTCGTAAGGATGGGTCCAAGCAGACTTTGAGGAGCCTGAAGATGGCCCAGAGGCCAGGTCATGAGGGCCTGGGACTGCCCAAGGGGCCTGACCTTTCCCCTGAGAGCCACCAGGTATGGCGCCATGTCACACAGGCCCTCTTTTCTTCCTGCTCCACCGTGGCTCTTGACGCGTGCGTGCATCTCTCTCTTTTCCGGGTTTCCAACTCCACGCTGTCTAATCTGCTGCAGCTCCTTGAAACTTTGTGATTCCTCTGACATGACTTTGATCCTCCTCTCTGAAGCTTCTCCCCCGGGGAGAGAGATAAATATTGCTTTTGTGCTCACCCATCACTCTCCGGCAGTACTTCCCTCCCAGAGCCTGTGGATGAATTTTCATTTTAAACCTCACCCAGGAGCCTGCTGTCTGATTTCCCACTCAGTGGCCCCCCGCACAGGGGGAGGGTACAGGTGCCCTGCCAGCCAGAAGGGACTGCGGCCCTCAGGGGCTCTTCCCATTTTCCTGCTCTGTGAAGCTCAGGAGGACAGGAAAGAGACTGGATTGAGAGGTATGGCAGCGATGGGTCAGGAACAACAGAGGTTTGGCAGTGCCTTGGAGAGAGGAAATCAGTCCGTGCTGCTGGCTAGTAGCCACTGACTTTCACTAGCTCTCAGGCCACAAACAGCCCTCAAAGCAGAGAGCTGGTTACGTCTCATATTTGCAGAAATCAGCATCCCTGTTTGGAAATGGCAGCCATACTACTAACACACTTGGCTGGGACCCATTCCCCTGGAGAGCCTTGTCCCATCAGCTCTTTGACCTAGGAGCTGAGAATTCCTGCAGGGCAGCCATGTTCCAAGCTGGGAATGGAAAATAGGTGATTCGGGGTGTTTTTGAAATTTCTTCCAGAAGTCTTTCTTGCCTTGCTCCTGTGACTTTCTCTCTAAATTAACACTGATTAGCACAGCTTTCACTCTTCCCTCCCCTGACTTCAAATGTGTGTGACCTTCACACACATTAGGAAGGGCTTTTCCATTTGATAAATAGAGTCATAATATTTTAGAACTGTAGGAATAGGAGGTCCCTGACTTACAAACATTCAACCTAGGAAAGACTAAGATATATTGATACGCAGATTAGTAGAAGGCTAGAGCCCACTTGTGATAATGGAGGGTTGGCCTACAGCCAGACTGGGGGCTCCCCAGAGCACAGGGTGGTGTGGCATCACAGGGCAGAGACTTCATGCCAGAGGCTGCCAGGGGCAGCTCTGAGTCCCACAAATTTGTTGAGTCTTAAGTTAGAATAAATTAAATAACATGTTAGACGCAATACCTACAAGTAATAGGCGTGCTTAGAGGGCTGGCTGGGAATCCTAACTCTCAGGTATAACAGTGATTGAAGGAAGAACTCATTCCAAGTTCCGAATAATCAGTTTATGAGCAAGGTTTGAACAGGGCCTATTTGTAACTGGGGACTGCCTATAATTCTGCAAGGTGCCCTCTGGGAATCTACATCAGATCTGTTACCTAAAAACACATGATTCATTGGGTTTTGAGGAGACTCACTTAAGCTTTCTCTGGGCAAAGGAGTTCCATGGAATTCAGGAATAGCTGAACAGCCAAGCCTAAGCAAGGACCTATCCACTCCCTTCTGTGTCTCTCTTGTGGTTTCTCTGGGAAAACTCTCTTCAATCTACCCACACACCAATGGGTTAGTTACTGTTTTTAATAAATAATACTTACATGTGATCCAGAATTCAAAAGGCCTACAAAAAGGCAATCCAGTGAAGCCCCTCCCCCAGCCCCTGCCACCTGGTTCCTTCCTCAGGGGCAGCCACAGTTACCAGGCTCCTTCCAAGATTTTGTTCCCTGCACTGGCCTGTGTGCTGTGTATGCGTTTGCCGTCCTTTTAGAACTCAATATCATGCCGAATCACTGTTCTGCAAAGGACTTTATGTACGTGTCTGTGAGTTTTGCCCATCTTGGTGCATAAGGAGTTTCTTTATTCTTTTTTGCAGCTGCATAGTATTCTCTTGTGTGGATGAGCCATGATTTAATTTAACCTGTTTTGCATTGACGGACTTTCAGTTTGTTTCCAATCTTTTACGTTTACAAACATGCTGCAACAGATAACCTTGTGTATATGCTAGCTCACACAAATGGGAGTGACTCTGCAGGACAGTGCCCCAGAGTGGGATTTGCAAGGATCTTAACACGTCTGACCTTTTCTCCAGGCCAAAGGATGCCATCCGAGCCCTGAAGAAGCGGCTCAATGGGAACCGGAACTACAGAGAAGTGATGCTGGCCTTAACAGTGAGTGTTGCCCCTTCGCCGAGGGAAAGCATCTGGAGAGCTCCCTGCTCCCTGCCTCACCCCTCACAGGGCCTTCCCTCTTCCCCCTTGGCACAGCTTCCGAATGGCTTGCTGCCTGGGCTGGCGAAGTCGGGTTTCTGCCCTCCTTTGAAACAGGGTGGGCTTCAGTTTGGTAAATATATGCCAGCAGAAGATAAGCCATGGGCAGCCCTGTCAGGTACAGAAACCCCCGGCAAAGGAGCCAAAGGCCTGGGGATGGGTCCCCTTTCTGTCACCAGCCTGATCTGAGATTGGGACCAACTGCTTCTCTAGGTGTCAGTTTCCTCTTTATAAGTGTTAACTTTTACCTATTGAGTACCTGCCTGGGACTGTGCTAAGCTTTTCAGATGTTAATGCAGACGTTTAAAATCACCTTCCACCAAAATAGGTTTTGTTATCCCCTCATAGAAATGAGGAAACTGAGGCTCAGAGAGGTCTGAGGCTCAGCGAGCCTTCACAGCCAGTAAGCTGCCGAGCTGTGGATTGCCATCGTGAGATGGTCCTTTGTATGGGGTACAAACTGCAAGCAGCTGCAAAGCCTCTTGAAAAAGTCAGCCAAGTGACTCCTTTCAGTAAGGAACCTACTGGAGTTTTGCCCTTCCTTAAGATGTCATAGAATTAAAAGGGACAACTTCAGGTGTTATTTCTGTCTTGAAAGCTAACAGTTTTTCAGATGTGGCGAAATCTGGGCCACAGTGAGTTCTTAACATAGAAACTGTAACAGGTCAGCAGGTCGAGTTCTCTGTAGGTTTGAAATAGTGGGTTATTTATCCAAAACAGCCATAACATGTTTCCTTTTAAAGCAGAGAAACTGTTTGGAGTTTTTGCCCAAGTAAAAACCAAAAACTTATTAATAGAGTTCTTTCTGCCAGGGAACTGGGATTTGAATAATAAAGGAGAAAAGACCAATTGAGAAATATGGAATTGAAAGCTTTTTATTATTTTTTTTTCTCAGAATTTGAACCACAGCATTTGCTAAACCCAGAGTGATGCCCAGTATGAATTGTTTTCAATAACTCAGATCTCCAGGGAATGAGCTCTGACATATCAGGGCATTTTCATGGTGTCTAAAGCTTCTCCCTTTATATGCCCAACATCATGGTAACCATGTAGGATGGAAATCTGTCTAAAGTGGACTCTATGTTTGCTTGCCTTCCTACAGCAGGGCATGATGGACATTACTTGACCTTTCCTGATGGTCAGGTCTTTGCTACAAACCCAGTCATGCCTTTGGGAGGCTTGTGAAACGGGCAGAGCCATCACTCCTACACCGAAGGCCCAGCCTGGCACACTTTGCATGGTCTCGTGCAAAGAGCTTGTGAAGCTTTTATGGCTTCACTACCCTGTTAGTTGCTCTCAGCCGACCTGTTTCTTGTGGCCCTTTCCTAACTTTCTATCTGTACCCACCAAGATTGTTAATATTTACCCAAAATGAAAGTTAGCAGGAGGTCCTGAGGGGCTCTTTGCTTGTATCTTTTTGTCTGGACTTGAAATGTCCAGTTCTGATGGCTTAGAGGCCCCTTTTGCTTATTCTGTGGGTTTTGGCTGTGTTCTAGAAAATTGCCACTGTGTTTCACGCTCTACAACCCATAAGGACAGTTCTTCCAGGGGCCTGTTTGGCAAGGTGACCTGAAGTGGCCCTTGCCAGTTACAGGGAGGACCTCCTGCACCTCCTGCTCAGAGGGGCTTTGGGGCCACTCTGTGGCACATTCATCTCTGTCCAGGGCATTTCCAAGGCCAGGCTAGAATACACTGGCCTTGGGGGCTGCTGTCAGGAAAAGCTGAGGATTTGCTCCCTCCCCACCGCTGTCCTGAGAGGGGAGCAGAGCCCAGGCTGCCCTGCCCCTCAGCCCTGTGCCTCTTTTCCCAATTCTGTCTCCCACCCTCTTGTGTCCCCCTGCCCTGCCCTTTCCTACCTCTCCCCATGGAATAAAGCATACCTCCTGCCACCTACCTTGGCCCTCGCAGCTGACTGCCTGAGTTGCGAGGAGGGTTTTAGAGAACCCTAGGGAGATGGGTGCCTGTAAGCCCCTCGAGAGCAGGAAGATCCCCCTCTGGTTCATCTCTGCAGGCCCCACAGGTCATTCATTAAGAGAGAGAGAGTGCCAGTTACTCATGGGCACCCAGAATCAGGCACAAGCAGAGGCTAAGAAAGGGAAATGCCTCCTTCACTGAATAAAACTTACGGTTGCTTAAGGCTGTGAGGATGCTAAGCTGCAGAGTTTTCCTTGGCAGGCCAAGCAGAACCCAGAGTGTCCCGTGGTGTAGGCAGCAGCGGGGCAGGGACGATTCTGGCTGGCCGTAGAGCTGCCACGGGGCGAGCACTGGCTCCGGCCTCCTCAGTTAGGCTGCACAGCCTCTCCAAGCCTCGGCCTCCTCACCTCTAACGTGGGACAATACCTACCTTACAGGGTTATTTCAAGGGCCAAATGAGAGAACAAGAAATCTAGCACATGTTACCTGTCGTCTGAGGAACTCTCAGCTGCTGTGACTTGGAGGAGAGCTGTGAGGGCGGGATGGCTCTGTGGGCCCAAGGTGGACAAGGAGACCAGGGCTCCAGGGGAGGCTGAGCGAGCTCCCATCTGCTCTGGCACTGGCTAACAGTGTGTACCTATACCTGTGTCTTTATCTTTTAACTCTAAAAAGTGGGATAATGAAGTCCACTTAAGGAGAAGCAGTTATCACTAGTTGTGAGAATCCAGTGAAATTACGTATCACTTGGGAGGGTCTCTCACAGCACCTGGCATGTTGCTGGCATTCAGTCAGTCGTACGGTTACGGATCTTTCTTACAGCTGTGCTTTGTCAAGGCAGAGCCCAACTGTATGAACCAGACCTGTGGAGCGGCTGCATGAGTTAACCAGTAGTCAGACTAGTTTGAGCGAATGAGAGTGACAGAGGCAGTCAGAAATGTTCCCCGTTGCTGGTGACATCATTTTTTTTTTTTTTTGAGACAGAGTCTCACTCTGTTGCCCAGGCTAGAGTGCCATGGCGTCAGCCTAGCTCACAGCAACCTCAAACTCCTGGGCTCAAGCAATCCTCCTGCCTCAGCCTCCCGAGTAGCTGGGACTACAGGCATGCACCACCACACCCAGCTAGTTTTTTCTATATATATTTTTAGTTGTCCGTATAATTTCTTTCTATTTTTAGTAGAGACGGGGGTCTCGCTCTTGCTCAGGCTGGTCTCGAACTCCTGAGCTCAAGCGATCCACCTGCCTCGGCCTCCCAGAGTGCTGGGATTACAGGTGTGAGCCACCTCGCCTGGCCTGGTGACATCCTTTGGAGGCGGTGTTCCCCAGCTAGTAGATGTGGCACCGAGGGGTGGTGTCGTCAGAAGGGCCAGGTAATGCTATGGGTTGGTTTACAGAGAGCTGGGAAGTTCAGGGAGCCGTGTTCAAGGCTGGAGAAGCCCTGCTAGTTGGTACCTCTCAATTCCAAGGGGCCTTCCACTTGTCCTGTGGGAGAAGCAGCAGCTGTCCTTGACTCATGTGTAGCAGCCTTCTGGATAGTGATCATGGAATCATAGTCATCATTTATTGGTTCCCTACCCTATGAGGGTACTTTAAACATTTTCTCTGGAATCTTCCCAACAATCTTGCAACGGAGGACTCATTGTCCCTGCTTTACAGATGAGGCTCAGAGAAACCGTCCTGGGCCATTCAGGGAAAAAGCGGCAGAGCTGAGATTCAAGGCGAGATTCAAGCCTATCTGGGCAGAACCCATGCGCTGAGCTTTTCTGAGCAGCTAAGGCCCATGTAACTTGTTTTCCTGGACAAAGGAGGAGCAGGCAGGGTCTGAATCAAACATGGATCTTAAAGCCACATGGTAACTGAGGCCCCATTCATCAAGGGTGGAAAATCCTTTGTCACTGCCAATTTTAGCTGCAGAAGCAGGGTTGTGTGGGGGGTATGTGTGTATGTTTGCTTCCTCACATACAAGGGCCAGTAACTCACTAGGCAATTCAAGCTGTCACAGCAGCCTCCTCTTGTGACAGAGCCTGTGTCCCATTGGCTAATGCCTTACACCCAGAGGCCGAAGAGAGAAGTTAAAATGCTAATTTTCAGGGACCACTCAGTCATTTTGATCCCATTAAAATACTAGCATCCTTCTCATGCAAAACTGGTGCCTCAATTACCAACTAATTGCCTGATTATTGTGCAGGGACAGGAGACTTCAGTCAGCAAGGGGCTGCTGTCATCCCCAGAGGAACGTCTGAATTAGAGTGTGGGAATGCATGTGCCATCTAGGTTTGGCTCTGGAGGAGACATGTCAGAAAGCTGATCTAGAAGCCAGACAGGGGGTGGTGGAAACTCAGCTGCCCTCCTCAGTCCCCTGTGTCTCCTCCAGCTCCCAAGGGGGTGACCTCTTGCCTTCCCTCCCCACATCAGGTGCTGGAGACATGTGTGAAGAACTGTGGCCACCGCTTCCACATCCTTGTGGCCAACCGAGATTTCATCGACAGTGTTCTGGTCAAAATCATCTCTCCCAAGAACAACCCTCCCACCATTGTACAGGACAAAGTGCTTGCTCTGATCCAGGTAGGTCTGCTTCCCTTGTCCAGTTTGCTGGAACAGAGTAAGATGAAGTCTGTTATTGATGAGTCTTCATGCTCTCCCACTATTTGGAGGAAAAAAATGGAGGCTTCTTTGTTTAAATATTTGGTGCAAAATACTTATACTTATTTTTTTTAAATACTCATCCCACTGGAATAAAACCCTAATTGGTGGTTCTCCAAACAATTGGCATATCCTCCATGAAGCTTTCTGGGTGCCTGGCCATCTGCTGCCCATGTCCAACGTCAAGAGTAGGGGAATTAAACTCCACCTCTTGAAGAGAGGAGGGTCAAAGAATTTGTGGACATGTTGTAAAAACCATCACATGGAGGAGAGGGTGTAATGAGGAATGTCTGGGGCTGGGGGTGGAAGGAGCAGGCAGGATGCGGGGCCAGAAGTGTGGTCAGAGGCTTGTGGCCATACATGCTGGAATTCGTGCTTCGTCCTAAAGGCAGTGGAAGCCATTGAAGGGTTCTGAGCCGGGGTATACACAAACCTGGATTTTAGACAGAGCCCCTGGTGACAAGGTGAAGCACATAAGTCAAGAAGCACATCCAACCTGGGTGATTAGTGCTGTGGCAGAGGCAAGACTGAGGCCTGCAGGAGCCAAGAGGAGAGACCAAGCCAGGGGGTAGGCGTGGGCCCCAGCAAGGGCAAAGGGAGGCAGCCAGGCAGAGGCAATGTGGTCAGGGTGGGCTCGGGGCTCTCCAGGTACTGCTGGGACATGGGGCTGGAGTGGAGCAGGAGGCCCGAGCTGGAGTCCGTTGCCTCTGTCTGTTCTCTGTGCCTGAGTTCCCTCTGCCTGAAAAGTCCCTCCCCGGCTCTTGGAGCAGTGGCTCCTCTTCATCATTCAGATGGCCTCCCCACCGATTTACCACACACACCCTCTCGCTCACAGCACTCTCCGTTATGGTCTTCAAGCTCTCAGCTTTGCTAACTTTTCTTTTGTCTGCCTCCCTCTTGGTTCCCTGAGAGTCCAGGGACGTGGTTCCCGAGGGTCTAGGGCAGTGGAATGTGTAGAGTGGGTTCATAGAACGTACTTTTTAAAAATGAATGTATGAATGTAGTTCACTATAGCTCGGAGGAAGGGGAGGAGTGTGGGTGACAGCAGAGCCCCTCTCGCGCTCCCCGAGGGTTGTCCCTCTCCCCCTCCCCCAATCCTGCCCACCCAGCATCTTGTGCTGTCTCTCCCTCTCTCTCCGTCTCTCACACACACACACACACACACACACACACACACACACACACGAACACATGTTCCCCCTCCCCCAACATCCCTTTCTCCTGGGGTTATACTCTCTGCCTCAACCCCCCAGGAATCGATGTCAGGAAAACAAATAGTGGCTTCTTCTCACAAAAGAGGGGCACCCCAGCCTGAACCCCTTATGCAGAGACAGCTCTTGGCAGGGCCTACCGTGGCTGCAGACCTAGAAGGAGCACTTCCTGGGTGAGAATTTCTGAACCCCGAGGCCTGTCTGGGCCAGGTGGGGTGGTCACAAAGGTCATGATCTGCACTGCCCCTGCTGTGTGGGGACCTTGGCTGAGGGCAGACGGAGCCTCTGCGGTGGCTGTGGCCCACGTCCTGCCCCAGACGATGCCTATCCCCGCACACCCACCCTGGCCTCGAAGCGTTCCCACTGGGATCACCCCTGCCCCACATTCCAACTTCCTCCACCTTCTACCCAGCCCTGCTGCTAACCTTGTGCAAGTTTGTTAACTTCTACCTCCTTATCTGTGCAGTGGGGCCTGGGGTTTCTACCTGCCTGCTCTCAGCCCTGAGCCGGTGAGATCAGCGCGCCCGGCGCAGCGGCCTCCACCCGTGTTCTGAGGCGCCCCCTACTGGCAGGCAGCTGCAGTGTGCACCAGCCTTGGGCGCCTGAGCAGAACGGGGCTTTGAGGTGCCTCCGAGGCCCCTGCCTGGCCCAGACACACTGGATACAGTTCCCTGGTCCAGCTGCGGAACACGGGGCTTCAGGCAGGCTACTCCTAGGTGGAGGTTGATAACCTGCTGGGAGAGCACTTCCTCTCCAGGTCTGCGGTGTTCCTGAAGGGCTCTCACCTTTGGTCATGGCCCCCCGACACAGGCAGCAGGCGGCAGACAGCTGGGGGTGGCTTGGCTTCTGTGGTGGGTCGACCAAAAGAATAAACAGGATCCTGAGCCCTTTTTTCACTTTTTATTGAATTATACTATATATACAGGAAATCACACATAAAAGCACATACAATTTGATAAATCTGTACAAACTGAACATTCCCATGTAAATAGCCCCTGCATCGCAAAGCAGAATATGACCAGCACCCAAAAAGCTGCCACGCCTCAGGATGGTCACTTGCCTAACTTCTCACAGCACAGGTGAGCTTTTCCTGTTTTTCAGCCACGTGGGCTCCTACAACAGTGCTCCTTGCCTGTTGTGGCTGGTTCTGCTGTTTGTGGGTGTCATGAGAGTTGTTGCCTGTGATCGTAGGCCTTTCGCTCCCGTTGCTCCCTCTGCTGTGCCAGGTCCTGTCATGGGGACATGCTGCAGTTTGTCCCTCCCACTGTTGATGCGCACTTGGTGTTTGCAGTTTGGGGTACCATGAATAATGCTGCTACAAGCATCTAGCACATCTTTTGGCAAGCATTTGTATTTGTTTTTATCAGGTGTGTATTAAGTTGAATATGTGCCATCTTTATTGGTCAAAAATGGTCAAATATTAGCAATTTCGTATGTTTCAGCCTAACACCTAAGAGCCAGGTTGCTGGGTGGTGGGGAATGCCCATGCTCTGATTCGGTTCTCTAGTGGTCTCTCCCAGCAGCATGCAGGAGTTGTAGTTGCCTCACATCCTTACCAACGTGCCCTATTTTCTGTCTTCTTCGTTATAGCCCATCTGATGAGTATTGCACTGGGTCAACCTTTTTTTTTAACCCCTTTGAGAAAAAAAAATCTTATTTGCATGTTGAATATACTTCCAAATACTGTACAAGCTCCCTAGAGAGTCTGATAATTTCTTCTGGGAGAGAAAGGACTGCTCCTACCATGAAACAAGAATGGGGTGGTTGGAGGGTGACAGAGCCCTCGCTTTCTTGCCAGCCTGTGAGTAGGTAGCAGGCTATCATATAAATACAGCTAGACTGTGCTGGGTGTGGTGGCTCACACCTGTAATCCCAGCACTTTGGGAGGCTGAGGAAGGAGGATTGCTTGAGGCTAGGAGTTTGATACCAGCCTGGGCCACTTAGTGTGACCCCATCTCTATAAAAAAATAAGAAAAAATTAGCCAGGCATGGTAGCCTGATCCTGTAGTTCCAGCTAGTTGGGAGTAGCTGAGCCAGAAGGATCACTTGAGTCCAAGAGTTCAAGGCTACAGTGAGCTATGATCATGCCACTGCCTTCCAGACTGGGCAACAGAGCTGAGACTGTCTTAAATGAATGAATGAATGATTGAAAAAAATGTGGCTAGACTGAAAAGAGGTTCAGCTAAATGTGTGGGTGCAAGAGCAGTAACAGAGACTTCCTCACCATCCTTGGATCAGGATGCTGTTGGTGCTCTTCCAAGCCCCGCTGCCTGGGAAGTGGGGCTGGGTCAGTCCCAGCCCTGCCTTCAGGGAGCTAGCAGTTGAACAGGAGAAACTAAGGTTTGCAAGTGACAGAGGGCCAGGGCCTAGCCAGGAAGGACTTGAACCAGCTTTTGATTGTTTGGGGGTAGGATGCAACCCTAAACTTTCCATTCCAGGAAAGTAGATTGACCATACTGGCACTTGAAAAGCTTTCAAGGTGAAGGGGCTGCACAGGTGGACCCCAACAGCCCCTCCTGCCCATAGAGCATGGTTGGGGCTCCTGGCAGAGGTGGAACCCATGGCTCTGATCACCGGCCACTGGCCTGGGCCCACCACCCCTTTGGCTGCCCCTGAGGATGGAAGCAGGGCTGCAGCAGGTTGAGGGGCAGGAGGGAGGTTGGGCTCCAGACCACCTTTCCTGAAGTCTCCCTGTGCCTATAGGGAGATGGGTGGTGGAGCTGGTCCTGGCACGTCTGCCTGCCCCCAGCCCACCTCCCTGAGTCCCTTCCTTGAGTGCTGATCACAGGCATGGCTAGCTTAGGATTGGCCACCGAAGTGGCATTTCCAGTGGCACATATTTGCCTTCAGCAGCCCCCTCCCTGGGCCAACTGTAAAGAGAACCCAGCTGATGTCCAGCCCTCCCTCCCCCCACCGCATTCCATCCCTCTCCACCTGGAGGCTTTCCGTGCCTTCTGGCTGCCCTCCAGCCATCTGTAGCTACCCCAGCTCCCCCCCAAAATTCAATGCTTCAGGCTCATGTGCTCCAGAGGGCCCTGCCCATCAGAACGCGCAAAGAAGACTGCCTTCTGCTTTCCCGGAGACCCAGCCCAGTGGGTGACCCACGCAGCAGCATGGCTCTGGGACTGTTTACCGGACTCGGGTGTGAGGCCCCACAGGCATCCACCCTCTCGAGGAAGCCGGTCTCCCTGGCAGGGCAGGTGGGAAGAGCAGAGCAGCCTGGTTAGCAACTCCCCGATGCTTGCTCCCGGCCCCTGGACTACCAAAGGCGCCACTTCCGGCAGCGTCCGGCTTTCATCCCGTTTTCACCCAGCCCCTCAGCTGCTGTTCTGGCTTGCGTTCCTTTTTGTTTGCTCGTGTTAAGTCGCATTTATTGAGAAGATAACAAGGATACTCCTGCTCTATGTCATCCCTCAGCTTTTCCCTTGAACTTGTTTTCAGGGACAGAAATGGTGTCATCCTGGTAGAGTAACCTCAGAGTGGTCATGCCTTCCCTGTTCCCCTCCCCGAGCCCCAGCAATAGAGTCTAAAAACACTCTTTCCACTGAAGAAAGTGAGCTGACGGGTGGGGATGGGAGTGGGGCAGGAGGGCTGGGAGAAGCTGGAGGTGTGTTCTGTGAAAGTGGCAGAGACCTGGTGGCTGGGCTCTGGCCACATTCCTTGTGGACAGTGGCTCTGCAGGGACCCTGTCACTGGGAACAGGAAGTTGGGCCTGGAAACATAAGCAGAAAATGACAGAAGCCTTCTTTTACCCAAAGGCATAACAGAACTCAGAGTTTAAATCAGCAATTGTTTATTGATCTGAAATTTGCTGATTCAAAACTTTGTCAAACTTTGAGGGATACAGAAATGAATAGGATATGGTTTACATTTGTGTAAGGTTTCAATCCAAAGGAATGAAGGAGATAAAAACGTGAATTGATCTCTTCTTTTTTTCTCCTCGTTAGACCTTTCTCTGGGTCTTTCAACCCCCTAATCCTGTAGCCGCAGGCAGGAAAAGAGGGAATTATATAAAGAGCATGGCTTCCAGATAGGTGGCCACTCGGCCATTAACTGGCTAGCTCCTGTGACAGTCCTCAGAGGGTGCCCGTGCTGCCACGTCACTTTGCTTTCTGAGAAGGTGGCTCTTGGGGTGGGCAGCCTGCCCCGCCCACCTGCTGCTCCTGGGCTTCAGGTTAGGGACCCTGAGGCTCGCCCCATCTCCCCTGGGAAGCGTCCTCAGCTGGGTCAGCCTTCCAGGGGCCCTTCTTCATCACTGTCACTTCAGTCTATTGACAGCCTAAATGGCCATCTTTCCTCTGTTCTCTGAAGTAGGAAGATAGGATGCTTAGTAACCATGAGAGCAGAATTCAGTTTAACCTGACAAATATTGATGGACTACCTTCTCTGGGCAGGGGCAAGAGACTCGATGTGTGCCTTCAGTAGGTGTCTGACCTGTTGGGGAGGGAGACAGGAGCACCATTGTTTAGGCACGTCCCAAGAAGATGCTAGGGACACATGGCATCTCTGGGTTTCTCCCATCTCTGCATTTTCACATATGACTGTTCCTTTAAAGCCCCACCCCCACACCCCATTTGTTCCTCTGTTGGCGTCAGAATCATGTTCGCTGGAGATTGCTGTCATGAACATATGCTCTGTTAGCAGCCACCTCACCCAGACTGCACAGGGGTCCCAGACAGGGGTTGGAATCATGGCAGGTGGGAAGGGGGTGCATTAGCCAAGACCGCTTGGTTGCAGATAACAGATGCCAACTCCAGCTTGCATAGGCAAAGAGGAGAGTTTGTCATAAGGCAGGGCCTCCCGGAAGCCCAGATCACCCAGACTAGGGGTGTGACTGGGCCTGGGAAGGGACAGAAGGGATCATGAAGGCCCTCCAAATCCTCTTCTGCATGTCTGCACCTCTGAACATACCAGCTGCTCCTTTTCCAGAACATAGGCTGTCTGTGCTCCCCGATCTGGGCTGGCACATGGCTGCCTCCCAGGGCCCACAGTTGTAGAGGATAGTTCTGTTTACCCTCTCCTGGGACCCAGCTCCCAGGAGGAGGAGCATCTGATTGGCCCAACTTGGAATATGCATTCCCCACCCCCCCAGGTGCAGGCACAGCTGCTGGGGCTGCCTCTGTGAGCATGGGGGCAGCAGAGTTCCTTAGAAGAACAGGCCCCAAGAAAGTTATCCTCTGACTGGAGAGAACCCCCATGGTTCTTTCATCGTCATTCCTATTATCTCAAATTTGACTTGGGTAGAGCAACATGAATTGAAAGAGATCCCTGGAGCTGTTTGTACTCCCAGGTACAGAGGCATGAAGTGGCACCAGAAAGGATTGCCATGCGTTCTTCCCCAGCCTCCCACAGTGGGCTGTGAGGCTGGTCTTTAGGCTCCAAAGTCAGGACCCTAAACTAAAACGCTGGAGCCACAGGACTCGCTGGATTTTGAAGCAGGTGGAGGCAGCCAGGGCAGCTGGCAGGGGCGGGGCTGCGGGGCGCTCCCTGGGGAGCCTGCGGGCAGCTGGGCCTTCCAGACAGCCCTCTGCTGCACCTTCTTGGCCCTCCTCAGAATCCGAGTGTTGGCCAAGAGGAGCTGTCCTGATCCAGAGGTGTCAAATCCCTGAGCATGCAAATGAACAAAGTGCATCAAGGAGAAAGCCAGGCTGACAGCACTGTTTGTAGTAAGTGGATGCATCGGTTGTAATTAAGAAGGCTTTTTGGAAACTGACCTTTTAACTTCACGTGGGTCTGTTGGTTAGAGATAGAGTTTCTGTGGCTGCCTCAGGATTGGTTGGAACGCATTGCTGGAGTCAGGGAGGCAGTTAAATGCTGTGACGACAGACTTGGCAATGGAGCCCGGGCACGAGAGGCTCTGCCGCCTCCGCTGGGTATGTACGGTGACCGGGACAGCACCAGAAGGGCTGGGTCCCATTTCTGGGGAGCCCTTTGGATATGCTGCTTTTTCTGACACATTCTGTAACTTCCAAAGAACAGAATATTAAAAAAAATTTTTTAAGAGTTTCACTAGTCAGTGAAAATGATAATCTTTTTGAATTTTTGCTCTTTCCTGTCTGTGTTGTGTTTTCGTTTAAGAGAATCTAGTGGTCATGCTGTCCATTGGATTTTTTTGGTTTGGGCACATGTACGTTGACATTGTTGGCAGCACAACATAATGGAAGAAGCTTGGGGCAGGGAGCGGCACCCTTGGGGGTCAGCTCCCCGGCCACGGAACCGCAGTCATCTCACCTGCCATTGAGGGGGCTGGGCTAGGGAATCTTGGCTTTAGTGGCCTCTGATCTACTGCGGAAACCTGGAGTTAGCTTTCATTTCATGTCACACGTCAATTTCTCCTCTCCTTTCTGCTCAATTTGCCTACGGTTCCCAATTCCACTGATGGAAGCTCTCAGGGCAGAGTGCGATAGACCGTGCGCACAGACCCGCTGTGGCTCCTGCACAGAGGGTGGGCATCCTACCACTAGGTGATGAGGCTGCGCCTTCCACCCCCTTCAGCTAAACAGCCCCAGCAATTGATTTCCTTGTGATTAGGGAAATGCCTGCTTTTTAGGATGCGCCACAGTGCTTAGGTGTTATTTCTCTGTCTTTTCTCCAAGGAAATACATGCTGAATTAAGTTTTGTGTTTTTGTTCACGCTCAGCAGCACCATTGAAAGCCAGGATTTCACCAGCTGTGTCGTGGCAGCAATTGCAGGAGGAGAGGAACAGAATAAGTTCTGCCAGTGCAATTTGCATTCGTGCGTAGGAGAGCATTGGTCCCTAGGAGAGGACGTGGGCTGCTTTGGATTTTCAGGCAGTGTGACAGCCCTTGGAGAGAAATGCTTCCTAACAGGCCTTCATCTGTCCTCCCAGGCCTGGGCTGATGCCTTTCGAAGCAGTCCTGACCTCACTGGTGTTGTGCACATATACGAGGAGCTGAAGAGGAAAGGGGTTGAATTCCCCATGGCAGACTTGGACGCTCTGTCTCCTATACACACGCCACAGCGGGTAAGCTTCCAGCTGGCATTTTCTAGGGAGACCTACTGCAGAACAGGCCAGCCAGGCCGCTGCCACCACCCTTCTGCTGCTCCCTTTGAATTATTCAGCTTGTCATCGTGCTTTCTTAAAGCTCGAGGGCATTCCTTTCTAATAACAAGGGGAATGCAGGAGTGAGACAGCTGGTTGACTGGTGATCAAGTGGCGGCCGTGTCTCCCCCCACCCCCACCTTCCCCTGTTTTCACCCTGAACATAATAGCGGGATCAGTTCAGAGTTTTCATGGAAATGGCTGCCTGGGCGGAGCCATCCTGTGGGGGTCGTTAGCACCTGCTTTTCAGAGGCCCATACAATCAGTGTGGGAATCCTGTCTCCATTCCCCTAGGATCCCCACCAGAACACCTCAGAGCCATGTAGAGGGGTTGACATCACTAACGGGGGCAAAGAGCAGCTTTCTGGTTTTTCAATGGTACAAGTCAAATGGATCTAAAATTTATTTTGAGCTACGAGCATTCAGCATCAATCCAGACATCCTTGGATTCCCTCAGCCTTGGGATTCAAAGCCCAGGAAAGGCCCATTTAGCGGCATCTGCTAAAGCTCTGACGGTGCCAACAGTAACTCAAGGGCCGAGGATGGCGCAGCTCTGTGCTTCAGGATTAAAAGCTGGCGGGCCGTGTCATTCATGGTGTTGCTGGGAATCAGCTCCATTCCCAGCCCCGGGGGGGGGGGAGAAGCAGGAAAGCTCCAAGATGTGGGAGAGACACCTCGTCCCAGTACACCTCACTTGCCAGCCCCCACTGCCCATGTCTGAAATCTGGGCCTCAAGAAGGACCGCGTGTCTGTGCATGTCTCTCGTGGGGACACGTGAGTTAATGTTCTAGAGGTTATCTGAGATGCCCAAAGGGAAAGCACAAGGAATTGCACTTTCCAAAGCATTATTCTCATCGTGATCCCTCCAAACCATGTACTATGCTTTGTGAAATAAACATAACCTGTTTTATTCTTCTAATAATGACACAGAGCAGTGTTGCTGTTCCTATAATTACAAAGAACATTCGGTAAATTGCATAATAACTATTTATGTTAGTCTACTTGTAAAGGCCAAAACGTAATCTTATGGTACCAAATAAGGATTCATGATTAGCAAAACCTAATAACAGCCCTCCCTTCACTCGGATCCTGAGGTGGTCTTAGTAGTGGGAGCCGTGAGCAGAGCACTCACAGAGCGCTCTTGGCCTTGCCTGCTGGAGTTGCTTTGTTGTGTGCCGCACACCCCTTGCGAGGTAAGTAGAGGGAAGAGCCGTTGGTAGCCCCACTTCCCGGCTGGAGAGGCTGGGCTCAGCGGGCTCCTCGAGCCTCCCCAGGGCAGCAGCAGGGCTGGGCCCCCACCATCTCCACAGGCAGCTCTGACGGGAAGTGCTGCCCAGGTCGGGGAGGTGCCAGGCCCAGCTTGCAGGCAGCCTAGGTGAACAGAGGACTTTGTTGTTGCCGTGCCAGAGCGTCCCTGAAGTGGATCCAGCCACGACCATGCCCAGGTCCCAGTCACAGCAGAGGACGAGTGCTGGCTCCTATTCCTCGCCGCCTCCTGCTCCCTACTCCGCTCCGCAGGCCCCGGCTCTCAGCGTGACTGGCCCCATCACGGCCAACTCAGAACAGGTACTTGCATTCTTGCGGGCCGTAGGCAAGTCAGCTGACCATCCTCACTCATCTTCCCAGGAGACACAGACGGAGGCCTCCCCGGGGCAGGCACTGTGCTAGGTGTTGGGGACATAGAGATGGAAGGGCCCCATCCCTGGGGGAGACAGATGCCAAGATAGTCATGACCGAGTGTGCTCACACTCTGGTGGGGAGCAGAGCCGAGTGCTCCGTGTTGTGAGCCCTGAGTTGAGCAGTGCCTGGGACGGCTCCCAGAGAGCTGACACGCCGAGGGTCCTAAAGTGGGTGAGGCCTCATGCACGGCAGTGGCGTGGGCACGGCAGAGTGCAGGGCTCTCTCAGGGAGAAGCAGGTGGCTTGACTGGAGAGCAGGTGCCTATGGAGGGCTGGGGTCAGGGAGGAAATAGTGGCAGAAAGCGAGGCCAAAAGCACAGGAGCGCAGCTGAGTTGCAAACAGGCTTGTCTGTCATGCAGAGGCTTAGATTTGTCCTGTAAGAAATGTCAGCTGTTAGAGGCCAGTGACCCAATCAGCGAAGCACCTGTGGAGGCAGAGGCTAAAATCAGGGAGGCCTTCCTGCAGTGTACTTCCTGCTTCTGTCCCAGACGTTGCCCACCTTCCCTCAGTTCCTTCCTGATAAGCTAATGCAGTTTTAACCCCAAACTGCATTTTTTAGATGAGTTGTGAAGATTGCTCTTTAGATGAATCTATAGAATTCCCTTTAGTTAAAATTTGAGAATTGGTCAGATATGAAAAAAAATCTATCCAATGCTTATATTTTCAAAATCCTTATTTACTATTTGTGACAATGGCACGATTATGGAACCTCATGCAATTGTGTGTAGGTGATGGCAGTGTTGTGTCAGGCCACGTCCTTTTCGCCTCTCTGCTAGCGGTGCAAGCAGGAGAAGTGAACTCGAAGTCACACAGGCCTGGCCGTGAGCCCCCACCCTGCTACTTACTCACTGTGAGCCTTCGGTCGGGACGTTTAACCTCAGTCTCCTGTCAGTGAACAGGTGATCCTTCCCTCCTACCCCACAGGGCAGCCATGGGCTTGACAGGCAGACAGGAGGGGTCCTCGTGCTAGCCACCCAGGTGCTGTGTGTGCTTCTGGGGGAGGAGGTCCGAACCTGCAGCTGACACATGGGGTTTGCGCTAACTGTGGCCTGCTTCGCTGATCTCTGCCCTGCCTCGTTACACACAAGGGCCAAAAAGGGAAGCTATGGGGAAGAAGGTCTTTTAGGGGTGCACTGTTCCCTTTCTGCTCCGAGGGAAGGCAGAAAGTGTTCAAAGTTGGACAGTCACTGGGCAGCGGTTGCTCAGGAAAGGCCCTCCCAGTGGCCAGGACAGTTGAGAGGAGAACGTGGAACGGGTGAGATGCAGTGGTGCGTGATGCCCTTGTTCCCAGGGGAGGATGGAAGCAGAGGCAGACAGGTAGGCACCCAGCCTGGCCGAGAAGCCCTAAGGCTTTAGAGCCCTCATGGTCACAAACTGTAGCATTCCTGGGCCTCCCTCGCCAGAAACTTCTTTTCATCCAAGACTTTGGAGGAGACCCCTGGGCCACCCACCAGGCAGAGCCAGAGACTTACTAGAGCCTCTTGGGACCTAGACCATCTCCCTGGCTGACCACTGATTGAGGCCCCTGTGCTGAGGGTACAGAACTGAACCCAGCAGAGTTCCTGCCCTGAGGAGCTCTGGGTCTGTTGAGGGAGCCCACCAGCACGGGGCAGTGGCCGTGGCTGCTGCAGGGTGAGGCTGTGCAGCGCGTGGGGGCTGGAGGGAGGAGGTGGGAGTGGTCACATCGACCTCGGGATGGCCGGGGAGAGTCAGAGAAGGCTTCGCTGAGGAGAAGACGCGCTGCTTTAGCTGGAGCGCAGTGCAGGAAGAGCGACGTCACAATTCTCTCTGGACGCTGGAGCAGGAACGAGGCCGTACTGTATAGTAGAGGGCATCCGCGTGAGCCAGGCCCTGTGCGGGCACTCACAGCAGCCCTGTGAGGTGTGGTGTATTACCACCTTTCCACAGGCGAGGAAACTGCAGCTCAGAGAGATGCAGGTTCATCTCTGGATGCTGCTGCTGCTATAGAGGCCCCAGCGAGCCTCAGGGTGCTCGCTGAGTCTTCTAGGGCTCTTCCAGTGTCATGGGGCAGTCCCTGACATCCGCCCAGCATGGACTGGTCTCCCATCATTGAGTGATAGAACAGATGGGCATTGCTGTGAGGATTCTTCTTGGTGCCTCACTGTGTGCAAGGCAGGTCCCTGTGGTTTCTGTGGATGCCTCGGAGGGGGTGGGGGGAGGGTCGCGAGAGTGGAGGAGCTGATCGGAACCACTGGGCTGGAGACTGAGGGTAGAAGGTGTCCCTGACGCAGGAGGGGAGGCTCAGGCCTTGGCCCAGCTCATGGCTTTGAGGAGCGCCAATGGATGGGGAGGTCGGGTATTTTTCAAGGGGTCGTGTTACCAGGTAGGGAGCTGGGTGGAGATGGGATCTCCACTGTGGTCTTCTCCTGCGCTCCCTCTCTCATTCTTGCCATATCCGAAAAGTGCTGTTGGCACTGACCAGCCTCTCAGAGCATCATAGTATTTAGACGATAACATTCCTGGGGGCAGAGTCTGTAACTTTGAGGTTTGTAGAATAAGACCTCAGCCGTAGGGGATCTCAGCCCTGCTGCCCTCCCACACTTGGATTTTAAAAAGCAGGAACGGAGGCCCTGAGAGGTTAAGTTCCTGCTCAGGGGTGCTGCGGCGGGAGGCCAAGATGGAGAGCCCGCGTGGTGCGCTGCGGACCTGGCGTCTTCGCTGCACAGTGCTGCCTCCGCGTCACGGGCAGAGGCACGGTGACAGGCTGTTGTGACCATTGCCCTGGCAGGCAGGCTGGAGAGAGATAAGGCGGCCTATACAGTGCGTACTCAGAAGGGTGGCCTAGATTTCCCAGTGAGGGGACTGTCACCAGCCTGGGGAGCAAGCTGGTTCTGACGTTCTAGGTGCAGGCTGCCTGACTTTCCTTCCTGCTTTCCTTTCCCGGCCCCCGACAGATTGCCAGGCTGCGGAGTGAACTGGATGTTGTTCGAGGGAACACTAAAGTCATGTCTGAGATGTTAACAGAAATGGTCCCTGGACAGGAGGACTCGTCTGATCTGGAGTTGCTACAGGTGAGGAGAAACTCATCTTTGGAAGCACAAGGCCTGGTGGCAGACCCCACTCGGGGACACAGTATGAGGAGGGATGGGCCCAGTGGCCTTGTTGTCAACAGGGACTAAGTCCACGTGGCCCACACTCAGCCTCATGTTGCCTAGGGACAGGTAGAAGCCATTATCCCCATCACTCTTAGAGAGTGGAGAAAGGATACTGTGAACGCAGATGGCCGATCTTTTCATTGTGGGGTGAGGTGCTTGAGTGGACAGGTTAGGAGCCAGACTGGCTCAGCGACCAACTGTGAATGGTGACCTGGCTGAGTGCCTTGTGACGTGCCTGCTGCTGCTGCTGCTGTTTTGTCCAGCTCTCGTCAGTGTTGGCCCCTGAGTGCCACACCTCCCACCTTGTTCCTGGCACACACTCGCTGCCTGTGAAGGCCCCGCCCTTTAGGAGTGCCCATGCCTGGGGTGGTGCAGCCTGGTCCCCAGCTGCGTCTTGTAGTGCCCCCTTCCTGCTCCTGTGGGGGTGAGGGTGGGTGGAGACCTGCTCTGGGCCTTACACAGAGCACAGCCCACCAGGCACAGAGATGTGCGTCTGAGCTGCGGCCCCTGCTCTGGAGGAGCTCAGCTTTGTGCAGGAGACGGACTGGGAAACGGCGCATCTCCGTGTCACTACCTCAGGCTGCTCCTGAAGCCGAGATGAGTACCCTTGGCCCAGCCCCAGCGAGGAGGCCCAAGTGGCCTCTGCCTCGCACCCAGACCTCACTCCTGACACCTGCGTCAGACCCGGCTTGCCTCGGCTCAGCAGGTCCGGCTGAACGTGTGCCACACTCCGTGGGCCCCAGCCTCCCTTCAGTGCATTGTCATTGGCCGCCGCTCCCAGCCGCGGGAGGGCTCTGCCAGGCATTGGCCAGATGCATAGGAATCTGAGGTCAGCCCAGAAACCGAGAGGGCCTCTTGAGGCAGCTTTGCGCTGTGTCAGCGTTGGAATTCCTGCTGACAGGGGGGTTTGCTCTGGACAGAGCTGAGCTCCTGGCAGCAGGGGATGTGTTGAACAAAGCCAAGATGCTTCCAGACAGCCAGAGCGGACCCAGACAGCAGGAATACTCCACGAGCGCGTGCGTGTTTGTGTTGTGTGCGTGCGTGTGTGTGTGTGTGTGTGTGTGTGTGTGTGACTGCGAGGTTGTTTTTTTTTTGGTTTTTTGTCTTTCTTTTTTTTAAACAAGCCCATCAGCCAAGACAAACAGAACCTAATCTCCTGGCGTCAGCTCTTAGTTTTCAAAAATAGGTTGCTTCCCATGACGTTTTCCTTCCCTCTGTTTTGTTCCAACTCTGAGCCTACCAGCCCTCATTGCTATCTTATAAATCAAACAGAAAAAGAATGATTCTGGGTGCCAGCAGCAGGCTGTCCTTCCAGCATAGGAGATTCAGAGGTTGGGTAGCGCTGTGAACAGCTGTGCACAGACACGGCTCTCCTGGCTGGTGGCCGCACGCCTCAGCCATCCCTGACATCTTCCCTCCTCTTCTTCCCCTGGCAGTTAGAAGCCAGCGGGCAGGGTCTGAGCCACACTGAACAGTGAGCCTTACGCGTGGGAAAATGCCACTGCCTGCTTAGAAAGTGCTGGGATTGGAACTCTTCCCCAGGACCCTCCGTCAAGCTGGAGGGCGGCCAGAGTGCTCAGGACAGAAGCAGTCCCGAGCTCAGAGTGCTGGCCAGGGCCATGGAAAGAAACACATTTGTCGCCAACTCAAATGTCTCCTCCAACAGATGCTGCTCCCGACTTGAGTATAAATTGCTGGGCAGGAGGCGGAGAGAAGGGGAAGAGATGGTAATTGGTGGTGTCAGACCTGGAAGCACCGGTGTAGTGATGATAATTGTGGGCAGGGTATACCCCAGTTGCCTCCTGTGTGTCACAAAACTCTCTCAGCTGTAGCTCCCACAGTGCAGCCAGCGCGGCAGGGAAGCTTGCTGATGTGAACGGTTTGCCTGCAGACTCGCGGGTGGGCGCCTGGTCTTTGAGGAGAGGCTGACGCCACTCTAGCACCCTGCGCTGTCAGCTTAGCTGGAGCCCCTGAGCGAAAGGCAGGCAGGATGCCTAGAGTGAACACAGCAACTCCTCTTCTCAGGCTCTGTGTCAAATCCTTCACTCTCTGAGTTGAGAGAGACCTTCTAGGCAGCTAGTCTCACTCTACACCCGTGCTCAGATTTCCTCTACAGCATCTTATCCAGTGCCGCCTGGTCTTCCTCCACATCCCCAAGGACAGGCTGTTCACGGCGGCCCGTGGAGGTACTTCTGTTTCCAACAGCCATCTCAGTTAGACTTTGGGAAGCAGCACAGGAGAGTAGAGAGAGCACAGGCTTATGAATCGCTGGGTTCCTGTCCTTGCTCTCCCACTGACGAGCTGGGTGACAGCAGGCAAGTTACCAGCACTCCCTGAGCCACCCTCTTGCTCGTGGACTGGAGCGATTACTCTCACCGTCGCAGTGCCTTGCACAGGGCTGGGCATAGGCAGGGCCTCACAAATTGCAGCTTCCGTGACTATCCTTGGAAAGCCCCTTGACACATTGAGCTAAATTCTGTCTCCCTGTATCTTTGACCGTGGTCTGTCTTCTTAGACAACAGAACAAAACTAATTCCTCTTTCACATGGGTAGGTCCTTAAATATTTGAAGATTGCCATGAGCCCTGCCCGCTGCCCAGTCTCTACATGGAACAAATGTGGCTGTTGGCAGCCCACCGTGGAGATGAACAGGCAGTTCTTCATAAGAGGTGGACATTGTAAAATGGAGAGCTTCCATCAACTATGAAAACACTGCCCCCTCTCCTTCTTGCGTGGCTGTTAAGCCACGTCTTCCTCATTCTGTGCGTGGACACTTGAGTCTGGACCTGAAATCCAAGACCCCACATCGTCCCTGGTAAAGGGCATGCCCTTCGCTGCTGAAAGCCTGAGTCCAGCTTTCTGGAACTTAAAGATCCTGATTCTGCCATCCAGTGCCTTCTGTGTCTCCTGATTTAGCCTTTCAAGCTTTGTCTTCAGTTAATAATAACTTTTAATTAACCTAATGATGCCAAAAATGTATGTTCTTTTCTTTTCTTTCTTCCTTTCTTTCTTTCTTTTTTTTTTTTTTTTTTTGAGACAGGGTCTTGCTGCAGCCTCAAATAAGCGATCCTTCTGCCTCAGCCTCCTGAGTAGCTGGGACTACAGGCACGTGCCACTGTGCCTGGCTAATTTTTCTGGGTTTTTTTTGGTAGAGACGGGGTCTTGCTATGTTGCTTAGGCTGGCCTCAAACTCCTGGCCTCAAGTGATCCTCTCACTTTGGCCTCCCAAAGTGCTAGGATCACAGGCATGAGCCACCACGCTTGGCCAAAATGTATGTTCTTATACGGCCATCCATCAGATATGGTAATAAAACAAGCCCTCCTCCATGCTGTGTCTTCAAGTAACAGATGGTATATTCCCTCTTACTTCTTGCATCTTATTTCAACAAAGACAAAATGGTCAAGGCCATTTTATCTAGAGAAATATAGTTTTATTCTACATGTTTAGCTTCATTATTCCCCCTTTCTCATCAACAAAGACTTCTCCCTCCCTTCTTTACAGCAACAGAAAACAGATCTTTAGGACCTTATACCATGTTCCTTCAAACTTGCAGAAGGCTCAGAGGAAACCCATAAAGATGATTAAAAGACTGTTTTGTGAGGTGGGGATGAGAATGTCCCTTGAAGAAAAGATAAAGGCATTGGGAATAATTAGACAGAAAAGAGAGGATATTGAATAAGGTGTTCTGGTAGACGGAAGGCTTTGGTACAAGTGACCAGCTGTTCTCCCCTCTGCTGAGAACCAGAGATAGGAGGAGGCCAAAGCTGAAATCTTCGACATTTAGGAAATTCCTGTCCCCACTTTTGTACCGTGGGAAGGGTGATCCAGGCAAGCCACAGGCTTTCAGGTGTTTTAGGCCCAAAAGAAAGTTGCTCTGTCTGGGTGGTTTGGAGGCAGACGAGGCCGAGGAAGGTCGCCCAGCCGAGCCTGCTGTGAGTCTGGCTGTGATGACTGCACGGAGGCCGTGCTGACGGCCAGCTGTCACTGTGGTGGCAGGAATCTTAATGTCTGGCCCTCATCTCACCTCTTGTCTCTTTTCTTTTTTCTTCTTTTTTGAGACTGTAAGTTAAAAGGCTGAAGCCAAGAGTTGGTAAAGCTGTCTCTGTGCAGAGCCCCCTGGAGACCCCTGCTGCAGAAGCCCCGTCCCTGACGCAGGCTCTTGGGGCCTGTCTTTGGGCACAGCTCTGTGGAAAGCCCTCAGGATGCTCCTGCAGGGCTAGGGCATGGAAGGTTCTGCTTGTGGGGCTGGGGACTGTCTTACCCAACACCCCAGCAGGAAGGCAGCGGGAAGAGAGGCAGCAAATGCAAGGCCAAAGCAGATGTTTCTGGTGCTTAGAGTTGATGAGATCACTGCCTCCTATACCCTTGGTTCTCGTTCTGCCTCCAAGCCCAGATCACATCAGCTAATACTTTCTAGATTTTTTTTTAAAGTAACGGAATCCTTTCCGCTACAAATAAAATTCTACAGTGAATGGCAATGTTTAAAATAGATAAGAGCAGAGCGCCCTGGCTGCCACTGGGGGCAGGGGGCCTGACCCCGTGCCATGGAGGCTGCGGAGGCGGCTCTGCTGGCACTCTGCGGGACTTCGTGCTCCCCACCCCCTGTACTGTACACAGGGACAAGCAGGCCCGGGGAGTGGCGGAGACTTGGAGAGCTTATCCAGGCATGGGCCACTTGCTCCCCGGCAGCCAGCTGGGGCCTGTGCACTGTGGGGAGATGGAGCTCAGCCCCTCTCTCTACCACTCGGTGCTTCCTGTGCGGGACATTTTCAAACATACAGCAAAGTAGAAAGAATTTTACAGTGGACATTGTATATTTACCACCTAGATTCTACCATTAATGTTTTATAGAGTGAGACCTGTCTCAATAAAAAAATAATAAAAGGTAACCTAAATCCATGCTCCCTTGTCAGCCCTGAGTAGATGCTCACTGCGCTTTAATGATGTGTGAGAAATACTATGATTATTTTACATCATTCACTTCAGTCCTGGCTGTTGGAATCCTCTACACAATCTAATGTGATCACTTCTTTCATAACTTTGGACATTTTTATTTTGTTTTAATGTTGAGGGCCTGGCCTCACATTAGTATCACTCGTGGGCACACTTCATTTCTGTAATTAGGGCTTCCGCTGTGTTGTTGGTTTCCTGTGCACTGTCATCGCCCAGTGACTGGGTGTGACTTGTGGCAGTCCACTGCGCCTGTGGCAGTTACCGTGTGGCAATCTGTCACTGACGGAGACCCGGCCATGCTTCGAGGCCCAGGCCAGTTCTCGAGTGCCCCTCTCCTGGCTGGCCTTGGGATGTGAGCCGCTCCAAGTAGAATAGAATGGGCATTCTGAGACAGAGTCTTTTTTTTTTTTTTTGTGAGACAGAGTCTCGCTCTGTCACCCTGGCTAGAGTTCAGTAGTGTCATTGTAGCTCACCACAACCAACTCCTGGGCTCAAGCCATCCTCCTGCCTCAGCCTCCCAAGTAGCTGGGACTACAGGCATGTGCCACCATGCCCGGCTAATTTTTTCTGTATATATTTTTAGTTGTCCATATAATTTCTTTCCATTTTTTAGTAGAGACGGGGTCTTGCTCTTGCTCAGGCCGGTCTCGAACTCCTGAGCTCAAATGATCCACCCGCCTCGGCCTCCCAGAATGCTAGGATTACAGGCGTGAGCCACTGCGCCCGGCCTTAGAATGGGCATTTTGTACTTTACTCTTCACTGGATATCAGTGTCCTCTGCGGTTAATTTCCAGTGTTCACTTCTTGTTGTCAACTCTGGCACTTGCCTGTATGTGTGTAAATGCTTACTGCTGCTTCAGTGAGGCCTGGGGTGAGTCCTAAGGAGGGAAAACTAGATGATGAACAAGAATTCCCCATTCTCTGAAGGAAGGGTACTGGGAAGAAGGCTGAGCTTATGTGGGTAACTGAGACAGGACAGTGATGAAGAGCTGGTGGTTTGGGGAGATCAAGGGTCAAGGTGCTTTAGAGTCAAGGTTCCCACGGCCAGCTGAGTGGAAACCCCAGCTTGACTGCCTTGGACACCTCCTTCCCCCTCCAGCCCCAGCCACACTCCCACCAGCAGCAGAGATGCAGAAAGGGGCCCCTTTCTGCATCTCTGCTGCTGGTGGGAAGGTTATCTGGCTGGGCTGCTGTGACCTGAGCTGATTCCTGGGAGCCATTGTCACTTAAAGCACTTCATTGTGGTGGAGAGAGAGAGAGAGAGATTGTGAGTGTCAGGTGATTTGCTCAAAGCCTCCTACTCCCAGGGATGACCCTGCCTTCTCCAAAACCTAGGATTGGAGTCTTAGGAAAACCGAGAGTGGGAGGCTGTTCAGAGAGAAATCTGCAGTCCAGACACTGGGCTTGCTTCCCCATTGACCAAGAGAGACTCCCAGCCCCATCCTGGCTGTGCAGAGGACGAGAGCCAGGTAGAACCAAGACAAAGGGCAGCGTTGCCATGGCCAGATAGACAGGGCCCACCAAGGTAAGCCAGAGTCTCCAAAGGAAGCATTTTTCTTAAGGTGAACTCTAGACTCTCGTGTATCCTGCTGCCTAAATCTAGGTCTCCTCTGCCCTGATAAGTACAGCTGTCTCCACCCTCAGGGAGGAAGCCCTTGGGTCCTGAGCAGCCACGGGAAGAGAGACAGCAGAAGCAGACTGTGCAGTCCACAAAGGCTGATCTGCTCTGTGATGAGCAGGTGTGTCAAGGTCCCTACCTTGCTACTACCTGCAGCATCAGGCCTGGGACACACAGGGCCCTCCAGCAGTGTATGTGAGGGAACACTCTCCTGATACCTTGGACTGAGTGTGCATGGAAGGAATGCCACTTGCCTTCATGAATTAATTCTCTCCAAAGCACTTGGGGAGTGCCTCCTGAGTGTCAGCCGCAGGTACTGGGGAAGCAGGGAAGAGAGGCCTTCTCTGTCCTCCAGCAGCTTCAGTCTAAAGAGAAAGGCAGATAAAGAGCCCACCCCCCTGTGTGAGTGCTGTGTCTCAGGGTGCAGGGAGTATGTGGAAGGGGCGCCTTTGATTCCCTACTTTGCTTGTTTGACCACCTTGGTGTCATGATTCACCAGACAATTGCTGAGCTTGTTCCCTGTGTGTGGCTTAGTGCAGGGCTTAAGGGCGTCCATGGGTGGGTAGATAGATGACAACAGCCCCTTCAAGGAGTTTATGACCTGGTAGGAGGGAAAACCTTTGAGCCAAGCTAGCCAGATTATGAGACAAGATGCAGAGCTAAACAGAGATTGCCTGTGTCTGCTATGAATAGATCAGTTATTTCTACCAGAAACGATTTCAAAATGAGGTGGTTTTAAGGCCAAACTATGAGAAGGAGGGACTTTTCCTTCATGCCTTGTCCCCTTACCTCACGGGCTCGTCTGTTCCCTCCAGTGCCCAGGTGGGTGGGTACAGCATCTCATCTCTGCTTTAACCCTGTATGGCCCATTGGGACCTGGAGCTTTGGTCACAGGCAATTCCTGTGGTCATGGATGCTGAGGGGCCAGCCTGGCAGGGTTGCCAGCTCCCTCCTCTGTCGTGTCCTCAGTCTGGCGTACAAGATGGCAAGGAGCCTGGCAGGTATTTGAGGGAGTTCCACAACCAAGTGGAAACAAGAGCACCGATGAGGCTGCCGTTCTGGAGCAGGAAAGGCTCGTGGAAGCCAGGCCATAGTGTGCTAAAGTTCTGTCTTCAAGGGGACGTTGCTTCCCAGGGTAGAGGGGGTTCCAGTGGTGACTGGGAGTGTGCGAGTGTCATCTTTGGCCGGCCAGGTGGCCGTGTGGGAGCTTGCTGAGCTTCTGAGACCTCAGCAGGGTGGCAGACAAGCCACCAAAATGTACCTTATGCGGTCATAAAATACACTCATGCTGTCGCTGGAAATAAACTGATGTTATCTTTATGGAGGCCTTTTACTATTACCAATTAATATTCTAAGTGACCATACCTTTTCATCGAGAAATTCCACTGCTAAGGAACCTGTGCTATGGAGGTGCTGGCCCAAGTGTGTAAACATGTATGTGTACAAATGTTCATGGCTGCATTATCTAGGTTGGCCAAAAAAAGAGAGACCACAATGTAAATGCCCAGCAGCAGAAGAATGGGAGACACATTATGATACACACACAAAGGAATGGGGCAATCTGCACGAAGTGATGGGAAGAGGTATCTGGAATATTTTGTTGAAGAGAAAAAGCAAACTACAAAGAATCACATTTTAATATTTTTAAATATTTATGTAAACCTGTGCTTATATACACACAACAGTGTGTCTCTGTGGACGTTTGTCTGTCCACCGAAAGAGTACTCGTGTCCTCTGGGGCGGAAGGGGCAGGCAGTGCGGCAGGACCTTCTATTTTGTATTCTCCACACGTCTGGTATCATGAAGACGCATGTACTCCTTTTGTGACTTTTAAGAATCAGTATGAATTTTTTTCAAAGGCAACAGAATGTGACAAAAAGCATACCCAGCAGGCTATCCGAGGTATGTGTGTTCCCTAGGAGCTGAACAGGACCTGCCGGGCCATGCAGCAGCGCATCGTGGAACTCATCTCCCGCGTGTCCAACGAGGAGGTCACAGAGGAGTTGCTGCACGTCAACGATGACCTCAACAACGTCTTCCTCCGATATGAGAGGTGGGAGCCAGATTCCTTTTCTTTCCCCCCTTGAAAAGATTGTTGCCATAACGGGGATTTCTTTCCTAAACAAAGGAGAGAGAGAGAGAGAGAGAGAGATTAGAATTGGAAAATACTCATCAGAGATGCTAATTTGTTCCCGACTGACAGGGAAAATGCTTCTTGTTCTCCTGGGAGCGGAGCAGCAGAAGCAGCAGGAAGCTGACGTGCAGAATCAGGCTCTGCCCTCTGCGAGCCTCAGGCTGCGTGGCCTCTCCCACCACCCTGCCCAGGGAGGAGCAAGACTTGGGGGCGTCTGGGCCCCCCCCCCCCCGAGCTTCTGCACCTGCTCCTTTGATGATCCTTTGAATTTGAAAAGGATTAAAGGGAAAAAAATCTCTACTAAGAAAAAGGATCTCCTCTTTCCCATCTTTAAAAAAAGAAAAAAAGCTTTCCTTCTGCAAATGTCAGTGTCATCCAGAGTGTTCAGGGGAAGCGGGCACGGCGTAAGTGCCAGAACGCTGCTGCTCAGGGCAGCACGCACACATTCATTTCAGTTCTTTCTGCAGCCAAATCATTTTGGGGTTTGAGGTAACAAACTTGCAATTCTTTTTTTCCATTTCCAAAGCCAAAGTCCAAAATGTCTTATTTAGACCTAGTTTTAAATAGGAAGTATAATGGCAAGCACAGTTCCCATCTCATCACTCTGATGGGTACACCTTGGGCTTTCCTGAATGACCCAATGTCAGGACCAGAAAGGACCTTGACCAGCCCGACCTTCTCTCCTTAAAGCTGAGAGCCGAGAGGGTGGGACAGTGGCTGGAGTCTCCTGCAGACTTGAGGTCCCGGCCCCCTCTGCCATACCGGCTGACTCAAGCTTGCAGTGCGGATTAATCAGGAGGACGAGGATCTGGCATGAGTTAGGGTCAGTGTGATGGATATTTGCATTTGCATTGCCCTTTGGGGTCTTAAAGGGTGACTCTGCTGTGGTTTCATAACCTGGGCTTTGTCTCAGCTTTTGACCATGGAAGCAGAGCTAGGTCAGATGGGAACTGCCTGTGCCCATCTGACAGGTGAGGAAACCTCTGCAGTGGGACTGTGGGGCCCCAGGAGCCCCCAGTGTGTCAGTTGGAGAATAGGAGCAATCTGAGGGGCCTCGACTCCTACCCCGAAGCCCCTTTGTCTTGCCATGTGGTTCCAATTTTTCCATGTTAAGTAGCCTGGGTTTTAACCTGTTAAACCCATTTAAGCCCCTGCTAGAATAGGATAACAGGAGCTAGTTAATGTGGGCATTTTCACCCACAAGTCTGCCAGTCCTAGCCTTACAAAGAATTCAGAGGCAAAGTCTGGGGCCTGTGTCCCATAGGGACTATCCTGGTTAGAGTGCCTTTGATAAGACTAATTCTTCCCGTGAGAGAGTGTGGGGAAGGTGCCACAGGATTAAATTTTTTCAGATGTATTAATATTCCCATTATCGTTATAGACCACTGTTGCAAAAACCCATGTAAGTCTTTCTTTTTTGTTGTTGTTGTTGAGACAGTCTTGCTCTGTTGCCCAGGCTAGAGTGCTGCAGTGTCATCATAGCTCACAGCAACCTCAAACTCCTGGGCTCAAGCGATCCTCCTGCCTCAGCCTCCCAAGCAGCTGGGACTATAGGCACGCACCACCACACCCAGCTAATTTTTTCTATTTTTGGTTGCTTGGCTAATTTCTTTCTACTTTTAGTAGAGATGGGGTATCACTCTTGCTCAGGCTGGTCTCAAATTCCTGACGTCAAGTGATCCTCCCACTTCAGCCTCCCAGAGTGCTCGGATTGCAGGCATGAGCCACCGTGCCCGGCCAACACAAGTCTTTCTTAAAGCCACAGTGGACACTCACTGCCTAACCAGATTGTTCCTCCTGGGGCTCCCTTGTCACCAGATGTTGGCCCCAGCAAGTTGGGAGACAAATGTGGAGCAGTGTACCTCACTAAAGCCCAGTTTCTCGGGCTCCAGCTGGAAAAAGTCTCTTGGCTACCTCTTTGCCCATGGCGTTTTGGAGCTTTGATATACGATGCAAAACATGATGGGTTCTCCCCTAGCCCCACATACACCTCACAACTGCTCTTCCGATCCCCACCTGGTATGATGATGACTTGGGTGTGGGAGAGGGGAGGCCTTCCAAGCTGTTCAAACCCAAGTCCTGTCTGCACCGTGACTGGGTGCAGAGGAGACCCGCTGGCAGACCTGCCCCACCCTGCCCTGCCAGCAGCCCCTCCTTGGCTGGCCCAGACCTCCGCACAGCTACTGGCCATTTTACCAGGCCGTCTTCCTCCTCTTGGTGCCTGCCCCATGCACACCCTACTCCCTTTCCCCCAGAGGTTGAATTGGGGGCATTTTAGCAACACTAGCAAGTTGTTCCCCAGCACAGCTCTGTGAAATAGGGAGGGGTCTACGGTTATTGCCTGGACATTTGAGACCCCCGAGGTAAAGTGGCTGACCCACACTCCCTCCAGGGGTGGGAGGAGCACCCTGGATCTGGGTGTGTGAGGCCACCCTGGGGTGCTCCTAGGCAGCTCCTCAATGGGCCAGCCACCACCTTCCCTAACGCTGACTCCGGGTGCCGTGGGACAGGCTGATCCTCTCCGGAGGGAGCCCCACGCAGAGGAGAGTGTGGCAAAGTTGTGTGTGTCTGGGTCTACTCCCCCAGCCCTCAAATGGGATTGGCTGGTCTTGGTCCTAGGGACTCTGCACAGGACCGGCAAGCACCCACTGGCGTGTCCCGGCATCCTCTCTCTCACTTCTGCTTTCTCTTTCTCTGCCAGGTTTGAACGGTACAGGTCGGGCCGGTCAGTTCAAAACGCCAGTAATGGGGTAAGTATTCCTTTAGAGTTCTCTCATTGCCTGAGGCTGGGCCCCCCGCTCCACGTTATACAGGCTGGGGAGACCTGCTTTGGGTGGGCCTCACCTCTAGTTTTTCTCACTGGGGTTAGAATATTTGGGTAACTGAAGAGCAAGCTCTGGTTGATGGGATGTTGGGGAAGAGCTAGCAGGTGCC
>CM052441.1:102187802-102295669 GCA_028533085.1 Varecia variegata
CTCAGTCATCCTCAAAGACTCACTGTGTTGGTTTTGTGTCTTTCCCAATGTCTCAAGCCCAGCACTGCTGTTGTCTGTCTGTCTCCTGCCTACTCAGGGAGATTCTTAAGGCCAAAGGACCATGTCAGATTCAATTTTGTCCACTTGAATTCTAGCTCTGATCATGGTGGGTGCCTAAGAAATATTTACTACGTGAATAAATGACCCAGGTCCTTGGACATTGTGGTTGAGTTAATGAGGGGCCTACCTTAGAAGGGCATTATGGGAAATACACAGGTGAACTGGCCCGGGTCCCAGCCTTCTCACCACCAGCAATCTCCTTTTCATTGTGATGACTCTTTCCTCTCCTTGAGCAGCTTGGCAGGCAGTGGCTATTCTGTCCCCCATCTGGGCCCTGTCCTGGCTGTTCCTGCATGTGGTGCATTGGGAGTGCCTAGGAAAGTCCTGCCCCCAGCCCATGGGACCTGAACCTGCCCAGTTGGTGTCCTAGCTTGGGGGCCTTCCATCAAATCCACAATCCACGTTTGGTTCTCATCTGCCCCCGTTTGTTTTGTTGCCACAGACTTGGGGACAGAGAGCGTCAGTGGCACCCTCAGTTCACTCCAGCAGTGTAATCCCCGTGATGGCTTTGACATGTTTGCCCAGACAAGAGGGAACTCTTTGGCCGAGCAGCGCAAGACGTAAGTGGGGCCCCTTCCAGTGGCTCTCTAAAGATACTGGGGAGATTGACCCCGGTTTGATCGCAGGCCAGCACAAGAAGGCCTTTGATTTACCAGGTCCAGGACTGCCAGGAACTGTGAAGCACAGCTGTGCGGGCTTGGCTTTAGCTGCAGGTGTTGAATGAACGCCAACCCCCCCCCACACATCCTCTCTCTCTCTCTCCCCTCCCTCTGCCCTTGAGGTTGACTGCAGCGCGATTTCTGTCAGTGTTACAGGAGGTGACTCTTCTCTTCCCTTTCCTCCCCATGCTGCTGCTGCAGACCCCACCTTGCCCAGCCCCTCATCCACAGGAAGAGCTCAGAAGCAGGAGGGTGCAGCAAGGCAGGGACTGAACCAGGTTCCTAGCAGCAAGATTTTCCTGCCTAAAAAGTGGTCAGGGCAGAGGCTTCTCTCACAGCAGCTCTGGCAAGGATGAACCATATGGAACTGGGGGAGTTGATTCCAAAGTGGACACCCCCCTGAATCTCAGGGAGACACTGTGCATGCTTTGTGCTTTCTGTTCAGCTTAGAGGTGGGTGAGCAACACCCTTCCCCACCTTTCCCATGGACCCAGCATCTTGGTGCATACGGCTCCCTGAGTCCTGCTCAGGACTCAACATGATGACCAGAAGCCCACGGCCCCACACACTCTTCACCAGCAGAAGTGGCTTGTAAAATGATGCAGCTGTTTTCCGGGGTCAGGGAGTGGAGAGAGACACCCCCCAAAATCAGTGACCGTCCTGGTCCCAGAGACTAGCTTCCTTGTCAAATGCTGCTGAGACTGCTGCTTATAAAACAAGAATTAGTTACTTTGCTTTTGTCTAGCTGTCCTTCTGAGGGGTTTCAGGGTGCTTTTGACATCCTGTCATTGAGCTTCAGAGATAGCCCACTATTGTTACTCAAGAGAGGGATGTTGAGGTGCATAATATCCCAGATCCCAGAGGAGATTAGTGGCTGAACCCGAGCTGGGACCTAGGTCTCCTAGCTTCAGCTGCAGGGAGACAGGCGGCATGAGCCCTTAGCCTCTGCTCAATGCCCAGGTCACACGAAACAGTTTTCCAAGAACATCTGAGGAAGGTGCCATGGGATAGAAAGTGATTACAGGCCACTGCCCCGGTCCCCCACGAGCACTGGGGGAGAACTCACTCTGCGTGTGCTGCTTCATCCCCAGGGTGACCTATGAGGATCCCCAGGCTGCTGGAGGACTCACTTCTGCACTAGACAGTCGAAAACAGTGCTCGGAAGGGGTAGGTCTTTAACCCTGTTTTCCTGCCTGGAGGCTTCTGGAGGGAAAGTTGGGCAGTTTGGCAAAGCTAGCTGGATACTTTGGCAGCAGCTGGCTTGCACAGAGGGCAGGGACACACTGAGGAGAGACGTGTGGAGCCCTTGTGTGCTACCAGCCAGTGCCTCATTGAGTCTTCACCCCACCCCATGAGGTCACCCTCCTTGTGAGCTTTCTCACGATACACAAGAGGAAACAGGCTCGGGGAGGTGGGAGATGGGCCGAGGGGCACTCAGAGAGTAGACAGCAAGAGGGGAATCCCATCCTAGGAGTGTCCAACTCCAGAACCCCTTCTCGTCCTACCACAGGGCCCCGAGCTCTTAGGGCACAGGTCTCTGTCGTCACCTGTTACAGTGCCCTGGGGGTGGGCAGTGATCTGACAAAACCATGACCTGCACCAGAAGGACAGTGCTGACCTGAGCCACGTCTCTGGTGGTCATTTGTCACTGGCCCAGCAGAGTAGTACCAACCCCATTAGAAGGCACTTGAGGGTCAGGATTTGTTTGGGGAGCTGGAGCAGTTGGGTGGTGTCTGGGCGGTGTTCTGGGAAGCTCCATGTCTAGATATGGAGCAAGGCCAAGGGGGAGGCACTTCGAAGTAGAGGATGGTACCTGCTTGAGCCCCCAAACACAGCCATGGTTTCTACAAGATTTCAGATTACTGAAGGGGAAAGGAGTCATGTCTTAATGCTTTTCATGAGATTTTCCTCTTCTTTGTCTGAGAAATGTGTGTGGAAGCAGGTATGTTTGCAGGGGAGGGAGGAAAAGGGCCCTTGGAACAGCTGCCCACAACAAATGGAACTCCTGTCAGGTCCCCAGCTGTGCTAGAGAAGGGCATTGCTCGTCTGTCCCCTGGACAGGAAGGTTTGCAAAGGGCTGTTTGCTTCCTGAATACCAGTTTTTAGCCTCCTGCAGCCCCTGTCCAAGTGGGCCCAGGCAGGCAGCAGTTCCTACCTGGCTCCACCGTGGCTGCTGAGCCCTTCGTGCAGATGAGGAGCTGGGGTGGGGTGGGGGCAGAGCTCGCCCTTGCGTTGGCCCAGCCAACCTGATCTGAGGGCGTGTGTCCCACTGCACTGGCCACCAGGGGGCACAGAAGAGCCATCCAGCTGCCTTGGGTTCTCAGCACCCTACTTTTCCTAAGAAGGGGTGGGCTGTGCCACTGGGATGCCCCAAATCTATGCAGCCGTCAAGGTTCTGTTTCTCCTATTATGAGAATGTCCTCCCACCTGCTCCTAGGGGAGCATTAGAGAGCTGGGCTGGGGGCCTGCGAGCACACGGCCTAGTGTGGCCATCCGCTGCTCCTGGCTGTCCCGGGCCAGGTCTGGGAACAGCCCTGTCCCCCAGCCAGGCTGACCTTGTTTGCTTCCCACACTGGCTCCAGGGCCTGCCTTGTGCATGCCAGGGTGTGTCCTGCTGTACCCCTGTCATTATCAGTGTCCAGGCCTGGGTCTGAGCCCAGGAGATGTGGGTGACTTTCCGCCCTTTACCCTTTGGGTGCGTGGCATGGACTGGCTCCCGATTTTCAAAGGTCTTGATGACTCCAGCAAGTTTTCCACACAGTGGTAGGCAGATTGCTTTTCATGTTTGCTGCTCAATGGGGTGATGCCATGGCTACAGCCTCAGCGATGTAGGGCGGCAGGGCACTCGCTGGCTGTGTGTGGCCGTGTGTGTACACACATGTTCTTGCCCATGTGCAGCACTTCACATCCCAAGCCATGCTGACCTAGAAATGAAAATGGGGCCAAGGGAGAAATTCAGAACACAATAAAGAAGGGGAGAAAATTGTGTAGCCACACCTCTACAAAGCAAGTCCAACCAAGTAGGTCATCTTTACTTTATCATTTAGAAAAAGACAATAAAGAATATACCTAAATTCAGCATTCAAGTTAAGAGTATAGAAAAGGAATACATAGCCCACTAGAAAGGAGAAAAAGACAAAATGCAGGAATAAGTTAGAAAAAAGTAGAAATGATTTTGCAAAAGCTGGTGCTTTGGAAAGTTGGCCCCATCGAGAGAAGCAGCCGCGCTCGGCCTTCCCTGGCCTCACGGAGATGTGCCAGGGGCATGAGTATGTATGTCCTGGTGGGATTTCTGGTTACTAAACTTTCTTCTTCTTTCCAGGCCGGTAAGGGGCACGTGCCAGGGGTGGAGGTTGGGGCAGGGGCATGAAGTTACCTTCCCTTACATGACAAAGGATTAAGTCTGAACAGTGACTTTTCTGTTTCCACAATATGTGCTATTGACTTCTTTCTCATGGGTCTTGCTGTGACTTTTCTTTCTGGGACTTTTCTGTCCTCGGCCCAGAAGAGAGGTCGAGGTGGGGACTCTGACCTGGAGCCTATAGACAGCTGGCTCATAACCCAAGGAATGGTGAGGAGTCACCAGCCCAGCTGAGCCCGCGGTCTACCCAGCCCCTGTCCTGTGTTACAGCCTACGCCTTCCTCTTGCCACCTGCTGAGCCCTCGTGAATCAGACAGTACAAGGCCATGCTCTCTCTTTCTGACAGGGGTGCCAAATTTCCCCTCGTGTTTTTGTATAATCTCCTTAAGCCACAGACTTCCAGTCCCAGAAACACCTTCTCTGATTTTCTGCTGAGGTCCATGCCCCTGGGCCGTAAGTGTCTGGGACATTAGCAGGGACGAGGGGAGGGTATTTTCCTTCCTTTTACTGTCTCTGGGGCTCTCGGCAGTATTCACTTTTCCAGGATGAGCACAAATCACTGTGGCTTTTGCTTGGGAGGGGACAGTTCTAAGGGAACAGATTCAAAGTATCTGACCAGTCAGAAAATCCGTCCAGCCCAGTGCCTGTGGATTTGGCAGTCCTCGGCTTGATGGGTTTTTATAGTATGGTGACTTGTGTCCACTAAGTCCCCCCAAAGGATTTGAGGCCTCTTAAAGAAATACACAAACACGGTAGGAACAGAATATAAAGAAGACACAGCCGGGGAGTTCGTTGTCATACATGCAGTTAGTTCTCATGCAGCAGAGCTTTTCTGGCACAGAGACCTGGGCAGGTCTCTCCTGCCTTGTCTGTTCAGGTGGCCTGAGCCTGGTGCATGGAGAGAGGGTGACCTCATCCCAGGCCACATGCCTTGGGGTGACCATTTCACCTATAACAGAGCCCAAAGCTCTGTGTGGTGGGGCCCGAGCTGGAGAGAATGCAGGGAAAGAAAGATGATGAAAGCAGTGGAAATGCAGGCTTCTCCCTCCAGGTGGGGTGGGGTGGGGGGCGCCTAACTGCCCCCTTTGTGCTGTGCCAGGCTGTGGCCAGGGGTGGGGCCAGCAGATCCCAGACTGCAGGCAGCACAGGCGCCACCTGCTTGTGAGCAAGGACGTGGGCCAGGCAGGACTGCCCAGAACCATGGGAGTGAGGGGCGTCTGCTGGCCACACAGTCTGGGCTGGTGCCCTCTGCACAGCCACGCTCTCAGGCGGGACAGGTCTCCCCCGACCTGTCACTGCAGCGGTACACTCCTGATCTGGGTGCAAAGGTAGTCATTCCTGGCCTGGGCCCTCATTTGCTTCTTTGGGGACAGGCTGGCTCCTGGAGACCACGTCCACTCCACTGTCCACATTGGGAAGATCCAGCCTGTGTGCCCTTGTGCCTATTCATCCTGCAAAAAAGGATACTGCCCACACAACTACCCTGAGTGTGGCCTTGGCAGCTGGTGGTGGCGCCTGCCTCTGCCCACACAGGCTGCCTCTTTACTGCCCTGGCCCCACATAGAGCTCCTGTCTCTAATTCCCAGAAACAAACTCAACTAACAGCTAACCTGGTGTCTCGCCCGCCTGACTGCAGTTTCTTTTCTTTACAACAACGTACATTAATTGCTTTGCCTTACTTCCCATAGTGTAGAAACTGTGAGTCTGTCCAAACCTCCCAAGTACAAATTCTTTACTTGGAAACTTTTTGTACTATGAGTGAGACCAAAGGTGTTCCAGGGGTGGGGAACCTCCAGATCCCCAAGTGTGGCCCCTCAACTGTATCCAAACTTCACAGAACAAATCCTTTTATTAAAAGGATTTGTTCTGTAAAATTTGGATTCAGTCAAAGGGCCGCACTCAAGGCTCCAGGAGGCCACGTGTGGCCCCGAGGCCGCAGGTTCCCCAGCCTCGCTGGGGTGCTGGTTGAAGTGTGGGGAGTGTTTCACAGCTTCTCTGGAAATAGCACACCTGAGCTGCAGAAACTGCACCTGGTGCATTGAAAACTGGATGGCTCGGTTTCCTTGTGGACGTGGGCTGTGGGAAGCTGCAAAGGAGCGTCCCATGGGGCCTTACTCTCCTGGGCCTTCAGGTATATGAATGTCCAACACAAAAGTTAACTAACAACACCAGGGTCATTACTAGTTGAAGAGAAATGAGATCTGTCATGAGCCAGCGCCCAGTGCTCCTGTGCCCTCCCGCCCCAGCCTCTCCAGCTCAAGGTCCTTTCGCCTCTCCTGGCTGATGACCAGCTAGGGGTGTCTCCCTCACACAGGGTACAGCCAGGAAGATATCCTGTTGTCAAAACAAGAACAGAAGTAGGTTAGTAAAAAGAGTTTGCTGCTGTCAAAACCCAGGCTTGGGCTTGAAGGGAGAGACCCCTACTCAGCCCTGGAGGCTCTTAAGCCCCTCCCACTCAGGACAGATGATCAGTATCCCTGGGAGGACCAGTCACACCTCTCCCCCTGGGCAGGCGACCCTCCTGGTCCCCGAGGCAGAGCTGCCCCTGCCTGCAGTTCCAAGTGAGAGTCAGCCGACAGCAGGATGCAGGACGACTCACCCAGCGCGCAGATCAAAACCTGCTGATTCTGACATCCGAGATGCCTACTTCTCTCTGGACGCTGACGATGGGCAGGGCTGGTCTAACCATTGCCGCAGCTGAGCCAGCCAGGCCTGCCTGCTGCCTTCAGAGGGGCTGAGCATCAGGCGTCCATCTCTGTTGGAGGGTGTTTAGTGCTAGCTTCCTTTCTTTTTCTCTCTTTATATCTCTCCTTCCTTTCTGTCTCCCTCCTCCAACTTACACTCTTCTGCAGACCCCTTGGACCAGCCTTCAGCTGGGATCATTGCCCAAGAAGATGCTAAAACCATGGCACATCAGAGCCGATAGTCTTCTTAGGGATCTGCTGGGCCAGCCCTTTGTTTGAGATGAGGGTGCTGAGGCCTCCCGGAGGCCTGGTGACTCGCCCAAAGCCACAGGGCAGAGACGGGGTCCCCTGAGACTCACTGCAGTGCCCCCTTCTCCAGCCCAGGCCCCTCTGCCATCAGCCTGGAGAAGGGAGTCTCCTCTTCCCCTCAGCACTTCTCCAGTTCATATTGGCATAGCAGTGCACATGTGTAGTCTGTGTCTGATAGCACCTACATTATTAGCGTGAACTTTGCCCGGTTATAATACTCACAAGGCATTTATTTGCCAGGGCAGGAGGTCTAAATCGCTAAGGTTTTATGTCTGGCCACAAGACAGTGAACCCCTGCCTTACATTGTGTAAGCCTCACTGTTAACCAACACCCTTCTCCACAGCGGTTCCCGCCCTGAGGCCAAGTGCCTTTCATGCTGAAACGAGTCAGTTCCAATAATTTCTGACATCCCTGGGTTTGGGAATTAGAAAACAGAAGCCCAGCCTGGAAGTGAAGGGATTCTGAGTCATGAGCGTTAGGAGCTAAATACAACCTGGCAGTCACCCTGTTGCACAGAGGAGGAGACCAAGGCCAAGTGCTGCCCTGCACCTCTCCTGCTTCTTCACCCAGATCTCTGCGGCTTCTTAGGACGGAGGAAGGTGGGAACTGTCCGGTGAAGAAACTGGGGTGAGAGAGAAGCGCCTCGCCCCAGGTCTGGCTGCCAGTGAGCGCGGGGCCCAGGGAGCCTCCCCCCACCCGGGGCTGCCCTCCTCAGCCTGCCCCCGGGCTTGGGCTGGAGGACGCCTTTCCATAAACATACTACTTATTTGGTAAAACCTAGAAGAGGGAAGAAAAGGGTTCCCGTGATCCAGCTTTTGGGGAATTTTTTTGAGGGGATGGGTTTCTCACATATCACTGTTTATTTTCTGAGCATGCTGGCTCTCAAGATTAATCTTCAAAGAAAATTGGAACATGATCCCAGGCCTCAAGGGATTTATTTTTTAACAGTAACAAAACAATTACAATGGAAATCTGAAGTTTAAGGCCCAGGACCCCTTAATGGCTTTTTTTCAAGCCTTTGCAACACATTGAAAAGCTTAGGCTCTCTGATCACATTTTCTCCTGAGTGGATGGAAGCTGAACAGGTGTAGAAAAAGGGCCAGTGTGCACTCTAACAGCTGCTGTGGGGTTTATTTGCTCTTTGGAGACGCAGCTGACTTTCTAAGCTTCAGTTCTGGGGACTTAGCGTGACACACATCCTCCCAGAGGCCAAGCATTCTGACTTACAGGCACCAAGATCATGAAAATTGGCATCCCCTGTTCCAGGAGCGTGTCAAGGCAGAAGGCCTGCCAGCAAGTGCGAAATAGCAGATCGCACCCTGCTTGTGTCTGGTCAGGAGAAAGTCAACACCTGCTTTTGTCGACTAGTGATGGGCAAGGTGGTGCCCACTTCAGGCACTGTTAGCGCATCCACTGGACACTTGAACCCCCTCCCCGAGTGAGTGATCATATGCTCTTTGTCCCTAGGAGTCACGTCAGCATGATAAGGACTCACTGATATTTTTTCGATTCAACATTCTTAAGTCCCCAGTAAGTCAAGGAGATAAAACGCCAACATAGACAGGCTCTTCCTAATCTGATCATGGCAGGCTTGAGCCTTTCTGAAAAACGTGGGCCGCCCATGTTGGGTCTGAAGTTAGGGCACAGAGCACATTCCTCAGAGTGAGGGAGGGAAGCGCTCTGGTGGCCCGGCAGACACCTGCTCAGCCTGCTCAGATTCCACCTGCCAGCGGCAGCAGCGGGTGTCAACCCCCAGGACTGGAGTTGTCACATCAGGGCTGGTGATATGCATTCTTTGTTCTTTCCCTTTGTGAAGGTCATGTTATTTTTTACATTTGGTAAATGCTGAGGCAGTCCTCTTACTGCTTAGTTTAACTTTATTTTTACCTTAGATCACACTGGGGTGAATCCAGGTATAGGCACAGTGCTGGCATTTTTTTCTAGAAATAGTGGGCTTGGCCGGGTGCGGTGGCTCACGCCTGTAATCCTAGCACTCTGGGAGGCCGAGACGGGTGGATCGTTTGAGCTCAGGAGTTCAAGACCAGCCTGAGCAAGAGTGAAACCTTGTCTCTACTAAAAAGAAATAGAAAGAAATCAGCTGGACAACTAAAAATATATTTAAAAAATTAGCCGGGCATGGTGGTGCATGCCTGTAGTCCCAGCTACTCGGGAGGCTGAGGCAGGAGGATCGCTTGAGCCCAGGAGTTTGAGGTTGCTGTGAGCTAGGCTGACACCACGGCACTCTAGCCTGGGCAACAGAGTGAGACTCTGTCTCAAAAAAAAAAAAAAAAAGAAAGAAATAGTGGGCTTGCAAGTGAGCCCCCAGAAGGTAGCTCCCAGACCCAGAGTAGGTGAGGGGGCAGGTCACCTGGATCAAGGGCCATCACCCCACTTCTCCAGGCTGGGAGCCAACATTCTGTCAATATGGCTTCTAGGGGATTAAAGGTTACCTCTACTTATCATGTCACATCTAACAGCAACTTTAATATTGTTAGCCACATGCATTTTTCAGAATCTCTGGCCACAAGGCCCCTGGCACAGGGGCCCAGGTGTGGCAACTGCCCAGGCACCCATGAGGTGCATCTTCATTTGTGTGGGGCCCAGTCACGCCCCTGGCTCCCTGGCTGCTGCTCCCCATTCTCAGCTGAACTTCTTTTCTTTGACTGCTGTGGCACAGACACCACAGAAAGCTGGGAAGAAAGGACCAGACTAAAGGAAGCTGTTGCATTCGGGGCTGCTTCATGATTCTTTCCCCCTAAAGAGACACAGAGGCGACTGAAGCCTCACAGTCCCTTTTGTCATCAAAGCCCTCAATTTTACTGTGTTTCTGCTGGTGGTTAAATGCGCCTGCCTCTGTCCCCTGAGCCACACCCAGGCTGGCGGAGCACGTGCCTCCCGGGTGCCTCTCAGAAACGCACCAGGACACATTTCGAAATACCCCCAACGTCTCCCAGGGCTGGCGCTGCCCTGACCGCCTGAGCACCTGCACCCTGCTCTGGGCAGCTGCCACTCAGCCTCCCTGGCACGTCAGGGGCCCACTCTCGGCTCCTCCAGTCACCCGCTGGGCAGTCAGCACTCCTCGCGCTGTGCCGGTTGATGAGTTCAGAGTGAGGCTGTAGGACAGGGCCTTCCTAGGTGAGAGGGGGCTGTGCAGCCGTGAGGGCCGACACACGTAGTCAAAAAGTTCTCCATTTCAAGAACTCGTACTGCCGCCTTCCTGCTGCCCGCCCTGCCGGGCAGCTGCTTCTTATAATTTGCTCCCCATTGCTTTCCTCACCTGCCATTTCACATGTGGCTGCCCTGTGTTGCCTGTGCGTGCCGTGCCAGTCGTGTTTTTTGCTCTGTGTACATTTTGGTTTCGTTTGGGGTTGCTTTTGACGATTTCCTTTGTTCCGGTGTTCTGTCTCCCTCGCCTGGCTGTGCGGGGCTGCCTGGCCCACCGCTTGCCGCCTCCATAGATCCCCGTTGCGCAGCCCTCTGTCATGGACGACATTGAGGTGTGGCTCAGGATGGACCTGGTGAGACTCGACTTTTATATCTCATGTGGGGTGTGGAGAAGCAGAGGCTCTTCTGAGGACAGGCCTCAGGGGACACAGCCCCCATCCAGGGTTGGTGGAGAGGGAGGTGCAGGGCAGGCCCAGCGTCTGCGACCGCCAGCTCGCCACAGCCCACCTGCCGCCCCAGCGCTCGGCCACGGTGCGGTGCCGGGGTGACTCCCAGGCCCCGTGGCCAGCCGTGGTGGCGAGGCGTCCCGCACCCACACAGCCCTGCCGGACACCAGCCCAGGGAGGTGGAGCTGGGGTGTGAATCTAGCTCCAGCAGCTCCAGAACACACATTGGCCTTCCCCGCAGGTTCTTTTCCATTTCAGGGGTGTGTGTGTGCCTTTTTGGGGGGAGGGTTTTTTTTGTTTTCATTTCTTTTTTTTTTTTTAATGTGAAATATATACACAGTGGTTTTGTTTTTAATTCACTGTCATTCCCCCTGCCTGATTTTTGATTCAAAACAACCCCTGGCTGGGTATAATCCCAGCACTTTGGAAGGCTGAGGAGGGAGGATTGCTTGAGGCCAGGAGTTTGAGACTAGCCTGGGCAACTGCCAGAGCTGGTCTGTGGAAAAAATTAAAAATTAGCTAGGCGTGGTGGTGCATACCTGTAGTTCTAGCTACTTGGGAGGCTGAGGCAGGAGGATCATTTGAGCCCAAGAGTTTGAGGTTGCAGTGCACTATGGTGATGCCACTGCACTCCAGCCTGGGTGACAGAGTGAGACCCTGTTTCAAAAAAAAAAAAAAGAACCCCTGCCCAAAAGACCACTGTAGACCACGGTCTCCATCCTAAGAGATGGGGCAAGAAGATGAGGATATTATGCATCTGAAACCAGCAGCAGGTCCTGAGAAAGGAGAGCTGGTCCCTCCCTGTGTTTCTTTCTTTCTTTCTTTCTTTCTTTTTTTTTTTGTTTTTTTGAGATAGTCTTGCTCTGTTGCTGGGGCTAGAGTGCCGTGGTGTCAACCTAGCTCACAGCAACCTCAAACTCCTGGGCTCAAGCAATCCTTCTGCCTCAGCCTTCCACGTAGCTGGGACTACAGGTGCTCACCACTATACCCAGCTAATTTTTTTCTATTTTTGATAGAGACGGGGTCTCATTCTTGCCCAGGCTCGTCTCGAACTCCCGAGCTCAAGCGATCCTCCTGCCTCAGCCTCCCAGAGTGCTAGGATTACAGGCGTGAGCCACTGCGCCAGCCTCCTCCCTGTGTTTCTTACAAAACACTTTCACTTAGCTGCCTGGCGGGGGGACAGAGTGGGGGTTATTGGCCAGTGGCTGATGAAGGCGTGCACCTGGGAGGGGAAGTGGCTTGCCCAGGGACATGGGCTAGCTGGATCCTCCCCCAGACCTGGAGACACTTCATCTCTTGCTCCTAGCTGCCTCCTCTTCAGGGGGCCCTGTCCCCAGAGCAGAGTAGCCTCTTGAGTTCTTTAACCATAGGGTCAGCCTGGCTTTCTGTGGGACGGTGACTTGGCCACCTCCCACACTAGCACAGCAGGCCTCAGGTCAGGGCCTCTTACTGCTCTGGGCCTCCTCCCTGGAAGGCCAGGCTTTCCAAGGACACTCATTGCCAAGGGAAGCAGCCACCCAGGTATCAGGAGAGGAAGGAAACATCCCATGATATCCTTCCTAAGGGGGTGCCTTGAAAAGAAATAGTTTCTGTCACAGAAGACAAGCAAGAAGGGCCAGGGTCCTCACCTTCTAAGGGGGTACCCCAAGGTCAAGACAGGGAAGGGACTTGTCCAGCAAGTCTACACAGTAGGTCAGTGGCAGAGCCAGGAAAGAACCCAGGTCTCCTAGACCAGCCTGGGGCCTTGTCATTTCCCCATCCTGCCCCTTCCCAGTGAGGCCCCTGCACGCACCACTCTTCCCCAGTGCCTGGGCAGCTCCATGAGCTCAAGAAACTGCTGCATTCTCTGAACAAGATCAAGTCTGATCCACTTTATAAGAATGCACAGAGCCTCGGTAGCTCCTTCCAGAGCCAGCAGCAGGTGACAGGATCTGGGCTACAGGAGGAGGCTGGTGCAGCTCCCGGGAGGCCACAGGACATGGCTTCTGGAGGGACAGCCTCACTGCCACAGCACCTACTGGGTGCCAGGCTCTGTGCCATGGGCTTCATGGCCCTGGTCTATCCAGGCCTCCTGCTGTTTCCAGCTTTGGTAGGACAGTGTCTTCCCAGAACCCCTGTGGCTGGCCGCAAGTGGGCACTGTGCAGTGAAGCACACGCAGCGACCCTGGCTGTGCCTCGGCTGAGCCTACTTGTGGCCGCCCCTCTGCGCTTCTCCCCAGAGCCTCGAGAGCACTGGGCCAGGGGTCCTGCCCTCTGCAGCCCAGGCTGGAGAACCAGCCCCCACTGATTTTGGACTTTTTCTTTCTGGCCCTTCTGGAGGAGCAAAATCTAGAACCTATTTGGGTTTTTTTGTTTGTTTGTGTGTTTTTGCTTTTGTTTTTTAAAAACAAAATATCTGTTTCTCCAATAAGAAGAGCAGTGCTTGCTATTACAAAGATCTAGAAACAGAAATAAATAGGAAATTTTGCTCTGGCTGCCATGGGCAGTGCCACCCTGGGGTGGCCAAGGGTGGGCAGCGTTGGCTGGGCAGGTGGGGCGGGGACCAGTGCAGTAATGCCGCTCTCTCTGCTCCTCCCACAGAAGGGCGACGACCTGGAGGAGGGCGTCACGAGTGAAGGTATGGCCTGGCTGATGGCCTTGTAGCGCCCCCTTTGCTGCTCCCACCCAAGGCTGTGCAGGGACCAGCCCGGATCACCATGAAGCCCCTGCTGCCAAAGCATCTACATGTCAGGCCCTGAGCCACAGGCTTCACGGGTGGCTCAGTCCCACCCAGGCCTCGTGCTGATATGGGGTGTCATTTCTCTCATCTTGCTTACTAGGAAACGGAGGTTAGAACATGTGACTTTCAGAAGGTCACAGAGCTAGTGAACAGTAGGCACAGATTGCCATCTGGGTCCCGAGCCCTGGATGCTTAGTCCCGGTCAGACGCGTGTGGCACAGTTCACAGGGTGTACAGGGCGCCGAGGGTGGCTGAGCCCGATGGAGGGGCCTCCCCGGGCCTCAGCTGATGGTCGAGTGGGAGCAGCGGGGGCTTAGTTCTCCCACGCAGACCCCCACGTCCCACCTCCCCGGCTCCTCACGTTTGCCTCCCCAGCTCCTGCTGCCCCTCTGCCCTCCCAGCCCGTCAGACCCACAGTGGCCGGCTGCTCCGCAGGCAGGGAACCGCCAGAGGCCCAGGCGCTCTAGTGCTGGTGCCCATGTGGGCGTGGAGCGGCCCTCTCCCCCACCTCCTTCCTCAGCGTCTCTGCAGTCTCTCCCTTTGGCGGGAGAGGGTGGGGTAGGTGGGATGGGCCCTGCCAGGTCAGTTAGGAACTCACTCCTCCTGGAAAATGGACAAACCTCCAGGTGGGCAGTGCAGCAGGTGCGGCAGGTGCTCTGCGCCCTGTTTTCCAGAGCCTTTCCCTGCAGGCCTTTGGCTGGGCACAGCTGGAACCCTCTCCCCCACACTGCCCACCACCAGCCCTGGAGGTACGGAGGAGGAAACAGCCTGGTCCGTAGGCAGCACCCCTGGCTCTGGCTGGCTGCTGGCCCTGCCACCCCTGCCTTCCCCCTGCTGGGTGGTACAGGCCGGAGCTGGGAGGGGTAGGGGCTCGTGCTGGGGTGACCCCACCAATCCTGGCCCTTGCCTTGGTTTGTGTTGCAGAGTTCGATAAATTCCTTGAAGAAAGAGCCAAAGCTGCTGAAATGGTTCCTGACCTCCCCTCACCCCCAGTGGAGGCTCCCGCCCCAGCCTCAAACCCTCCTGGCCAGAAGAAGCCGGAGCGGTCGGAGGATGCCCTCTTCGCCCTGTGAGCGGCTCTGTGGTTTGCCTCCCCAGATGGCGGGTCACCACCCGCTCGCTATGGACACCAGGCACTGGCAACTCCTCCCATTCCCAGCCCCCATGCGGCCTGCACACCTGTGTCTCCATGGAAATGCCACCGTGTCTGCTCCCACTAGTCAGGATCAGCTTCAGCCACCTTTTTCCCTCTGGGTGGTGGGACAGCTGCAGCCAGAGGCCCCCCCTCCCCTCACGGGCCCCCTCTGCCCAGGTTTCCTCCCAGGAAGAGTGGGCAGAGTGGCCCAGCCCCAGGCAGGGCAGCCCCTTAGCACTGTTTCCTGAGCAGACCTGGACCATCTTTCCTCCAGCCACCCACCCACCCACACAGAAGGGGCGGCCCTGGCCCCCTCTGCGTGCCCCACCTCCACCTGGCACGCCTGCCCTCCCGTGCCCCTCTCTTCCAGGAGGGGCTTTGTGCTGCTGCCTGTGGAAGAACAGGGCATAGCTGCACCCACAGGCCTGGTCTCCTCCTGGGACTGTGTGTCATCTTGTGGCACGTGGTGTGGCAGTACTTTAGAAGGCTCTGTGGGTCCCCACAGGGGGTTGTTTTACCTTCTCGACCCTCTCCATCACTCAGCTGCTAGCCCAAGCCCACGCATGAGCTGGCTCAGCAGGCTCCCCGCGTGGGGAAGGGCCACAGGTGGTTGGGAGGCAGCAGGGATGCTGCCGAGATAGCACCACCGTTCCCGCCTGCCCCAGCACACCCTGCATGTTCACACACCAACTGGCCCTGGTTTGTGGAGAGGCTTGCTCGGGGAGGCATGTCTGGGAAAGTGTCATGGGTTTGTGAGCTGCCACACTCAAGGCTTTGGCCTGGCCTGTGGTAGCCTCACACCGCTACCTCCAGGGCCCAGCAGCAGACAGCTTTGCACCGTGCTTGGAGGTTCCAAATGACTGAGTGGCCAGAGTGACACTAAGACCGCTGCACTGCTTCTTGGTATGGGCCTTGTCCTCCTCCCACAGACTGTCCTGACAGCCTGACCTCCTCCCACCTCAGATGTCCCCTGGCCACCAATTTGCACCCTCTCCCCAAGCCAACCTTGAAGGCTGACAGAGCCAGGGGCTGAGCAGATGGAGGCCGGTGACACCTGTTCCCATCCTGTGTCCTCGTTGGTATGATCAGCCCGTTCCACCTGGCAAGATGGCCTAGATGCTGCAGTGGTCACTGCCAGAGCACTAGCCCAAGCAGGGAAAAAGGGCTGGGCGTCACCTGAGCAGAGGCCAGTGACGGGGTCTCTGGGGAGCATTTAGGATAGAGACTGCAGCCAGGGGCCATGCCGAGCACCAACAGTTCCAATAGGGAGTGGGGTGCTGCCCGACCCAGAAGCCCGTGCCCAGTCTAGCACCCCTCCAGTTTCCTCCAACAGGGGGCCTGCGGTCTGGCTGGGGGCCCATCTGGCAGGACCAGCTGGGGATGTCACACTCCAGTTCCTCAGAGGATGCCCAGGAAGCTCCTCCCCAGAGCCTGGCCAGCCTGATTCCAGCCCTGCCCTGTCTAGCAGCACGTGCCACAGCCGCCACCTCAGCTCTCCGACTCAGCCTGTGCCTCTCTCAGCGTTTCTCAAAAGCAGAGCCCCCTGAGGCCACCTTGGCTGTTGAGACTTGTGAAGACAGCTGGCTTGACTCGAGCTGCAGAGAAGGTGGCTGGAATGGCCTAGGTGTACCCAGAGACCCCAGCCCTTCAGCACAGTCTCTGTGAGGGCTAGAGTCAAGCCTGTGGCAGTGGGCAGTGGGACCTCGGGCAGTCAGACTGCCGCAGCCCCAGCCCCAGAGCACCAGGCCCAGTGCCCTGTGAGGGCAGAGCGCGCCTCCCTGCCTGGGCAAAGGGAGGTCCTGCAGGCCAGGAGCCTGCAGGCTCTGAGAGTGAGAGGGGCTCCTGCAGGGCATGAAGCTGAGGCAGGTGCCCGCCTGGGAGCCCCAGCACAGCTGTTCCTAGTACCCATCCCAGAGCTGCCCCACCCCTGCGCCGACTGCTGCTGGTGGGCCAGGCGCAGCTTGGAGAAGCCTGCCTGCCCTGTGGGCAGCAGGTGGTGGTGGAGTCGTGGGCTGGCAGGAGGCCACTGGCCATGCAGACCTATCTCCTGCCTTCCCAGTCTGGAGCCACCCTCCTGGTGCCTTTCAAGCACCTGCTGCCACCTCCCGTCCAGACAGCTGCCCCACCCCATAGGCTGAGGGGATGGGCTCTTGAGGAAGCAAGTACCACCCAGGTGCCCAGGAGGGAGTTCCGCTCAGCCCTGGTGGGATGTGCTGTCCTGAGGCCCCTGCCCCCGTATCTAGGAGCACAATCCTCAGGCCACCTGGTTAGGGAAGAGAGCAGAGCCCTGGCAGGAAAGCTGGACCTTCCCAGGCCACCAGCCTCCCACAAGTGTTAGAAATCACAGATACAGTATGTACTTAATTACACTAAATTATTGCTGAGATTCCTCGTAAGCACTAATTATACCTGATTATAGGTTAAAATATTTATTTTGTCAAAATATTTTCTTGGGAATGTGTTTAACCTTTTCTGTGTTCATTGTGTGCTGAGATGTGGAGACTACCCATTGCCTGCTGCCTACCTGTTTGGCCAGGGGGCGGCAGCGAATGGCACGTGTGCAGTTTGCCCCCAGGCACGGTGGTCCCTGTCCAGGAGCCCCCAGACAACCGAGCAGGCGCACTGTGGCCAGGCTGAAAGAACGACCAGCTTGATTATCAGTGTGCACAGGACAAGGGGTTTTGAAGCCAAAAGGGGCTGTTGCTGGCCTGGGCCAGAGGGAAAGGTGACCGTCTGTCTGTCCTCCTGTCTTTCTGTCTGTCAGCCCCTTTGTGAGTGACCGTGCCTTGGCTCACTGCACTTCCCTCCTCACCCAGTGGTCTCAGGGCCTGTGCGGTCACTCCGCTGCTCTGGAGAAGAGAACCCAGCACCCTGGCAGTCATCCTCAAGGCCCCGGCCAGGAGAGTGGGGGTGAGGGCTCTGAGGACCCAGTGCCAGCAGGTGCTGGCAGGGCAGACTGCTGCCGGACACTACACCCCCACCCTTGGCCCCCACACGTACACCTCTCAGTTGGGCCCAGCCTTCTGGATGGTCCAGTGGGGCCAGGCCAGCCCCTGGATGGCTTGGAGGAGCACTCGCTCGTGCCTGGCCTCAGCCCCTGGCGCTGCCAGGTGGCCCCCGGGAGCCTCTCCACAGTCTGCTGTTGGGACAGCTGGCTGGGTTTACAGCCAGCCTTCTCCAGCCACAGAGAAGTGTGTGTCTAGCTCAAAGACACTCCCTGTAGGCCCTGCGGTGCCCTCCTCCCCCAGCACCCGTTTCCGGCCCTTCCTGTCTGTGGGTCCAAACCTCCCCTGTAGCCACCGGCCCCCAGCAGCAGTCGTCAACCCCTAAGTCAGAACCGCTGCTCTCTGCACAAACCTCCAGGCTCCCCTGGAGAGGGGAGTGGACATTTATTTCCTAAAGTTTGCACTTAATTTGTGAGGGTTCTCAGGATTGTTGGAGGCTATTAAAAAGAAGAATGTGTTGAGTTCATTGTCCACTTGTCCCAGAAGTCTGGTGTTCTTGTCACTGTCATGTGTTTCTATGGGCAGAGCTGGTTCTGGAGGGCGGGTCAGTGCACACGAGGCTCAGAGCAACACTGGAGCATCCACCCACCCCACTGGCCCTCCTTCCAGATACCACCTCTCTAGTTTGGGTTCTTGCATGTAAAATACTCCACAATAAATAAATAATTGAACAAACTGTTCCTGTGTGATCTTTGTCGAGTCACCTGTGACAGTCTGAAGGGTCTGCCAGGTCTAACCACCTGCCTTTAAGCAGGGGCTGCCATGGGGACCCTCGCTCCACCCCTTCCCCACCACCCGAGATGTCCCAACAGCCCCTCGCCTGGCCAGGAAAACCTCTGGCACGGCCTAGGTTGGGGCATCAGTGGTGGCAGCTGCAAGCCTGCCACACCTGTCTGAGAGCTCTAGGACCAGACCTCTTCCTGTGTCTCGTCCCAGGGCCCAGGCAGGCAGGGGCAGGCCACTCACCCATGCCCCGAGCACCAAGGCTTTGAGCAAGCAGACCTGAGCCACGCTGACCACCCTCAGCCCCACTCCCACCCCCCGCCCCCTGCTGGGCTCCCACAGGATGGCCGGGCGTCAGCACCTTCTGCAGAGCCCGTCCTGGGCACCGAACTTGAGAACTGCTGCTCCAAGCCAGGTAGACTCTCCCCCTGCTTTCTTTGGTAACAGGTTTATTGAGATATAATTTGCATAGCATACAATTTGCCCATTTAAAATGTATAATCAGGTTTTAGTATACTCACAGAGTTGAGCAACCATCACCATAGTCAATTTTATTAATAGAACATTTTCATCCCCCCAAAAGAGACCCATCTCCTCCTATCCCCCCCAGCCCACTCTCCGCCTTTTTAAAAGTCTTCTCTCCCGTCTCCTCCTGGGCTAGGTGGGCGCCTGCAGCTCTTGCTGGGAGGCAGCTGTCCTGGGAGGCAGGGCCCTGGCAGGCCTAGAGGCGTAGGGGTCCTGAAGGGTGGATTGTGGGAGCCTGCAATACCTGTGCCTTTTCCAGGTGGCTTGGGGAGCCTGAGAGTCCTTTAGTCCCTTTGCCTCCTGGGGCTTGAGGGTGGCCCTCAAGTTGGGTGGACTCGTCATAACCCAGTGAACTTGGACTAAGCATCAAGACATCTGCCCAGCCTCTCACCGTGCGGGTGAAGACACTGAGGACTGTAGCTTGCCTAAGGCTGCACAGGAGCAGCAGCAGAGCCAGCAGCACCGGGACCCAGAGCTGGGCCTCCCAGACCAGGGCCATGGGGGAGCAGGCAGGAAAGATGCCCCCCACCCTGAACACCAGCCCTTCTGGGAGGGTGGCTCAGGATGGGGCTCCCCTACCTGCTGATGGGAGGCAGGCAGGTCCATGGCAGGGGCCACGCTGGGACCACCACCATCACCAGCGCAAGCCAGAAGTGGCAGCACCCAGATCCCTTGGGCCAGTTGCCTCCCTGGGCTCCAGGGAGCTCTGCAGAGGCCTTTCCTATTTCTGGCCAGAGTGACATAGAGGCCCCCACACCAGGGGGAGTAGGGGAGTGGGCTTCTGAAGTGGGGGAGGCCTGCAACCCCAGGTCCCTTTGAACAGACAGTATGGACCTTGAGCTCATTCTGTGCCCTAGCCCTGTGCCAGGCACTGTGGGCACTGAAAGAGGCCTGAGCTGTGTCCCTGCCCTGTGGAGAGTAGGCTGGTCCCAGACAACACCATGGACTCTCCAGGACACCTGGTCTGCTTGTGCTTTTAGTTGATGTTCCCGAGAGCCTGCTGTGTGCCAGGTGGGTGCCGGAGGGAAGGGGTAGGGCTGCTCTGGTCCTGCTCCTGGGGAGCTTGGAGCCTGGTGGTATTTCCAGAATCAAGGACACTCTGCAGCCAGTAAGTGCTGGAACCCTCTTCCAGGCCTGCAGTGAGGGAGGCTCTGAGCAAGTAGCCAAGCCCCAGAGCTCTCAACCTGGGAGCAGCTGCAGTGGGTAGTCCCACCACAGGGCAAGGGAGGTTGGTCATGCAACTCTGACTCAACTGACTTGCCTCCTGGCAGGGACCTCAAGATCCCTCAAGGACATTTGCCAAAGTGCATTTCCCAATGTATTAATAGCTGTTCCTAAAAAAGGAGGGGTTCTGTAGGAAATGAAGTTTGGGAAATGCTAGAGTAAAAGTTAAGCAGCATCAGGACCTCTTTGTCCAAGATGGAGGTAGTCTGTGGCCCAAACTCCTCATTTAGAGATGGCACATTGGGCATTTTTTTGATTGTGGCAGAAACTGGTTAATCAGATAGAGGAATTTATTGGTTAATGTAACTGAAATGTCAGCTTCAGGCACAGCTGAATCCAGGTGCTTATGAATTTGGTGAGGAGTCTGCCCCTCTGTAAGTCTTGGCTCTGCTTCCCCTGGGTTGGCTCTTCCATGTGGTTGACTCCAGGCTGCTTGCAGCTCCAGGCAGACATCCTATTGGCAGAGAGAGGAGTCTCCTTCCCAATACAGTAGTTCCAGCAAAAGCCTTAGAACCCACCCTGAAAAGTCAGGCTGTTAACAGACGAAGGATGAAATCTGAGTAGACACAAATGATAGATGGTCACTGCAGTGTGGATGGACAGGGCCAGAGATGGGGGGGGGCACAACAGGGGCACAGACTTGGACAGAGACAAACTTCTGGACTTCTCTCTCAAATGCTGCCTCCTCAGCTCTTGGCTGCCTCTCATCCTTAGAACCTGAGAGGAGCTGCTCCCCACCTGCAGTCCCCTCCCCAGAAAGCTGGGAGGCCACGTGGGAACACTGTGGTCCTATTATGGCTCATGGTCCACCTGCTCACGAGTCGCCCACTGAAGCACCACTGAAGAAAGGGTCTCCTTTGGGTCCCGAAGGGGTAAGGGAGGGCAGAATCAGAGACCATGGATAGGCATGACTCACCCAGAAATTCCATCCGTTTATTTCTGAGGAGCCCCTATCAGACCTTTTGGGGGGACCCCAGAGGGGTCTGGCCAGGGCCTCTAAGCCCAGGGCCTCCACAGCCCAGGAAGCAAAATCTCTACCCTCAGCACAAGGGAGTCGTTGGAACGTTTCCGGATACCGACGGGACTCTACTGTCCGTGCCGTCTCCTCCCCACCCCCATGCCTACCTGGGGTTGCAGGCTTCATTGTAGGTGCCTAAGTCACTGTCTCACTCTGGTCTTCACTCTCCTGATCTGTCAAATGGCATCATGGGTGGTAAATCCAATTTCCCAGGAGCCTTTTTATTATTAATATATTCATTTAAAAATAAGTGATGCCAAGGAGTGTTAGGGACTGTGGAGAAAGGAGTTCACAGCCCTGGCTGAAAAGGGACAGCCATTGTCACACCCTGGGTTGCTCGACACTTCATTTTTCAAGAAAAGCCCGAAATCCAGCCCTCAGGTGTGATTTTATACGTTTTGACAATTTAAAGTCATAATCCACTTATGACTGCATTTGGCCTGTGGGGGTCAGATGATACCTGTGGTCCCCTCTCACTCTCCCTGCTACCAATGGATTCCCATTCAATTTGCACTTGGCCTCTCCCCAAACAGCCAGTTAGCCCGCAGGGAACAGGTGTCCCTTCCTTCATTCTCCATGTCTGTGAACGTCACCCCTCACTGAGTGGCAGGCTTTGGGCTTCAACCAGCTTTTTCGTGTTCACCCAGCTCTCTTGCGGAGGGCCTGTCGAGTGGCCCATCAGGAGCCTGGAGGTGCCCACCATGGTGTGCACCTCGGTGGGACAGAGCAGGCCATAGAGCCTCAGAGAGGACTGGAAAGAACTTGCCAGCTCACGGCAGAGGCCACACTGGAATCAGAGCACAAGGTTCCTCTTGGACCAGAATCATCCATGTCAACAGTCATCTGGCTCCATTTCACACAGATGGAGAAAGAGGGGTGGGGAAATCGTGCTTCTGGCTATCCCTTCCCACAGCTGGCCCCGTCGGCCACAACCTAGGCATGTCCCAGCTTAGCTCCAGCAGCAATGAAGGATAAGCAGGGCCAGGCATGGTGGCAGGGGCCTCTGGGATTAGGGAGGGGTCTCAGTAGGCACCTAGGCAATGCCGAAGGTGGCACAGCCCAGTCCTCCTGCCCAGGGCCGCCCCTCCACCCACCACTGAGCTCGGGGCACCGAGGGCACGGCTCGGCTCGGCAGGAAGAGTGGCCTGGGAAGAGGCCATGCCCGCGCTGGACACCGCCCAAAATGGCTCAGAAACCACAGAAGCTGCCTCCCAGTCTCTAAGACGCGGGGAGGAAGCGAGGAGTCGCGAACCCCATCTCCGGGTTGGCAAAACCAAGGTCGGGCAGGGGACAGGCTGGGTGACCTGGGCTGAATCCCACGCTCTGGGCGCGCCGCCTAGTCCCGACAGCGGGGGAATGCCAAGTAGCCCGCCCGGGTGCCGGGACGCGCACCTGGCCGCAGTCCCAGCCAGGTGTCTGGCCTGGGGGCTGGGCCCCACAGGCCCGAGCCGCGGCCCCTCCCCACCCCCTGGGACGCACCGGCTCGGCGCACGTGACCGAGGGCCCGGCTCCCGGGAGTTACGCGTTGACGCCGCATCACCCCACTCCGGGCCGGGCGCCCATTGGCTGCGCCGGGCCCGCGCGGGCGGGGCTTGCCTGGCTCGGCGCCCCTGCGTCCCGGCCGCTGCCCCGGCCTGCCCGGCTCCCGGACTGCCCCGGCGTGACAAAGTCGGGGCAACTGTGCTGTGAGGTCCCGGGCAAGTCCCTTCGCCTCCCCCTGCCTCAATTTCCTCTTCTCCTCATCTGTAAAATAGGATGGTTGGTAACAGCCCATCCTTCTAAGGCTGTTGGAGGAATGAATGGGTTAATACAGGAAAAGTGTTTGGCAGACTGTAAGCCCTCAATGACTGTGGACAGTGCAGGACCTGCTGGCAGGAGTCACTGTAGGCCAGGCCGGGACCCCTGCCTCCTCCTAGGCACACCAGGGTAGAGGGGCTTGTGTCCACGTTGTTTGTGTGTGCCAAGACAAGCAGGTTCCCCTGAAAAACTGGAGACCCACCCTCACCTTGAGGGTTGCCCTGGTACTCTCAGGCTGTGGAGCAAAGATGTAAAGTCTTTTCACCCATTTCTTTGGACCATGCCCCACGGGGGCTTCAACCAGGCTTCAGTTTCAACTGGCATTTTCTGGGCTGTAAGTCTCTTGTTGACCTTGATTTACCCTCTTTCCCTGTCCCCTCACTCCTGCAGTTATGGAGTACATTTTTATTGAGCTATGCTCTTTACATATGTGGTAGTCATTTAAAAAACAGTGAGGCTGGGCCGAGTGCGGTGGCTCACTCCTCTAATCCTAACACTCTGGGAGGCCGAGTGAGGCAGGAGGATCACTTGAAGTCAGGAGTTTGAGACTTGCCTGAGCAAGAGTGAGACCCTGTCTCTACTAAAAATAGAAAGAGTTAGCTGGGTATGGTGGCTTGTGTCTGTAGTCCCAGTTACTCGAGAGGCTGAGCTGGGAAGATCACTTGAGCCCAGGACTTGGAGGTTGCAGTAAGCTGGATTGGGCCACTGCACTCTAGCCCAGGCGACAGAGTGAGACTCTGTCTCAAAAAAAAAGAAGAGTGAGGAGGATCTGTTGTGATGATGACTCCAAAACACCCTACCTGCTTCTGCAGAGTAACTGCAGGAAGGAGTATTGCCATTTTACAGATCTAGTAGCTGAGAGTAAGAAAAGTGAAGTGGTTTCATGTCAGACAGCAAGCAGGTGAAAAGCTGCCTGACTCTGAAGAAAGTGGTTTTTAGGCTTCACCCAGCAGCACCCCCGTCACCCCTCTTCCTGGGAAGGGCTGTTTAAATTTTCAGGAAGCCACCAGATTCATAAGACCTCCTGAGTGTCTCCTGGGGGTGGTGGGTAGGGGGTAGGGTGGAGGGACTTAGGAGAGACCATCTGTGTTTCCTGCATTCCCCAGCAGGAGTTCATCTGGAGGGAGGTGAAGCCCTGGGTGGACCCCTGAGCAGGGCTACTTGTGGAGAAGATGCGGTTTAGAGACCCTCAATGGCTTCTGGCCACCCCTGTTCTGGGTCATTTTCCACAGCAGCCACTTCTGGGAGAGGAACAAAGAGATCTGCATGTCCAGGTTGAGCCCCAGGGACGTGGGCCTCTGTGGCTTCTCTCTCCCCCAGCACCCCCCTTCTAAAGTGCACCACTAATTTCACTCCCATTGGGGGTGTGGTCAGACAGGGTATATCTGGAGTCTGAGCAAGGCAGTGTTGAGGACAGCTTGACTCATTGAGGCCCAGGGCTAGGAGGGCCTGGGTGTCCAGACTTCTGAGTCTCCCTGGCTGCTCCCCACCAAGGGTGTCTCTCTGTGTTTGCATACCTCCAGGGACAGGGAGCTCACTGCCTTCTCACATTCGGATACCTGAGTGTTGATTCTGGTTTATTTCAATCCACCTCATTGGGACCCCTTCCCTCCCACCTGACTGACCTGGCTCTGTCCCCAAGCCACAGGTCCCAGGGTTCAGTTTCCAGGCCTCTGCTCTGACCTAGCCCCAGCCTGTCGTGATCCAGGGCAACCTGGCTCAGGTCCAAAGCAGTCTGCCTTTTCCTTGTGGCCTCCATCCCTCTGTTTTTGGTGTCAGACAACCCTGACGCCCAACCCTGCTATGGTTCCCGAGCCGCTTTGTGTGCTTGAAAGGACATGGTTTCTCTGGGTCTTCCTGGGTACTGGCTTCCTCCTTCAAGAGCTGGAGTGGGCCTGCTGGCCCCCAAGCTCCTCTCCTGCCCCTACAACTGGATCTGGGAGGAAACCAGATTAAGACAGGATGGGGGCCGGGCGCCGTGGCTCATGCCTGTAATCCTCGCACTTTGGGAGGCCGAGGCAGGTGGATCATTTGAGCTCAGGAGTTCGAGACCAGCCTGAGCAAGAGTGAGACTCCGTCTCTACTAAAAAATAGAAAGAAATTATATGGACAACTAAAAACATACAGAAAAAATTAGCCGGGCATGGTGGCGCATGCCTGTAGTCCCAGCTACTCGGGAGGCTAAGGCAGGAGGATTGCTTGAGCCCAGGAGTTTGAGGTTGCTGTGAGCTAGGCTGACACCACGGCACTCTAGCCTGGGCAACAGAGCAAGACTCCGTCTCAAAAAAAAAAAAAAAAAAAAAGACAGGATGGGAAATTCCAGCCTCTTCCAGGCTCTCCCTTCAGCCACTCCCGTTCTCAGAAAGCCAGTCTTCCCACTCCTTTGCAGGGAGGGGGCTGGATGATCTCACAGGCTGTGCCCCCTCCGTCATCACTAACATCCCAGCCGGCTGGTGGAGAGGCATCTTTAGGCCCACCTTACAGATGAGGAAAACTGAGGCATAGAGTGATGTAATTGGCCCAGGGCCACGCAGCAGACCTGGGACACCCTGACTTGGATCCGAGCCTGTCTTGTGCTAGACAGTCAAACCGAGGAAGGGAGATTTGTCGGGTCCTCACTCCCAAGTCCAGAGACCTCAGGGATGGGGCCAGTCTCAGCCCCCTTTTTGGTGCTGGAGAATCTGAGGCCCAGAGAGGGGCCGTGGCCTGCCCAAGGCTGCTGTGCGCGAGGCTGGATAAAGTCAATGACTGGAGGGCACTCTGGCCTAGGCGCACACCCGGGAGCCGGGGTCCCCGTTCTCTCCCGGCGGGGCGGGGCCGTTTACCCGAGGGCGGGGCCTCCCCAGGGCCCCGCCCCCGCCTCGCCCGCCCTACGGAGCGGCCGCCGGGGAACCCAGTTTCTGAGGAACTTTTCGAGGGCGGCGGGCTGCCACCCAGGCCAGGGCGGGACGCGAAGGCGCGGAGAGGCGGCAGCGGCTGCGGCGCTCCCTGCAAGGTCTGTGCGCGGCGGCGGGCCCGGCGGGCCGCCCGGAGGAGGCGGCTGCGCCATGGACGAGGCGCCCTTCAGCGAGGCGGCTCTGGAGCAGGCGCTGGCCGAGCCGTGCGACCTGGACGCGGCGCTGCTGACCGACATCGAAGGTGCGTCTAGGCCGCTAGGCTGGAAGCCGCGCCGGGCGGCGCGAGCGGGGGCCAGGCCTTTGCCCCGCGGGCGCCCGCTCCATGCTGTGCATGCGCCGGGCTGCCCGGCGTCTCTGGGCTGTGTGCTGTGAGCCTCGGTGTCCGGGGCCGCACCGAGCCTCTGGCACCCGCCCCGGCGTCTCGGGCCGCGGGCCCTGGGGCCAGGCCGCGCCGTGCCGGGGTCCCTTGGCAGCTCGGGGCGGGGCACGTGCGCCTCCAGGCGTTCCCGGCCCTGCGCCGTTCCGCGGGTGGTGAATCCCCAGCCCTGTGGCGGCCGCGGCTGGAGCTTGGGACCTGGGTGTCGCCGAAGCCCCGCCCCAGCCGTGACGTCGTGCGGGGTTACTCACGGTCATTCCCTCCGGACCGAGAGTTCAGCTCGGCGCTGGGGCTCTTGCGCATGCGCATAGCGCTTCCTCTTGCCCTCCCTGTCTTCAGGTCTGGTTCTCTGGGTCTGCTAGGGGCGGGCGTCGCTTCCGCGCACAAATTTTGAGCATCTACTGAATGCCAGGCCCCACCTTTGGCACTGAGGATTCATAGACAGACCCAGGCTCCCCCTCTTCTTGGGAGCACAGAAATCCCTAGGGACATCTGCAAGGGGATATTTAGTTGCACCTTAGGGTGGGGCAGGGATGTGGCTACTTTGGGTTGAGTGGCTGGTGGACTCTCTGAGTAGAGAAAGTTTTGAGCTGAGTGTGAGGGTCAGCCCCGCGACTAGCGGGGAAGATGTTTGCCAGGCCAGGGCTCTGGGGCCTAAGTTGGAGGAGTTAAAGGCTTGCAAAGGCGAGGAGGTTGGGGGGGGGGTAGGTGTGGAGGGGATGGGCCGGACCTTGTCCCCCAGGGAGAGGCCTGGAGCAGAGCTGTGGCACCGTCCTCCTTTACACCTTTTAAAGCATCACTCGGATTGTTATATAGAGAAGGGGCTGGAGGCCAACGATGGCAGCAGGTGCCAGCTGGGGGCTCTTTGTGGACAGGGTAAACCGAAGCCCCGCAGCAAATTACCCTCTGGTTGTGCAGGAGTTTTAACAACACTGGCTAAGTTGTTTTTGGTTGATGGGGAAACTGAGGCCAAGGTCACAGGAACAAGCTGCATAGACTCACAACCTGAATGGACAAGTCCATGGACTCTGTGGCCACCCTGGCCTTGGCCAAACAGACACATCAAAGCCACCCCAACTCCTGCCCTCCTGCAATCTTGCAGATCAGTCCAGCTAACTGCCTACCCCAGGGCCTTCTCAGCCCCTTCCTCCTGGGGCTGCAGTAGGGGAGGATCACAGAGGAGAGGGCCTGATTGTGGGGCTTTTCTAAAACAGCCTCCCCCAGGGAAGGGCTGTCCTTCACTGCATTCTGGAGTGATGAACCCTGAAATTCCAAGCCCTAGGGAGGTCCCAGCCTGACTCAATTACCAGTTCCACAACGCTGGGCCCAAGGGGAGCAGTCTGAGATGCACCATGACCCAGCTGGGAGGACATGGGTTTTGGGGTCAGGACTTGAACTCGGACACTACTCACTTTCTTTGTCATCCTGCTCAAGCCCTCTCACCCTCAGTTTCCTCCTCTGGAGAAATGAGGATGCGAATGCTCCCCTCATGGGGGAGTTGGACAACAGAATCAAAGGTGTGTCTGGGCTTTTCTTATTGAATGATGGATAGAAACATTGTCTCTCCAGACCCAAAGGCCAGACATGCGCAGCCATTGGTGGGGGGCGGTTTGGGGTCAGACCCTAGTCTGTCCGTTGAGGACCCGGCAGCCCCTTCCTGCTCGGGTAGGGGCTGAGGTTTGCCCACTGCAGTGGAGGATTTTTCAGGTATTCAGACCACCTATTCTTCTCCCCAATTACACAATGCATCTTTTTTCACTGTAGAAAAATCAGAAAGTACAGGTGAGCAAAAACAAAATAAAATCTTTAAACCCACTACCCAGAGATAAGTCCTGTTAATTAAATGAGGAATTATTTCCTGTGTGTGTGTGTGTGTGTGTGTGTGTGTGTATTTGGGGGATGGCTGCACACTCTTCATCAGTCTTTTTTTTTTTTTTTTTTTTGAGACAGAGTCTCACTCTGTTGCCCGGGCTAGAGTGAGTGCCGTGGCGTCAGCCTAGCTCACAGCAACCTCAAACTCCTGGGCTCAAGCAATCCTTCTGCCTCAGCCTCCCGAGTAGCTGGGACTACAGGCATGCACCACCATGCCCGGCTAATTTTTCTATATATATATATATTTAGCTGTCCATATAATTTTCTTTCTATTTTTTTTAGTAGAGACGGGGTCTTGCTCTTGCTCAGGCTGGTCTCGAACTCCTGAGCTCAAACAATCCACCCGCCTCGGCCTCCCAGAGTGATAGGATTACAGGCGTGAGCCACCACGCCTGGCCTTCATCAGCTTTTTAAAAACTTTATTGAGGGGCTGAACATGGTGACTCACGCCTATAATCCTAGCACTCTGGGAGGCCCACGTAGGAGGATCACTTGAGCCCAGGAGTTTGAGGTTGCTGTGAGCTAGGCTGACGCTATGGCACTCTAGCAGGGGCAACAGAGTGAGACTCTGTCTCAAAAAAAAAAATTAAAAATAAAAACCTTATTGAGGTATGCTTTACATGCCATAAAATCCATCCATTTTAAGTGTATCATTCAATGATTTTTAGTAAATTTTTGGAGTTGTAGGACATTTTCATCACCCCAGTAAGATCCCTCATGTCTGTTTACAATTACTCCCCATTCCTACCTACAGCCTCTGACAACCACAAATCTATATTTTTTTTTTTTTGAGGCAGAGTCCCGCTCTGACACCCTGGCTAGAGTGCCATGGTGTCAGCCCAGCTCACAGCAACCTCAAACTCCTGGGCTCAAGCAATCCTTCTGCCTCAGCCTCCCGAGTAGCTGGGACTACAGGCATGCGCCACCATGCCCGGCTAATTTTTTCTATATATTTTTAGTTGTCCAGCTAATTTCTTTCTATTTTTCAGTAGAAACGGGGTCTCGCTCTTGCTCAGGCTGGTCTCGAACTCCTGAGCTCAAATGATCCACCCGCCTCTATATTTTTCACAAATCTATATTTTTAATAAATTAGAATAAGGTCCATTGGTTCACAGCAGATTGTACCTGCTTGGTTCCATGTCAACAGCCAGACAACAATCAGATTCCCTCATTTATTCACCTGATCCCTGTTGATGGACATCTAGGTGGTTTGTCCTAATAAACTGTGCTGCAGTGGACACCTGAGGCCAGTTTTTTCCCAGCTCCTCATTTAGTTCTGTAGGATGAGGCTCTGGGAGGAGACTTGCTGGTGAGAGGCTGAGCCTGCTTTTAAAGCTTCTACAAAGTGTGGAGCGGGGCAGGTTCGATAAGGTCTAGAGAGAGGTGATTTGGGGTGGGAAGGCCAGGTCCCCGAGAGGTATGAGAGATGACAGGTAGGTCAGGCAGGCCTCAGGTGCCAGGATGGGGAGCTGGACTGGCTGGAGGACAATGGGGGGTTGGGGCAGGGGCATGCCATGCTCGAGTTGTATAAGTTCCCTCTGGCTGCCAGGTTGAGAGGTTATAACATGAATAGGGATCACTAACTGAGCACTTACTGTGTTCTAGGCACTGTGTCGACGATCTCATTGAATTCTCCTGACAACTCCAAGTGGGTAGACTTATGATGAGGACGAGGGCCTTGAGGAACAGAACAGAGAGGCTAAGTGACTTGCTCAAGGTCATCTGTCTCCAGGATCAAACCCAGGTTATGGGCTTCAGAGCCTATACTCTTAGCTCCTAAGCTCTTAACCACTGGGTTCCTAAGACTGGGGCTGGGGGGTTGAGGAGGCTGCTCCATGTGGGGCTATGCCCGGGGCCTGGGAGTGGGTCACAGAGGAGTCAGAGGCCATGTGGCTGCTTCCCTCTTCAAGCCCAGTTCAGCCTTTGAGTCATGAGACTGGGAGCTGGCACTGGGGAGCAAGCTGAGGGCCTGAAGCCACACCCAGCCGGCCCTGCCACCCACCTTGGCCAAACTCTGTCATGTGAATAGATTTTGGGGTGGGGCTGCTACCATGAGTCCTGGTGTCCATGGGTGAAGGCACTTCCCTGGCTATAGTGTTCTCTGGGTTCAAGTCCTGCCTCTGCACCAAGACCTCAATGAGCTCCATCTCCTCCAGAGCCTTCCTTCCTCACTCTGTGCTTTGGGGTCCCTTGCGGCAATAGGGAGAGGATGGAACATGAGAGCAGCCTTACACATGTTGGGGATTATTACTAAGCCCACAGCGGTCTTCACCTTCCCACTGAGGATTAATTTATCAGATCTTGCACAAGTTTATAAGTGCAGAAGAGGCAGATGGAGACAGAGTTCTGGGCGAGCACTGGGAAGGGGGCTGAGGGTTTCTTTCCTGTGCCTAGACACCTCTATATCTGCTCTTCGTCTGTTGGACCCCAGATGTCAAGTCAAAGGTTGCTGCCCTGAAGCCCTTCTGGGCCTCACCTCACCTCCCTGCCAGCCCCACCTTGCCCTGAGCAGTGCTGTCTCCCAGGCCAACCGTGTGGGGCCTTGCTTCCAGTCCGTGTGTGTCTGGCTGTTTCCTAGGTCCAGGCCAGCCTGGTGGAAAGGGCACATTAGGGGCCCACTCTGCCACCCCACACTTCTCACCAGGATACAGTGTGCCTCAGTGTGTCCTCTCCCTATTCTCACCAAGCATGAGCAGTCCTTAGAAAACGCAGCTCTAGACCCGTTACTGCCTGGCTCCAAGCACATAACTCCCCAGGTCTCAAACCATCCATGGTCCCCCAATTCCCCTAAGATAAAGTTCCCTGTCTCATTGTGGCATACGAGACTTGCAAGGTTTGCCAGACCTGCCCCTCCTTTGTCATTGCCCGTCCAACCAGAACCCGCTCCCTGGGCACAGCCTGCCCTGCTAGGGTGCCCCTTCTCCCTCATCCTGTATCCAGAGCCCCTCAGCAGTGGACTCTGAGAGGAGTCTCTCCCATCAGATGTGTTCCCCTTCTTGTGTCTTTTTCTGCCTCTTGGTATCCAGCCTGTCCAACCTTAGGGCAGCAGAAAGCAGCCCTCCCAGCATGGTCATGAATTGCTTTCTCCTAAGGAAGGTGCCCTGCCATTTCTGAACTGCAGGGGCCTCCCCTGAAAAGCAGGAGATGGAGACTGTAAGATTTGCTGCCTCTGAGCCCCCATGGCTTCAGCCCTAATGCTTCTGAGGGGGCAGGGTTGGGGGATGGGGAGGAGGGTGCTGGGAGTGGGTCCAGGGAGGCAGTGGACAGATAGCTGGGCATGACCTCCTGCCCGACAGTCACCTAGCCGGACACAAACATCCTAAGTGACCTGGTCAGCTCCAGGCAGGGGTCACTGTGAGGCACAGGCCTGGGATCTGGACGTTCCCCACTGACAGGAGTAGCCCAGGTTGGAATTGCTGCGCTGGCCAGAGGAAGTGTCTTTGGCCTTGTCTCCTGCCAGCCACAGGCCCTGTGGATGTGGCCTTTGACCCTGGGAGCTGACTGGGACTGCCCAATGTGTGGGACCCGCATGCCATGTGCTCCACAAAGGTGGTCGTGTAGGGGTGGGGAGAGCCTTATAAACCTGTGTAGGGACTCCTGGTGAGAGGGCAGGGAGTCTTTGAGGCTGGCTCCAGGTGTGGAGCTTCCTGGAGTTGTGGAGGTCAGATGAGCTAATTTGGGTCAAAGTCTTAAGCAGTGCATGCAGATAGTAAGCCCTCAACCAATGCCAGTTAGTGTTGTTATTGTCACCATTTAGAGCACTTAACCAGTACCTGGCAACTGATATGTTTAGTTCAACATATGTTAGCAGTGATTAGCCAAGAAGCCTGTGCTGGAAGTTTCTAGGATTTTCTGGGCTTTGGTTCCAAGTTCTAAGCATCACCATGTGGTGGTTCTGGGTCTCTGTGTGAGAGACAAGGTGGGGTTGGACCAGGCCAGTGGGGAGCCCCCACCCCGACCACAGGGAACAAGTGCCCTGTCCTTAGCTTCCATTAAAGTTAAGAGACCAGAGCTGGAAGGAACCTTAGAAATGCCATTGTCACCTCCTCACCCATCTTACAGATGAGGACACCTGACTCCCTCACAGTCCCCACCACCCAGCCTGTTGTGGCCCAGGCCCAGTGGCAGCTGAGGTGGGTGAATGAGCGGAGACCTGTGAGGAAGCACCTTTTCTAGCTAGGGGAGGAGGGCAGAGTATAGCAGGTGTTTCTGAATCTCTGACCACAGTTGATGGGTTGCTGCACAGAACACATTCAGGCAGCCTTGGAAATGCAAACGAGAGCGCCTTCAAGGTTCCAGTCACAGCCCTAAGCAAAGCAACCAAAAGTACATAAAAACACTAAAACTCAGTACTGGTGATGCTGTGAGGAAAGGGATTACATTGTAGGGGAGGTTGTAAAGGGGTCTATCTTTCCCAGAGAGCAGCCTGGCAGCTCTAAAAAAACCATCTTGCTGCCTTTAAAACAAGTTGCAAGGAAACAACTCCAAAGGGAGAAACATATATAATTTACCTGAAGAAATGCATAGCACTGCTATTTACACTGTGAACAATTTGCCCAGCCGCAGGTGACTACCCCCAGAATTGCCACTGCACTGGGCACAGGTTGTTTTTCAGCTGCTAGAATGGTAAGCGTGTGCCCGGGCTGATGACCTGAACTGGTGCTGACCAGCGTCTTGTTTATTCTCCATTTTCCAGTTCTGCTCAGGGCGATTCAGCACACCTGTCGCTCCAGGAAAAGGATGTGTAACTGAGTTTCACAGGACAGCATGGTCAGTGTATGAGGATCTGGTGTGGACTGGCACAGATGAGGGAAGGATCTGGAGGGGGCATCAGAGCAAGTTTTGAGTGAGGAATAGGAATTTGCCAGGTGAACAAAGGACAGTGGAAGGGGCATTTCTGGCAGAGGGAACACCTGAACAAATGTATGATGGCATTAGTGTGCTATGTTCAGAAAGCAGACAAGGCAAGCAAGGCTGAGTGAGTGCGCAGGTGATGACACTGAGGTGGCTGGAGGGAGACCAGCAGGGCCCAGTGGTGGGAGCGGCTGTGGCTGTAATCCACACAGCTCCTGACTGTGGTCCCTTCTGTGCTCAGCCCTATGCTGGGTGAGGCTGGGGTCACAGAGCTGGTTCAGGCCTTGGCCCTGCCTTGAGGGGCCCCAGCTGAGGCCGGGCCTCTGATCTGGTGAGGGAGGTGGAGTGGGCCTGAGGGGTGGTGGTTAGGAAGGCCTCTGGGAGGAGACAGTGCTAGAGCCAAGCCTTAAAGAGCGTCATGTCTCCTAACTGAGCTGTGACAAGTGGCAATAGTTGGTTAGGGCAGAGCTGGGCTGCATTTGGGGCTCACTCCTGTGCCTGGCAGGAGTGAGGGGCTGAAGAATAGGCTCTAGGGTCAGCAGAACTGGGGTTGAGTCCCAGATTCTTCACTTGGTAGCTATGGGACCTTGGGCACGTGGCCTCCCTCTGAGCCTTAGTTTCCTCATCCATCAGGAGGGCCCAGGTGCGCCCGGGGCTCCAGCCATCAGCCCATCCCATTCTGGGAAGAGCCGGCACACACTGGTTCCCCTGGGGCAGCTGTGAGTGCACAAAGGGCAGCCTGTGCCCTTGTTGCACACATGACCAGCTGAGGACACTGGAACCTGACGACCTGAGTTATCAGGAGAATTAAGGAGGCACTAGGTGGGAGTAGGAAGGCAGGCAGGGTGCAGCCTGGTGCCTGGAGCCACGAGTGAGTGCCCACCACACCCTGCATCCTCCATCAGGCAGGCAGAGGTGGTGTGCTCTGGGGAGCCCATGAGCCAACGTCCCATGTCCTCCTGTGTGGTAGTGACACACCGCCAATTGCACCATTTACCTTTCTGCACAGTCTGTGCACTCTTTGTGATCTGCATTGCATGGGACAGCTTGCAAATCTCTTTCCCATCATCCCCTGGAGAATCGGGGTCCTTGGCTCAGGCTGCTTCCCCAGCCTCCACCCTCCTCACTCCCTCTGCTCCAGCCACACTGGCTTCCATGCTGTCATGTCATGCTTGCGCCCACCTCAGGGCCTTTGCACGTGCTGTTTCTTCAGTCTTCCCTTCTGGCCTACTCCTTTGTTTCACATGTAACTCATATGTCACCTCCTCAGACAGCCCTGTCCTGACCCCCTTGTCTACAATGGCTCCCTCACACTCTCTTTACCCTGCCTCAGTTTCTTCCTGGTGCTCATCACCACCCGCACCCACATTTGCCCATGCATTTGCATCCCACTGGTCTCCATCGGCACATCAGCTCCATGAGTTAAGGTCTCTGTGCTATGCACCTGTACCCCTGGTGCCTGGGCACAGGACAGGCACACTGGATGCTTAGGGAAGGGTAGTAGATGTTGTGAAGGAGATGGACCTGGGCTTTGTGGACGAGGTTTTGGGGGGGGAGGCGGTGAGCTCCCTATCCCAGGAGGCATGGAAGCAGAGGTTGTTTGGGGTTTAAGGCCTTGTGTGGGTTGAAAGGAGTTGTAGGCTTCTATCATGGTCAGAGCTGAATTCTGCACATTTGTGACATGGGGTGCTCTCAAGATTTCTGTCACGGCCTCACAGAATCAACAGGCCAGAGTCATTAAAAGCTGTCCCCAACTGCCTTCAGAGGGATGTTTGAAGGTAGAATGGGGAGGGCTGGGGTGGGGTGGGGTGGGGTTTCAAGTTTCCCCTTGAATCCTGATAGAATCAGGGCAGGAGAGGAGGAAAAATGAGGAATCCAGGCTTGGGGAGTTGTCGGCGGTTCACAAGCCTGGGAAGGTGAACGACGTTGGGGCCAGGGGGGCTCACTGAGGCCCACAGTCTGTGGTGCCCTTCTCCGCATTCAGAAAGTGCATAGGAACCAGAAGCACCTTCTGACTGTCCTTGGGAAAGCCAGTGCTCAGCTCGCCCACGGCGGGCCACAGTTCAGGGGCTGTGGGCGAGCCTCTCGAGACCAGCTGTCCTAGCTTCCAGGGCAGGGACCAGGGTGAGGCGAGAGAGGCACTGCCTTAAATTGTGCACCGTAGGTGACTCTTGCTTACCCTAGTCAGGCCCTGTTAACTCCCCTTAAAAAGATCCCCATCAAATGGTTATGGAGCTCCAGCTTGAACCCAGCAACTGACTACCTGACTTTCCAGTTCTAGACCATTCCAGCTGCTACAGAGGGAACTAACGTTTGTTGAGACCCCGCTGAGTGGTGGGTGGTTTACACAGTTGTTCTCCCATAATCCCCACCCCTGAGGGTTCTTGGGGTGGGGGCTGGGAGAGGGGGAGTGGACTGCCCTGGTCACACAGCAGGTGAGGGGCGGCGGGAAGAGCAGGCCTTGGCATGCTGTCCCAGACCCTCCCACTTGGCTCTGTCTCTGGGGTGGCGGGGAGGGGGGGGCGCTGCAGGGCTGGCTCTAGAGTTTCCACCTCCAGTCTTAACCCCGATGATCAGCTTCTGCAGAAATCGGATCAGCTTCTACAGAAATCAGCCAGCAGATCCGGCTCCAGGGGAGAGTGAGATAGGGTCTCCAGGCTCTTCCACATGTCACCAGCCCCTTCCTCTATGCATCTTAGCTTAGGCTGTGCCCTCTGCCTGCAAGGCCAGCCCTCCCTTCCTGGGTCACATCGCTCCTCTGGAAGCATCCCCTGACTCCTGCTGCCCTCAAGGGGCTCAGTGGGCAATGTCCTCTCCCTCCCCTTCAATGGGATGGGCTGGAGGCAAAGCAGGATGATGAAGAGAAATGAAAACAAAAAGGAAGGGGAGGGGACAGGGTTTGACCTTCCACGGTGGCCCAGGCCCTGCCAGTCTCAGGCCTGTTGGTCCTGCCACATTCTGGGCTCAGAAACTGGGAAGCGCAGTAATGAAAGGACCAAGAGGGAGGGTCTGCTTTAGGGAACTCAGGCCTGCAGTTGAGCTCTCAGTGTGCTTTTGGGTCAAGGCTCTTCCCTGTCTTGAGTCACTCGTGTGAGGTCAGAGCTTTTCCAAGAGCAAGGCCTTGTTTTGGTTTGGGGGTGAGGGAGTGTGAGCACCCACAGGCTGAGGAGGGGCAGAGGAGGTGCTGGATAGGATGCCTGTTGTCCTGGAACCTCCCTATTGTCCTGGAACCTCCGAAGGCCATGAAAGAAGGACCTGGAGGGGTTGGGGCACAGGGTGTGAGGGAGACATGGCTGAGTTTTCTTGCTTAGCCTCATGAAAAGGGAGAGAAGTTGGGTCGCAAGTGCCCTCAGCCCCCCAACACTGACTGCTGAGCTGCCAGACCCGCCTGCCCAGGATTCAGCCACCCTCCACAGCTGGGGGTGTGGGGGAACAGCCATCCTGCATGTGAGGCTGAGGTGGGCCTTGTGGGTGGTCTACTTGGCCAGGTTCTGATCATCTGTGTGTGTGTGTTGAACTTTACCTTTGACAGAATGTGAGACAGGCTCAGGCAGCCCTTCAAAAGACCCCCAGAGCCTGTCACCCCTACCTTCCCCACCTCTGTCCCAGGGAACTGGGTCTCTTCCTGGCCTCCCAGGGCCCCACAATGAATAAGTGAGTTGAGACTCACCGGGTGACAGCTAGAGGGCTGTGAGACCTTGAGGGAGAGGGTCAGACTTCACTGACCCTGCAGAGGGAGGTTGATAATGGTAATCAGGAGACCCTGGATGTGTAATTTGGGGTAAAAGTTTCCCTTTCTTACTCTGGGCCTCAGTTTCCCAGAAGTGACCTGTTATCAGCAGTGGTCCCCGCGATCCCAGACCGTCAACACCCCGCTGGAGCGAGGGGTAGCCCCATCCTGGGGCTGCCCCAAGAGGGGGAGGTCCCTGCACCTCAGCCACCACCAGGCAGCCCTTGGCCTTAGTTAAGCCCTTCTTGCGTACTAAGTGCTGCACCCATATTATCTCCCTTTCTTCTACCATTCCGTGTCAGGGAGATATAATTGTCCTGTTTTTCTGGAGGAGTAAACTGAGGCTTAGAGTGGTTGAGACTCAGGATGTCCGTGAGCCAGTGATTTCGAACACAGAGCTCCGGGCTGTTGGGGCATCCTCCCTCTTCTGGCCCCATAACGGAGGGGCGGGAGTTGAGGGAGGGCTGTGACCGTCAGTAACCCCGGCGGATATTGGCGCCGAGCGGGTTAAAGGCGGACGCCCGCGAGTAACCCCGGCCCCATTCAGCGCCGCTGGGTGAAACCTGAGTCCTGGCCACCGTCGCGGGGGGGGGGGGTGGAGGGGCGGGGGCTGGGGCGGGGCCCTAGTGAGGCGAAGGCGCGGCCGCTGATTGGCCGCGTGAGCTCACCCCATGCCCGGGCGCGCAGCCCCGGGGGGCGGGGAGTGGGCGGGGCCTGAGGGCGGGGCGGGGCCTGTGGACGATGAGGGGCGGGGCGCGCCGAGGCGCTCGTCGGGCTTTAAAACTCCGCGGAGCCTTGACAGGTGAAGTCGGTGCGGGGAGGGGCCCGAGTCAGCCGCCTGGACGCCCCGAGGGGGCGGGCGCGGACCGCGGAGCCATGGATTGCACATTCGAAGGTATTTTTCGGAGGACCCCCACCCCTTTATTACAATGCCTCCCGGGTTCTCACGAGGGGTGGCAGGCGTGGAGGCTATGGAACTCAAGTAGGAAAGAGCCCCTTCCGAGGGAAAGGGTGTGCCAGTTCCTGGCTCACTGGGGAAGTGAGTGGACCACCTCCCAATCTCATTAATCCCCCCTGCAACCCAAGGGAAGGGTTTGCTTAGAGACCTGACAGCAGCACCCAGGGACCTAAGGGGGTTTGGTGGGAGAGGGTGGCTTTCTCCACATCTGGGGCAGGGCCAGTTGTCCTATTCTCTGCCAGGGCGTCCTACCTGTTGGGTGGCCCTGCTTTTGGGGCCATCTTAGACTCTCCAGGCAGGCAGTGGGAACCCTAGATTGTCAACATTGTCAGTTTTTCTTTCAGGGCCTCAGTTTTTCCCATCTATCAAAGGGGCTCATATGGACTGGGTGAGGGGTGGAAGATCCCGCAATTGAAAGTACATTATGACTTTATGACCTGCATAAACCTGGAGGGTCCATTAACCAGGAGGGTTTCAATTTGAGGACCCAGGGAGGCTGAGCCTGCCACCCCCGTCATGCTCTGTCGAAGGCCTTAAGGAAGTCCCTTCCTGCAGTAAGTCTCCTGCCTGGGCACCTGTCAGTAGACAATGTTGAGTTCCCACTCTGTGCCAGCTGCCTGCTGGGCAAAGCCTCAGGCAGCTCTGCCAAAAAGGGTTTTAATCTTTTCTGTTGTACAGATGAAGAAACTGAGGCCCAGTTAGGGGAGGCCATTGGGCCAGGCTCAATCTCATGTTGGTGATGGACAGGACTGGAAGCTCAGGCTGGGGACCCTGAGAGCACTGGGGCTCCTGGGATTGTGCTCATGGGTCCTGTAGAAAACTCTGACCTAGTGGGTGGCCACTGCAAATGGGTTAGAGGGCCCTGGGCTGAGCCAGCCAGGCTGCCAGTCTCCAGCCTGGGGAGAGGGCCTATGGCCAGGCTGGGCTGAGGTGGGGAGTGTGTCCCAGTCTGTATGAGGAGGAAGGAGTCAGGACACACAGCACTTGCTTTTATAGAGGTGAAACCAAAGCCCTGAATGGCCAGGCCTGGGTCCTGAGGCTATTTGGCTGCAGGCAGGGCCTGGGCTTGTGCCCAAAACACACAGAGACACACTGGTTGACTACGTGGCCAGCAGCTGGCTCAGTCCCAAGCCTCAGTCTGTTACACTGAGTAATGGGTTGGTGATGGCAGCTTTGCTTCTGGGTTCTTGGTGGGGTAAGGAAAGGTGCAGAGACAATAGATTTGGCATTTTGTAGACCTGGGTTTGACTCCCACTGCATGCTTTTAGGCTGCTTCTGGTCCTCTGTGAACCTCAGTGTCCTTTTTTTGTCTCCAAGATGAGGTGAGCTAATCATCTGAGGTAGCCTAGGGCAGTGGCCAGTGGTTGGGGCATTGGATCAGGCAGGGTCTAGTCAGTTTTGTCTCTGACTCTGTAAGAACTTAGGCCAGCAAGTCACCTCTCTACAGCTCAGTTTCTTCATCTGTAGAATGGGGCTAAGAATCACACTACCTTCTTAGAGCTGTGTGTCAGGAGGATTAGGGGTCCAGCCTGGCCCCATCAATGTGGGTGGCCCCAGAGTGGGCCTTGCTCTTGGCCCAGACCCACCCTACTGCTGTGGGTCCCCACCTCCTTTGAGTCCTTCCAGCATGGATGAGGACCCTGCTCTGACCTGGGGTCCTCTTGGGGGACTGCCCTGTCTGTCATATCTCTTTGGGGAGCCCATGCTGCCCTGAGGGTCTAGTCACGGAGGACCCCACCACCTCTTCAGGGCCTTGAGCCAGTCCTACCTCTCTCTGTGCTTCTGTCCAACCCTTGTAAATTGGGAGGAGGGAGAGGTCACCCACTTCCTAGCAGTCTCTTCGTTGCCCTCTCAGATGCTGTGCCCAGAGAACCCTGCTGGGCAGCCTTGAAGGAAGAGACCACAAGTGGCCGGTGGGTGAGATGTGGGGCCCATTGCACCCATATGAAGATCCTCTCTGCCCTGTTTCCCACCTGCCCTAGGCTGCCTCCTCCCTCTGGTTACTGTGTCCCATCCCCCTCCCTAGGGCTGGGCCTACTGGATCTGTGAGGCATGGCCCTGTTTCACAGATTGAGAAACCAAGGCCCTTGTGGGGCCAGGGCAAGGCTGTACCTGGGCCTCTGGACTCTTTTTGTCCTGGGCGAGGTGGGTGCTCCTTTGCTCAGCCAGGTCCTAGGGTAGGGGTAGTGACGGAGTGTGGAGAGGGCAGGAAAGGCTGTTTGGAAGGGCTTGTCACCTCCTGGGGAAGCACTTGGAAGCTGGTTGAGTCTACAGTGTAGTGTGGACGTGCACGTGTGCATGTATGTGAAGACTCAGAGGTGATGTCTTCTAGAACGTATGGTCCATGAGGACAGCAGTAAAAGTTTACCGCTGTCCGCATCAAGATGCAGGACGTTCCCAGCTCCCCAGACAGTTGGCTGGTTCTAGGCAGGGATTTTCATCTGTCTTGTTCACAGCCAGGAACAGTGCCTGGTGTAGCTTGTGCATTCAGCACGTGATCATTGAATGAATGAATGAATGAACGAACTAATGAACACGGGCCAGCTGTTTGCTGTGGACTGAGCATGTTGTCAGATGATCAGGCAGATATTGGGTGGTGGGAAGAGCTCAGGCTCTGAAGTCTGAATTCTTGGGCCTAACTTGCTCAGCCCCAGCCTGGCTGTGAGGCAAGGCTGTGAGCCTCATGTGCCCACCTCGTCCACTTGTTGCAAGGGCTATTTGACGTACTTGCGGCACCAGGCATCGCTCTGGAGGGTACAGGGGCCCATGAAATGGCGATCTGTCTGGAGCACTGGCTCCTATGGGTGGCTCTTCTGTTCCTGTGGCATTGCCCACACATACACAGCTGTTTGCGGACGAGAGGTGTGCAAATAGATTTGCTCATGCAAATGTGTGATGCCTTGTTTGGGGGGTAGTCTCCACCCCATTGTCACTCACACACCCTCGTCTCCTTTTCCTAGACATGCTTCAGCTCATCAACAACCAAGAGAGTGACTTCCCTGGCCTGTTCGACCCACCCTATGCTGGGGAGGGGGAAGGAGGCACAGAACCGGCCAGCCCTGATGCCAGCTCCCCAGGCAGCTTGTCCCCACCTCCTGCCACGCTGAGTTCCCCTCTTGAAGGCTTCCTGGGGGGACCCAAAGCAGCGGCCTCACCCTTGTCCCCTCCCCAGCCCGCACCCACCCCATTGAACATGTACCCATCTGTGCCCACTTTTTCCCCCGAGCCTGGTATCAAGGAAGAGTCCGTGCCACTAAGCATCCTGCAGCCCCCCACCCCACAGCCCCTGCCAGGGGCCCTCCTGTCCCAGAACTTTCCAGCCCCAACCCCACTGCAGTTCAGCTCCACCTCTGTGTTGGGCTACCCCAGCCCTCCTGGAGGCTTCTCTACAGGTAAGGGCCGGGTGTGGCGGGAGGGGACAGCCCGGGTGGGGCTGCCAGGAGCACAGGAAGAGGTGTTTGCTGTGGTCTTAGTAGAGGAATTTGCAGGCTTTACAAATAGAAAACTCTGCTGCTTGAGACACCCTATTCCTAGCAGTGCCTGTGTTCTTATTGCTGGGTCTCAAGCACTGCCTCCCGCTGGAGGCCTGGTTGGAAGCTGGCATGTTTGCATCAAAGCCCAAGCAAGGGCTGTCCAGAAAGGAAGCCACAGGGCTAATGACTAATCCAAGGTCACATGGTGATAGAGACCTGAAGAGTGGGTTGAAAGTGGGTGAGGGAAGCCTGTGCCGCAGCCCCAGGCTTTATCTCTGCAGGGCCTCCTCCTGCGAGCACCCAACAGCCGCTGCCTAGCCTACCACTGGCTTCCCCGCCAGGGGTCCCGCCCGTTTCCTTGCACACCCAGGTCCAGAGTGCAGCCCCCCAGCAGCTACTGACAGCCACAGCTACCCCCACAGCGGCCCCAGGAACGACCACTGTGGCCTCACAGATCCAGCAGGTCCCGGTGAGGGGTTCTGCCAGGTGTTGGGGCGGTGGCAGCTCCTGGCCTGGATACAACACATGGCTGAGCTCTCTACCACCCCCAGGTCCTGCTGCAGCCCCACTTCATCAAGGCAGACTCACTGCTCCTGACGGCTATGAAGACAGATGTGGGGGCCACTGTAAAGGCGGCAGGCCTTAGCCCCCTGGTCCCTGGCACGGCTGTGCAAACAGGGCCCTTGCAGGTGGGTGGTGTGGGCAGGGTACAAGGGCATGGGGTCTGCACACATGCATGCCACCTGCTAATGCCTGCCTGGCCCTGCAGACCCTGGTGAGTGGTGGAACCATCTTGGCAACAGTGCCACTGGTTGTGGATGCTGACAAGCTGCCCATCAACCGGCTGGCAGCTGGCAGCAAGGTCCCAGGCTCAGCCCAGAGCCGTGGTGAGAAGCGCACAGCCCACAATGCCATCGAGAAGCGCTACCGCTCCTCCATCAACGACAAGATCGTCGAGCTCAAGGACCTGGTGGTGGGCGCTGAGGCAAAGGTGTGGGCAGAGGCACAGACTCGGGTGACCCTGGGGAAGGAGCAGTTGGGGGGGGCGATTGGAAGGAAGGGAGGGATTGAGGCCAAGCCTGGGCAGACAGAGGCGTGGGCTTCAGCCTGCCCCGGCCTGACCAGCCCCGTTTATTATGTCACACTTTACCACGGGCCTCCTCCACAAAGGAGGGGCTGTTCTAGGTTTGGGGGCTGCAGCAATGAGCAAGACAGATAAAACCCTGCCCTTGAGGAGGAATTGCCTTTCTGGTGGGGGAGGTGGCCAATACACAGGTTGGCTAAGGGAATATTAGCGTATACTAGGGTGGAAATAAAGCAGGGAGAAGGGTGGTGGGAGTCGCAAATCTAAATCTTGTGGTCAGGGAAGGCCTCGCTAAGGGCGAGTGCTGCATGAAGATGGTGATAATAGTAGCTGCTAGCCAGACAGTGCTGTGTGCGTTTACACGTTAGTCCTTATGCCTGTCCTGGGAGGTAGGTACTACTGCAGAGGAACGTTCCAGGTAGAAGGAACAAGTGCAAAGGTCCTGAGGCAGCTGTGTTGCAAAGCAGCTCCACACCCCCTTGCTAAGTGCCTCCCACCAGGCCTGACTGGCCGCCTGTGCTCTCTCCCTCCCACTCCCTGCAGCTGAATAAATCTGCTGTCTTGCGCAAGGCCATAGACTACATCCGCTTTCTACAACACACCAACCAGAAACTCAAGCAGGAGAACCTGAGTCTGCGCACTGCTGCCCACAAAAGCAGTGAGTCCTGGCCTCATTCTGCCCCTGCCTATGGCTTCTCCTTTAGCCCTGCCACACCCCTGGCTCTGGCCCCGCCCCAGGCCCCCTCCCCACTTCAGCCCCGCCTTCAGCTCAAGTCCGTTGGTCACTTCTGGCACAGCCCTAGCTCCTCCTTTGGCCCTGAGCCCTGTCCCAGCTTCCCAGGCCAGCTTTAGGAGCTAGGCCAGCTCCCAGCCCCCCACCCCTAGGGCCCTGAGCTCAGATTTGGGGTGGCATGTCCAGCCTTCACTCCCACCGCTGTTCCTCTCTGGCCTACAGAAACTCTGAAGGATCTGGTGTCCACCTGTGGCAGCGGAGGCAACACAGATGCACTCATGGAGGGCGTGAAGACTGAGGTGGAGGACACGCTGACGCCACCACCCTCAGATGCCGGCTCGCCCTCCCAGAGCAGCCCTTTGTCCCTTGGCAGCAGGGGCAGTGGCAGTGGTGGCAGTGGCAGTGACTCGGAGCCTGACAGCCCAGCCTTTGAGGACAGCCAGGTTGGGCCCTGAAGTGGTGCCCCCTTTCCCACTCCCAGCAATATCCTCTGAGCCCCAGGACAGGGTCAGGAAGAGGCCCCTAACAGATCCTACCTCCCATTTTATAGACTGAGTAACAGGCCTGGAGCTTGTGGGGTCCCACAGTAAGGCGGGTGGCGTCCTGACCGCTCCTGCCCAGCCCCGCACTTTCTGAGGTCCCTGGGGCTCTGCCCTCACCACCCTGTCCACCCCCACCAGGTGAAGCCAGAGCAGCGGCTGTCTGCCCACAGCCGGGGCATGCTGGACCGCTCCCGCCTGGCCCTGTGCACACTGGTCTTCCTCTGCTTGTCCTGCAACCCGCTGGCATTTCTGCTAGGGGGCTGGGAAGCTCCTGACCCTGCGGATGCCACTAGTGTCTACCATAGTGCTGGGCGCAACATGCTGGGCACCGAGGGCAGAGGTAGGACAGGCCAGCCTGGGCATCTTTGGGAGGGACTCATGGGGTGTAGACGCTAGGCCTGTGGGCTTGGGACTCTGAGTTTCCTAGCACCTGGGTCCCCAACCCTTCCCTCTGCCCACAGACGGCCCTGGCTGGGCCCAGTGGCTGCTGCCCCCACTGATCTGGCTCCTCAATGGGCTGCTGGTGCTGGTCTCCCTGGTGCTTCTCTTTGTCTACGGGGAGCCAGTCACGAGGCCCCACTCGGGCCCCGCCGTGCACTTCTGGAGGCATCGCAAGCAGGCCGACCTGGACCTGGCCCGGGTGAGGGCCAGCCTGGGGCAGGGTGGGCAGGGAAGGGCCCCGGGCAGCACCTGGGCCCCCAGGCTGGGAAGGTGCTGGTGTCAGCCCCTCTTCCCTGCTCTCTGTGCACACCACAGACCTGCCCTGTTTTCCCCACTCCTGTCGCCCTCAGACCCCCACTCATCTCAGGAGCCTGAGGCAGAGGGCTCTTCAGAGATAGAGGAGAGGTGCTCTGGTCCCACTTTTCTCACCTGAAAAACCCTCTTCTCCAGGGGGACTTTGCCCAGGCCACCCAGCAGCTGTGGTTGGCCCTGCGAGCGCTGGGCCGGCCCCTGCCCACCTCCCACCTGGACCTGGCCTGTAGCCTACTCTGGAACCTCATCCGCCACCTGCTGCAGCGTCTCTGGGTGGGCCGTTGGCTGGCAGGCTGGGCAGGGGGCCTGCAAAGGGACTGCGCCCTGCAGGTGGATGCTCGTGCCAGCACCCGAGACGCGGCCCTTGTGTACCATAAGCTGCACCAGCTGCATACCACGGGTATGATCGGCGTGGAGCTAGGCTCGGGGGCTCCCTGCCACTGCGGCCCACCCCCAACCTCACGTCCCATCTGCTTTCCAGGGAAGTACACAGGTGGGCACCTCACTGGCACGAACCTGGCACTGAGTGCCCTGAACCTGGCGGAGTGTTCAGGGGATGCCATGTCTGTGGTGACGCTGGCAGAGATCTATGTGGCAGCCGCGCTGAGAGTCAAGACCAGTCTCCCTCGGTCCTTGCATTTTCTGACAGTGAGTGGGTGATGGGCTGGTGGGGACAGGGCTGGGGCTTCTCTTTGAAGCTTTCCCAAAGGCTCCTGGGCAAGGGGCTGTGCAGGATGAGGTCGGTTACCAGGTGGGTGCCAGGCCAAGCTGGGGCCAGGTCTGGGTTTGAGCCCCTGCCTGGGTCCAGTGTGACAGCCCAGCTCCCCTCCTCCACAGCGTTTCTTCCTGAGTAGCGCCCGCCAGGCCTGCCTGGCACAGAGTGGCTCAGTGCCTCTTGCCATGCAGTGGCTCTGCCACCCCGTGGGCCACCGTTTCTTCGTGGATGGGGACTGGGCCGTGCGCAGTGCCCCTCGGGAGAGCCTGTACAGCTTGGCCGGGAACCCAGGTGCTCTCTCACCCCTCCCTGTACCCTGTCCTGTCCCTTGTCCTCATTCCTGTCCTATCCCTTGCCCCCTGTGTCTCCGGATATCTTTGCCCAGCCCAGTCCATCTCCCCGCCGTCGGGTGCTGCAATGGGGGCTACAGGAAAGGGAGGGTCTGTCTGGGTCTCTGTTCCAGTTGGGGCTCTTCGGAAGCAAAGGCAGGGATTTGAGGGCAGGTCATTGATTGGGGAGGTGACCCCAGGTAGCACCGACTGGAGTGAGGAAGTGAGGCAGGGAAAGGGCAGAGCTGGTAAAGGTACTGAATCAGGCACCGTTTGGGGGCAGTGGAGGGCAGGCCTCCCTGGTACCCTCCCCGTGCCCGGGCCTGGGTATTTATCCGCCACCTTCCACCTGTCTTTGGTGGGAATGCTCCCAGGGCCAACCAGCACTTCTCACCTGGTGTGGCCCCAGGCTGCCCAGGGAAGAGCCCCCAGCATGTAGCAGTGAATGTGGATAGGAGGGGTGAGGCTCTTGTCCCTCGCCCCCTCACTCCCTCCTCCCCACAGTGGACCCTCTGGCCCAGGTGACGCAGCTATTCCGGGAACATCTCTTGGAGCAAGCACTGAACTGTGTGGCCCAGCCCAGTACCACCCCCAGCCCTGGGTCAGCTGATGGGGACAGGTGAGTGTCCCTGTGCCCTCCTCTAGGCAAGACCCCTCCAGCGTGTCTGGGAATGGCTATGTCCAGGGACCTGTGTGGTGGCCAGAGCCTGGACTGCTGTCTACTCACTGTGTGTCCTTGGTTCCTCCCTGGATCTCATTTTCCCCTCCGGCCTAGCAGGAGGAGACAGTGGCACTTTGCAGAGCTAGGGGGTCAGGCCGTGCTCTGGGGAGCAGGTGGGGAGGGCTAGCACCCTCTCAGGACTCCTAGGACCCCTGCCATCTGTCCTGACAGCCAGTCTCTCCTGCCACAGGGAATTCTCAGATGCCCTCGGGTACCTGCAGTTGCTGAACAGCTGTTCTGATGCTGCTGGCGCTCCTGCCTGCAGCATTTCCATCAGCTCCAGCATGGCCACCACGGGTGAGACCCCAGGCCCCTGCCCCTGACTCCTTGCTCAGCCCCGGGTGCAGTGTGGCTGAGGGCTCAGGGGCCCTTCCTCCTCTGCAGGCACAGACCCAGTGGCCAAGTGGTGGGCCTCGCTGACGGCCGTGGTGATCCACTGGCTGCGGCGGGATGAGGAGGCGGCTGAGAGGCTGTACCCGCTGGTGGAACACCTGCCCCGTGCCCTGCAGGAGTCTGAGTGAGTGCACAGCCAGATTCTTTCTGCCGTTGCCCCTTGGCACTGTGCTTCCACCGGCCTTCGTTCTCCACGGCTGGGGTCACCACCCTTTCTTCCCCAGGAAGCCAGACCAGGGCAGTGGGGAGCTCAGGGCCTGCGGCCTGGTCTGACCGGCACTCCTCTGCCCTGGCCCCAACAGGAGACCCCTGCCCAGGGCGGCTCTGCACTCCTTCAAGGCTGCACGGGCCCTGCTGGGCTGTGCAAAGGCAGAATCGGGCCCGGCCAGCCTGACCATCTGTGAGAAGGCCAGTGGGTACCTGCGGGACAGCCTGGCCACCACACCAGTTGGCAGCTCCATTGACAAGGTGCGAGGTGGGGCCGGGGGCCTGGCAGGGCTAGTGGGTCACAGCTTTCCATCCACTCCCTGGTCATTCCCCCTCAGGGGTCACAGAAGACCACTGGGTTAGCCCAAGCGTCGTGGGACTGGGGGTCTGGCTGACTTTGCTTTTGGCTAAGGCTTGAATCCAGGGGAGAGTGGCTGCCCCTATATAGCCACCCCCAGGAGGAGGGGAGGGGTGGGCAGTGGGGCAGGGCCGCTCTTCGGAGGCCAGTGTTGGGAGGGCTGGATGGCTGCTCCCCTGGCAGGCGGCAGCGTGGGGGCCTAGAGAGGCGGGCGGCTCCGCGGTGCATTGCTGTTGCATTGCACGTGTGTGAGGCGGGTGCAGTGCCTCGGCAGTGCAGCCCGGAGCCGGCCCCTGGCACCGCGCGGGCCCCCACCCTGTCCCTCCGGGCACTGGAGCCCCCATAACCCCTGCCCCACCTGCCACCCCCAGGCCGTGCAGCTGTTCCTGTGTGACCTGCTCCTCGTGGTGCGCACCAGCCTGTGGCGGCAGCAGCAGCCTCCTGCACCTGCCCAGGCGTCCCAGGGCACCAGTGTCAGGGCCCAGGCCTCTGCCCTTGAGCTGCGTGGCTTCCAGCGGGACCTGAGTGGCCTGAGGCGTCTGGCACAGAGCTTCCGGCCTGCCATGCGGAGGGTGAGTGCCCACAGCCCTCTCCTCACGTTGGGGACATGAAGCGGTGTATGGGGGGAGCCCCAACCTGGACTGACCTGGCCTTCTCGCCCAGGTGTTCCTACATGAGGCCACGGCCCGGCTGATGGCGGGGGCCAGCCCCACGCGGACGCACCAGCTCCTGGACCGCAGTCTGAGGCGGCGGGCGGGCCCAGGTGGCAAAGGAGGTGAGTGGCAGCTGCCCACGCATGGGTGTCCCCCTGCCCAGGTGGGAAGGGCTCGGATGGGGCTTGGCGGATAGTGAGGGCGACTGCGTGCATGCGCGCGTGTGTCCTGATGGTGACACCTGGCCTGAGACATCATTTGTGGGACACACGCGCATGCGTGACTTTGAGTCCGTGTTCTACTGGACAAGCCCCAGGAAGGGGTCTGAGGCTTCACGAGTGTGCCCGAGACTGGGGTGGGGAGAGCGGCCCTGCAAACCCCGTGTGCTTGGGCACTGGAGTCCGTGCCGGCCTCGGGCGGAGGCGGGGCTTCTGCGCGCGGCGCGCGGCGAGGGCGTGGCCAGAGCGCGGCCCGCCTCCGACGCGGCCGTGTGCTTGTGCGCAGGCGCGGCGGCGGAGCTGGAACCGCGGCCCACGCGGCGAGAGCACGCCGAGGCCCTGCTCCTGGCGTCCTGTTACCTGCCGCCCGGCTTCCTGTCGGCGCCCGGGCAGCGCGTGGGCATGCTGGCTGAGGCGGCGCGCACGCTCGAGAAACTCGGCGACCGCCGGCTGCTGCATGACTGCCAGCAGATGCTCATGCGCCTGGGCGGCGGTACCACCGTCACCTCCAGCTAGACTCCAGGCGGCGTCCCTGCCCGGCGCCCGTCTCTAGCGGCCGCAGCCCATGCAGCCTGTGTTCTGGGTCCGAGCCTTGAAGGCCGAAGGCAGCACCGGAGACCCCGGTCTGCACGATTCAGCCATGGCTGCACTGTCCCTGGTGGGTGGGAGCCCGCGGGGACCTTTGTCTTGCTCTGGGGGCCGGACGGGCGCGACCCCACCACCCCAGCCGGCTCCCCAGCCCGACGAGCGACCGTCGGGACGGTGCTGACCTCTGGTGGCCGGTCGGGGCATTGCAGGGGCCTAGCCTGCTGGGCGCCACTTTTTGCTGAGCGGGCACCTTGGTGGCTTTTCTCCTCCTGTCTAGAGGGAAGAGACGGGTACGTTTCACCGAGTTGAGGGGGGCCAATGTGGCCTTCCCGGCCTGCAAGGGGGGTCCCTGCCCCAAGGCGTGTCTCTGCCTTCTGGGGAGACTTGTATATAGTGTAGAGCAGCGTGCGCTGGCCTCCTGGCCTGCGGGGCTCACGTACTACTATGCCTTTTGCAAACTTTATTTTCATAGGTTGAGTTTTGTACAGAGAAATAAAGTGAAATTATTTATAATCTAGGTTTTGTTCTTTTGGGAAGGAGGGTGTGTGCCTCAGCTGATGGATATGCTGACCAGTGAGTGTCCTTTGGGCCTTCCCCCGTACCTAGGCATAGGCTTCCTATCCCCCACCCACCTCGATGACATTTACCTCCTTCGTGGGGGGTGGGGAGGGATGGCTGGCTGACCTCCAGCTGACCCGTCCCACTGATCTCTGGGCCACCTTTGGGCTGATCAACCTTGGGGCCTTGATAGGCTCAGCTGTCCCTTCTTGCCTCCCAGCTCTGCTCCCATCAGGTCCCAGGGTGACATGGGAGGATAGACTCAAGTGTCCTCAAGGACGTGTTGTGACAGGAGCTACAACTGGATCTCTGTGTATGTTCGGGGTGTCTCAGCTCCCCCACCCTGTCCCCTGGTTATCTCACAGCTGGGGAAGCCTTGAGGGGGAGGCAGTCGGGCTGCAGGGGTGTCCAGTTCCTACAGTAAGGGGCAGACTCCCTGACTCCATCTGCACCCCCCACCCCCAAAGCCTGGCCTCTGTCCCAGGGTAATCTGGTCAGAATCCACGGGCTGCAGACTTTCCAAAACAATCGTTGTATCTTTATTGACTTTTTTTTTTCTGAATGCAATGACTGTTTTTTACTCTTAAGGAAAATAAACATCTTTTAGAAACAGCTCGATACACACAATCTTCAGTGTGAAGCAATATACTAATAAGAACACTAGTCGTCTTAACATTTACAGTCTTCATATATATTATATATATGTATATGTATACATATATATACACTATATAACGAGGCCAGATATAATACACACGTTTACCATTTTACAGTCATATGTACAGGAAATTGCTATGGCGGCCCCGGGCTGGGGGCTGCGTCAGGCCTATTGAAGCGTGGACAGAGCTGAGGACACGGACAGACAGGCGGACGGACTGGCAGGGACTGGCCCGGGCCGGTGGTGGCTGCATGGGGAAGGGGCATCGCGGGAGCCCCCTACCCAGCAAGGGCCCTGTTGGGACTCTGCTGCGGGACGCACGGCGGCGACACACGGGTGAAGCGAGCATGTTCCCAACATATATACATTCTATGTAACATATATATAGAGGGGTACACAGGTTTTGTACACAAATCTAGCGCTGTCCCTGCTCCCGTGCTGAGTGGGCGCTGCGGTCCCGGTGGTGGTGCAGAGGGAGGATCCGCCGGAGGTGAGCTCTGGTTGAGTCTCCTTTCCTTTTGCGCTCCCAGGTTGGGCTCCAGGGGTGGGGTGGACTGGGAAAGGGACGAACACAAGCCAAAGGATGTCCCAGTCTTGCCCACACCCGGGGAGCCCACATCCCCTGAGCACAGGCCCAGGACTACCCTGGCTTTGCCGAACCACACGAAAGCTTTGGCAAAGGCTGGTGGGAAGGGCGCTTGGACACGTTTCGGATGGTTTGTCCCAAAGCCTCCGGCTCCCTCTCCCGCTGGCCTAGCCCTCTGCAGAAAAGCTTCGTTTAACCCCGGCCTCGCTCAGGGAGCCAGGAGCCGCCCTCGGCTGCTTCTAGGGCTGTCTGGATCCCCACCTCCACCCCTAGGGCGCGCGACTGCAGGCCACGACCGACTGGGGTGGCAGCAGCACCCACGTGGAATGTGTGCCACGTCGTCTTGGAACTTCGCGGGGGGGGGGGGGGGCGGGGCGGGAAGCGTCCCCAGGCCAAAGCCGGCTCCCACTCCCACCGGAGGCCGAGTGCACTGAGGAGTCTGGCCGCTCCGCATGCTCCCGTCTCCGGGCCTGGCCCCTGGGGTGTGGGTAAGGACACCCTGTGCCGTCCGGTTTCGGGAGCAGGCGACTCCGGAACGGGTTTACTTCCCAACACGGGGCCGCACGTCTGCGCCCTGGGCGGCCGGATCCAAGATCCGGAACCCAGATCAAGGATCGGCTCTGGACCCGCGCTGGGAGCAGCTCAAAGGCCCAGGGCGCGCCGGCGGCTCCCCTCCTTCGGCGGCGGCGGGTAGGCGGCTCCGGTGGCTTCTCCGGCCGTTGCGGTGCGTTACAACGGCAGCCTCTGCAAGGAAAGGCCCGACCGCGCGTTACACAGGCTCGCCCCCGTGCGGGGTCAACTGCCCCCAGGCCACAGGCCCCGCCCCGGCGGCGCGGCTGAGGCCTCACGCTGTCAACCTGCACCTCCGCGCGCGCCGTCCGTGCCCCTGCCTGCCCTCGCGTCCCCTGTCTTGGGGGAGCTGTGGGGAGGCCCTCCCAGGGATGCCCCCGGCCCCTGGCAGCCCCTCCCTCAGGACCTGCCGGGTCTATGAAGTGTAGTTTGTGACATTGTGCCAGCGCGCGCGCGTCCCCCTGCCCGACGCTGGCGGATTAGTGCGGCCTGCGGGGGCTGGAGGGGGTTGGGCCCCACTGGGGCTCCGTAGAAGGGAGGTGGGGGGCTCCTCTCCTGCCTGACCCCGGCCCAAGGGAACACTGTGGTCACCTACCTTATGCTTGGGACATTTCAAAGAAAAGTTCTCTTCGATGAATATGCAACCTGTGACCAAAGAGAAGATTCAGTGGTTAGGACAGGGTGCGGTCTCCCAGCTGGGGCCAGGAGAGGAGGGCCCACTGCCCGCAGGGCCGGCTGCCGCAGCTCTTTTCAGACTAAATCAGATCCTGCTTAAAATCCTCCAGGATTGCAGCCCTCCCACGCCTCCCCCTCCTCCACCTGGAAGTCTTTCCCGATTGCCACGTGGGCCACTCCTTGTCACTGGAGGCCTCCCCTAACTCCCTGGCTAAGCAGCACCACCCACTGCCCCGTCTCTCCCCTCTCCTCCATTCTGGTCCTCACTCTCCCGCTAGGAGAGGCCAGGCTGTGTCTGACCACTTGCTCTGTCCCTTGCCCACTGGAAGGCAGGCTCCAAGAGGCCCCCGCCGGGCCCCTCCCTCGGCTGCAAGCCCAGCCCCTGGAAGAGGCATCGCTGCCTCAGTGAACACCAGTGGACATACTGGGTAGCGGAGTCACAGGCCTGGATTTGAGCATCATATACTTTGCTGAGCCTTGGTGTCCACATCTGCAGAATGGGCGTTATGCCACCTGCCGTGAAGAGTGTGTGTAAAACACCCTGCACACGTGTGGCACACAGCGGGTGCTCAGGATCCAGGGGCTTGTTTCTATGGGGGCAGGGAGAGGAGGGGACACAGAGGTTTCCGGTCTGAGCGAATCCCAGCACATAGCTGGGTGCCAGAGCACTGCTGCTGCCGAGGGGGCGGAGAGGACAGCTGAGCATGGCCGCTCCCTATGCCCACTCAGCCCAGGGTGTGCTGCTGTCTCAGGGACTCCCCACTCCCCTGCCGGCCCACCTAGGGAGACCCTGGCTTTTCCCCCTGGCATCCCCACCCCCAACCCTGGTCCCTTTCTGGGCTCATCCACCCTCCCTCCCAGCCTTGCCAGCCATCGTTCTGAGCACACCCCAGGCCTACCAAGAGCCAGGAAGCCTCGCTGGCTGAGGGAGCACTCTGTCCCCCGCTCACATTGGGGGTGGCACCATGACAGGTGGTGGGCAGCAGGCAGGGCAGAGGGGCAGGGCGGGCCTACTCGGGCCTCTCGGAGACTGTCTCCCCTTCTTTCTGCCCAACCCATGCCAGAAGCTGGGAGTGCCTCTGACCTGAAAACTGTCCACGTCTCCATCTTGGGACTGCTGCTGTAGGTGGGTCATCAGCCTGTCCCCTTCCCCCTGCTCAGGCAAGCCAGACACTGTTCTGGGACTGAACCAGACTTTCCAAAGAGCACTGGGCTAAAACCCCAGGCTCGCCTAACCCCTCTGGGACGGCGGCAGGTACCCCCTGGCACCCTCCCCACATCGGGGAGGGGAGTCACTGGGAAGAGCCAGTGGTCAATTACCTGGCCCCTCTCCTGCTGTCTGCCTGCACCTGGGAGCCTCCTAGCTAACTGACAGGGTGGGCACAGGGCCACCTTAATAAGGACTGAAAGGAAGCAGAGTTAGTGGGCCAGGCCAGCCCTGTGGGGCAGAGGCCGGCAGCCTGACCCAGGCCTCTGTCAGCACCTCGCACCCACCCAACACCTGGGTCTGGCAGACGTCCTGCCAGACATCGGAGCAGCCTGGCCAGCTTGACCCTCGGTGCCCTCTTACTCCCCAGGCCCACCAGACTGGCCAGAGGGACCCCACCAGCCCTCCCTGCTGCCTGACACCCTGTCCTCCCTTGCCTCGCTGCCAGGCCTGCTCATGCTCCCTCACCTTCTCTGGCTGCTGCTCCTTAGTTTCCCCAGGGGCCACCCCTCCTCCTCGGCCAGCTGTTCTAGGCCGGTGCCCGCCTGCCCCACGACACGTCTGCTGATGGTCGGTGAGTCTCTATGCTGAGCCCAGCTGTCTCCGGACAGCTCAGATGTCTACAGACGCCTCAAATGCAAACTGGCAAAGGGAACTGCGTGTGCGGAAGATGGATTGCCACGGCCGCCCCAGTTCCCCATCCCTGTACCCAGGTCCTCTGCGGTGTGACTATGCAGCTACGAGAGGTGGCATGCATTTCCTAACCCTGTGAATATGGGCTGGACTTGGGACTTGCTCTGGCAAACAGAATGTAGTGAGGTCCAGAGCCTAGGGCATGTGAGGGTCTGTGACCTCCGTCTCCGAGGCCTGCTGCTACCATGAGGTTGTTCCCAGGCTAGCCTGCTGGGGGATAACGCACCACATGGAGCAGAAAGGAGTGGGTCCAGCTAGAGCCACCCCACATCATCTGTGCCCTGGTGGAAAATAGTGACCGGATGGTGTTTAAGCCATGAAGTTGGGCCCAGAAGGGCCAGTAGCTAAGCGACAATAGTTAGTACACTATCTGCACATCCCCACCCTGCTCAGGCCTGCACCTTCCTCAACATGGTGTCAGACTTGACACCTCCCTCTCCCTTGTCCCTTACATCATGTCCTGTGGATTCTGTGCCAACTCAGTCTCTGGGATGTATGGATCTATCTATACTAGGCAACTGTCCCTTCCTGCTTGGACTTTTGCAGTAGTCCATCAGCCCTGAGCATGTCAGTGTCTTGTCTTCCCAGCCCTCTTCTGGCCTCAATCCATGTGGCTCTACAGAGATCCAGTTATATGGGGAATCCTAAGATTTCATTTGAAACAAAAGTTCTCTTGCTCAAATCCTGGAAAGCTACTGCCCAGCTCCCCTGATCTTTTGAGGCCTGGCTCGAATGTCACCTCCTCCTGGAAGGAAGTCTCCTGAGATTCTCTCCCAGGTCAGACAGGATGAACTCTCCCACAGCGCATACTCTCTCCTCATCTGGTCTCCGTAACTGTAGGCAAGAGCCATGGCTTTCGTACCTGTCCCACTGCCCCTTGGAAGGCTGGACAGCACTGGGGTGGGCAAAAGCACAGGGTGTGAAAGGAGAAAAGCAGGGCACCATGTCCAGGTGCCGTCCACGCCATGCCATGCAGCCGTCTGTAAAGATGCAACTGGAGACGGCCTCGCGGCCTGCCGTGAGGCCAGGCACGGAGCAGGTGCTAAGTGAATCACTGTGGAAGGAGCCATGCGACTCGTGGTAGCTATTACGGGGAGTGAGGCCACGTGCCTGGGTAAGTGGCTGAGTCCATGATAAAATCTGGTTCACGCTGCTCAGAGTGGGAGGGAGGAGCCAGCGAGAACCCCCACGTCCCCGCTGCAGCAAGCCCCCTCCCTGCTGGGTGCTGGCAGCTCAGCCCCCGCCAAGGAACTGTCATCACTTAAAGTCCTGCGTGTGCTCCCGGGGCGGGTTGGCAGGGGCTGGCACTGGCCCAGGACCCAGCGGGCAGGCGGGGTACAGGCTGTGGTCCCCTCTGCCCAGGACAGAGCCAGCGGGGCATCAGGTGGGGAGGAGGGGTGTAGTAGGGTCTTCTGGGAGGGTGATACAGGCCCCAGGTGCCTGGGCTATCACTGTGAGGCTGGTTGTGGTGACTCCTCTCTTTCCAGGCTGGAGCAGGGAGGGACGGAGGGCATGGGGGCGTGGGGGCTGGGCCAACAGAGGACTGAGGCTGCACTTCCTGCTCCAGACAACCCCAGAAAGAAGAGACTATTACAATCTCCATTTTACAGGTGGGGGAACGGAGTGCAGAGACAGCAGTGGACTTGCCCAAGACCACACGTTAAGGACTACTGCCAGGGTTTGAATCCAGGCCAAAGTTGGTCCTTACCCACCTAAAGGGTTGCTGTCATCAGTGACTAACTAGCATGACACTGCAAGCGACTGCTTTCTTTGGATGAAATAAGGAACGTCTCTAAGGCTCACGTTCCCCACCTGGTCAATGAGGGCTGGGGCTCCTGGACCTCTCTGGCCGTGCGACCTGTCATTCTGTGTGCTTGGCTATTGCAGGTGCTCAATAAATGGCAGTAGAACAAACAAACGTGTGAGAGGAGAGAATGAAGGGAGAGGATTTAGGGGAGCCTGGTCCTGCCTCCAGACCCCATTACCCTGCTGAAGACCTTCCCCAAGTGGTCCCTGTGGCCAACAGGAGACCACTGACCTCAGTCTCACATTGAACCTCATCTTTCCCCAACTCATTCAGTTTTTGTTGTTGTAATGTAACCTTTTCCTTTTGCTCTGCTCTGTGAACTCCTATTCATCCTTCAAAGGCCCAGCCGAAGTACACCCTTCTCTCTGAGGACTGGGATCCTCCCCACCCCTTGGCCACAACAGCTCCTCAAACAGCTCTCCATGTTATAATTTAGGCCTCTGTCTTCCCTCATTGCTGCTCCGGGCATTCCTCAAGCAGGTGCCTGGGAACAGCCTCCTTTCCACATCCCTGGCATTGCTCAGCACAGGTATGGGTAGAAAGAAAGAGGAGATAAAGAATTGCTAGGGCAGAAGAGGGAAACCAAGTGGTCAAATGGGGTCTGGGTCTGAGGAGCTGCGCCAGGGTCCCCCGGACTGCATGGGCAGGCCTTCAAGCCCTGCCTGTCCCCGTGGGCTGGCTCCTACCTGCATCGCTGGCACATGGGTAATGGTAGGTGTGGATGCATCCTTTGTGGCAGCACCCAATGGTGGCCCCTGCTTCCTGACAGCTGGAACACGTCTGATGGAGAGAGAGGGAAGGCAGGTCAATGTCCCGTGGAGCCCAGCCCCCTGTGGCTGCCACCCCCTCCAAGATGGTCTCTGAAGATCTGCTGGAAGGAGGCTCAGCAGTGGGTGCAGGGACCCTCTCAGGCCAGTGATGCTGGTCACCACTATGGCTGTGGCTGCCAGCCGGCATTTGCCAAGTGCTTCCTGTGCTCCTTCTAAACAGCCCTCAAGGTGGGTAACTTTCATTAACCCCACTTTACAGATGGTGAAACTGAGGCTCCCATTCCAGGCAAGGGTGACAGCAATAAGCATCATTTTCTGTCCTTTCTGACAGCAGGAGACAGAACCTAGAACCAGGCTGTTCTCCCCTCGGATGAGACAGTCACCCTCCCTGGGCCCAGTTTTCAGATCTGTAAGAGGAGGTAACCTGGCGATCCTGACATGCTGATTTAATGTAAACCTATGTGGTGCATGGCCTCCTCCAGGGTCTCACCAAGGTCACCCGGCTCGGTGGCACATGCCTGTGATCCCGTCACTCTGGGAGGCTGAGGTGGGAGGATCGCTTGGGGTCAGGAGTTCCAGACCAGCCTGAGGGAAGAGCGAGACCTGGTCTCTACTAAAATTAGAAAAAAAATTAGCCAGGTGTCGTGGTGCGCATTTGTGGTCCCAGCTACTTGGGAAACTGGGGCAGGAGGGTCACGATGAGCCCAGGAGTTTGATGCTGCAGTGAGCTGTGATGACGCCACTGCCTTCTAGCTGTGGTGACAGAGTGAGACTCTGTGTCAAAAAAAAAAAAAAAAAAAAAAAGTCGTAAAGTCATCCGCTGAGATTGGGGGCCTCCTTGTGCCTGGCCCAGCTGCTTGGAGGGGGACATGGCCAGGACAGGATGGCCATGCTAAGAAGGCCGTTGGAAGAGCGCAGCAAAACTTGAGGCCTGGGGAGGGACATTGAAGAGCTCAAAGCCATCTAGACTCCAGAACCACCGCGTCACTGTGCCAGTGGGGGAGTGAGGTGAAGAGGGACACAGAGAGGGTGGTGGCCGTGCCCAGATGCTAAGCCACTGAAACAAATGACAATAGCTTACTTTGTGCCAGGCGTGGTTGGAAACCTCGTCCTCATAGCAACCTGGTGCCGACGCACCGCTGTTATTTTTCCCGGGCTCCCAACCACAGCTCCGAGGCTCAGCTGCCACCTGCACTGCTGGGGCAGAAGCTCCATCCCACCCCAGCAGCAGGGCGGGCCAGGGTCAGAAAGCCTCCACCCACCCTTCAGGGCCTGGCTGAGAAATGAACTGGGAGTAGGGAGGGGTGGAGTGGGGGGACTGGGGCACGTTCTAGAATATCAGGTTTTCAGCTTCTGCTCAGGGCTGAGGCTTCCTTCTAGGCTGGTCTGGGATGGCCTCCTGGGCATCTGGGGCCTAACATCTCCCCAGTTCCTGACCCCAAAAGGGAGGATGAAATGCAAGGGTGGGGCCGGACCAGGTCTAAGTCTCCTAACCATAGTGGCCTCAGGGTGTTTTTTTTTTGAGACAGGATCTTGCTCAGTCACCGGGCTAGAGTGCAGCAGTGTCATAGCTCAGAGCAACCTCAGACTCCTGGGCTCAAGAGATCCTCCTGCCTCAGCCTCTGGAGTAGCTGGGACTACAGGTGCGTGCCACCACGCCCGGCTACTTTTCTATTTTTAGTAGAGATGGGGGTCTGGCTCTTGGCTCAGGCTGGTCTCGAACTTCTGACCTCAAGTGATCCTCCCGCCTCCACCTCCCAGAGTGCTAGGATTACAGGCACCTGGTCACCTCATGGTGTGTTGATGTTTAAAGGGTTGGAGCCTGCATGGTGGCACGTGCCTGTAGTCCCAGCTACTCAGGAGGCAGAGGAAGGAGGATCACTTGAGCCCAGGAGTTTGAGGTTGCAGTGAGCTGTGACGACACCACTGCACTCCAGCCTGGGCGACAAAGTGAGACCCTGTCAGAAAAAAAAAAAAAAAGGATAATGGGGGCCCTTCTGGCTCATGGCTTCTCTGAACTGAGGTCCCCAACGACCCCCGAGGCAGGCCTTTGCGTGGCCATTTTAGACGTATAGAAAGTGAGGCAGAGCGCGAGGAAGGCCTCAGGCCCTTCTGGCCCAGCAACCCCCACAGGGGGTGCAGACTATGATTCTGTCACAGGACCCCAGGCCCAAACCAGGGGCCCAAACCAGGACCCCAGCAGATACCACCCGGCTCCCCAACAATGCCCAGCTCAGCTGTGGGTCCCCTCTGTATCCTGAGGTTAGATAGGAGCTGGAGTCCACAACAATGTTGAAAGGGGCAGACTGGGAAACTGAGGCCCCAGGACGTGGGAGCCTTCAGAGATGGCAGGTACTGTGGGGGGCTGCAGGAGGGGCCTCTGATGGAGGAGGGCGTCCCTGGGGGCTGGCACAGAAGTTCTGTCTTCCGGAGAGCCAAAGTGAGGACAGAATGCTGACAGGTGTGAGTGGCCAGGGACCCAGCTGCACACTGAGCCCCGCTGTGCACCAGGCAGGTCCTGGATGCTCCGTGTCACCCCACAGTCCTGCTGCTGGGGCTTGGGTCACAGAGGGTGAATGACCTTCCTGGAGTTACAAATTGGCCCTCAGCAGAGCTGGGGTTTGAACCAGGGTCCGTCTGACTACAAAGGAGCACGGTGCCGCTCAGGCAGGAAGCGGTGGTGGACTGAACTGTGACCCTGTCAGCCCCTCTCCAGGGGCCCTGGGAAGCCCTAGACCCCGACCATCCTTCCAGGGTGTTCCATCTCCCTGGCAGGTGACCAGCAAACACCTGCTGGAGCGTGTCCTCCTGGCTCTGACCTTCCCAGGGCGCCCCCTGCGGCGGGAGGCTGCCAGGCTGTTTGTGGAGCGGGGCGCAGATGGGGACTGGCCCCGCGGCAGAACGCCAGCTGTGGCCGTGTGCCTCCCTGACATGCGCTTTTGCTCGGTCCAACCGAAGTGTGTGTGCGGTTCAGTGTCCCGTGGCTCAGGCCAGGCGGCGCTGGCTGCAGGGGGCATGGAGAAGACCAGATCCCAGCCCAGTGGGACGTGTTGGGGGTGGGGGTGGAGGCAGCCCCCGGCCAGCCGAGTGTGGACAGCGCTCTCAGGAGGGGGCCCATGAGGCAGGGGGAGGTGACCGCCAGCTGGGGCTGGCCATCTGAGAGTTATTGTTATTTTTTAATGATGGGAGAGACTTGAACCTGTTTCAAGGCGGCTGGGAAGGGGCCAGTGACGAGAGACAGGAAAGCGGAGAAAGCAGGAGGCAAAAAATAATCGGGAAGGGGAGAGGGCGACGCAGGGCCGGTGGGGCCACCATCTGCTGCCGGGCAGGCCTGGCACTGGGAAGCTGCGAGTGTCCTGTGGGGCTGGGACTTCCTCAGCGGGGAGGAGGCCGCCGGCGCCTGGGAGTGAGCAGGGGCAGCACAGCCAGGCGAGGAGGGGTCTCCAGCCAGCCTCACGGCAGCGTCCAGGGCAGCCCTAGGAGCACGGCTGGGCTGGGTGACATCCAGGCTGGCTGTCGGGGCAGGGGCAGGTCAGGGTGGCTGCAGGGGGTTCCAGGAAGGAGCAGTGGCCAGCAGGGTGGCAGACGGGGCCCGGGGCAAAGGCTACGGGCTGGGACTACTCTGGGGAGAGTCACTGAATCGCTCAAGTGCAGGCAGCGAACGTCTAGGGCCTCTAGGGCCTCCCGAGCCCCAGCCATGGGGGCTGCCCCTTGGCAGGTGAGGGCAAGGGGCATTGGAGGGGGCGGGATGGGGCAGGGGCTGTGGAGGGCGGGTGCCTGCACAGTGCCGGTAGCGTCATTCCACAGAAGCCTGGGCGGGGGTCACACGGGGCCTGAGCGTGTGGGGCAGGAGCATAGGCCGGGGGGCCAGGCTGGCCCACCACCCAGGGCCTGGCACCTTCTGCCGCCTGCCGTGAGGTGGGGCGGGGGGGGGGGGGCGAGTGAGCGAGAGGCCGGCAGCACTCTGAGCTGGTGACACTGCTAGGACTGCCCCCACTGGGACCAAACCCAGAGCACTAAGCATGGCCCGAGGGTTCTGCCAGCTTTATGGGCAGGAACTCATTTAACCCTCGTGATCCCTCCACGGTGGGCACCCTTACACCCACTCTAGGGGGCAGGGAACAGAGGGGTTAAGTCACATGCTCAAGTCACACAGCCTGCATGAGGCAGCCCAGAGCTCTTGTTCACAGACGCTCGCTCGGTGACTGCGGCTCCCCGGAGCTCGGTTTCAGACAGATGGTTCGAGGTTCCAGGGCCACTCCGCCCTGCCCTGCCCATTTTGGCCACGTGACCCAGGCTGTCCTGCGGAGGGAAGGGCCCTGTGCCCAGGTCCCCTGTTCCAACCACATGTTAAACGCTTCAGAGGCTCTTCCCCTGAGCCCCAGCTCCATCCGAGAAGCGCAGGAGACAGGCACGGGGGTAGGCAACTTGCTTTTGGGGGCTGCCTGGGTCCCCTGACGCTTGGTTCCGGGAGGCCTGCATCCTCTGGGCCTCAGCATCTCGGCTGACAGCTGGAGGGGACCAGGGAGTCTAGGGGGGCTGGAGCCGGAAGGTGCCAGGCGAGTGTGGGGGTGGCCTGGGCTGGGTGTGCAAACTTGTCCTGCCTTATTAGCCTGAGGTGGGCCTTAACGCCACCTGCCCTGACCCCCCCCACCCTGCTCCCCACAGGGGTTCTGGAGTCTGCAGGCCGCACTCTGTGACTCAGGCATGTTCAGCCCACACTGTAGCACCGGAGAGCCAAGGGACTCCCCGACTGCCCGTGCTCGGGACCCCCATGCTCCCCGCCCGGGCAGGGCTGGCCTCTTACCATGTCCATGGCTACCTTCATGGCCTCCTGCAGCCCAAAGAGCTTTCCGGCCACCAGGTAGACCCCGCTGGTCCACACGGCGCAGGCCTCGTGCACCCAGTGCTCCTGGGTATCCCCGCCAGGCTCTGCCGGGGCCTCCTTGTTGCACTCATGCTTGCGGCTCTTGTCAGTGGGGGCTGCCTCCTCGCCCCCATCCCCCCGACCGTCACAGCAGTAGCAACTCTGCAGCCGTCGGGACAGGCCCCGGGCACTGGTGCGCAGTGAGCCCTGCTTGGCCGGATCGGCTGGCACGTCAGGCCTGGGGGGCTTCCCGGTGGCGGTGGCAGCTGCACACTCGAGGCCTTTGAGTGTTCTCTCGAGGGGCAGCGAGGCCTCCTCACAGGTGCCCTCTGGTCGCACCTTCTCCTTGAGTTTTGGCTTCTTTTTGGGGAGGCAGTGTTCCGGATAGTAGGGACCACAAAGGTCCCCGAGGTCCTTGAAGTTGGCCGGGTTTTGGCAGAGGCAGCAAACAAGGCAAGAGGTACTCAGGGCCTTGGAAACCACAGGTCCCAGGTGCATTGTGGAGGAGAGGGGCAGGGAGGGCCGTGGCTGCAGGACAGAGCCTCCAGGGAGTGTGGCCAGGGAGGCCCCGGCCGCATCCAAGGACAATGAGGAGGAGGAGGAGGAGGAGGAAGCAGAGGAGGCAGGCTTCCTGTGGGGCTTGGGTTCGTCCCCAGGGGAGTTGACAACAGTGCATATGGTGGTGAATGCATCTCGCTTCTCCACCCGCACGAAGGGCGAGAAGGCCGGGGTCCGGCTGTCTGCCCTCAGCCGTTTGCAAGAGGAAATGTACTTGAGGCGGATTTCAGGCTCTGCGGGATCCAGGGGCAGCACCTGCTGCTGCCGCCGCCGCTTGGTACGCCCCTTACAGGGTGAGGAGGCCGTGTTCTTGGCCCGGCCCCGAGTGAGGCGCTTCCGCTTGGAATAGCTGCTGTAGTTGGTGTGGCCTGGCTGCTTCTGTGCCCTCGTCTGGGGCTGGCAGGGCCGACCCTCGGGGGGCTGGGAGGCCAGGCCCAGCTCCTCCGTCTTTGGCTTCTTGCCTCCTCCACCAGAAGCGTCCTCACCACTGCCCTGTGTGCTGCTGGCCCTGTCTCGGGGACTTAGGAGCAAAGACGGGCCAAGATATGGCCGCTTCTCCAGTGGGCCTTTGGAGAGTCCGAGGGCCCCAGCCCGGCCTTTCCGGCTTCTCTTCTTGGGTGCCAGCGTGGTCCCCCCAGCTGGCAGGGCCTCCGGGGACGTGAAGACCTCAGCTTTGAAACAGTCAGTTGAGGACAGTTTCTTACTGTTCATGAGTTTGCCTTTTAAGGATCTGTTGGTCGGATTTCTGCATAACGGGTCTGTCCCTGAAGCCGCTGGGAGCTTCTGCCCAGTGCCCACGCTTGAGAGACCTTCTTCTGCCGACACCAGGCTGCCCCCTGTACCCTTGAGCCCGCGGTCTTTCTCATGGAGGGGCGGGCTCAGAGGATTACCAGGAGAGGCCCCTGGCGCCTTGTACGTGAACTTCTTCAAGCTGGGTGAGGTGATCTTCTGCACGATGGCTTCCAGCTTCAGGCCCCGGCCTTTCCGTGGTGGCAGCACCTTGGTCTTCATGGCCCCCTGGAAGGCCGCCCGCGAGGCGAGCTTGATGCAGGCATCGGGGGCCTCCGGGGGCAGGGGCTTCGTGGTGGGATCACTGCTGCCCTTGGCGGGCTTGGCTTTCTTGGGGGAAGATATCCTCTTGAAAAGGGTGGGGGAGCCCTCAGGCCTCTCCTCCTTCCCGTCCCCGCCGTTGCCGCTGGCGCTGGCGCTGGCGCTGCTGCTGCTGCTGCGGCTCCGTAAGACCAGGTTCCGCTTCTTGGTGGGGACGGGCGCCATGAAGGCCGCCTTCCTCTTCAACGCGTGGAGGGGCCGGTCGGAGAGCTTGCCGCCTACGCCGGGCTTGGGGACCCTCACCCGCTGGCTCACCCTGCCCTCCTTCTGGGGGCTGCTGGAGGCCTTGAACGTGGTGGGCAGATGGTTGTTGGCAAGGAGCTTCTTGGTGGCGCGGCAGTTGGGGAGCCGGCTCTCAGAGGGCCGCCGCCGCTTGGAGTGGAAGACCTCCTGGGTTTTGGTGCGGGACCGAAGGATCATGGAGCGCTGGTCCTTGCCGGGCGTGCTTGGCGAGTCCATGTCCTTGGTCTTGGAGCCCATGGGGCTGCTGTCGGAGGCCACTGGCAGAGCGGCCGGGTTGCTGGGGCTGGACGCGGCCTTGGGTGAGGGCTTCCCCACCCGCTTGCCCGACTTGAAGGCGGCTCGCTGCTTGCCCCCCAGTTTGTCTGGGGGCGCCGGGGTGGTGGTCAGGCCTGGGGGCCCAGGCGTGCGGGGCTCGCTCAGGGCTGTGAGGGAGCGGGTACACATCCTGGGCAGCCCTTCTGAGGCCCCCCGGCCCGGGGCCCCGGCCCCTTCCATCTGTCCCTGTGGGGGCCCTGTGCAGGATTCGGGGAGCAAGAGATCTTTGGGCAGTGCCGGTGCCCTGCATGGGGAGTCCTCGGCCTCGGGCAACCCCCGGTGCACCCGCCGGCTCCGTAAGCTTTTGCCTCGTGGCACGGGCTCTTTCTTCGGGATGGGTGCCTCGGGCACGGCAGGTTTGTTCAGCTTCTGGGCCAGGGAGGCATCCGAGGTGGCGGAATCCCCTGGGGCCCGCTCCCCATCAGGCCCGCCTTCACCTGACTTCATGTGGGACAGAGAGGACTCAAACCAGCTCTGGACTTTCGACTCGGTGCCCACAGTAGGACCCAGCAAGATGACGGACTCCCCAGAGAGGTGGCATGGTGAGCCCCAGCCGGCCTTGGAGTCCAGCACCTCCTCCACTTCCTCCTTGGTGCAGATGAGCGGGGCCTTGGGCGAAAGCGGGTCCTGCATGCTGGGCCGATGCTCGGGGCTGCCCAGGAGCTCGCACAGAGAGGAGTACTCTTCCTCCGCCTCCAGGTCCTCCTTCCTGCCGGTGGGCGGCAGCAGCGGGAGGTCCCCGAAGTCAGCGGCAGAGCAGCAGTGCCGGCTGTCCTCCAGCCACCTGTCGGCCTTGCTCACCACCTCGGGGCACTGCAGCAGCCCGCCCGCCTCCTCCTTCACCCCACCCGCCTCCTCCTGCTTGAAGTCCCCCGGCAACGAGGCCCCCTTCTCCCCAGGGGGCTCCTCCTCCTGGAAGCCCAGGCAGGCAGAAGCCTCATGGGCATCCCCTTTGCCAACACCATCCGCGGCCTTCACGCCCTGCTCCAGGCCCTTGGTGAGCTCCCCGGGGTGCAGTCCCCACCGAGGACAAGCGTCCCCCAGGTTTTCCTCCGGCCAGGCAAAGGGGTTGGCACTGTCTGCCGAGCCGGCGGTGGTTGTGTCCGGGAAGCAGTCGAAAGCTGCTGTGGTGGGGTCTGGAGCAGCAGCCCCAAGGGTGGGCTTGGTGCCAAAGGAGAGTGGACCAGTTGTCTTCTTGGGGTCAGGGGTGGCGAAGGCTACAGAAGGGTCTTCAAACAGCCCCGGGCTGAAGTCCTTGGTGTTGCCGCCCTTGTCCAGCTGCAAGGAATCGGGCAGGGCCTCCGGTTCCCCAGCCCTTGGCCACGCGTTCTTGGCCACAGAGTCCAGGCAGGCGCTGTGGTTCTCCAGCGGGAAGGGCGGCTTGCTGGCATCCTTGGCCAGGCCAGGTGCCTCGGCCCAGGCCTTGTCAGCCTTCTCGCCGATGGCTTCCTGCAGCCCCAGGATCTCTGAGGCCAGGTCCTCCTGGGCCAGGGCACTGAGCAGCAGCCGCGGGCAGTCCCGCTCGCCCGCCACAAACTTGGAGAAGCTGTCAAGCGGCAGAGTGCTGTGGAGGCTCTGGAAGGAGTCGTCAGATTTTGTGGACATGTCGTCGGGTGAGGTCACAGAACAGGTAGACACGGACTCGGGCTTGGCCTTCGAGTTGCTGTTGACTCTGGCGGGGCTGCCGCGGGCCTGGTTGCAGTAGAGGAAGCTGCGCTCCAGCGGGTCCTCGGAGCCACTCAAGTAGTCGGCCTCCTGTGGCTCAGCGTGCGTGGACTGCGGCGTGCTGCTCAGCGGCTCCGACAGCGGTGTGCCCGCTGGCTCGGCCGAGTAGCCGCTGCCTTCCGGGCTGCAGTGCTGGCTTTTGTGCTGCTCCGGCGTCCTGGACACAAGGTTCTTGACACCTTTCTTCTGCGGCACAGCAGCCTTGGAGAGCAGCAGCTGCTGGACGGTGTTGGAGATGTTCTCCACCTGCGAGGTCAGCGCAGTGAGGCTCTGCAGGCTGAGGTCCGACAGCAGGTTGTCCGGCAGCTTGTCCTTCTGCAGGGACTTGCAGTTGCCAGCCTGGGTGTCCACAGAGCTTGTGGCGTCCGTTGGGGAGGGGTTGAGCAGAGGCATGAAGTGGCTGTGGTCGGCAATGCCTGCGGGGAAGGCGCCAGTGCTGAGCGGCTGCTGGCCGTAGGGGAAGCTCTCCAGGTTTGGCATCAGCGGGGACGGCGTAGAGCTGTAGGAAGGCGAGCGGCCTACGGAGCGAGCGGGCGAGTGGCCGGAGCTCGGGCTGAAGGTCTGGTAGTACTGCTCCGGGGTCCGGACAGCCGCGTCCGGCTGGCAGTAGCCCTGGCCTTGCTGCCCGTAGTGCTGATACTTGGCGAGGTTTTGGTAATGCAGGGTTTCCTGGGCATGGTGCCGGCTCTGGAGGGCCTGCTGCTGCTGCTGGTCGTAGCTGAGTCGGCCCGACTGGTAGGCATGAAGGTTCTGGACCCGCTGCCCCGGGGCCAGGCTGGCGTTGGCGGTCAGCGGCCTGTCGTGAGGCTGGGCGGTCGGCGCTGTGCAGCTCTTATAGGAATGGGCCCCCTGCCCGCCGCCCTGGCCAGACGAGTACGTGGAGGAGGTGGGGAAGGACTGGGAGTGCTGGGGGAAGTGGCCGCCTTGGGGAAAGGGTAAAGGGGAGGCAATGTCGTTTTGCAGTTTCTGTCTCTGGAGTTTGGGGTACGCCAGGGGCTGCTGGGGCTGCGGCAGCTGCTGTGGCGGTGGCGGGGGCGGCTGCTGCACATGCAGGGAGTGAGTCCGAAAGGGCACCTGGGCACCCTGCTCCGGGTACTGCCTGCCGGGGGGCACCGCTGTTTTTTTCATCAAGTTCTCATCATACTTGCCCACCCCCCCTGGCAGGGGCTGTGGCTGGGGGGGCGGTGGCTGCGGGGCCCCCCAAGCCTGTAGGCTCTCCTCGCCGGAGTAGCGTCCTGGGTAGGGGTTGTTGTCCTGCACGCCGTAGCCGGGGAAAGCCGGCCTCCCCTGCAGGGCCTGCTGTGTGGGCAGGGCCTTGCTGCCTCGATGGTACTTCTCCGTGGCCACCGCAGCTGCCGTGCCGGAGGGCGTGCCGGCACCGCCCTCGTAGCCTGGGTAAGGCTGGGGGTTATAATAGTCCTTGGCAAGCAGCCGCTGCCGGTCGCAGCTCAGGCCGGCCTGACTCGGCTGCCTGTAATTCTCCAGGCGTGATGTTTCCTGCGAGGTCTGCTGGTAGTTCTGTTGTTTGCCATGGAAACCACACCTTTCTCGAAAAGACTGCATGACTCGGGCTGGTTATCTGTGAAAAGAAAAAGCGAGGGCGAGGGGGGAGGGGACAGAGGGAGAGCCATTCAGATGGGCCACTTCCTTTTGCCTCAGAAAGCACCTCCCACCCACCTCCCCCTCTCGAGCTGCCCCACCGCTGTGCACATATTGACAACTTCTGTGTCAGGGAGGTGTGCGCTGTAATTCCTGCTCCCACACCGCCTGCAGCTGAACTTCACCAAGGATGACCACCGGTGCAGGAGGTGCAAAACCAGCTGCCCAGTGCCAGGTCACTGCGGAGCTGCCGCCCAACCCTCCTCCTGGCCCGATCCTCCCCTCCGTCCCCCACCCACCACTCTCAGCCCTTCCTGACAGCTCAAAATCATTTAGCAGAGCAATTCCCGATCCCCTGTCCCCTGGGGCCTGCTGGATCCCGTAATCTAGTCCCTGTGTGGCCGTGTTCAAGCGTGACCCAGCCATGCTGGGGACTGAAGAGGGTCTGCCCTGCCCTGGGGGAGGCCGGGAGGACGCTTGCCGAGGCCCGCTGAGCACGCACACACACAGAGGCGGGTACACACACATGTACGTGCACTCACACGCACACACACCTCCTCTGCCACTGCCATGCCATCTGGAATCTGTCTGTTCCTTCTAGCAGACGTCGATTAGGGGCTGCCAAGCCACTGTAGACATAAAATGTCCCTCCTCTGACTCCCAGGAACGCAGGACGGCAGCACCTGCCTCCTGTTTTTGATATCATAGGTGCATAAACAGATTACGTGGCCCAGAGTGAGGGAGTGCATACTAATGTGCGACAGAGCTGCAGTCCCATAGCTGTGGGAGAGCACACCAGCCCGGCCCCTACTGCACTGGGGGGACGCAGCCCTGTCCCTCCTGGCTGGGCCCCGCTCCACCTCCACAGGGCAGGGCCAGGGCAGGCCGCACCCCAGAGCCCATCTGGTTATGATTTTAGGGGCTGGGGCCCAGGCGGGCTCTAACTTGCCCCACAGCAGGATCCTGGGTCAGGAAATGACCGGGGTGGCGTGGTGGGACCTTCCAGGGCAGAGCAACTGGATTTACAACACAGACAGACCCCAGGCATCCAGGCTAAAGGTTCTCCCGACTGACTGGCTGGCCTGGTCACCCCAGAAGACCCTCAGAGGAGGGATGGCGGGGAGAGGAGCTCCCCAGGCTTTAGAGAGTCCCAGAAGACTTGGGATTTACCCAGAACCACGCTGGCCCAGAGGCAGGAAGAGGGGGGCTCAGCTCAGCCTGCACGGCCCAGGCCCCCAGGAGGGGACTCGGGACTTTCCAGTTCTTGTTCCCAAATGCCCAAAGAGGAAGGGGTGGCCTGCCTCAAGCTACGATTCTAGGATTGTGTGAGGGCGAGGAAGGAATAAAGCGCGGGAGAGAGAGAGAAGACTCGCATGTGAGAGATGGAGAGAAACGGGGAGAGGCAGACACACGGAGTTGGGGAGAGAGGGAGGGGCGGCCCCCGGAGGGAGGTCCCTCTTCTTTGGCCCTTCCTCATTCAGTGTCTGGGGACCGAGCCAGGGCAGGGGGCAGAGGAGGGCCTCCAGCCACCTGAGCAGGGCAAGTCCGGGGCAGCCAGGCAGCTCCAGGAACGGTTAGCAAACCCTCCCCTGTCCCGGGGATCAGCTTGCCCTGATCCAGGGAAGGAGCCACCCAGCCGCAGTGTCCCACGTCCAGCCCCTGCCCACCATGCTTGTCAAAGCCTCCTTCCCTCCCTCCCTGGACTGGTCACAGCGTCCTTCAGAAGCGCTGGCCCTCCTGACCCACTTCAGTCCCCCCAGCGGCCTGGGTAAAACGTCACAGGAGATGCCTGCTGTGACACCGACCCAGAGGACCTGGAGCTGCACTAGGTTCCCGCCCGGTGGCTCCCTGCCAAGTGGGCAGCCCCGCGCCTCCTGCCCCGACCTCCGCCAAGAAGGGTGAGAAGGGCGCTGGCCAGACCGCCACAGGGCTGCCTAGGCAGTGACCCGCTGCCCTGGCTGCCCCAGGCTGAGGCCCCAGGCCTGCTCCCTCCTGCCCCTGCGGTGTTTATGAGCCCAGAATGTGCAAACCCAGGACCACTCTGAAGGCTGCCTCGTATATCTGCACAAATTACATTTCTGCTTTTATTAGTCCCAGATCACTCTCATTTCCTGCTGAGTGTCCTGTGGATATCATTAACATTTCTACGGCTTTTTTATTTTTTTTCACATTCTCCAAAATGCATTACCAGAAACATTATTTAAAGAGAGAGGGAGAGAGAGAGAAGGAGAGAGAGGGCACTATTACCAGTGTCCCCTCCCTGCCTGCTCCGTCCATCGCTCCCTCCCTGTTTAATCGGTCCAGCTGCTTCGTCTTTTAATTTAGCGACAGTATTACAGGCGGGTTCCCCAATACACACGAGCAGCTGGATGCGGTGAAAGCATCTATCTCTAAGAAAAGACAGTTCAATTAAAATATGAGAAGCCCAGTGCCTGATGGAGAAAGCAGGCAAAAATGCTCACCCCAACACCATCCTCCAACCCCAGACAGAGGGAGGGACACAGGAACAAAGGCACGGGCGCCTCTCAGAGCCACCGGGTCCTGTGGCTCTGCCAGGAGAAAATGGGGCGCTGCCTCTTTAAGAGCTGCCTCAGGCCTGCCGTGGGCTCTGTTGTTATTAATTATTATGATTATGATTACTTTTCAAGAGCACTAGGAAAGGACACAGAGAGGGAGAGGGGAAGGCAGTGGCAGGAGAAGAGCAGGGGGCAGAAAAAGGCCCCCTGCCAGAGCAACAGTGACATTTGCACAGGTGGCAGGGGGCAAGGGGCCACAGGGGCAGGTTGTGGGTTTGGCCTCTGTCTCGGGTTGGAGGGAGAAGGGGGGGTGGGGAAGGGCCCCCCACTCCCTGGGCTCCCCCTGGTTCAGCCCAACACCCTGCCCTGAGGGTCCCCACTCCCTGCCCCACCCCTCTCCCCCAGACACAGGTCCAAGCCTTGTCTCTAAAGTCCTCGCTGAAAGTAGGTGGCAGGCGGCGGCAAGCGGGAAGGCAGGAGGGAGGAAGTCCTGGCATCCTCTAAGCGCCAGACACATGGACACTTGAGCCCTACAGCGACCTGGGCAAATCTGTCTTCTGTGACCCAAGTGACAGGAGCGTGAGCTCAGGCCTGCAGCATCCAGTGCCCCGGGGCTTCCCTCACACAGCGATGAGTCCCCCCAACCCCAGCCATGAAGTAGCGTGGGGGCCTTGTAAGACCCCAGATGCCCTCCAGTGCAAGGGCCCAGCAGCTAGACCCGGGCACAGCCCTTCTTTCAGGCAAAGACCGCAGCCAGCTCCGCCTCTTGGCGGCAGGGCGGGCCCACAGCCGCCACCGCCCCTCTGCGCGGTCCCCCCCTCGGCGTTCTGCTCCGCCCCTTTCACAGAGGAAAGTGAGGTTCAGAGGGGCAAGGGGCCTGGGGAGGCCCACAGGGAAGCTCCTCAGCGGGATGCCCAAACCCCTGGGCTGGACCCACTCAGATTCCCACACTGGAGGCAGGTGTCCTGGGGCAGGTCTGGAGACAGGTGTTGTGGGGTGAGGCAGGCAGGGCCCCCACTTCTACCCTTACTTTGCCCCTGTCTTTAAGCAGCCAGACCCACCCTGTGTAGAGCTACAGGGGGGCCGTGATGGTCACTAGCCGCCACTGTCACCACCACAAGCTGCTGTTCCCTGGGCAGCTTCTGGGAGAGGTCACTAGGCCCAAAGCCTCTCCAGACCCCAGGGCTGGGCCCCCAGTCAGGGAAATGGGCACATGTGGGCCAGAGCTGCTGCAGCTCCCAGGGCCCCAGGAGCCCAGCCAGAGGCGCCTGCTGGAATTTCTTTCCTCAGGGAGAGGGGGAGGGGGGGAGGAGGGGGAGGAGGGGGAGAAGATAAAGAGAGAGAAAGAAATGGGGTGGGGGAAGCTCTGAAGCTGCAGGTTCCAGCCCACCTACTTACCTAAGGTTGTTTTATGACCTGGTTTCCTGATTTGTAGCTGCAGAGAAAAAAATTAAAAACCCAATCCACTCAAGGCCTGGGAACCCGAGGAAGAAGGGGCGGGAGGCTGGGGACGGGCAGAGGGGGGGTGTGTCCAGGAGGAGAGGAGAAGGTGGAACCCCCTCGGCCTCCCCGTCTGTTGTGGGTGATGAGTCGATATGAGACCGCGACTGAAATGCTAAATCACCAGCCAGATTCGCTGCTGCTCTGTGGGGTCCATTCTAAGTCCTAAGGGTCTGGCTTGAGTGGGAGGAAGGGATGAGTCTCCAGGGGGCCCACAGGACAGGCCCCTGGGACAGGTTAGGGTCCGTAGACCAGCAGAGGGGAGGGACCCGAGTAAGGAACCCCAGAGGACAAGACAGCCCCCACCCCAAAGCACAGCCTCTCCAGACCACCCCCAGTGGGCAACACTTGGGTATGTACCCTCCTCATTCACGGCCCCCATGGGGTGTCTAGCATGTCCTCCTTCTGCAGCACCTGGGGGCCAGAACGTGGGGAGGCCAGTGGTGGGGTGAGAAGCAGGGGCTGCCCCAGCAGCCAGCCAGGCTCTTTGGTTGGGGCTAGGGACCCCAGTGAGGCTGGGGTTCAGGGCTCTCTGGAGGGTGTCTGAGTGGGGAGCAGAGGCTTCTGGACTTTCCGGGCATTTGGGAAGCTCCCTCTCGAAGCCCACCAATGCTGTCTCCTCTAGGGACCAGGCTGTGGTGGCAGCTGAGACCTACTGAGCCATCTGAATGGGACCCTTCCTGCAGGGCCTGACCCACCAGGAGGACACCACATCTGCCTGCTCTTCCCTGGACACAGTGTGTGTGTCCCGTGCTGTGCTCAGGTCCCCTGATGCTAAGTTGTGTCCACTCCCCACTTCCCCTGCCCACGTTGCCCGTGCCTGGGACACAGCCGTCCACACTTGGAGACCCTGGCCACTGTCTAGGGCTGAGGGTAGACTGTGAGGTGCGGGCCAGCGAGGAGGATTCAGCACAGCTGCTGGTGCTCAAGGCCCGCCCTGGGCAGGCTGTCAGGAGCACGGCCCACCTATTAGCCGCTCTGTACTTATCAGTCTCTTGTGGACAATTGTTATTTTTTTAGATCACTTTATTCACCACTGGACAGAAAGCATCACCACCTTTCCTAAGGACAAGAAAAGCGGGGCAGCTGCTGGGATGCAGACAGTTAAGAGGGCTGGGGTGTGGCAGCCCAGGCAGCCCTGTGTGCCCCCTGTGGGGCATAGCCCCTGGCCTTGCCTCCCCCAGGCCAGGCTGATGCCATTGGACACAATGAGGGTCCCAGGCCCAGCAAGACCAAGGGGGTGGCCCAGAGGCTGGCATGGGGGCCGCATGGGACCCACAGGGCACTCCCAGTCTGCTGCATTCCTCTCTCCACCCCAGGGCCCAGCAGTCCCTGCCCTTGCAAGAGGCTGCACAATACAGATGAGATAGGCCAGTGCGGCCGCTCCTTTGAGAGGAAGCAAAGGATAAGAGAGCGCGGCCTTGGCCTGGCACCCTAGCCTTGTCCTCCCCACCCCATGTGCCTGGAGGGACTGTGGCTTACCTCCCTGGGGGAGTGCAGCACAGAGGTGCTGACTTTGTAACTTTGGGCAATCCTTTACCTCCCTGAGCCTCAGGGCTTTTGCACTGGCTGTTCCCTCTGCTGGAAATACCATTCCCAGATACCCACACAGCTCCCTTCCCTGCTCTGTGCGTTTGCTCCTCTGTCACCTTCTCAGGTAGCCTTCCCTGACCACTGTCTACAACCCCCCACCACCTCCTTTCCAAGGCTGCTGAGTGCCACCCTCCGGCAAGGCCTGGCTGCCGGCCTGCCTGCCTCCTCCCTGAGCCCCCTTTCTGTTATACTCCAGTGCTAAACTCATTTGTTCTGGTCCCAGAGCTTCTCCCGGGACAGGGAACGTTCCAGGTGCTCCTCCTGCTCTCATTCCTTCACGATGAGCACCCACTAGGCACCCAAATCCCCACCCAACAAAGCTCTACTGTCACCTGTGCGCCCCTTGCACCCTTGCCCCTATTTCTTCTGCAAAGCACTTACCTTCTTGTAATAAACCTTGAATTGCTTTGTTATTGGTCTCTCCTCTTTCGAACGAAAGTGCCATGAGAGCAGGGAGTTCTCATTCTAAAGAGGAGAGACCAATTGGCCAGAACGGTATTTATTGAATGAACAATGTGCACAATGTCACATTAACCCTGTGAACATATCCAGAACAAGCAGGGGGTGGGGGCGCAGAGCACATCTGGGGGGGTGGTGACCACAGCACCACTTCACTCAGTTGACAAAGAACATCTCCCCAAGGCCGGCAGAGGATGCGCGGGGTGCAGTGGGCCGCTGGGGTAGGGGCAGCTGGAGATCCTGTCCCAAACCTAGTGTGCGAGCAGCCCCACGCCGCTCCAGCAGGCTGCAGCCACGCGGGAGTGGGAGCCCAGGGTGCCAGAGTTCCTGAGTTTTTTCCCTTTACAAAGCAGAAATCAGGATTTTATAAAAAGGAGTATCTTTCATTTAAAAAAAAATGTTAACCAAGGAAAAAATTGCTTTTATTTATTTATTTTTTTAACACTCCAGAGTTCAAGAGAACCTGTCTGTGGACTGTACTTGATCACAAGCTCCTGGGTGTCAAACACTGATGTCACTGACACAGATGGGACTTTGCATGGGTGGTAGCAGGTCTTTGTTGGGTTGGGATTTGGGCACCTAGTGGGTGCTCAGTAGCACAGGTACGTGTTCAACGTGAAGCAATGAGAGCAGGAGGAGCACCCAGAACATTCCCTGGCCTGGGAGAAGCTCTGGGACCAGCACAAACCAGTTAAGCACTGGTGAAGCCCATTTCTGCTCAGCTTTGGTGGGGGGCAAGCTGGGTGCTGAGGACACAGAGGAAAGCAGCACAGGCCCTGCTGTCCCAAGGCAGACACACAGGCGACTGCCACTGCCACAGTGTTGTTGAGATGGAGTGACCCCCAGGAGGCCATGGGGGTGGGGAGAGGAGGTGATCAGGACAGGCTGGAAGGAGGGCTTAACCATGTGAGGAGCGGGCAGGGGAAGCCGGATGGAGACAGCAGCCAGTGAGGGTGGGAGGCGGGAGAGCAGGAGGGTGAGCGGCACTGGCTCAGGGCGGAGGCAGGCGGGCTGCACTCAGCAGCCTTGGAAAGGAGGTACGGAGAGGTGGGGGGCTGCAAAGGCTGGCAGGCTGGAGGCCTGAGGCCCACAGAGGTGGTGATGACCTCTGGAGCATTCCACGCCAGATACCAAGTGAGGCCCCGCCCCCCTGGGGGTCCCTGCCAGGCTCCTTGGTGGCACTCATCACAGCAGTAATTACATAATTAATGGTACAATGAGCAGTTTCACAGGTGTCTCTCACTAGACTGTAGCCTGATGAGGGCAGGGGCTTCCTCTCCTTGGCCTTAAGCTCCAAGCCCAGAAACTGGCTCCAGGGTTGGTCCATTAAATACTGCTGGGGTGGAAGAACACAAGATGGATTGGGAGTGTCAGGGTCTGTGTTGGGTGCATTATCTAACCCTCGCCACAGCGCAGGGGGATGATGCCCAGAGAGAGATTTGAGGGTGAGGGGCCTGGAGGTCAGGACGCATGCAAAGGCCCACCAGGAAGGAAAGGCGACCTGTGAGCTCTCTCCTGCGCAGCCCAGGTCCTGCCTGTGCCCATTCACTTGTGGAGCCCATTTCTGCTCAGCTGCCGAGGGGGGTGGGGGGCAAGCTGGGTGCTGAGGATACAGAGGAAAGCAGCACAGCCCCTGCTGTCCTGAGGCAGACAGACACACAGCTGACTGCCCTGGTGTTGCTGAGATGAAGTGACACCCAGGGGGCTGTGGGGGGTGGGGAGAGGAGGTGATCAGGGCAGGCTGGAAGGAGGGCTTAACCATGTGAGGAGCGGGCAGGGGAAGCCAGATGGGTGACACTGGGAGGCAGCAGAGAGCAAGTGGAGGCAACTGCAGCTTCCTCCCAACTCTGCCCAAATCTCTGGGCCTTCTTCCACCTTAGGTGGCCCAGCTGCTGCAGCCAGTGGTCACTGTCCTCTGTCCTCATGGCACCAATCCCTGGCAGTCCTGCAAAGTCCCTCCCATCCGTCAGCCGTCTGCATCATGCTCCCTGGCTGGCCACTCTCCTGTGTGCCTTTAGGGCCCACTGGTGTGAGGCCCAAACCAGAGAGGAGTCTCTGGCCTGTTTCCACATGGTGTCCTCTGCATCCCCCTCCTGGCCATAAACACCAGCTGCAGAGAGCAGTGAGCCACTAGAAGCCACTTTCTGCAGAGCACATTCTAGGTCAAAGCTCCCCCCCACTCTGTAGAGGGATTAAAGGAAGCCCAGAGAAGGCCAGTGACTTGTCCAGAGACCAGCAGAGCCCTGCACAGCTCTGTGCCTCAGAGTGCCTGTCTGTCACACAGGAAGGGGGAATGAAGTCTTCCTCCAGGACACCCAGCTTCCCGGAGAAGTCAGGGAGTGTGCCTAGGCGGAGCCAGCCCTGGCCTCCCTGCCTGGGACACCCCCTTGTCGCAGCCATCCTGACAGCCCCTCCCAGCCCGCTTCCACCTGGGGGAGCGGGGGAATTGGCGCCCCTCCCTCCCCCAGCCCCCAGGGGAGGAAGCCGCCTGTCAAGCCGCCTCGGCGTGTCAAATTCTCTCGCTGCCTAATTGTGAGACGGCGGCGTTTAAAGAAACGCTTTTCTGGCCGCCTGCCACACCACAAACTGCTTGGTATAATTTTATTATTAAGGAGAGAGAAAAAGAGGGAGGAGGGTTGGAAGAGAGATAGAGACAGAGAGAAAGGGGAGAGAGAAAGGGGAGAGAGGAGGAAATTGCTTGGTCCAAGTCAGCTGGTGGAGTATTCTGCTCAATGTGAAAGCGGGCCGGCTTTCCAGTTGGCAAGCTGACTTCGTTAATTGCGCATTCAGTCTCTACTTAGGGTAATTGAAACGAAGCGGGCCCGGCTCCGACAATTAGGGTCTGCGACTAGGCCATTAACTCTTTCCGCAGCCGCCCTCGCCCCCATCGACGCCACGGCGCCCTTTCCAGGGGGAGGAGGGCTTCTGGGGGCCCCCGCCAAGGCCCATCCCGCGCCGCGCACTGCGGTAGGGGATCCGGGAGTGCGCCCCAGCGCCAGCAGGGTTAACGCGGCGCCGCGAGGCCTGGAGCCCGGCTAGGGCCAAGCCGGGATGGGGAGCCGCGCGGGGTGTGTGGGGATTGTTTGCGGCCTCTCCGCCCCTCTGCAACAGATGTTCCAGCCGTGTAAGACAAAGGCAGAGCGCCTGCTGCTGCCGGGAGAAAATCCGCAGGACTCCCTCAGGGGCAGGTAAAATTTCACCTTCTATTTGTGCTACCCCCCCCCTCGCACCCCCGCCCGCCCGCCCCCGCCTTGTTTCCCGGCCTCTGCGCCAATCCAGAAAGCGCCACCAAAGACGCCACGCCGCCTCCTCCGCAGCCCAACCCGCTGACCCCTGCAAGGTCACGGCGACCTCCGGCTCTGCCGGCAGCGCGCCCGCACGTCCTCCGCCGGCGAAGGGCGCCCCCCGCCCCCGCCACCAAGCCGGGTCCCCTCCTGAGGCGCCCCCAGTCCCCGATCGACGGTCATTGGAGGTGAGATAGAGCGAAGGGGGCGCTGCACTCGCCACGAGGCGGAGGCGGCCCTGGACGCTCCCCGCCCCCCCTCCGCCCGCGCTGGGACCCCGGGGGGCTGCGGCCCCCCCAGCCTCCATCATTCATCTCCCTGATTCCCTCTGTAGCCGCCCTCGGAAGTCAGCCGAGTGAAGCAGCTGTTCCTTGCACACTCCACTTGACCAAAGATGATGATAAATGAGGCCGGGGCTGCGTCGGGGACGCGGCAGCGGTGGCGGCGAGTGGCGCGCACGGCCCGCAGCCCCCTCCCCGCCCCTCGGAAAGGGCGAGGACGCGAAGGACAGGGGCCAAGAGGCAAAATCAGAGGCCCGCGCTGCCCTCCGGGTGCCCTGCTCGGCCCGGGCACCCGGAGGTGTGGAGGAACCCGGCGGAGAGGTGCGTCCAGATCGCCCGGCCCAAGACCAAGTCCTCTTCTTTAGACCGCCGCAGCCCCGCCCCTGCCCTAATCCCCCACTCCCCACCCCTTCCCCTAAAGCCTCGGTCCCCACTGCGCCCTCGCCCCCCCACGTGCCTCAAACCTATTAACGCTCGTAAATAATGAATAATGGAGCGCTTCCCTCCAGCCGCGCAAGGCTGCGGGCGGGGGCCGCTGCCAGATGCGCCGGGTCCTGGGGAGGGGACGCCCACCGGCAGGGTGCAGAGGGGCCCGGCGCGCGGCCCCGCACACGTGCAGCCGCGGCGCGCAGGCGGGCACCCCGCCCGGCGGAGGAGGGGGAATCCCGCTCTGCCCTCCCCAACGCCACCTCCCCTGGAGTCCTCTGGCACCGAACGAGGCGAGAGAGCGCGCGCGAGCTTCCCAGCCGGAGAGGGTTATTTTTAACCTGCCCCCCTTTCTATATCTGCCTCTCGGGTTTTTGCGCGCCCGCCCGCCCGCTCCACCAGCCGAGGACGCGGGCTCCTCACCTCGCTCGGCGGCTCCGGACTCTGAGCGCCTCCCCCGGCCCGCGGCCCCCGCCCCTGCGCAGGCATCGCGCGGCTAAATCTCAGCCTGGAAAGGACCGATTAAGAGCCGCGTGCCTTTCTGCGAAACATTGGAACGGGTGGGATGGGGGCGGGGAGCCTGGCGCTGTCGTCCCCTCACTTCCCTTTCTCCCTCCCACCCCGCGCGCAGAGTGGCTGCGAGAGGCGGCTTCTGTTGCCCCCCTTGCAAAAAGGGGGGCCTGCCCGGGACCCCAGCCCCCTTTTGGTGTTCGGCCTTCTCTCGACGCCCACTCTTATTCAGTCATCTAGGAAGCTGGAGCTTCTAACACGTGTACCCTCCGGCGGCGGCGCCAAGTGGGGCACTGACCCCCCATCTCCAGTCCCCTCCCTAAGCCGCTCCAAACAAACACACTATTTAAACAGCAGCGGACTGGCCATACCAACAACTTCAGGGCAGACCCCACCGTGCCAATGCCCAGTGCAGGGGCTGGGCAAGTGCCAGGGGCGCACAGTAGGGACTCTTGAAGGCGGTTTACTGCCTCCTCCCAAGATTAGGCTCACCTGGGCGCCCCCCTCCCAGCCCCTTCCCCAGGGCCCAGCATCCCAGTCCCTCTTCCGCCTCCCGTGAGGCCACAGGAAGTTCATGTCCATTCCCATTACCCTTCTCTCCAAAGGCCACCCACCCAAAGCCCGGCCTGCCCTTCCCTCCAAAGAGGGCGGCAGTAGAGGCGCTGGCTGAGCCCAGAAGCCCTCCTGGGTCTCTGACTGGATCCCTCCATCACTTGACATTTTCCAGACTGCTCTGTGCCCAATCCTGGAGACTCACAGGCATAAGGCCCCTGAGCACCTCCCTCCTGAAGGAGGTGGGGCAGCAGGCCACCGGGAACACTGAGAAGGGAAGCGGGGGAGGTGGTGGGCTAGGAAAGGAGAGGGGCATTCCAGCAGCCAGGAGCTGCCTGGCTCCCAGGCCGGGAGGAGCACAGCCTGCTGGGGAACCTGAGATGGATTTCTCTCTGAGGCTTGGCTGGGCTGCAGGAAATGGGCCCTGGAGGGCTGGGCCCCCGCCCCAAGGGAGCAGCCTCTTGTGGGGGGTGGGGGATTACCCCAGAGAGGTAAGAAGCCAGGCAAGCTGGCGGCTGGGAGTGCCTGGGCAGGGAGGGGTGAAGGTGCTAGAGGGATACAGATGCTGGGCTGGCTCGGACACCCGTGGGCCAAAGCAGGAGCCTGGAGGCCCCAGCCTGCCCAGGAGGCAAGGTGGGGGGTGGGGACGGGCCTCCTGAGCAGAAGCAGGGCCTGTCATAGGGGGAGGGGTCTCGAGGGGCTTCTCTCCCCTCAGCCAGACGCTGTGCTCATGGCCTCCTTCAGATCTGGAAAGTTCTCAGTGACCCTCAGACTGCGGGAGCCAGTGTAACAGCAGCACCATCAAAGGCTAATGCTGTCTGGCCCCCTCCTGTGTCCAAGGTGCCTTGATAGATTTTACTTCTAACCCTCAAACTGCCCTTCTAGGAGGTGACGTCACCTCTCATTTCACAGACCAGAGCAGGGAAGGGGCCATTCCAGACTCCACCCTTTGGGAGGGGACCTCCCTGGTCCCTCCCCAACAAGCCTCAGCCCTGGGCCCGGGTAGGGCCTCAAGCTGGACATCAGGGTGGTACCCAAGGGGCTGCAGTGAACACAAGCAGCCCAGGGGGTAGGATTTCCCTGGGGTCCTGGTTTCCTCCTTTGGAAATTTCAGAAAGCTGTTTTCTTGGGAGAAAGAAGGGGGGCCCGGATTGGCGGGGGGGGGGGTAGGAGAGAAGTCACAGGGCCTACCATCACTGACTCCCCACTTGGCCAGGCCCCCTATTAAGGGCTCCCAAGTTGGAGTTTGGCTCTTGGGGCTGCAGAATTGTCACAATGAGGCATAAGTCCACATGGGTCTCCTTCATCTGTAGACCAAATATAAATCTCGCCTAGCGACGTACCACTACTCTTCAAATGTGTGTAGCTGCTGTTGTGATGAATAAATTACAAATCCATTTAGGGGCTAGTGGCCCTGGGTGGTTATATACCCCTCCCTGCAACAACAGACCAGCACTTCGCTCCTATTTTGATATTCAGGGGTCTCTGTCTCAAGACAAGGAACCTGTGGGCCCACTGCCAGGAAGGGAGCTTCCATTTCCGGCACGCCTCTCCCTGGGTGGGGTGGATCCTGGCCAGCCCCCCAGGCACGAAGCGCAGTGACCAGAAGCACCAGCCGCTGCTCGGGAGGCAGGATGGAAAATATGCGCCTTTGGTTTTCAGCTGCTGCCTCGTCTGTGTCTGAGTGGACAACTGGCTAATGCCCCTCTCCCAAACAGCCACAAAACGAAGAGGCATGTAAGAGTGAAAATGGGGCGAGGGCAACTGTCTGAGTCCGTCTGGCTGTTCTGAACGACACTCGTTTCCCCCAGGGTGAACAGAATACTTTCTGCCTGTGCTCCTTGCGCTGGGTCCCTCTTCCCAGGCCTAGCCTGGCCCCTCCAGCCTCACCTCCAGCTGCACCAGACCCCTCCAGAACTCCCTCCCTCTTGGCTTCCAGTCACTCAGCATCTGGGGGAGAGAGCCTCTTCCAGCTGTACATAGCTAACTTGGCCTGACCCCAGCACTGCCTTGTTCTGGAAAGTTGTAGGAGAATCCCTCTTGGCTGGCTCACTGGCATGGAGAATTGCAGGCCTCTTCTGCTCCGGAAAGGGAGGCTCTACAGAGAGGTCAGAATTACAACAGCCAGGCCAACCAGCTGTGAGGGCTCACAGGCCACTGGGGCTCTGGCTTCGGGGTGAGGGGAGCCATTATCTGCCCCCATGCCCACCCTGATTGTAAATGGCTAGACCCTGATGCCAGGAGCTCTGGGTTTAAATCCCAGCTCCTGCATACACATCTGCTGGGTAACCTTGGGCAATTTACTTAACGTCTCTGTGCTTCATGAAATTAAACAGCAAAACTTGCAGGGTTATTGGGAGACTAAATGAGATAATGTGCTTGGCAGCTGGTAGAGGCTCAACAAAGGGCAGCGCCTTCCAGTGCCACCTGTTCATGGGGCCGGGTCCAAACCTTGTACTCTCTCTGGCTCCCAGGGAGCAGCCTGTGTCTGAGACAGAGCTGAAGAGGGCATTCTGGGACTGAGGGTTGACGTCTGCCCACAGAGCAGCGGCCTGTACCCCGAGGCAGGTAGGCCATCTTCCCAGCTGGCATCTCCGTGTCCTTAAACGCTAACGTGCACATCTCGGTGAGAGGCGGATTTTGCTGCAGCAGGTCAGGGCAGGGCCTGCGGTTCTGCAGTTCTAACAAGCCTTTGGGTGAGGCCAGTGCAGCTGGTCTGTGGACCACAACTGGCATGGCACCATCTCAGCCCAGGAAGACTCTGGGGTCTGCTGAGGCTGGGCTTGGGGAGGGGATGTGGGTTCTGTTCTGTCCAAGGAGGGCCTTCTAGGACCTCAGCACCAGGCTCTGGCTGTGTTCCCTGAGCCTTTTGTCTCAGATCTGGGTCCCCATAGTGGCCTGGGCAAGGCTCAGGACTTGCATTTGGCATTTGCCTCTAGGCAGCAACACACTGATAAAAAGGAGTTCCACGCTGCTAAGGTTCCAATCACTTCTGGCGCCCTGGGCCTTTGTGGACCTCAGTTTCCCCACTGGCACAGTGATACGCTGAGATAAGCTGACTGTACCCTTTTCCCTGGATGGTTCCCCACACCTTTCTTGCCTTCCCAAAGCACGAGACCTGAGCATCAACCCTAGGGGCTGGCCTCCCCCCCTGCCGACTCCCCCAACTAGTGATGACAGCCAGTTCTCACTTGTGCCTTTCTGGGCCAGGCACTGTCCTAGGCATTTTGCATCTACAAACTCTGCATCGTCACAACCCCATGAGGTGGTACTATTATCCTCCCTGTCTTACGAGGAAAGTGAGGCCCAGCGAGGTGAAGCCTATTGCCCAAGGTCATGCAGTTGGTAAGTGGTACAGGGCTGGACTCAGGCCCCCAGACATGCCTGGGCCCTTGAGTACTGCTCAAGGTAAACAGCCCATTTGGTTTTCTTGGCACAGCAGGCGGAGACCCATCACGCTGCATCTGCCTGGTTGGTAAGGGTGTGGGGAAGAGGTGCCCAGTCTAGTTGGGGATGGGAGGGGTAGACAGGTGCAATCTCCTTGGAGAGCTTTTTGCCAACATAAACCCAAATAAAAACTACATGTGCCCTCTGACCTGGGCCCAAAGTCATCTGCACAAAGCTGTTAACTGCAGTATCTTGGAGATCCCCTAACTGTCCATCCACGGGGGATGAAGGCAACACATCTGGGAAGTTCCATGCAGTGGACTATTAAAGAGAGGGAGGTATTGATTCATTAAAAGCTTCATGTATTAATTGGGAACAGTCTTCAAGTAGGGTGAAAAACAGTGCAGTGTAGAAAGTATGTACAGGTGCCCCATTTATATAAGAAAGGGGGTTGTATTTGATTTTTTCTATGCAAGGTGGTTTAAGAAGGAGCATGGTTTGAAGCTCAAATCATTGCCACTTTCCGGCCGTTAGGCTCTAGGCTGGTGGATTGAGCTCAGTGTCCTCTTCAGTTGGACAGAACGAGGGCCAGCTGCCAGGAGGAGTCAGCTCCCCAGCATCCTGCAATGGGGATGAAGAGGGGGATCATTCCCCCATTTTACAGATGAGGAAACTGAGACCCCCAAGGGGGAGGGGCAACCAAACCTGTTTCCCTGTACACGTTCCCTGGGTGCACAGCCTTGGGGGACACAGAGCCGGGACTGGCTGAAGCCCTGTGCTGTGTGGGTGCCTGCTGCTGCCAGGGCCAAGTATAGCAGGCCCTGGAACAACATGGGTTTGAACTTCACAGATTCCGTATTTTTATATGCAGATTTTTGTCAATAACGGTTACACAGAGTGTGCCTACCTCTCCTGCCTCTGCCACCCGAGACAGCAAGACCAGCCCCTCCTTCTCTTCCTCCCACTCACCTACTCAGCATGAAGACTTTCGTGATGATCCACTTCCACCTCATACTGAATAAATATATTTTCTCTTGATTTTTTTAACATTTTCTTTCTTCTAGCTTACTTTATTAGAAGAATGCAGTGTATAATACATATACAAAATGTGTCAATCAACTAATCAACTGTTTATGCTGTCGGCAAGGCTTCCAGTCAACAGTAGGCTATTAGGAGTTAAGTTTTTGGGGAGTCAAAGTTATACACGAATTTTCTTTTTCACTTTGTGGGGGGTCAGCACCCCTAACCCTCTCGTAGTTCAAGGATCACCTATACTCAGAAGGAGTCCTGGTTTTACGTGTTACCATACTTTCTATTCTTGTTCTACTAACAATATGCTTTCCTTTAATCATCTGAAGAAAGCAACACATGATACACAATTGAAAGGCAGGAGCCATTCTGGGTTTCTGAGGCCTGAAGCCCCTGTGCGCTGAAGGCCTGCCTGGTAGGAGGCCCCGTCTGGGTCCAAGTCCCACTCAGACACCGCCTAGCTGCGGGGCCTTTGGCAGGTGACCAGGCCCCCTATGCCTCAGTTTCCTCGTCTGCAAAACAGGAGGAAGGGTTTGCACCTCAGAGCGGGGTATGAAGATTAAATCAGATAATGTATGTACAATTGTTAGAGCAACATTGGGCAGAGGAGGGCGCAATAAGTTAGCTGTTATTTTTAAAAGGTAAATGTTTATATAATTTTTTATAATAGGGAAAGTTCAGGAAAATCCCTGACTGGTCCTTGCTGGCTGTGGAGGTGGGGCAGGAAGGCAATAGCTCCTTGGAGTGACAGAAACCTGGCTCCGGCCTCCTGGCCCCAGGAGCAGCTGGTCACTGCCCGGGTGGGCGGACACGTTGTCCTGGCACAGAGGCTCAGTGGGCAGTGGCCAGAGCAGGGTCCCGGTGTCTGTGTTCCCTGGCTGGCACATTGGGTGGAACAGACTTGGTTGACTGGCTGGGGGCCCCTGCAGCCCCAGGCCCGTGGAAGGAAGATTAAAAAGGCCCCTGTGTTCCACCCTGGTCCAGAGCTGGCTTTTTCCAGACCAGAGCCTCACGAGTCTTTGGAAAGAACACCAAGTACCCAATGCCCTGCTGCCGCTGAATGCTGTGTGACCCCAGGTGAGTCACTCCACGTCTCTGGGCTTCTGCTTTCTCACCCATAAAATAAGGATAATGTTAACTACCCGCTTCATAGGGTTGAGCAAAAAACTAGTGAAAAAATGGAGGTAGAAATGCTCTGTCATCATCACCTTCACGGCTAGTTCTCGAGAGACCTTATGCACACTGGGCTGTTCTAAGAAGCAGTCACACATTTTAGCCCATCTGTAAGATGAGGCAAACGAGGCTCACAGAGGTTCGGGCACTTGTCCAAAGTCACACAGCTTGCAAGTGACAGAAGCACTGTACTATGTAAACAGTTATTTACCTAACTCAATAATATAGTTATATAAATTATACAGTGTATTATATAAATTGTAATTATTAATTACATGCCTACCATAATTAATAATTCGTGGCTGTGAGCTGGGTCCTAAGGTTTGGAAGCTTCACGCTCAGTTTCCAGAGGTAGCCCTGGCTAGACTATGAAGGCCTGGGGGCAGCCCTGTGACACTGTGGGCAGATGTGGCCCCGCAGCAGGGGCTGGGGTAGAAGCTGCTCTTTCAGGTGCTAGGATTTTAAGTCTCATATTTCCTGGGTACCCTTTTCCTGGTCACATTGTTTTAATGCCCAGGGAAACTGTGAGCAACACATGTGCACCCCCATTTTATAGATAGCGCCAGTAAGGCCTGGGAGGCAAAGGGAATTTCTTGGTGAGCAGCAACATTGGGATTTGAACTCGGCCTGTCTGGCTCCAAGTCTGCATCTCAGGACAAGGATCTTGGGTGCAAACAAGAATGGAACAAGGAGGGGCGGGGAAAAAAATTTTAAAAAAGAAAGAAAAAAAAAGGGAAGAAGGTATCAACATTCCCCTTGGAGAAGGTAATACTTTTAGGACTGCAGGGACTCGGGGTGCACTTGTTCCATCCCAGGCAGGCACTGTCTGTGGAGTGCCTGCCCGGCCGCCTGCTGGGGCCGCAGCCTTCTCTGGAGCTCTGCTGAGCGCCCCCGAGAGGCGCCAGAGCCCAGCAGAGACTTGCCAGAGGCCCAGGAGCCCACTTCCTGGCGCCTCTGGGCTCCCCCTAGACCACACAGCCCCTCCACCCACCCGTCCACCTATCCTCCATCCATGTGTCCATCCACACCCACGCACCCAGCCACCCACCCACCCAGCCACCTGAGAAGCAGTTACTAAGTGCCTACTGTATGCCTCACAAGTGCTAGGGACTGAGGAGCCAGAGACAGTGTGGGCGATGAGCCAGAGCACGGGGAAGGGCCCTAAATCCTACCTGGGTGGGAACAGGAGACCAGAAGGGTGTCTCTGAGGAAGGAACGTTCCCCTGAGACACGAGGGACATGAGGAGTTACCGAGGGAAAGGGGAGAAGCCTGGAGGGCAGGAGAGAGAGGGCAGTGAGTGTGGCACGGCTGGCAAGTGGAATGCGAGGGCAAGAGATGAGAAACGGGCAGGGTGCACGGGGTGCAGGGCCCGGGCCACGGTGAAGACCATAAAGTGGTGAGCGCAGTGGGAGGCCAGAGGGTAAGCCAGGGGGACAGTGACACCATCAGACGAGTGTGCTGCAAAGTTTGCAGTGGCTGCAGTGATGCAGGATGGACTGGTAACGAGGGTGCGTGTGGAGGCCAGTGAGGAGGAGGTTGGGACAGTCCCCCAGAGAGCAATGAGGGAGCCAGACCAGCGTGGTGGCAGAGGGCTGGAAAGGAAGGGTGAGATTCTAGAAATGTCAGGGACAGAACTGTGGCAGGACTCGGCAGCCAGTTCCAGATACTGGAGGAGGAGAAGGGATTCCTCCAATGCCCGTGCTCCCAACCACCAGGCAGCTTCTCACCCTCCTGGGCCGCAGAAGCCGCCTCACCCAAGCCTCCCATGTTTCACCAGCCCCTGACTCTGGCTTATACTTCCTGGTGTGCCAGAGCCCCACGGGGTCAATGCCCTTAGGTGACAGAGTGCATGTCTCAGGCCTTGAGGGGGCGAGGGGGCACAGGGCATGGTGACTCAGAGCCTGGGCACCGCCCCCACCTCCAGCTCATGCCTGCACCAGCCTCTTCTTTCCCCAGTCTCGCTGCAGGGGGTGCAGCAGGGACAGAGAATGTGACATCTGAAGCCTGCATGGTGGTGGCCTCCCTCTGGCAGTGGCCTCCTTGGCATCGCTGTCTGGGTGTCAGTGGGAGTGCCCGCTCCCAGCACAGCGATGAAAGGCGGGTGCTGGGGACTTGGAAGGGATCAAGATTCCCATGGGAAAGGGATGTCTCGGCGTGCCAGCCCCCTATAGGCTGGCTTTGATGGCAGATAAACCCCAGCCGGCTTCTTGGGCACCTGCCCCTTGCTGGGAGACAAAGGCGGCAGGCGGTGGTGGCCAAGGACGTGCGCAAACATGTGCAGGGAAGCCCCAGGCCGCCCTGGCGTTTCTCTGCCGTGGCTCTGTCTTTATTCCTGTCTCCTCCGTTTTAGGTAAATGCCCCCCTCACGGACTGGATGGGCCCCAGGCCCACACGCTCCCTGCCCCTTCCTGCCCCGTCTCCAGAGGTCCCTGGTCACTTCCCCCCTGACCCTCAGGGCACCGCTGAAGGATTCTGTCTCCCCAACAAGCTGCATTTAGAGATCACCAACTTGTTCTCTCTCATGGGACTCAAAACAGCAGCTAATGGGGCCTGTGATGGACGTGCACAGGCCAGGGGTTCGTGGGCCACATGTCCGGCGAATGAACGCATGAACGAGTGAATGAATGGTGGATGGGTGGACGGATGAATGGGATTCCAGCCCTAAGCAAAGCCAATGCTATTTTTCTTGGCCCGAGCAAAACAAGATTTCCCCAAGGCTTTTAAAAACATGGCAGGTAGTTCCCAGGGTCCCCTCTGAGACCCCCCTCATGATGCCTGGGCAGGGCAAACGAGGCCAAACAGGGTGGGCTTGCCAGACTCAGGGCTCGAATCTCCCCATGCCATGCCATAACGGGGCCTCCAAAGCACCCCAGAAGTCTCCTTTCCTGAGCCCTGCCCTCCCTTGGCCTCCCAGAGACCCCCAGGAATTCCCCTGACCTGTGAGTGTCCCCAAGCCCTGGATCCTTGGGAGCCTCCTTGTTGGGGGCCAGAAGGGCATGTGAGGAGGGAGGGGTGTCAGCTGCTTGGAGGCTGCCCAGCGGCTTTGCAGCAGCAAGAGCAGGGCGTTTGTCATCTGCTGAGGACAGTAGGGATAGTTTAAGGTGAAATTTAAGCCCATTAGTGCTTGGCTAATGACATCAGAAGCAACAGGGAAAGTGAAGATGGCAGGGTGTGTGAGCACCCATAAATTGTCAGGGCTGGCGCCGCCTGTGTCCTTGGACCTGCCTCCCTGGCCCCTCTGCCAGCCTGGGAGTTCTGATATAGCGCCCCCCATGGCTCCCTCCATCACGGGCAGGCCCTGGCCCTGCCCTGGCCAGCCTTGCAGGCTGGGCCCTCAGGGCCAGTGTGTGGCTGGGGCCTGGGCTGGGGCGTGAGAAAGGAATTGGCTGGGGAGCCCAAGCATGGAGGAGGCAGTGTCTTCTTAATCTCCCTCCTTTTATAACTTCTGTCTTTTTTATGCACACGCAAGGATCCCAGCTCAGCTGCCAGCATCTCTTCCCTGGGCTGAGCCGTCTCCCCGCAGCTAATGCCTGACAGCTCTGTTTATGTCTCCCCATAATTCTCTGGTTTTATGTTTTTTTTTCGGGGCCATTAAGCTCCCAGCCACAGGCTCCTTCCCCGGCCCTCGCCTGCCTTTGTCCTTGAGGCCTGGCTGCCCCAGGGCCCTTTGGGAGACAGGCTGTCCCCACTCCCCAGCAGGTAGACAAGGACTTTGCACCCTGGGCCTTGACCAGAGGCCTCACTCAAGATGGGCCTGCACGTGGGTACCCCTGGTCCCCAGCACCCCCCACACCAACTCCCTCATCCTCCCAGCCCCTCCCGCCACAGGTGCTGTCCTGCCTGGCCCCAGGGGAGGCCGCGCCCCAGGGGAGGCCACACCCCAGGGTCTTGGAGGGCCTAGCAAAGCCCTCTGGCCTGGACTGGCCCCTCTGCTGGCCTGGCCTGCCTCCCCAGTGTCGCTATTCTGGGTGACCACATCCCCTCCAGAGCCCCCGGCCTCCTCCTAAGGGTAAAGCTCATCATTTTGCCTCCATCCGACCCCTCTCCGCAGCTCCAGACCTGGGCCCAGTACATCTGTGGCGTCCTGAGGCACCCTCACCCTACAGACCTTACTCTCTACCCCAGCCCCTCTGGGGCTCCAAGTCCTGGGAGCCCCCGCCCAAGGTCTCCCCATCAGACCCCTCTGCCCTGACCTCACAGCCACAGCCCACGGTCTGGCCATGTCATCTCCTGGTCCCCAGCCTTTGTCCCGTGTGGCCACACAGGCTTGCTCACAGCTCCCTTGCTCTGAAGCCTCTGATGGTTCCCCATTACTTTCATTCCTCGAGCCCTGTCCTCAGCAAGCTGCTCGGACCTTTGCAGCCCCAGTGCCTCGGCGAGCCGGCTCCCGCTGCCCACTCTCACCAGGCAGATCAGATCTCGGCTGTCCCCGGAAGGCAGAGCCTCACCTTGCTTCCCTCTCCTTTCGGGGGAACACCCCCATCCGCAGTGTCTACTCCGGGGCCCAGCACCTCTGGCCACATGGTGACCCAGTGGAGGCGCCATGGGCTCCCCTCTGATACCCTGGCTCCTCCTGGGGACGCGGTGCCAGCACCTGCCTTCTCCCTCTCTTGTGAAGACACAGGCCCAGCAGACATTCCTTCACCGTCTGCCTTGAATTTCTTCTTTTCCTTTCTGCTGAGCTGCCTTTGCCAGCCAGAGGCCCCGCCCGCGTCCTGGACACCCTCCTCTGCCCACCTCCCCTGTGGACGCTGCTCTGCCTCCTGGTCACCTCCTTGCCTGCCCCCTATGCTGCCTGGCTCTGTCACCTTGCCCAGCTGGACACCAGGTGGCCTGGGCCCTGCTCTTCCCCTTTGCTCACGGGTGGGTACTGAAGGACGTCTGGGCCTGCCTCCCCTTACTGGCACCGCCCACCTTGCCCCAGGACACGCAGGAAGAGAGGCAGACCCCTGAGCGTCTTGACACCCGCCACGGACACCTGCCTCAGGTATAAAAATCGTTCTCTTCACATGCGTTCTGAGGCCCAAGCTCTTGGCTTGGTTTCAGTCAATTCCAACCTGAGCTGTCCTGTGTCTCCCTGGTGTGTCTGGCTGCAGGTTGGCGGGGTCTGCTCTGCCCTACCCGCCCCGGCTGGCATTCCACAGAGCCAGCTTCTGCCCTTGGCTGCTTTGCTATGACACTGGTGGCCCCTTGCGTGACGGTCGGGAGTGCTGCCTGGTCCTGTGTCTGGCATGTGACCCAGGCAAGCCACCTGGCCTTGCCGGGGTAATGTTCTCCTCTGAACCAGGGCCCACCTGGCCTCAGCCTTCACCCCACAAATAGCTGTCAAGCACTGGGTACATGTGGGGCACAAGGCCAGGCCGCCCTACGGACCAATCCTGTTAAGAGTGGTGAAAGCTTCATAAACTGCAGGGCCTAGTGCAGAATGAAAATGTGAGGCCCCTTGCTCAAAAAGCATCACAGACCTCATGACAGCGACAGCAGAGCAGCATGCACCAAGCGCAGGGCACTTCTGAGCACAGGCCCTGAGCAGCCACACAAGTCGCAGCCACAAAGTCCTGGCTAGGAGGTAGTCATGGGACCAGCTGCCACAATGGGTTTCCTAGGCATTCTGCTGAATGCTGCAGGAAGATCATGATTCAACCGCACATCACACCTGTGACATCACAGGTACCAATAATCCTAATAGTAACGATAGTTCCTCTTTACTGAGCACTTACTATGTGCCAAGTGCTTTGCTTACATCAAGTCAATGAACTATCAAAACCAACCAGTTCTGCTACTTAGGAGATGGGGGTTCAGAAAGGCCACGTCATTTGCTCAGGATCACCAGGTGGGAAAGTGCTTGAGGCAGGAGTGAGCCCAGGTTCTGAGCACATGATTGAACCACACACTCCGTGGCAGTGCCGGCCCTGTGTCCATCCTGCCACAAACATACCAGGCCTTGCCCTGGGAGCAAGGCTGGAATAAGGCCACCCAGCAGGGAAAACACCGAGATTCCTAGGAGGAGCCTGAGAAACCATCTTCAATCTCTCCCTGCAGAGAGGCAAAATCTGAGGCTCAGAGAGGGTGACTAATTCCTGCAACACCACATAGCACAGCAGGCCCTCCAAACGCCAGCCCCAGCAGCCCTGCTTCCAAAGACCTCTTCCTGCCCCAGCAAATGCTTGTGATCTGAAGCATTATGGAAAAGGCAGGACGCCAAAGCAGACACTCGACACAATCCCAATGTTGTTAAACAGTGTGGAAACGCATAAAAACGCTAACATCAGTGTCCTCTCATCAGATGGGCTAGAGGTGGCTTCATTTTCTTCTTTACATTCTTTGGTATTTTCTATATTTTCTTCAGTGAGATTTTTAAAAAGACCAACATTTTCTAGAATGAATGAGAAAAGAAGTCTGTAGAAGCAAATTCTGGTTAATAGAGAGTTGCCATAGCTACCATGTGGGGATTACACATTCCCCAAGAGCCAGAGCACAGTCCACTAGTGTCGGGCCATGGTGGCCTGGGCCTCTCTTCCCGTCTTTGCTGAGGATGCGAAAGGCTCCATAGGACCTGGGGGGCCCGCGTCCTCCCTGGGCCATTTCTGCCGGGCTCACTAGGGAAGTCAGTGCTCTGGACGGTGTGGACCCCGGGGAAGGGCTGCACGGGGCTCCTGGAGCTGAGTCACCAAGACCAGTGTCACACGGATCCTCCCTCCCTGTTCCCCTACTGGGACCAGGCTCGTCAGGCAGTGTGTTCCCGTGTGGGCTCTGTCCTGCCCAGTCTCTCCCTGGTCCCCGCCTCCCTCTATCCTCCTCCGGCATCCCTGAGGCCTCCCTCAGTCTCACATCCACCCCACCCTCCCCTGCTCACAACCCATGGCTCCCCATCACCCTGAGAGCCGCAGACCAGACTCTGCCTCCTCTCCCCGCCAGCTGGCCCCTGCCACCGTCTCCCAAAGTCCCAGTGCTCTCCACCCCCTCAGAGACCATGGCTTGCTCTCTGGAAGTTCCTGCACCATGCAGTGCCATGGCTGCGCCACAATGGGCCTACCAGCACCGCCTGTCTGCGTGCCTGTCACCCCGGTGGACCCCAGTGGGCTTGCCTGTGTCCCTGGCCCCGGGCCTAGCGCAGTGCACAGTGCTGGGGGAGTCCACCGATCGTCCCCTCTGCCTGCCTTGGAGGTAGAGCAGAGAGGAGGCCCCCAGCACGCCCTCGTGCCGATGCCTGGTGTTCCGCAGACAGCTCCCAGCCACCTCCTGCCCAGAGAGCCCCCTGGGTCTCTGGCCTGAGAAGAGCTGACAGCTCCTTAATAGAAGCAGGCCACGGACGCGCCTGAGTGACACCGCGCCCGGCCGAGAGGCGGTGGCTCGCATCAAAGCCTCATTTTTCTTCTTCCTGTTAGGCGCTGAAACAATTTACATAAAGAGCCCCCACATGTGTCTGTGACAAAGATGCATTTCTCTCATAACTGGCCGGCGTCCCCTTGGCTTCCCCAGACGCCCTGTCACAGCCTGGCCTCCTTCCCCAGGAGTGGGGTTCTCAGGGACCACCCCATGCCTGGATCACCCAGACATGGGGCTGGGAAACGCCAGTCGAAATAACAACCATGCAGTGTGTTTCTTAAACAAAAACAAAACCAAAATGCAACCAACCCTTAAGGTTTTAGGGGGTGGAAACATGCATCCTACCAGCCCAGTCCAGGGATCTCAGCGAAGCCCTGCCTGCCTCAGAGGAAGGAAGGGGGTTTGGCAGGACTGGGGCAGCTGCACTCAGCAGCCCGTGTGAGTTCCCGGGGACACGGCCCTGCCGGGCAGAGGCCGGCCTGAGCATCTCAGAACCAGGCTGGGAAGCCACGTCTTCCAGAAACGAACCCAAGTTCATGGTTGCCGGCTATGGTGCCCATCACCTCCCACTTGCTCTGCATGGCCCCAAGGGAAGGTCCCAAACAATCTGGCTTTATTTTGGGCCAGGGATCACCGTCCCTTGGCCACTTCCTGAGCATACAGCAGGGCAGGTCTCACCACCACCGTGAGGGAACAGTGCCCGGACCCTTCATCCCCTACTGCTGGGAGTGGGGCGTGGAGCTGGCTCAACCCCAGCCCCAGGCCCCGGCAGGGGGTCCCCTCACTGACTCACTGGATGGCCTCAGTCTTCCCACGTGTCAGATGGGTGACTCCTGGGGGTACTCCTCACATGTACCTGGTGACTGTGCACTCACACAACATAGCTATTCTTGCCCGTGTACTATTAATAGAATATGCTATAATGTCACCTTGTGACTCACACAGCAAGGCCTACATGTTGCTGTGTGGGGCTGAACACCCTGTGTCTGGGTCTTGCTCTACAGGATGTTTGAGGGTAGTGACTGTATGCGACTTTCAGCTTATGTGTGCAATATAGACCCCCAAGTCCTGTGGAAGATGAGGCCACGCTGGGGATATTTCTGGATTCTGAGGCTGAGAAAGCCAAGGGCATGGCCCATACATCTGTCCCTTCCCCTCCTGCCTGGGTCGCTGCCATGGTCTCCTGTGTGTCCAGGGAGCCTTCTCAAGCACCGCCGAGACCACAGCAATCCCACTGCTGAGGCACGCCTCCAGTGGGAATGCTCTGCAGGGCATTGAACAATGTGTTCTAGAATGTTCACGGCAGGGTTTAATCATAAGACCCTCAGACGTTAAGCGACCCAGATGTTCATCAAAGACAGAAGGGATGAACGACCTGTGGCACATGCACACGACAGAATACCACACAACAGTGGCAACGGACCACCGCTGCACACGCCGTGGCTGGGTCTCAGTGCTCTGAGCACACATTGGACATAGAAGGTTTCATACGTATGACATTCCCAAGCAGACAGAACTACTCTTGGGCAGAAAATGCCTGAGGGGAGGCACAAGGAACTTCTAGGGTCTGGCCACACTCTTTCTCTTGATTTGAACATCAGCTATACATCAGCATGTTCTGTTTGTAGAAATTCACTGGCTGTTGACTTCTGATTCATGCTCTGCTCTGTGTGCAAGTCAGTGAAGAGTTAAGGGGCAAAACAAATGAGACTCCAATCTCCTCTACTCAATCCCTCCCAAGGTGCCTGGCTTTGCTCAGGGTAAAGTACAGACTCTGACCTTGGCCTGTGTGGCCAACATCAGAACCACCACCAAATAGGTCCTGTTCTTGGCCAACGGCAGCATGCGTGTCCCCACCTCCCAAAGAAGTGGCCACATGGCCCAGTTTGGTCAATGAAATTCAAGTGGAATTGTCACAGGCTGCTTTAGAGAGGAAGCTCTATGCCTCCACACAACAATCTCTCTCCCTCTGTGCCATGCAAGCACTCCAGATGGCTGCAGTTCCATTTTCTTGGGTCTCTGAGTGACATGAGTGAGCAGTCTCCCTGCTGTCTGATCACAGACACATGGCACCAGTAAAGGAATGCTACTGATACTTGGGGATGTTTGTTATGCAGCACACCCAGCCCATCCTGACTAGTACAACCAGGAGTTCAAGGCTCTTTGTGGCCTGGTCCCTGCCAGCCTCTCTGGCTTTCTGTAATAGAAACATTCTGGCTGTGAGTCCCGTGGATTCTACACTCCAGGCACACTGGGATCTCATAGCTGTTAAAATGCACCTGGCTCTTTCATGCCCTGGGGCTCTGTACCTGCGCCCAGCATGCTCCTCCCTGCCTTGCCTCCCAGGTGGACTGCTACTTGCTCCTTGACCACTCTGGCACAGTGGGCTGCTCCCTCTCTGGCTCCCACAGCCCCTTAGTGACCCCTCTGCCCCTGCCACGTTCAGCCCCTCTTGCCACTATCAGCAGCTCCTTGAGCGCAGGGGACATAGTCAGTGGTCAATCATTATTTCCCACAAGAACAAGCAAGGGAGAGAGGGAGACCCACAGGCTCTTGATGTAGTTTCTTGGGGGTTGGGGGGGATGTCTAAGGCAGCCCATGCCCTGAGTCACAAAGCCAAGTGCAGCCCGGGAAGCCTTGCACCTGGTGGCTCCAGGATCCCTCTCCGCAGTATGCCTGGCCACATGCTTGGAAAACACCGCTTGTCTTAAACCTGTGTCCTCTGCCTGCATTTCTAAGAGCTGCCATTTCCACCCTGAGGGTCGGGAAGGCTGAAGGATGCAGGGAAGGATCTGGGGAAACGTACTGCCGATTCCTCTGTTTTAGACAATGTGAGTTGGAATCCAGGGAAAGAACATTTTTTCCAGAAAGGACTGTTTGAGGCTGTGTGATAAATGATCCCAGGGCTCAGCTCTGGCCTCAGAATCCCAGCTACAAATGCTGGCGGGGGAACCTCCCAGAGCAGGAGGGTTTCCAAGCGGCCTTTATCGACTCCGCCAATCCTGGGGCCAGGCCCACGGGAGCCTCTTGATCCCAGGCCTGGAGAGGGAGAGGGCTGGGTGGGGGCAGAGCGGGCAGGAGTGTGTGCACCTGTGGAGGGAGGTGAACCGGCCAGCAAAGGATAGGCCCCTGGATGCTCTGTGACTGGGGGGCTTTGCTTCTACCAAGTTTGTCTCCGCCTGCCCACCCCACAAGTCCCCGACCACAGAGCAGGAGCAAACCCCTGGCCCGTCACAGCTGGGAGGGCTCTGACCAAGCACCTCATTCTCCTCTGTGTTGCTACAGAACTCAGAGGCTCAGAGAGGGTGGGTGACTTGGTGAAGGTCACACAGCAAAGCTACTATCGGGAGCCAGCTCCCCTGCCTTCGTGGGGAGGCTCCCTTGCTTCAGGCCATGAGAGTAGAACGTCCCCGGAAGTCCAGCTGAACCCCGTAGCTCAGCCCAGGCTGTCCTAGGGGAGGGGTTTGCCTCCCCAGCTCCATTTCCCAGCCCTCTCCCACACGCACTCCAGGCACACCGGCTCCCACCAGCTCCTCGTGCACACCAGGCCCCGGACCCCTGTTCCCTCTGTCCAGGCTACTGTCACCCCAGATCTTCTCTTCGCCTCAAAGCTACCTCTCAGAGAAGCCCTCCCTGACTGCCCTGCCTGAGGGGCTCCCCCACCCCACAGCCCTTACCACTCTCCAAAACCACCCCGTGTGTTTAGCCACTCACTTCTTGTCCGTCTGCCCCACTGGACGGCACTCCTGCAAGGGCAGGCGTCCCGCCAGGGCATGCCACAGGCACACATGCAGAATGGATGGGTAGGGGCTGGAGGTGCAGGGCAGGGAGTGACACCTAATTCTGCCAGGTGGGCCCCTCATCCTGAGCCCTGTCCCCGCTCACACCCTCTGTCACTCCTCAGGGCCCCTGTCTTTCTCCCACTCAACTCTGCCCCTGCCCAGACCCCTCCCAAGCCTCCTCAGCCTGGTGCTCCTGGGTGATCCCCGCCCATCTCCCCAGCCGCTCACTTCATGCCCACAAGGAGCTATTTTCACCCTCAGCTTCGTGCCTCCTGGCCTTTCTGCACTCCGGGCAGGACCTGGGATGCTGCACCTCCTCCGTGTTTGCCTGGCAGTGCTGGTGAGCCTTGTCACCTCACGCAGGGATCGCCTCCTCTCAAATCCTGCTATGACTTTCCAGCAGACGTCTGTCCTGGACTCACTCCCTTCCCTGGCCACCGCCCACTGAGGCACTGGTCACTCTGCCTCCCAGTGAGCCTGCGGCGTCTGGTCCCATCACCGTGCCCCAGTGCCTGGCACGGAGCAGGTGCTCAGAGAGAGCTAATGATGTGGGCTGATGAATGGACCAGTGTCATGCGATTCCAGGGTAGAATCTGGTGGCCACACACGTGCCAGGAACCTAAGAGACCAGTGAGGAATCTGCCACCCCCATTTTCTTGGGCACTAGTAAAAAAAAAAAAAAAAAGGCTGCATGAGACTGCATTTGCTAAGGACTGTGTGCCAGGCCCTGTGCTGAGGCATTCGTGTGTGGGTCACCTCTTTCGACACTGGGACCATTATTATCACCCCCAATGGAGAGATGAGGACGCTAAGCATAGAGAGGAGACAAGGAACTAGCCCAAGGTCACACAGCCAGGAAGTGGAGGAGCTGGGGCTTGAACCCAGGTCTGTTTGACTCCAAAACACTCCCATTGCAATGATCTGCCTGTTGCCCGCACATGCAGTTCTAGGAGGCTCTCAGGGCTCTGGTGAGGGGGCTGTCTGCTGTGCTTCCCTCCTGCGCCCCCCAGTGCCATCATCCACAGCTGTGCCTTGTTGCCAAACTGCTCCCTCCCGTCAATCACTCCTCAGGTTCTTGGCCAGGGGGTGGGGGCTTCTCCCTGGAGACTTTCTCAGTCTGGCCTTGGTATAACCCTAAGCCCCATGGCACCAGCATCTGGAACACATTTGATTTCAGCCTCACACACTCCCTGCAGGGTGGGCAGAGAAGGCCTGTGCCACCATCTGACAGCTGAGGAAACTGAGGCCCAGGCTCCATAGCAGGATTCCAACTCTGGCTTCCGGACTCTGAGAAGATACATCCTTGGCTTCTGGGTGGGAGCTAGGGGCCCACCTTGGTGTGGGACTCTGAGAATGGACACTGGACTGCAGGGGTCCCCCTCCAAGGCAGAGGACCCAGGACCAGGACAACAAGTGAGCTGCTGTCAACCTTTGGCATCCAGGAGTTCCCATAAGGCAGGGGACAGTGGGTATAGCCTGGGTGGCTCTGGCCCTGATGCCAAGCCCACTCTGGCTACTAGCAAGGCTTTCCTCTGAGTCGCCAGGCCCTCACTATCTGCCTTCCACTGTTACAGCACAGAGCTCACAGCCACAATGACCTGGGCACTTGCCTGCCTTGCCTCAGGCTTAGCCACACTGTGGGGGCAGAACCCTGTCTGGGTCCCCAGCCCTGCCCAGCACAGGGCTCTGACCAGGAGAGAGCCCTTAGAGGATGTCCATTAGATGAGTGAATGGACAGTTACACATTTATTTATCTGTATAGTGCTGCAGCCCACCTCCTCCAGGAAGCCCTCCCTGAACCCCTCACCCCTATTACCCTGAACATCTGGAGCTCTTAGTAAGCACAGATCTCACACCAAGACTCAGTTTAGCCCCAGATCCGCATCACAGCATCCCTAAGGGCTCTGTCCAACTCCTGCTCACTCAGCTTCAGAGACGGAGAACTCACTTCTTTTTCAACTCTACATTCAGCACGTACTGGGTGCCGGTCCCATGCTGGGTGCTGGGTGCTGGGTGCAGCAGCAGGCGACACAGATGGCCTCTGCCCTTGAAAACAAGCACTGAACATTCTAGGTCAGCTGGGTCCCCTCTGGGTAGCTTGGCTCTTGGCAAACTTCACCCCAAAATATGTGAGGATGTGGAGAACTATTCCCAATGTATCAAGTGATAAAAGCAGGTCACCAGAGCGTATGCAGAAAGAATATGACGCCAATTCTATTTTTAAAAGTATATATCCCTGCCTAGTTCTGCAGCAACGGGGCCCCAAGTGTGACCTGGCCATCGGGAAGGTGAGGGGGTGGGACTGCAAGGGAACATTGTTTTCTTGGGACTTCTGTTTATTTGGTGAATTTTCTGCAATGAACATACATATCATTTGTCACCAGGTGCTCAGAGTCTGCCAATGGACACCTCCACAGCTGGGCTGAAGTCCGTGTCCTGGTTTGTGTCCTGCTTTCTGGAGCTGCAGCGAGTGAGCGTCTGAGATGACTCCTTGCGGGGCAGCCCCTCTGACCTGCAAGGGCCCAGGCTCCCCGCCCCGGGGCCTCTGCTTCTCCAGGTGCATCACCCAGACCCTTGTCCTAGGACTGGAGCCGCACCACCCTGCCCAACATACAGCAAGTGCATGATACCAGCAAGCAGAGAGTAGCCAGCCTCCCCTGCTTCCTGCCTGGGCAGGTGTTCTCACCTGTGCAGGCCTCCGTATCCTCATCTGCGCAGTGAACGTCATAATCATAGCACTTGTGAATGTTAGTCATCTCCCACCCCAGGATCCCTGACACGGGACCCAGAGAGACAGAGCCATGTCCATGCTCATCCTCAAACCAAATCTGACTTTGTTCCTCCCCAGTTTAAAACATTCCATGGCTCCCCAGTGCCCCAAAATAAAAACCTTCTTGCTTTGCATGAAAGGGCCCACACCCTCTGACCCCTACTCCTCCCACCAGACCCTTCCCCACCCAAACTGGTCAGCCTATAACCCACCTGCCAGCTGGGCTGCTTCATGCCCCTGGGCCTTTGCATACTCCAGTCCCTCTGTCCAGAACAGACAGACTCTCCCTTTATCATCCTTCAAAACCCTGTCCAGGCCCCAGCTCCTGTCACGGGCCCTTCCTGACCCCCTCACCCCCCCACCGAGTCTGCTTCTGGTACACACATTGATTATCCCACTCGACTGCAATTACGGGTTGATGTGTCTGTCTTCTACCAAACCGGACGCGACACGGAATGGGCCTTTTGTCTTTGTTTTAAATCCCTGGTGCCCAGATACCGCCTGCAGACAAACAGGCACTCAGGAACGTCTAGCTGACAGGTGGGTGAGTCGGTAAACAACATCTGCACAGCCCTTTACAGTTTACGAAGCCTTTTTCTGTCTTCCATCTCCCGGGCCTCCCCTCTCCAGGGCAGCAAGGAGGGGAGGCTCCCAGATCCCATCCCTGACCATGGGCACTGCCTCCAAAGGGCCTGGGGGCCTCGGAGCTCCTCATCTCCATCCGGGCAGGAGCTGGTGTCTGCCGGGAGCTTCCGGCAGGGCTCACCAAAAGCAGCTGGGACCCCCTTCCAGCAGGAAGCCAACCGTTTCCTCTGCCAAAGGCTCCCTGCTCACCCTTCCCCGGAGAGGGCCTGTCGAGTGCCCAGGTGGTGGCCGGGCGGGTGAGGCGCGGCCGCGGGCCTGCCATCCCTCCTGGAGCTGCTGGGATGCGGCCGGCTGCAGCGGCAGCTCCACCAGCGAGTCTTGGTAACAGTTGCTATGTAAAATGCTCGGAGGGGGGATTTACTGTCAGCGTTAATAATAGATGAAGGTTTCAGAATTTTTGATGCCTTACGTTCTAAGCCGTTTGATTTATAATGTCTCTGGAAAGGGAGAGACGAGGGTGGGGGCGAGGGAGGAGGCCCAGAGGCATGAGCTAGGAGCTCATCTCCCTGCACCTTTGACAGATAGGGAAACCGAGGCCCGGAGGGGAGAAGTGACTGAGGCCTGTGACTCTAGACTGCCAGGACGCGCAGGGACTTCAGATGCCTCTGCCCTGTTCCTCGGGAGGGGAAACCAAGTCTCGGGCCCTCCCGCCCCAGCGCCCGGGGTTGTTTTGATGGATTACTGCTTCTCCTTTTAGCGCGAGCAGGTGTATCTCAAGTAGTCTCCGGAAGCGGCAGTGATGGGCGCCTGCGGCGGGGGCTGTGTGTGGCTGATTACAGGCGCTTCAGAGGCAGAATGCAAGTCCCAACTTCCCTTCTGCTGAGCTGAAAGTGGCGGCTGCTGTTGAGTCAGGGGGAAAAAATCCTCTGTGGAGAGGAGGCGGCCACGGCTGGGCAGGAAGCAGGGCTGTTTACCTGGGGTCCTGCCGCCCCAAGAAGGCCGCACAGCCAGGGGGCTGGAGGAAGGAAGAGCATGGGCAGGGCTCGTGCCGGCCGGGGGTAGAGGCAAAGGGGCAGCCCAGACCCCACAACCCCCTCTGCGGGCCAGGGTTCCCCCATGTGGGTTCCTTGGAATTGAGCTTGCCTTCAGGAGTGGCCTCCCCCTCGAAGTCCACACCCCCCTCACCCCCAGCCTCTGCCCACACCGGGCCCCTCACCTAGAGTCTGGCCTGCGTCCTCAAATCCACTTTGGCCGTCAGTCCAGGCTCAGGAACTCTTCCCTGACCCTGCAGGAGAGCTTTTTCTCCTCTGATCCCCAAGGCTGCAGTCCTTGGGCTAGAGAGGAACCAGGCCCGGGGCTCGGCACCCCAACACCCAGACTGTGCTCCTCGCCTCCACAGCTGTCCCCACTTACACCTAGGGCTGAGTCTGGGACCAGGGTCTCCCTGCCTCACTCCTCAGGCCAGCTCTCCCTGACCCCCACTCCAAACATGTGGGACCACCCTGTGCCTCCCTGTGCCCCTCTGAGCACTGGAGGTGGCAAGCCTGACCCTACCAGCATAAGGCGAAGTGTCCACAGGGGCCGGCGCCCAGCACCGCCAGGTGCGTACGCATAAGCGCCCGCCAACACCCTCTGGGGGCTGCACAGGAGGCCCACGGACTCCGAAGGGCTGTGGGCATGCTGCCCGCAATGATGACAACGGCGATGTCCAGAACCCCATCCTCGCCGGGGGAGCCCATTGCCCCCACTGAACAGGCGAGAAGACTGAGGCCGCCCTGCACTCCACTTCCCTGCTTCCTTCCCCACGGCCTGACTGGCTTTTTCCAGGGTCCCCCGACTCCAGCACCCACGTCACAAGGAGAAGGATTTCCGTCTGTCTTGTTCCCACCGTGCCCTGAGCACCTGGCCCACACAGCAGGCGCGCACGAGGCGTCTGTGGGAGGCCGAGGGGATGAGGGGACGCGAGTGTGAGTTCTGCCCCACGCCCATGACACGTGCCTGGCACTTCCCAGCCCTCGCACGAGCCAGGGCTGCCGCGGAGGAGAGGGAGTGAGGGTGGGATGGGAGGGCCGTGGGCTCGCCCCCACTTCCTGCCTCCCCGTGTCGTCACGGTTTCCTCGTGCATCTGTTCACTCATTCACTCGTTCCTGCCGTGGCCAGGCATCCCCCAGCTGCCCCACGCCAGGACCTGTGACAGGCATTTAAGCTTCCCAGGCTCCAGAGCTCCCATCACAGGGGACCCAGGACAGACAGACCCAGCAGCCCCTGGGATAACCACCCAGCCCCCAGACAGGCTGGCCAGGCCCTCATGGCCTTCCACAGCGCTGGGACTCACGCAAGGACTGGGCATGTGGAAGGCTGCACCAACCCCTGGTGAGCTGCAAATATCTGTTAGCTGAATGTGGCACTGAAGGGAGAGGTCAGGGACAGGACAGGGTGACGTGCGCAGAGGGAACAGCCCAGCCCAAGCTGTGCAGCAAGACGGGCCTTCGGCTGGCAAGCAAGCAGGCGCCAGAGGGTGTTGGCCAGGCCTGAGGGGCACTGGGTGCCAGGGCTGGGCTTTGTCAGAGAGCCCCGGGTGACCCAGACACACCTGAGGGTCAGGAGGATGGGGCCCCATGGGAGACACCATGGCTGGGCCAGGAGGAATGGGCAGGTAAGGCTCTGGAGGGACTCCCCCTTTTCTGGCTCAGGGAAGCCCCTGCTGGCAGGGACCCTGCCTGATGGTGGGGAGACACCCCTGTATGGAAAGCTCTGCCCTGCATCTGTCACCCTCTGCCCTCCCCAGGCTCCACTGCCCAGGCCCTGCTGCCCTTCAGCCAGGACAAGCTAGGGCAGGCAGTGAGGGTGGCCACCTCTCTCTGCCAGGGGACACCAGTGCCTGATGCTCCCCTTGCCTTCTGTCTAACTCCAGGCCTGCGCCCCTCCTTTCTGCTCCACCCCTACCCGAGTAAAGCTGCCAGAGCCTAGAGCCCACTTAATCAGCCACTTACCATTCAACACAGCTGCACGATACACTGACCCTGCGCTGGGCTTTGTGGCTACGGCTCAGTCCAGCACCTCAGGCTCTTGGGGTGACAGTGCATAAACAGGCCTGCCAGACCAGGGTGGCAGCAGTGTGACAGCAGGGCCCAGGCTGTGGGAGCCCGGAGGAGACCTCTATTAGCGGTTCCCAAACTTTTTGGCACCAGGGACCATTTTCATGGAAGATAATTTTTCCACAGACGGGGGAAGGGGGGATGATTTCAGGCTGATTCAAGCGCATTACATTTATTGTGCACTTTATTTCTATTATTATTATATTGTAATATACAATGAAATAATTATACAACTCACCATAGGTTGGGGACTCCTGCTCTAACCCTCCCGTAGAGGCCTCCAGGAAGAGGCGTCAGTCACTGATGCTGGCCAGCAGCAGGCTGTGGGGTGCAGTGGGTATAGCTTTGGCTACTTCCTCTCCCCTCCTTGGCCTCCTCCCTGTCCCACTCCAAAGCCTTTGTTAATCAAGTCTCTCCAGACAGGTGGGCCTTCTGCATTCCAAACTACCAGCCCTCTCAGAGCCTCAGTTTCCCTGATCTATAAAGTGAACCCCGTGAACCATTCAAGTAGGTGCTCCTGCTCTCCCCCCTACTCCCATCCCCTACTCTGTGCAGACAGGCCTTGAACTCTCGTCCCATCTTCCTGTCCCAAGCTGAGGCCTGGGGGCGGGCCCCCAACCGCTGCCCAGTAAAGGCTCAGGGCTCTGGGAGCACCAGGAACCAAACATTATCAGGTAAAGGCTGCAGGTCATTTGTTACAGCTTTAATAACAGTTTACAGAAGGCCAGCTCCTCACTGATAAAACACATAATGTCATCGGTGCTGCTAACCTGAGTTGTCATGGGAAGCAGGAGGAGAAGTGAAGACAGGGCTTAGGGGTATGTCATAGGATGCCTTTGTATAAAATAAGAAAAGACACCCTAGGCACCAGGCTGCACAGCTTGGACAGTGATTGGATTTCTGCCAGGAACTCTTGCACAGTATACAACCTGTACAACCATATGCTTTGGCCCTAGGTTCAGGTGTCAGCATGGAGGCCTTTCCCCAAACAGGTCTCCATGCCTTTCAGACCACCCAGCCCAGGTGTAAGAACTCCCTGAGATGCAATGCAAAGTGTTTGTGTGTGGACAAGCATATTCTTCTCAAGAGGATTTAGAGCTTTTCTCTAATTTCCAAAGGATCCAGTCCCTCCAGTCTAGACTTGAGCCTGGACCCAGGTTCTGGGATGGAGAATGGTAGAAGGGACTTTCTAGAGCTTAGAGAGGGGCTTGAATGTGTTCGGAGACAGAAACATCTGTCACTCTCTTTTCTCAAAACAGTGGACTTAAAAGTCTGAGTATCCAAACCACACAGGCTTGAAAAGAGGCAGATTCTTGAGACTTACCCCTTAAGATATGTGGTTTGGGAGTGGCCTGAGCCCAGGGATCTGCCCCAGTACAAATTCTAGGGTGGTTTATAGCACCCACCAGAGCTCACAAAACTCTAATTTAGTATGTCGTTATTAACTTTGCCGTACACTGTACTTTTCTTTTGGTGTTGGTGGCAGAACATGTATGTACCCCAAAGCCCACCAAAATCCCAAAGGTACATCCATGTATAACTGTGTAACCTATTTCATGACTTTAACTCCTTTTGGTTTGTGAGAGTGCTGTGAGGAGGGTGCTATGGAGATTTTCTTCCTGCCCTACCATCCCCACCCTGTCAAGCCAAGACACGGCACAACAGGTAATCCACAAAGGAAGAGTCAGACGCTGGGCCTCCCAGGTCTGGTCCAAATGGGCGCTGAGCAGCCCTTACCCCAGGCTCCTTCAGCCTGTTCCTGTGACCATCCCCTCCTTCTGAGGCAGGCCAGCCCCTGGGGCTCCTCGTCTGGCCAGCACAGTGGGCCTTTCATCAAGGGCACACACCAAACCAGCCTCCTCTGGCCTGGGGTCCAGGCCAGACACTGACCCAATGCCCTGGCCTTGGAGACAAGCTCTTCTGTGTCTGGGTGTGAAGGCACATCTGTCTCCCTTCCTCCAAAGTCCCAGGCCAGCACTGGGCCAGCCAAGGAAGCCTCAGGCAGCCAGATGAATGGATGCATTCAACAATATAAAAGGAGCACCTACTGTGTGCCAGGCCACAGACTGGGCCCTGCCCACTTTGGTGTGGGAGGAGGATGCACAAATAAAGGCACAAACACAGTGGAGACAAGTGCTAAGCAGAGCTGGGCAGGCAGCCTATGTGGAAAGCTTCCTGAGGAGGGCTGAGGAATGGGCCAGGAAAAGGGACTTAAAGAGTGTCCAGGAATGATGTGCAAAGGCCCTGTGGTGGGGAGGGGAGGGAGAGGCCAGCGTGGCACGTGAGGTGGTCAGTCCCTGGGCAGAGGTCGGCAGTGGCCGATCACCAAGTGCAGTGATGACGATTAGGGGGCGCTGACTCAGTGGGCCTCTCTCTTTCAGATCCTGGGGGAGCAAGACAAACTACGAAGAGAGGGAGCCCAGGGAATGAAATGAAACGTCTTTTGTTAGGGGGCCGCCATCAAGGCGCACTCAACCCCCAAGCCAGGCTCCTGGGGTGGTTGTTCCGGAAGCCCCGCCCCCTTCCAGCCGCGCGCGCCAGTACGCCACAAGCCTTCCCCGGGTGCCCCACCCACACAGCTAGCCCCGCCCCATCACCGTATGACGGCCAATCAGGAGCGGTGCCCTAGGCTGGGGGCCGGGGCCTGTGAGAACACAAAAGGCAGGAAATACAAGCAGTCTCGGGCGCTGTCACCAAGGCTACCCGTGCTTGCGCGCCGCCCTGCGCCAGTAAGGGGACAAACAAGGGGGTCTATGGGGCCAGAGGCTCCCGCGGGGCGCTGGCCCCCACCCCACTCCCCGCACGTGGCTGCAAGACACTGGGCCACCGCCCCTTCGTCTGTGAAATGGGGTCATATTTTGCCCAGTGCTTACTACGTTCAGGGGCTAGAGCTCCACCACGGAACAAGCCAGATTAAAAAAACCAAACCCTGTGCTTTGGTGGCTTATATTGAGGTTAGGTGGGGGGATGCACGCAACGAAGGCAGCCAATGAGCAAAAACATAAAATCAGTAAATGGCACAGGGCCTTAGAAGGTGACTCAGTGCTCTGGGAAAACATTTGCTAAAGGGGAATGGGAAATGTGAGGGAGGAGGTTTGTAGTTTTACCTCTGGTGGTCTGGTAGGCCTCATTAAGAGGTCACATTTGAGGGAAGACTTGAAGGGGGAGAGAGAACTAGCTATGTGGCTAACGGCAGGAAGAGCACTGGAGTCAGAACAAGGAGGTAGCAAATGCAAAGGCCCTGAGGCAGCAGTGTACACTGGGAGAGCAAGGAGGCTGCTGCAGAGAGGCAGCAAGGGGAGAGAAGGCTAAGAGGTGACACAGCAAAGAGAGCCAGCAGCTAGTCAGCCCGGTCAGTATCTGTTCACTTCCCTTCCTCAACTTCTTTTTTGCTATCCTTTCCTCCCACTTCCTCTTCTGCCTCTCTCCTGCACAGACAAGGGGGAAACACCAGCTTGAGGTGAGGAGAACTACAAGTAGGTTTAGGAGACATTCCCTCTCCAGTGTGGGTCGGAAGGGCCTCAGAAGACAGGTGCTCCTAGCCTTTGCACAAGCTGTTCCCTCTGCCTGGCATGCCCTTCCCGTCTCTCATTCTGACAAACTCCCACCTTAGCCTCAAAAGCCCAGTCAAATGTCACTCCTTGGGAAGCTGCCTGGCTTGGCAAGGTGCCACTCCCTGGAGCTACCCCGCCATACAGACACCACAGAAGCACAGAGCACACTCCACCTTTCCTGCATGGGACCAGAGGCAACTGCTAAGTGGCAGAAAGGCCAACAGGAGAGCACCTGTCAGACATAAAGGGCCAGAAGGACAAAGCCTGGAGTTGATGGCTAATGGTTAGTAGCCCATGTGTGCCCACCTTCCCCCTGGAAAGAGGAAGAGTACTGAGCCCTGGCGTAGACCCTCAGAGATGTACTCCACCCCACCTGCCTCCATCTGACAAGGGCAAAACCCTCATGAAGACCAAGGCAAAAGGAGGCCAGCAACTTTGGCTCAGCCTGTATGTGGTTCATCTCTTCTGGACACTGGCCTGCCCTGTTCAAATACCCATGGCATTTGGTGTGTAGAGTCAGGAGTGAGGGTCTCAGCCTTTTGGCTGCAGCACCTCCAGACACCCATGGTATGTTTCCAGGAGGTACTTTGCCTCTTAAGAGGCCATTTGAGCCCCTGCCTCCTCATTTGTAAATGGGGCTAATAATATCCACCTTGCAGGGTTGCTGTGAGAATAAAATGGGTCAATATGAGAAAAGTGCTTAGAACAGGGTATGGTGGTAAGGGCTCGGTAATGGTTGGCTCTGTAAATTAGAGAGACCTGCATAGGAAACTCAAGGGTCACCAAAACCTGTTTGCTCTTGTTGGAGCCACAGCTGGACTACATTTCCCAGCCTTCCTTACAGCTGGGCAGTCACATGACTGATAGGCCAATGGAACATGAGTGGGAGTGATACCCCCTTCCAGGCTTGACCCTCCACGCTCTGCCAGCTTGACACAGACCATGCCCAGGCCATGTCACCCCATGGGAGAAACCATCCACCACCACCCAGAAACACTTGCCACCTCACATGTGAAGAATAAGCACCTAGAAGATGTTAGGGTGGGTGTGTTACTGCAGCTGGCCTTCTGCTAACCAGAACAGGCATTCACTTACCCATTCACTCCTTTACTCGTTCAGTAACGGTCTAATGAGGCCCCGTGGGAGTTACATACCCTATGCTGGGTTCTGGGGAGACAGAAGTGAGCAGGAAAAGGTTGGGGTGATGCCGGGTGCAGTGGCTCACCACTGTTATTCCAGTACATTGGGAGGCTGAGGTGGGAGGATCGCTTGAGCCCAGGAGTCAAGACCAGCCTGGGCAACAAATCAAGACCCCATCTCCACAAAAAATAAAAAAAATTAGCTGGTGTGGTGGCATGCGCCTGCAGTCCCAGCTACTGGGGAGGCTGAGGCAGGATGATCGCTTGAGCCCAGAAGCTTGAGACTGCAGTGAGCTAGGCTGATGCCACGGCACTCTAGCCAGTGCAACAGAGCCAAGACCCTGTCTCAAAAAAAAGAAAAAAAATGGTGAGGTGAGTCTTTGCCTTCACGGAGCTTACTGTATGGCCAGAAAGGCCAACTTTAGTAAGTATCAGGTCAGGAAGGCTTCCCTGAGATGAAATCTGAAAGACAGAAAAGAGAAGGGGGGAGAGAGTGCACCAGGCAAGAGAGACCAGCAGAGGCGAAGGTCCCGAGGCCTAGGGAACACGGTCCACACTTCCTGGAACCAAGATGGGGAAAGATGAAGGAAGCCAAAGTGGTCCTTCTCCATCACATCCCCTTTCTGAACGTTTCCTCGCCTTTAAAATGGGGGCAATGCTAATAACACCTTCTCACGGAGCATCTCTGAATCTCAGGGGAGAGAATACCACATGCAAAATGCTCCTGTTCATTCACTCCCGACATTGCCAAGAGTGGGCAGAAAGGCCTCCTCCTGATGCCTGGGCGGCGCAGGGAGGATGGACTCTGCCAGCTCAGGAGGTGAGCAGGGCCGGCTCTGGGGCTCAGGAGGCAGGAGCAGAGAGGGAGCTGCTGCTATTAAGGCTCCTGCCATGCAGGCTAAATATCAAGGATCGTCTCCAGCCGGGAGAGCTATTAGGCGGCAGCGGAAGCACTGGCTCTCTGGGGAGGCGGGCAAGACTGTCCCTGGAGGCAGCTCAGGCGAGCTGGTGCTAAGAGCGGGAACTCTCTGCTGACGGGCAGATGCTGGCCGCCATTCAGCTTCTTTCTGGACAGGGACGGTGGAGATGGGTATTGCAGGAGTGGAGGGGGAGGTCCAGAAGGCCCCCTGGGGCTGATGTGTTGTGTGTACTTTCCTGATGCTTGATGCCAGCCTTGCTGCTGTCTCCTGAGGTGAGAAGCAGGAAAAGATGCATCAGATCTGTGAGGTGCACTTGCTGCCAGGTGCCAAAAAGAGCACAGGCAGGCAGGGGGTGCAGGCGGGAGGGGTCCCATTAGGAGCCAAAGCCCCCAGGGACTTGCAGGGGGACCACCTCACTCCCTTGACTCACATACCTGCCGTGGCTCCCTAGCTCCCTGCTGCCAGCATTCAAGGTTTTGTGTGACCTGAGGCTGCCCCTGCTCACTCCAGCATTCTAGACCTCTACAGTCCTCCATGCTGCAGCTGCGCCCACTGACGCGCTTTTGCACATGCTGTTTCCTCTGCCAGGTATGCCAGCTTCGCCTCCTATCCTCCTACGTCTCTTCTATCATCTTTTAAGAACCTCTTGGAGTTCTAATCATGGCTGAGCCAGTTGGCCAAGCAACCTCCCCTCTCTGATCCTGAGCTTACTCATGGGTAACATACAGAGGTTATTTCCTACCTCCCAGGGTTGTTGGTGCAAATTAAACACGACAATGCGTGTGAAGAGCACCTAATAGCATGTGGCACGAAGTAGTTGTTTAAAGAGTAGACTAAAAAATCCCTACAAAAACTATCCAACCAACCTTCTTGGAGCAGTACCTCCTCCAGGAAGCCCTCCTTAATCACCCCCGCTCACGGATCTGGGTTAAGTGCCTTCTCATTGGTCCCTCATGTCCTTGAGCAGCCCTGGCATGGCACTACATGAGATAACAATGACTTGTTTGAGCATCTGCCCCATCCCCACTACCTGTAAAAACTAAGGGCGGGGCATTCCTGATTCGTGCCTGGCCACACGGTCAGTGTTATATGAGTAAAGGAAGGTGGATGCATGGGCCAATCTCAGCGTCTCATCCGTCCCAAGGCTAAAAGCACAAGCCTGCCTTGACCCTGGGAAGTGAGAGGATGCTCACGTCAAATGTCCCTGGAACGCCCCAGTGCTCAGCTCCCAGCTCAGGACCAGCTGCCAGGACAGCCCTCTGTGAGCTGCCCTCACCTCAAGCTCTGCCCAGAGTGGTCCTGGCCTCAGCCCAGGCTCCAGCCTCCTCCCTGGCCTGCCATTAATGGCAGCCTCCAGTGAAAGGGACTGGCCTACTCCACTTCCCTCATCCTCTGACAAGCCCCCAGTCAGCCGGTGGCTAAGTGCCAGGCGGCTTGCCTGGGCTCAGGGATGGCTGGAGAGGGGGTTACAAAACATCCTGGGCAGCCCCAGGGGTTTGAGGAGGTGACATGTGGAGGCCCAAGGGGTTTGGGAGGTGACATGTGGAGGCCCATGAGCTGTCTCCATTTCTTCTAGAAACCTTAGGGGTACTGTGCATTTACCCCAAATGAGGGTGCAGACACAAACCCACAGTGCCCCTGCTCTGGGCCGCAAGGCTGTCAGCGCGAGGCCCTGCTGGTTCTTGGGGGGGGG
>CM052441.1:102295769-102319605 GCA_028533085.1 Varecia variegata
TGGGCTATGGCTTTTGTCCCAGGAGCCCCCATCCTTGGGGAGGCAGGAGCCCCTGACCAGAGTCCATGGAGGGGCAGAGAACGGTGGTGGCTTGTCTTAAACTCCGTAGGGCAGGGGCTCTGGGCTCAGCCCAGGTTTCCCACCTCCCGCCCAGGGCCAGGGCGGCCGGGTCTGCTGCCTGCCTCTCTCTGAAAGAGGACTGAACAGATGTTTCCTTCAATCAGGAGAATAACGTTGGCTCCCAGATGGGCTGCGGCGCGGAAGCGCGTCCTCTCCCTCCCTCTCTTTGTGACAAGGTCTTTCTTTCTGGGGAGCAGCTGAGCATCAGAGGTGGCCAGTGGGGGCAGAGTGGCACCCCCGGGGGCATCTGCCAGGCTCAGGGATCACCCATGTCCCTGGAGGAGGAATCCTGAAACACAAAGGCCCAGCCGGCTATCCTTCCAGTGCTCAGGGCTGACAGGTGCTGGTGGAGGGTCTGCTGGCTGAGAAGGAAGGGGCATTCGTGGGCTGGTAGGCAGGGGCTGGGCCAGGGGGACGCCTGCCTTGGCCTGCCGCCCCCGTGGCACCCGTGTGGGAACTACACACAGCCCGTCCTTGCCTCCAGCCAGGGCCCGGCCCCGCCCCCAACCTGCAGGGCTCTCACCTTCCCGGGCCCAAGCCCAGCCCTCTTTTCTGCCAGCCAGCCACCACTCTTGCCCTGGCCCGCCCTGGACTCCGCACAAGCCCCCCTGGGCATTCCCTTCTCACCTTTCTGCAAGCTCTGCAGGAGAGAGGCACTGCTCTAAAACGCAGTGGACCAGGTCACTTCCCTGCTTAAAAGCCTTCACTGGCTCCCTTACTTAAATAAAAAAATGAAACTCCACGGCCTGGCACCCAGGACTCCAAGGGCGGGTGATCCGGGCCGTCCCACAGGGACTCTAAAGTCAGCTCATCCCAAACTCCTCCCTTCCCAAGTATTTCCCTCTCCTTTTCTCTACCTAACAGCCCGAAATCTCTGAGAAAGCCCAGCTCCCATCCCACGCCCCAGCAGGCCCTGCCTGGCCTCCTCCCTGCTCTGTCACCCACAGTTAGCCCCTGCCTTAGTGCACCCCTCTTGCCTCCTGGCCTCACAGGCCCACACCCCCTGGAAAATCAGCTGAGGGCTCAGTCTCCCCACCAGGACCGTGAGCGCCCCCTAACGGCAGGGTCCAGGTCTGACGCTTCTCTGAATCTTCAGGGTTCAGCCCACAGTTCCTCTCAATGAAGATTTAATTTGATGGGGGGGCGAGGAGGGAGGGTGTGTGTGTGTGTGTGTGTGTGTGTGTGTGTGTGTGTGTAAATGCCCCCAAAACACAATCAGAAGACTCACATTAAACCAGTAAAAGTAATGACCTCTAGGGAAGCCAAGAGCGAGACTCTGACCTATTTCTGTACCTCTGCAGTTTTTTCCTTCTTTATTTACAACCATTTCTTTCCTTTTGTAATTAAAAAATGATTTTTAATGAAAACCACACAAGGCTGCCCCTGATAAATTGCTTGCTATGGACCAGTTCTGTGCAGGGGCTTTGCCTCCCTGAGGGCACTGGGATGGCTGGACCCACGTTATGGAAGAGCAAGCCCAGGCTCCCAGCAGGGAGGGCCACCAGGGCAAATGGGTTGTCTTTGAACCCTAGGGAACCCGAATCCCATGCTACCATCATGGCTGCTGGGTCTCCCCCAGCCCAGCTGGCTGTTAGTGACAAAGTGGGGTGATTTCCCTCCCAAAGTCCAAAATCTGCTGCTCCTTAGGTGTCCCTGAGTGCACCAATGCCACCATTCATGCAGTAGCTCAGGTCTGTAGGTGCCCACTGTGTGCCCAGCACTGCGCAGAAAACATGGAGACTGGTCTCCCCACCCAAACCAGAATCTGAGGGACCACACCCGTGCTGGTCTCCCTCCACTCCCATCTCCACCTACCCTCCTGTCCCCGAGCCCGTCCACTCTCCCCCTGCCCAGTCACGACAGATCTGGGCCCTGCCCAGCCTAAAAGATGTCTGTGGCCCTACTATATGCTTAGTGCCAGTGCCCAGTCCTAGCCAGGATCACTGGTACCCAAGGGGCTTGTCACTATTTGGGTTCTCAGGCCACCTCCAGGGACTGAGAGTCAAGACAGGTCTGAGGACACAAGCGACACATTGGGCATTTCTGTGTCTGCCCCCACGTGCCTGATGGGACGAACCCCGGGCTGCTCCCATGTCAGCTGAACCTCAGAGGCCTGGTGCCTGGGACCTGGGGGCTGGAGGCAGCCCCAGAGCAAACACTTGTGCCCTGGCATTTCCAGTGGCATAGACTAGTCTGGCAGAGCCCAGATACCAGCAGTGAGGGTACCGCTGGAGGGACAGGTAGCAGCTGGGCCACTCAGGTGTCTCCCCACCCATCTGGAACTGTGGGCTCCCACAGCCAGGGGGGCCTGGCACACAGTACTGTATGAGAAATGTTCAGGATGTAGAACTGAGCACAGACCTGGATACAAAATGCTCCCAAATCAAAGGCTACCATTTATCCAGTGCTTGTCCATGTAAGTGTTCTGCCTACATGATCTTGTTTAAACTGGGACTGGAATGAGGGGCCTTGTAATAGCAGAAAAGTTGTCCATATATCTAACCCCCGGGGACATACAAAAATACCTATTGCATGCTTCCTGTGCCCTAGGCAGGGCCACTCTGTGGGCCTGGGAGGTCTGAGCCACGTCCAGCTCTCTCACAGGGACAGGGAATGGGGGATGGCCAAGGGGCCCCGCAGGGCTGTAGAACAGTATGTGTGCAAGGGTTCTGTGGAACGAACCCTGAAACCAGATGGGAAATGCACAGAATTCCCAGAGCTGGGAGGAAGGTCTGAAGGACCGGTCCCACCCTTGACTCTGGGGGACTCAGGCGTGGAGCAGCAGGGACATGAACTTCTGACTCCACACACTTCTGTTTCATCTCTCTCTTTTTTAAACAATGAACGCATATTATTAAAAAAAGGAAGGGATATTATTTTTGGCAAAGTTTCCAGTGAATTCAGTGCCAGGGCTTGGGGGAGGGGTTGCTAAGTCCTTCCACATAGGTGGTTTCAGAGTCTAGAGAGCATTCATTCATTCATTCATTCAACTCAACCAGGATCTGACCCTTTGAGCAACCTGCCAGCTACTCCAAGCCTCAGCGGTAAGAATTCATTCATTCATTCCACAAATGTTTATTTAGTGTCTGCTGTGCGTCTGGGGGGCCTCCGCTAGCCCAGTCTCAGTGGTAAGTCTGGAACCATGGTTAGAGGCTGGGCTGGCAGTGGACGTGGTCAGGGTGGGGAGGGCAGGGCAAAGCCACGTGGCACCGCCTGGTGTCTGCTGTGTGCCCCAACGTCCCTGCCCCTTGGCCCCTGTTATAGTATCACCCATGCCCACAGAAGCCCACCTCCCACTCCGAAACCCAGGAAGCACCCAGGATGGGAATTATGGTCTCACAAGAGACATTGACACGAAGCTGGTTACTGCCTTTTCAGCAAATGTAATTCCTTTTTATTAGAAAATTAAAGGATAGGACCAGTTTGCCAAAAGCCGAAAGAGCTGAAATGTGCTTTCCTGAGATATGCAGCGTCTGATAAAACGGATTTACTCATCTCCCTCTTGTTCCACCCTCATCTCCCTCAGTCGGCCTCTCCTCCATTCATTCCCCTTCCACTGGCACCAGAGCAATGGCTGTGAGCTTGGCCCCGGCCGACAGGCCCAGCACCCTGGATGTGGGGAGCATGCTTTTGTTTCCACCACACTGAGCCCCACTCCCAGGTTTTAAGCCCTTTTAGAACGACCTCAGGGATTCTCTTGCTTTCCTGAGATGCAAAGCCTGTGGCCTCTGCTAAGCTGAGGGTGTCAGGAGGGGAAAGGCAGGAACAATAAAGGATTGAGCTCCGGGAGAAACAAGCTCATCCATCTGGAGACCCAGGAGCAGGCGGTTCCAGACGGAGTCGGCTGAGGGAGGCGGCCAGGGCAGAGAGCCGAGGACGAGTCCCTCACTGCCACACAAAAAGCAACTATTCAAAACCACCCAGGGAGTTCTCTCTTATTGAAAAGTCCTTGATTCTTCCCTTTCTGCAGCAGAACTCGTGAACAAGGGCCCCGTCTTATTAATGGGGTGATGGAGGGGCCCGGGAGGGAGGGTCCTCCTGCTCAGCAAGGTGGCTGAGCCCGCCCCTCGAGTCATTAGGAGCTGGTAACTAAGGTAACTCCAGAATCGGATTTTCTTCCCACTAATCTCTCTCCTTCTCTTTCCTTTTCTCTTTCTTTTTTTCTCTGCTGGTCAGATGCTACCTTCCTGGCTTAGAAGGGACTTGGGAGGGTGGTGGGGAAACAGGGAGTAACGTGCATGTGTGTGAGCGTGCGTGCATGTGAGAGAGAGAGAGAGAGAGAGAGAGAGGTGTGTGTGTGTGTGTGTGTGTGTGCGCGCGCGCTGAATACTAAAATGGTGACCATGGTCTGGACGCTCTGACGGGGGTGGGGGCCGGTGGCTCATCTCAGGTATCTCTGCCCCTGCCCTCTCCCCACACCCACCCCTCCCCACTGCCATGGCCTCCCTGTTCAAGGGCAAATCCATTCCCCTCACTCCCTCCTTGAGTAACAAAAGGCGAGATTGAGTTTCCTTTCACCTGCTCTGATTGAAGCCTCCGCTTTGGCATGTCTAGCAGAGGCCGCTTTGTTCTGGGGAAAACCAAAACAGGGTCTGTCCCAGAGCCTGCCAGGGTGGGTGACAGGGTGGGGTCAGAAATAAATACAAAAAATAGCATTGTCCCCCCGTGCTGCCTAGACCTCCCTCCTGAAAGCCGAGGTCCAGGGAGGCACACCTACAAGGCTCTGCTGGGGGAAATGGTTCAAATCCCCGCCAGGCCACCTGATGGCCACGTGGCCTGGGGCACATTCTTTCACTCTCTGAGCCTGCTTTTCTTGCCTGTCACAGCAACCTTAGAGGAGGTGCCTGTACCTGTACTAAGCCCCTGACACAAAGTCAGGTCTCTGTCCCTGGTCACCTCCAGGGCTGAGAGGGCATGAACCACTTTTCCATCAGGGTGGGTGAGGGGCAGTCAGGGGGATGGTGACCCCAACTCTCCAGAGGCGGCCGTGTCAGGGTTCAGAGCCTCTGGGGGGAGTTTCTGAGAAAGAGGCACACCACCAGCCCCTGGGACCTAAGGGTTCTCTAGGTGACAGGAGGAGCTGGAGGCCTGGACCCTGGGAGTACTCTGGGGCAGGCAGGAGCCCTGGAGGCCCACATTCGGTTCCACAGCCCTTTATCCTGAACATGGAGAGCCACAGGAGTTTCCCAAGGCTCTAGGTGGGCTTGGCCCATGCAGATGAGGCACGCTCACCTTCTGTGACGCTGATGTCTGATCCCTGGCTGTTCCCTTTGGAAGGGGTTTGGTCTGGCCTGTGATCCCCCTCAGGGGTGCGGCTGTAGCATCTGGAGGCTTCCATTCCCCCCTCCCAGTGGGGACAGGGAGTTGCCTGCGCGGTGAGTCATTCATCTCAGACTCAGTGTGCATAGGGGAGGGGCTGGGCAGCTGCTGCCCTCCGTCTGGGCCCAAGGTGACAGGTTAGCCCCAGAGGCTGACTGGACATTTAGGCTGGCGCCTGGCACCCACCCCAGGCAGCCTCTGGGTCATTCCCACTGCTCTAGGAACACCCCCCCAACTGCAGGGAGGACTGAGCCTGCTCAGGGTAGGGTGGTAGGTAGCTCAGGGCCTCAAAATCCCCAAGGAGTGGAGGCAGGGAGGTGGGGGTGCAGCCAGAGGTCAAGGGAAGGGGCAGGTGCTGGAATGTGCAGTGGGGATGGGGTATCTGGAGCTGAGACACAGCGCAGTTTCCCCAGCTCAGGCAAGCAGCAGGCATCCCTGCGGCCACAGCCTGTGACCCTGCCAGATTCTCTCTCTGCATCCTTATCCCTCCCGTCTCTCCTGCCTCTGCCCTCCTCCTCTTCCTCTCCTTCCTGCCAGTCAGGGTCTGAGCAAATGGACTGCAAATGGGATAGTGCATTTTCATTCGCACCCACCTTCGCTTCCCCAGCTCCTGGGGTCTGACTTGTCCCATCCTGTCCAGCCATCTCTGTTCCCCTCCCCAGAGAGGGCAGCCACAGCCACGCCCACTACCAAAGATGGGCTGTGAGCTTCTCCAAGCCAGATGTTAGGGGAGTTACAGTGACAGGGCATGGCTGAGCTTGGCTCCTACCTTAATGGTTTTTAAGAGCACTTATTAGGTGTGTGACTACCCCAGTGTGAGAGCCCCTGTGCATGGAGGCGGCAACTACCTCTGGACTCCCCACTCCCATTGTTCACTCCAAATTGCCTCAGTCTCCCTTGTCACAAAACCTGCCTTCTCCAGGGGTAGAGGGGGTCCTAGGCAGCGTATTCCCACTGACAGACACTTTCCAGGTACCAAGAAAATACCACCTCAGAAGTTAATGCTGATGACAGGTGCCACCCTTCCCCAAGCTCCTACTGTGTCCAGGGTGCTGGGTTGGGCCTGTTACGGCCCGGGGCATATGCATCAATAACAACAGCGAGGACAGCCCGTGCTCACAGCACTGAGCCTTCTGCAGGTATTTTGGTCCTGAAAACTCCCACCAAGCTGACCCACTCCCCAGAGGGAGAAGACTGAGACCCAGAGGGGCCCCCAGCAGGCTCTCTGGCCACCTGCAGGTATCGGGGGGCCTGTGTGTGGCCACAGTACCTCCCTTGCATGGGGCCTGGGTTGCCTGGGACTGGACGGTCTCTCCAATTAGCTGTAGCACCTCAGAGCCACCCTCTGCAAGCTCAGAGGGGCGGGCCCTCAGCCATCTCAAGCCCCTGGCTTTTCTCTGACCCCTGCTGGTCCTTGGAGTCCTCTGCCCCCCCTTCCAGCAGACAGGCCAGGCCCAAGGCCCTGTGGGGCGGTAGGGACCACCCATGTGGTGGATGGTCCACCCAGCCTGACCACAGCAGCAAGCAGCCGGGAAAACAGGCTCCTCAGCTGCCCCCCACCCGGCCAGCCGCCTCACCCAGCCCTGAACCAGGAACTGGGCTTGCTGCCAGCCGGCACCCCACCCCCAGCCCACCCCTCAGAGCCCGCCAGATGTGGGAGGAGGCAGTGGTCTCCTGGAACCTCACTCCGGCAAGGCATGCTTCCCCAGCCCAGGCCACCTCCTCCTCTCAAGCTCCCCCCAAACTGCCGGGGGAGAGGCCCAACCTTTTCACTATGGCCTGTCCCAACTGGCCCAAGCCCAAGCCCCCCAGCCCTCCTCCCTGAGCTGCAGCCCTCCAGCTCACACCCACCACCAGCATCTGGGGCATGTGAAGCCACCTGCCCCCTTGAGCATGAATGGTGGCTCATGCTGCCTCCCTACTTCCGGGGGCAGAGCAGGGGACACCCCGTCCCCTGGCCGGGGCAGGGTCTCTGTGCCTGCCTCACACTTCCCAGGCAGGATCACTGAGGCTGAAATTTCAATTAGGGAAGAGAAATAATTACTCTGGGGCTCCAGGCCTGCTCGAGTGGTGACAGGTCTCAGTATCTGCTTCCCTGGAGAAGGAGGGGGTGGCCGGAGACCCCACGACCAGGCTGGGCCCGAACACAGCCCTGGGCCCTTGCATATGGTCAGGCCTCATAACCCCCACTCCATCCTTCTGCTAAAATGAGGCACCCTCAGGACTGCTCCAAGGTAGGAGCAGACTAGGGGGCTTGAGAAAAAGTGGAGGCTCCTGGCAGAGGGGGCTGGGGAGTAAGCCTCAGCTGGCTCCGACAAAATTGAATTAAATTAAATTTAACCATTCAGTCACTGCCTGTCCCTGTGGTGAACCTGGAGGCTGCCAGGCCCCCACCAGGATGGGGGTTGGGACCCCGAGAGCAGGCCGGAGCAGGCTCTGGCCTCCTTTGGGAGGATTCTAGCACAGGCCTCAGGGAGGGCGGCAAAGGCTGAACCCTGGAGGGTCCCCGGGAGGCCTGCTCTGGCCCTCAGGAGGAGGGGGCCTGGGTGGAGCCTCCCCTCTGGGCCTCAGGGCCATCTCCTGCCAGACAAGGGCACAGGTGGGTGTCTCTGGGCTCCCTGAGACCCTCCTCTGTCTCCTCAAGAAACCTTCAAACAGCAAGCCTTAGCTACGTTCCCTCATCTCTAGAAATGCCCCATCCTCAATCTAAAAATGTCCATTTTCTGAGAATACCCCATTTCTTCCCCAGAAATACTTCATTTTAATCCAGCAATTCCCCAGCTCCAGAATGTTGTATCTCCAGAAATGCTCCATTTTATCTCCAGAAATATCTCCTCTCATCTTCACACATAATCCATCTCCAGAAATGCCAATGCTCTATAAAGGCTCCATCCTAACTCCAAGAATGTGTTCTGTTTCCAGAAATGCCATATCCCAACTCCAGAGATGTTGCATTTCAGCTCCAAAAATATCTTTTCTTCAGAAGTGCCCTATTTTATTTGCAGAAATACTCTAGCATCATCTTCAAAAACACTCCACTTCCAGAGATACTATGGTTTATCTCCAGAAAAATTCCATTTCCAGAAATGTTCCATCTCTAGCAAGATTCAGAACCCAGAAAAGCCTCATCTCTACTCCAATAAATGCCCTCTCCCATCTCATGGTCTCATTTCATCTTTAGAAATGCCTCTCCTCCAGAAATGCCTTCCACCTCATCTCTAGAAACATCCTTACCCTGTCTCCAGAAATGCCATGTCTCACTCTCTAAAAACATTCCATTTCTGGAAATGTTCCAGCTCATGTCTAGAAATGCCCATGGTATCTCCAGAAAGGTCTCCCCATCTGGCCAAGATGCTGCAGAAACTCAGAGACCCGATTCCTTCGGGATCTCCTAGGGAGAGGCTGAGCAGTGACTGGGCCTCCATCTCCCTTGTCCCTCTGCTCCTGGGGACTCTCAGCCATCTGCTGGGCCTGCTTTTGTCCCAGGAGCAAGGACAAAGTCAAGAGCTGGGCTGGCAGGTGCCAGTTACCTGGGAGGGAGAAGCACAAGTGATCAGGGCCTTGGATGGTGGGGGCCATGAGAGGAGCCTGGGCTGGGAAGGAATGAACCAGCACGGAGGCATCAGGTGGGGCCTCAGCACAGCTCCCCCAAGACACACCCGAGCCACAAACACCTCCACTGGCCCAAGTGCACATATACCACCCAGTCAACACCTACACAGCCCAGAAATGCCCACCCCCACCCCTCAGAGTCATATGCAACCCACATTCACAACATGGAAATCTATACTCAACGTTTACAACCCCACCCACACTACTGCACACAACATACACAGATGCACACACACAACACAGACATACACACAAGTCTAATGTCACACATCATACTCCCACACACACTATCATTGTCACCCACATTCCCCAGGTCTCTCATGGGCTAAGTTCTAGGGACACCTAGGGGCAGAAACCCTGTCAACCCCTCCAACAAGTCTGCGTTGGTAAGATGGTGCAGTCTCAGAAAGTGCTGGCTGCAGACTGGGCAGATTCATGGCCCCAGCACTTTGTACTTAGAAAGGACCACAAAAGAGAGGCAGGCACAGGCTGGGCCTACTAAGTCAGCACCAATTACCACTAAGGATGTGCTCATTCCCTCTTGGGGCAGCCCAGGCCACTCTGGACCACTTCTAAATGATAGAAAGTTCCTCTTTGGGTGGAAATGAAACCTTGCTATGTCACCTCTGTCCCCATAACCAGGTTCTCTGGAGGTGCAAAGCCCGTGTCCTGCTGAGATTGCAAACTGAGGTTCTCTCCTCCCTGCTCCATGTCAGGGGTACAGCTGTTCTTAGGGAATGGGGCCTGGAGATAGCTGAGTGGAGGGTGAGCCACTATCAGCACACACAGACATACAAAAAACATGCAGGCACACAGGCGTGCCCCCTGTGTGTCCAAGGAGTTCGTGGGCAGACACATGGGCAGGCACGTAATACACCTACACACAATGAACCGCACACAAGGAAGGGAGATGTGCCAGTGCCCTGGTGAGCACCAAGCCTGTCCCTGACACCTCTGTGGGTAGAAATTCTCAGAGCTTCTAGGTGGGAGGCTCTGTCTCCATGATCTTCATTCCCAGCGGCACTGGTTAGCGCTGGTCTGCTCCCAGGGGAGGATAATTACCATTTATTAAGCCTCCCAATTTAGAATCAGCCTCAGTTAACTGGAACCACCCAAGCCCCCCTTTTTTGATCCTTTGGGGCCAAGGGCAGTTGTGCACAGAGCTTGAACATGCCCTTCAATTCACCCTCAGTGTGGGCCCCTTTGTCCAGCACCCTCCAACTAGGCAGCTCTGGCCCAGAAACAGGGCTTCAACGTCTGTCCCCACCTTCTCAATCCCTCCTGGTCTTAGACGCTCATTTTCTCTCTGCCTAGACTGAGATCCTCACTGCAAATGTGAGGGAAAAAAATCAAATAGAACATGAATCTGAATGAACACATGGTCCCAGGATCCAAGATGGCCAGGCCTCGGTGTTGGGTGGTGAGCTGGGCCCCCATGCCTCCCAGCTCCCAGGAGCAGCCAGGCCTTCTGGAGAGGCTTCTGCATTGGTATTCTCTGTCCCTCACAACCCAAATTACACTGGCTCTCTTGGGACCCTTTTATCGCACGTTGTCGCTTCAGCAAAAGGTTATGTACGAGAACATCGAAATCCTTCCCGCATATTAACTAAAAGAGCATTTTTAAAAATGCACAGGAGAAAGCAGCTCACCTAAGAGCTGATTCTTCCAGTGTCTTAGATCAGAACGAGCACTGGACTGGGAGTCAGGAGCAGGAGTCCTTGTCAGAGTCCTGCCCTTACTGGGACCCAGGGCACGTCACTTCACCTCTCTGAGCTCCAGTTTTCTCATCTGCTGAAAATGAGAATAAAAGAGCCCACGATGGGGCTCTGTCAGGGATGCTGAGGGTCACCTGAATGACTGGAATGAATGAATCATGTACAGAACAAGCAGAAGCTGATTGGTGTTAGTATTCAGGCTCTGCCAACCAAGTATTTAATAGGCAAGGAGAAGATGGTATTATTCCCCAAGCATGCTGTGTCCTTTCACGCCTCCTTATCTGTCCCCAGGCAGTTACCCCACCAGGAGCACCCTTTTTTTTTTTTTTTTTTGGCCTGGAGAATTCTTGGAAACACCTTCAAGACCCAGTTTGGAATCAGTTCCTTAGTTTTGACATTTACGAGATGAGCTTGAAAGATGAAATCTGCCTCAGATTAGCAAAATGAGGGTGCCAGGATGGCAACCCAGGTCTAAGCAGGGTGGCAGGTTCAGCTCAGTGCCTGGGCCCAGCAGGCACGAGGAGTTGCAGGGAACTAGGCAGCTCCGCCCCTCTCGGCTCTGCCCATAGGGCCCTGCAGGCATGTGGCCCCGAACTGTCAACCTGCTGATTTTTTAAAGGAAAGCAAAAAGCAAGATTTGTACGTGAAATCTGATGTTATTTTTAAAACTCTGGGTTGGCCAACAGCAGCCACCTGTGGGCATCACCAGTGGACAACCTCTGGCCTGAGTGCTTGAGCCCTGGCCTCCACGTGGAAGATAGGAGGTCTGCTCAGAGGAGGCAGCAGGCCCTGCATGGGGCAGTGGAGAGTGACAGTCTTCCAGGAAGGGCCAAGGGTACAGGCATGAGCAGAGACTGGGCAAAAGGACCACACGAGGCAGGTTTTAACAGCGAGGAGATGGCTGGCCGCCAGGCAGCAGTGGCCTCTGTGCCTCTGTGTGCTCTTCTGTCAAATGGGGATAATAAGAGAGCCCAGTTCCGCAGGTGATGTGAAGAACATGGGAGCCCCCAGCCTGGGAACGGGCTCGGTGGGGATCTGCAGGATGAATGGGGAAGAAGGATTCTCAAAAGTTAGGTCCCTTCACTGCCAGGGTTTGCCCTCCTCATCCAATCACACTGCTAAGCCTGCAAGAAACCAAGGGAGAACCCGAGCCCTTTACAGATGAAGAGATGCCCAGAGAGGGGCATCACACAGCAGGTGAGTAAGCGAATGGCAGAGTCAGCACAGCAGTGACATCGACCCTGTGGCAGACAGAAGGCCTCAAACATGGGGAGTGTCACGCAGTGCTAGGACGGTCTGCCCTGCTCAAACCCACTCCCCAATTCAGGCCTGTGGCCTGCCTGGGACTCTGCAATCAGACAGCCTCCCTCTGAGTGCCTTCCCCCACCCTCGAAAAATACCAGCATGGCCCTGGGTTCAGTCCCAGCCTAGCTTCTTACAAACCTGTGGGACCTCGAACCACAGTTGCCAGACCTTTCCAAGCCTCAGTTCCTTCATCTGTAAAGTGGAGATGGCAGGAAACTTTCATGGGCAAGGAGGGTTTGATGACTGGAAATAATGAAGTGCCAGGGTCTGGCACCCAGGAGGCCTTGCCAGGAGGAAGCTCAGAACAAGATGGTTCCAGATATTCTATCATTCTTACTCCCCCCTCCGCCCAGCAAGCCTCCCCGGCCCTCTCCTGGGCCCTTCCTAAGGCTCTGGGTGCTGTTCCTCCCTCTCTGCACTGAGCTTTTTTTTAGGGAATTATAATCTGCTGGGCTTTAATTATTGGTCCCTGAAGACCGCCACCTCCTCCCCAAGCTGAGTCTTAACCATCCCTCCCGGGGCTCAGCTGATGGGGCTACAGGGCTGGGCCCAGCTGCTCTGAGCTCCGGTAGGAGCTCGGGGAGCAGAGCAAGCCCCTGCTTCCCCATACCAGCGCTCAGCAGGGAGGGAGGCAGTGCCAGGAAGGAGACACTTTTGTTAAAACCAGAGGAATGATTCCTGAGTTCTCAGGGAGGAAACTGAGAGGCCTGGAAAGGAGAACTGGCAGGTCACACGGCCCCACCCGGGCTTCTCTCTGGCCCCAGGCACTCCCACCTTTGCTCCAGCCTCGCTCCCTGCCCGGAGTACCCTTCTTTTCCCACTGCCTTCAGGACAAACCCCTTCAAGCAGTCAAGGCCCCACACTCCTTTTCGGCCTCAGTCTCCCGTTGCTCCCATCTGCTCTCAGTCCAGGCCCCAGGCCTCCGGGCATGCCATGTCCTACAGCCCTTCCCCCTTCAGACTGGCCCGTGTCCCTTAGGATGCCCTGGGCAGGGCCTCTTGGCCAGACCCAGGGGGCTGTCAGCAAGTGTTGCAGAAGGACTAAAGGGCTAAAGGACTAAAGATGCCACCTGTAAAGCCAGGCATGGATCAGTTGCGCAGGACGGCTGGGCTGCACTGTGAGCCTTGAGCACAAGGTCAGGTTAACCTGGCTCCGTGTGGTCCCAACACCCTGTGTGTGTGACCCCTCTGCCGCCACATCCTCACCTCTTAGAAGGCTGGTACCATACCTGGCACCCTGGCAGTTCTCAGAGCCCTACAGAGCCTGCCTCCTCAGGCACCAGCTGCCTGCTGCCTCGGAAGGCCTCTGTCTTGGCCACTTGGGGCTCGGCCCGAAGCCCAGGCTGCGAGCCAGCCCCGGTCAGACCCTGTAGCCCTGTAGCAGGTGGCACCAGCAAAGCTTCTCCCTCGGCCTCTGCTCCGTGCCGCCCTTGGAAAGGCCTCCTCTAGCTCCTCTGCCTGCCTTCCTGGGCCTCAACCCCTTAGTCCTGGTCACAGCACCTCATCTGACACCCCAGCCCTGCTGGGACCTTACTGGCCTGGACTCCAGCAAGGGAGTGCCCCTCTGGGAGCCCCAGCTTCACCAGCCCTGCCCCACGTGTGTCGTAGGACTGTCAGAGCGACCAGTGGGTAACAGCAATGAAGCTAGGAAGCTGCAGACTGGTGGCCCTGGGTCCGAATCTGGTTTGTGGGTGGGCTGCTGAATGAGGTGACAACATATACAAACCAGGACGTCAGGTAAATACCTGAATCCTGGTCCCTGAGAAAGTAGGTGATGCCACTTTGGGCTGTATGTATCCCCGTGAAGGCCAGGCCAGCCAGCCTCCACACCCTTGTCAGCAGTGCCCACCTGGCTCTGCGGGGCTTAGGGGTGGGTGGCTAGCCGCTGCATTATGCAAATATGAGTTCATCTTTGGATCAGTCCTCCAAGGTAACACGTTTGCATTTTAAGCAGGGCCTCCAATGCTCTGACCCTGGGCAGTGACAAACAGGCATTTCAGGCCCTGGGAAAGGAAAGAAGGGGATATTTAGAAGGAAGACAGATACCAAGGCCACAAAACTGCTTCTAAGAGTTGGCAACTTGCGGGGATGGCCTGGGGCAGGCAGACTCTCTCTGTCTGCTTCAGTGCAAAGGGTTTTTTCTGGGATGAGTGGACATGTGGCTGCCTCTCTCCCAGCTCCGCCCTCAGAGAAGAGGTGGATGCTGACTTTTCCCATCCTTTCTGCCCCTCTGATTCCTCATGACGCTATTTCTGGCTCCCGAACCCTCCCCTTGGTCAAGCTCCTCCTAAGAACATGGGACCCACTCTAGCAGGAACATGCCTCCCTTTTCCCTGACGGCTTCCTTTGATAACAAGAGCCTCAGGTGCGTCCAATGATCATCTTAGCCCTCTAGAGGCTCATACCGAGATGACAGTCACCTGAACCCCAGACTGTCTCCTAGAAAGCACTGAAGGCCAGCAAACCCAAGGACCTGCAGCTACACACAGGTACCCTGAAGGGACAGATGGCACAAATGGGCCACTCTATGCGTCCAGGTGCTGCCAGGCACTTGAACAAACTTAGCCTGGTTTTCCTCACTCTGCTGACAGTCCTCTCAAGAAAAAGCTATGATTCTCCCTGTACAAAAGGGAAACTGAGGTTCTGAGAAACAGAAAAAGCCCTTGCTTGTGGCCAGTGACCCTGCTGGCTCTGGGTGTGGCTGACCTACAGCCGGGCTCCTCCTCTCTGAGAAGCTGGGCCCAGGCACACAGAGGAGGTGACTGAGTGGGAGGGAGTGGGGAGGAGCAGGCAGCAGGCCAGGCCCCACGGGGCCCAGGTGAATTGGTCCACCAGAGCCATCTACCACTCTTAGGAACGCAGCAACACTTGACGCTGGGTGGAAGCCGAGGGCCACCTGGTTTATTATTACCATTCCTTTCTACCACCGCATAGGGCTGACTAGGGGTCAGATAACCAGGCAAGGCACAGTGTGACCAGGCCCTGGCTCTTTCCAGACAAGGCTTGGCACACATACCCAAGAGTACAGGGGGAGCATCCAGCAGGCCTCAGGGACACCTGTGGCTGGTCTGCCGTGGGGTCATCAGACAGCTTGGGGGAATAGCTGGGGCAGGGAGAGGCAGGCCCTGTCCAGGTTGGCATGAGTCACACCATGGTGGCCCTGGGCTGGTGAGTCACCCAGCTCCCCACAAGTGGGCACCACAGCCCTGTGCAGCTTGGACCTCAGAAAGGAACAACCTCAGAGGTGGCACAGAGGAGAAGCCCTTGTCCTTGAGAGGGGCCCAGCTTCCCAGGGGTCCTGCAGAAGAAGGGGCTCATGGTGGGCGCCTGGGGACAGCGGGGAGTTACAAAGGGCATCTGGGCCTTGAGGTCAGAGGACTGGGTTCAGTCTGGGGTTCCCATCTTCTAGCTGCATGACCTCAAGCATGTCACTTCTCTGTAAAACCGGAACCACAAATGCTGACTTGCAGGATCTGTGCAAACAAAAGGCCCAGTGCCTGGCATGAGTGGGAGCCATGGGACTGGGGTGGTCCCACCAGCTCCTGGGAACTCAGAGACCAGCACCTGGGGGGAGTCCTTAAAATTCAAAGGAGAAGCATGAATCTGATTGAGCACATGCCCCTAAACACTTCACCACTGCCTCCCCCCCCAAGCTTCTACTCCCCTCCGTGAGCTGGGGCTACACCAGGCTATGCCCTGCTGTAGGACTTTACCCCACTCTGCATCCTCTGGTCTCAGCCCCATCCTCTCCCCGGCTGGGGGATGTGTGCAGGAATGGCTCAATCAGGATATAATCGTTTTTAATTAACGTGTGGATCATTTCACAGGCTGATCTCCTTGGAGACCAGAGGAAGACAGTCTTTTAAGATTTTCTTTTGCCTCCCCCATCCCACCCCTCCCAGTCGAAGGCCGTCCCCTGCTTCACCCACCCCCAGCCACAACCTTGAGAACAGCACAAAAGCCTGATGCCTGAATCCCTCTTGGGGCCATTAGGAGGAAAGTGTATGTACACACACACACACACACACACACGCGCATGCCCAAGCTCTGGGACATAGTCCCCTCCCCCTGAAATGCACAAATGAGATCAAAGACTCACAGACATACGCACACACCTATAGACAGGGCACACACGGGGACACACACACAGAGGTAAGCAAGCACAACATGTGCCCATGCTGGAAGGCACACACAGACCCCTTAAGAAATATACAAACAGGACCAGAGGCACACATGTGCACAGACACAGACATACCACAAAAACAGACACCCCCAGATGAACACACACACAGACACACCATACGTACACACAGAGACACACACAATGTGCATGTGCCCCTGGGGATGCACCCAAGCACAGACACACCACAGAAATGTCCAAACACCCACACTCATGGCAGGGCTTCTCTTAACCTCCACGGCTGGCATGCTGGCAGGGGAGGAACTGACAGTCCCTGTCCTCTGATGGGGAGTCACAGCCATAATTACCTTGTCCCCCCAAGCCTCCACCTGGGGGCACCCTGCCACCTGCCCGATCCATTGAACAGAAAAGCCACCCCTGACAAGTCCTGCCTCCCTGACACCACTGGTCTGGGTCCTTCTGACTAGAGCCTCCCACCCTTGGCCCCCAGACAGCTGTTCCACTTGGCCCTGCAGAGCCCACCCAGGGGGTCCAGCACTAACCAGCCTAACACCCCCACTGCGGTCACAATCCCCAGCCACTCCTCGGGGTGCCCAGTGAGGCCTGAGGGTGGTGGTTTCTCTCTTCTTTATTTTACATAAACCCCTTCTCTCTTTTCCTCCCTCCTTTTCTTCCTTCCAACCTCCCTTCTCACTTTTCTTTCTCTCCTACCCTCTCTGCTTCCACTGTCTTCCTTCCTTCCCTCTTCCCCTCTTCCCCAGGGGGATCTCCTGGGGTCAATTTCAGGCCAGAGGGGTAGTTAAGACCCTGTCCTCCCATTCCTTCACGCCACATTCCAGTGCCAACACCTGCCCCTGGCTCCTGAACAGATCCAGGGCTAGGTCTCCGGAAAAAGTGAGGCACAGGTCAGGGGCACAACCACTGGGGTCACCAGAGTTCTGCAGTCCTCCCCCTCTCACCGCAGCTGCTTAGGATCCTCAGCTTTTCCTTCCAGAGGATGGAATGGCAAAGAGGGAGGGGAGCCGTGAGGAGGGGCAACAGGAAGCCCATGGCCGGCCAGATCCCATGGACATGCCCAGTGCGGGTGACACAGGAGGGCTGAAGAGCCTCTCCAGTGGGCGGCACCAGCGGCAAGCTTGCCCTCTCGGTCCCATCTGTGAAATGGGCAAGGCCAGCCTAAAGAACCTCCAGGGACCCTTCCCAGGCACAAACACCAAAACGGCAGTCGCCAGTTCTTGGCTGCTGGCCAGCCCAGGGCTGCTGTGTGACCTTGGGACTCATTGCCCCTCTCTGGGCTCTGGTTTCCTCTTCTGTCAAAGGAGGGCGGTCAGAGAGGTGATTCATTGCCAAGGCTTCTTTTGGCTCTGGTGGAAGGTTCTAGATGGTGGGGAAGGAAGGAGAACAGTGCCCCACTTATCCAGGGAAAACTAGAGAAGCCTGTTTCTCCCACTGCAGGCACGTCGGAGCCTTCAGCATCAGAGCGTCATTTTGAGGAAATCATCTTAAACATCAAGAAAAGCTCTCTACACAAGATACATCCACTACGTCATTCATCAGGAACATCTAGAATGCTGAACAAAAGGGGAATATTAAGCAAATTATGGCACATCCACTTGATTGGAAAAGCCTGAAGACATTAACCCTGGTGTTTATGAGGAGTTGGTTACAAAACAGGAAAAGGCTGGCGTTATCACCAGCAAAGAAAGCAGGATATACATCTTAATATAGACAATGACAACAAAGTCTTTAGAAAACAAACCAACCACCATGTCAAAAGACTGGGAAGAATTACATCAAAATAGTAACATTGTCAGACCCCACTAAAATTGTCAATAACCTTTTTTATTTTTCTATTTTTCAGATTTTCTGTGAACCTTATTTTAAAAAGGCATATTTGAAAAATGTTTTTTCTTTTTTTTTTTTTTTTTAAAAAAAACGACTAGAGGCCTCTAATTGAGAAACTCTCCCCTTTCATTCATTCATTCATTCACTCACTACCGATTCATTCAATCCTGTGTTTGTCCAGCCAAACACAGGGCACTGTCAGTGTCTGCCATGTGCCAGGCCCTGGGGGCTTTAAAATAGGAAGAAAAAGGTTCTTGCAAATGAACTCACAGTCTGGGGAAGGGAAGGAAGCCCCACAGAAAACTCTCCACTAAAGGGCTTGTGCCCTAACATGCCTGGGGCATGAGCAGCAATGAATCCTGCTGGTTTAGGTCCTGCATCCTGAGCCCGCTGGCAGCAGCCAGCATCTCATAGTCCCACCTAAAGGTCAGAAACTCACCCTTAGGGCCAGGCCTTCAGCTGGGTGGAGACGTTGGGGTGGGGGGCAGGGCAAAGGTTTGGGCAGAACCAGCTCAGGAGCCTCCCCAACCTGGGCAAAGGGTAGAAGGGGCCTCCCCCTTCCCTCCAGACTCCCTTTCCAGTTTCTGATGGGCCTGGCTTATAACCCCTCTTCCTTCCTGGCCACAAGGCCACTGCCTGGCTGTGTGGCCCTCTCTGGGTTCTGATTTCCACCTCCCCCGAAGTCCCTGAATCAGGCACCACCCAGCCTGGTCCTGTCTAGGCTTCGAAGGGGGAGTACAAGGCCTAGAATCTGCTAGCTCCTATCAGCCAGTGTCAGGCTGTTAGCAAGTCAGAGGGTCCAACAATGTGTCCCTGCTGTGTGGGGCCTGACAGATTTCTGGGGGAGGGTTAACTCTTTCTATTCCTGGACCAAAACAGTCCAGTCCCCCTTCCCTCTCAGAAGGTGCCTCCCCTCTCCCTCAGGATCCTCTCTTTCAGTAGGGACATGAACTGCTTTCACCTGCCTGGGCTGCCACCTTGGGGTCTCTGGGCCCAGCTCTCTAGCCCAGGAAGAGGAAGGGGAGGAGGCACCTTTATCGCCCTGGGCTCCTCGCCTGGGAATCCAATTAAGGCTGATTTTCATGGACTCTCCACCCCCAAGCCCCGTCCAGCCCTTCACCTCTTCCACACTCCCCTCCCCCCCATCCCCCCACCAAGGAGCAAAAGAATCGGGGGCTTTGAGTGCCCGGAAGCCTCTGACCCAGCGTCCCCCCTTCGGAGTGAGCCCCCCCGTCAGAACTGCGGTCCCCAGAAATTTTCTGTGCTGACACTCCCTTCCCATGGCCCCAGCGGGAAAAGGAGAAGTTCCCACCGCCCCCCTTCCCAGTCCTTTTTCCCTCACCCGGCCCCTGAAGGAGGGGGAGAGGCGTCCGGATCTCCGGGTCACCGGAGCGGTGTCTACCGTGCAGGAGACAAACACTTCGTCACACAAGCACATCACCCTCGGGATCACCTCCTTCAGCCCGCATTGTACAGGAGGGGAGGAGGCTGAGGCTACCGGGGCCCTCGACGTGCCTGAAGTCACCAGCCAATCGCCAAGACCAAGAGGGACTAGAATCCATGACCCCCGGCCGCGAACCCAAGCTTCTCTCTTCTGCCGCGCACACCCCCAGGCCCCTCCCCGCCCCGGCGCCATCCCAATCCAACGTCTCTAACCCAAACAAGCCCTTCCCCCGAGAGCCCTCCTCCCCCTTCCCGGGGTCAGCAGCCCCTGGAGAGACTGAGCTACGACCCCCTCCCCCCAAACAGCAGAGGCGCGAGATTTCATTGTCAGCCTGGCCATTCGACCGCGCGTGAGACCAGGGCTCAGGGCAGGGGGGGCTCCGGGCAGGCTCTGGTACGGGGAGTGGGGAGGGGTCTCCAGGGGAAGTGTTTGAAGCTGCTCCTGCAGCTCCGTCCAGATCCGGAAGCCGATGGAGGAGAGAGGAAGGCGGGGGTGGGGAGAGCGCGACCTTAAGCGCTCGCGGGCGGCGAGGAGGGGCCGCGGCGGCTGGAGGAAGCGCCTGGAGGCGTCAGGGGCGCCGAGTCCCTCCGGAGGCCGCGCTCCCGGGAAGTTTCGCACCGGTTGCCCGGAGCAGGATCGTGCGCGCGGACGGCCCTCCCCGGCCGGACCAGCTTCGGAGCGCAGATTGCGAACTTGAACAGAACTCCTTCCCTCCCCGGCATCCCTCAGTCCGCGGCCACCAGCCCCGCCATCTCAGCCCCATGCCTTCCGCCAGTGCCACTGTCGCCAACACCGCTCACCAATGCATTGTGGAGGGAAAGGGAGGGGGGAATCCCCAGTACAAACAAACTGCGGCCAAAAAAGGAAAAAAAAAGAAAAGAAAAACAGAAAGAAAAGAAATTCCTTCTCCTAAGACCGATTCCCTCAACCGGCGTGGAAACCCCCCAAACAAGCAAATCCGCAACTCCAGCCAAGATCACGGCGCGGCGGGAGGGGTGCCCGTGGCGGGCGGCGACCCCCGCCGGCAGCGCGGGGTTGGGGCAGGTCTGAGCGCGGCGGCGGGCCGGGGGCTCGGGGAGCCCTCCCACCCGGAGCGGCCCGCCGAAGACACAAAGCTCCGCCGCCAACAATACCTGCGGGCTCCTCCTGGGTCTCCCGGGCGCCGGCGCTGAGCGTCTCGCCGTCTCCCTGTCTCCGCCGTCTCTCTCCTCTCTCGCGCGCTATCCCCCTCGCCTCTTCCAGAACGCGGCGGCCAGATGAGATAGATCCTTAGGAGAAAAAAATGTGAGCGCTCGCACGATTCCTTTCTCTCGCCAGCCGCTCGCGGCAGCCCCGGGCTCGCTCCTCTCCCTCGCGCTCTCGCGCGCGCCGCGCCTCTCGCGCCCCGCGTTTCCTTCTCAGCAGTCCTTGCGAGCGCCCTCAGTAGCCATTATTCACGGGCCGCCGGGGGACAGGAGGTAATTAGAGACGGCCCCGTGGCCGCATCCACTCGGCAAGCGCGATGCGGGCGCGGGGCGCGCGCGGGGAGGGGCGCGCGACGAGGGGGCTTGGCTGCGCGCAGCCCGCGCCCCAGACGCGGGGGAGGGGAGAAGGAGGGGGCAGGGAGGGAGGAGGCGGGGGAGGAGTGGAGAGCTCGGGAAGGGAGCGGGAGGAGGGGGCGCCGGGGAGACGCTCCCGCGGCTCTCACCGCAGGGGCTCGGGGTCACCGGCTGCGAGGCTCCGAGGCGCTTAGGGACTGGGGGGTGTGAGTGCGAATGTTTCTGTGTGTGTGCGTGTGTGTGTGTATGCGCGCGCGCCCGCGCGCGGGCGTGTATGTGTCAAAGATAGAGAAGGGGAGGGAGGGAACGCTTTAATATTTTTCCAGTGACTTACAAGCCTGCGGGTGAGATCTTGGCTGTGCGTTTAGGTCCGTATGTTGTATCAATGTGGCTGTATATTTCTGGTCTGTCCTAGGAGTGAATGTCACGGGGTTTGTGGCGGGGGGGTGGTCTGGATACAAGCTTGTGAATGTGTTTCTGGGTCTCGGCGGGACTGAGTGATGGGGAGCCTGCGAGGGGTTGTGTCTGCGTGCGATTGTTTATAGGAGGACTGTGTGACTGCGTGAGGTACTACGTGGGTGGGATTGTGCCTGTGTGGGGTTGAGTGTTCGCAGGGATGTTGTGTGTCTGTGTGGACCTGTTTGTGAGTGAGCTTGCGATTGCGTGGGGCTGTGGGTCTGCGCATGTAGGGGGCAGTGCGCCTGTGCGGGGCTTTGGGTTGGTGAGAGGTTGTGGTGGGTGTCTGCAGGCGGCCGTGTGTGTGGCTGCGTTCTGCGTGGGGTCTAAGGCCTGGCGGGTGGGGGCTAGCCCTCAAGGCTTGGGGATCGCACCGCGGCAGAAGAGCTGCTTAAGGCGCGAACAGGCGGCGCTGGGGTCGGGGCGCATCGCAACGTGTAGTAGCGAGGGGGTGGGGCGGGGAGAGAAGGCGGAGAAGAGGGGGCCTTCATCCCCCGCCTCCCCTCGCTGCATCAGAGACGCAGCTTGGAGATCCTGCCACTTCCCGGCCTCGCGGTCCTAAAGGCACAGGGTTTGGGGCCCCTGCCCGACGTGGGTAGATGCCTACGGGCGGGGACGGGGGGCGGGGGTTGCAGCAGTAACTGAGACTGAGAGATCCTGGGGCAGCCCAGAAACGTGCAGGCCAGGGTAGTGGGGGCGGCCCTGCCCAGAGAGGCAGGTCGCGGCCCGGCGACAGCCAAGGACTAGGCAAAGACAAAGAGCGGGACGGGGGCCTTGGGGCCAAGACCGCACCTCCAGGTTCACCCCGCGGCCGAGGGGCGGCCTGCCGGCGCGCTAAAAGCGGCCCATGGAGCCTGGCAACGGCGGCGCGGCCCCTCTTCGTCCTAGTCCTGGGAGCCACTCCAGAGGCTTGGGGGCACGTAATTACGCGCCCCGAGGTGGGGCGGCGGTAAGGGGGGTTCTGAGCGCAGCTGGCGGGCGCCAAGCCGAGCCGTGGAGCTGATTGAGCGCTCTGCTGGCCCGCCCCCCTCTAGGCCGCTCGCCACCCACGCAGCCATTCATTCATTCATCCATCCATCGGTCTCTCCATCCACCCACCTTTCTATCCATCCACTTGTCCGTCCATCTACCCGATTTACCGCGCCAGGGATCACGCAGATGTGTCAGACCTGGCTTGTCCCACTTTCTCCCACTGGCCAGTAAGTCTGTCCGTCTGGCTGTCCTTGGCCCCCACCTTCACTTCCTCCTACTAAAGGCTCCTCTCTGCTCTGGCAGGAGCGCACCCCACGACCTCTATCACCCTTGGGTTTTGTGGCTTGGTAATCTCTCCACCCTCCTCTCCCCATCTACTAACCCCCCCACCCTGCCCCTACTAAAGTATCTGTACATCCTACACCCCACCCCCACCCATAATTACGTGCCAGGTGGGCGTGGGTGCCTTGTGTCTGGCCTTCCCCGAAGGTTGGTGGGGCCTCCTTGGAAAGGGTGGGCAGCAGGCAGCACATACCCACTGCACTGCTTGAGTGCCTTCCTCAGCCCAGCCCCTGCTGGCCTGGGGGTGGGGGACTGGAAGGGGCACATGACACCATTCTTGTGCCTCCAGGTCCCTCCCTGGCTGAGGGCTGTGAAGGGTCTGATGGCACAGAGGCCACCAGTACCTCAGTGGCCTGAAGAGTCACTCTCAAACCTATTATTGGTACTGTGTCAACAGAACGTAAAAAACCAGATTCCTGGGCTCTAGCCCAGACCTAATCAATCAGATTGCCCAGAGTCTTTGCACAGGCTCCTTCTGCCTAGGAATCTGCATTTTCACAGCCAGGCTTAGGAACCACCAGCATCTTACAGCCTTCCCAGACCGCTTAGCGCTGCTGCCTGCCCAGGACTGGCCCCATCCACAGCTATCTGAAGAGCAGGCCTCTCTACCACAAATGAATCCCTAAGGTTCTGGACAGCCCCAGTTCCTCTTTGGGCTGTGGTCTCCCGTATTTAAAATATGAGGCTACTTAGTCTCTATCTTCAATTGTCTGCCTGGGAACCAGGTTTACTCAGTCCAGAAGCTGCTGGGTGAACCAGGAGACGCCCACTGCCATGGACCACCAACCCTTGTCACAGTTGACTCCTGACCCGTACATACCCTCAGCCCCAGACTGTCCCTCTCACATGGTGACTCAGCCTCCTCCTCCATGCAGCCAACCACAAGGCCAAGACTAGCAAAGGGTGTGTGAGGGTAGCATGTGCCCTCTTCTCCTGGAGAGTAGGGACATGCTTCCCTCCCCTCCCTGGTTTCTGAGTGATCAGAAGAAGGAAAAGTCCTCCTAGTGGCTGATGAGATCCTGGTCAGG
>CM052441.1:102319705-102375159 GCA_028533085.1 Varecia variegata
GCTCCTTGGTGTATTCTCTACACCTGGAATGGTGCCTGGTACATATTCCTTAAGTATTTGTTGAATGAATGAAGGAGTGAATGAAAGAAAGAACGAGGCTGAACCAAGCCCTCTTCCTGTGAGCCTGACTTAGCCCAGGGTTTCTCTTTTTTGAACCAACAGTTCCCTTGGAGAACATGGGGGTGGGGATGAAGAACAGTAGCACCAGGATAGGTCCTGTGACCCACCAGAGCTTGCTCCGTCAGTGCCCTTCATGGATTCTGGATTGGGATTGGATGGTGGTGAGGTGGCTTGTCCCAAAAAGCAGCAGAGCCCTTCACATGTTCCAGGGGCCTCTCTTCCTCAGCCCATGGGGGGCTCCATGGAGCTCCTAGGGACAGTCCCGGAACAGTGGGGCAGAGGGGTCCAGATTCAGGAGGGCTACCATTCACATCTGCCAAAGGGAGATGGAAACCCCTTCCTGACCAGGGCCCTTCCAGAAGTACGATCACGAGATCACACGAAAGCACCCCAAGGCCAGGTTCTGCCCATCCCTGAGAGGAAAACCCCAGGCTCACAGCCTGCAAAGAACTTGCCAAGAACACACAGCAACACAATCTGATCCCACCTGACTCTCAGTTTCAAAAGAGGCCTTGTTCACCTCTGCCTAGCACAGTGCCTGGCACGAGGTAGGTGCAGCAGCTCAGTATGTACCAAATGAATGAATGGAGCAGCAACTTCAGATTCAAACCTAAGTCTGCATGGCTCCTGAAGCCTCGGCTTGTTTCATCCGACCCTACAGGTAGGATTCCATGGGATCATGGTGGCAGCACCAGGCACTGACTCCATTAATGTTGAGGGAACGACCAGCAGAGGAGGCTGCCTGGCTAGCAGCCTTCCCACTCCCCTGGATCTGACTCGGCCTTCCACCAAGTGAGTCCTGCCCCAGGGGAGATGGGATCCAACTTTGCTTGGCTGGCAGTAGAGTTCTGTGGGCCAGGGTGGGGGTGCTCACAGGTCGTAGAGGGTCCAGTGCTTCCTGGTGAGGTGTGGCTGTGGTCAGGAGAGCCTGGTCCTGACAGGTCAGCCCTTTTGTTTGCCTTGCACCATCTGAATAGCTGCTTTCTTGCAAAGCATGTGTCCAGACACCATTCCAGGTTAAATAATAAACAGGAGCCAGGGAGGGAGGCTGGAGAGGCAGGGTAGGCAGTGGGCCGAGGACTCCCAGCAGGGGCCTGGGGGGTACAGGTGATAGGGGCAGCCAAGGACAAGGCTCACTGACAGGCCGCCAGGGACAGGGTTAGCCAGGGGCCCCCCAGGTGGGAACAAGGGGAAGCCAGCAAAGCCCACCAGGCCAGGCAGATACTGCTGAGGCCCAGAAGTCACATTAAGCTCAGCCCTGGTCTGGTAACCCCCAGACAGGAAGCCTGTGGGCCTGGGGTCAGAGATGGGCCGCATTTTAACATTATTCCACACGTTTATTGAGCAGTGGGGCGTCGATTTCAAGTCTCTTTGTATCTTCCCCTTCCCATTGGTCACCCTCCCCATTTCAGAGACAGGGTCACTGAGGTCCAGACAATTAACTTGCCCAAGGTCACACAACTTGAAGGTGACAGGAGGATTCATCCACTGGGCTGGGACATATTTATCGAGAACCTCCTATGCGCCAGGCACCAGTGTGTTGACAATTCAGAGATAAGAAGGAGACAAAGCTTTCATTCTAGTCTCGAGACAGACAAGAGTGATATAATGTATTATGTTAGGTGAAGCATGCTGTGGAAAAACAAATAAAGCCAGGGAAGGGGGCTAGGGGAGCACCTGGGGAGGGGCTGTGTCTTTGCACTGGGTGGTCAGCACTTAGACTTGAGAACATTAGAGAAAAGACCTGAAAGACTAAGGTAGCGAGGCATGCAGATATCTGGGGGCAGAGCTGTGCGGGCATAAGGAATAGCAAGTGCAAAGGCCCTGAGGCAGCATCCCAGCTGGAATTTTCAAAGAATGGCCAAGAGGCTGGTGTGGCTGGAGTGGAGTGAGTGATGGGAGTGGGAAGAAAAGAGATGGGAGAGGGTCAGGGCAGGGGCTACACCCACCTGCAGGGCCTTGCATACCATTGTAAGGACTCTGGCTCTCACAGTGGATGAAATGAGTTTCTGCTGTGTTCTGAGCAGGGGAGGCACATGCTCTCCCTTAGGTCTTCACAGTTACCCCTCTGGCTGCTGTGAAGGGAACAGACACGGGGCCAGGGCAGGAGCAGGGAGGTGGTGGGGCGGCCCTGCACTAGTCCAGGCATGCAGTGATGGAGCTAATGAGAAAGGGTCAGATTTTGGGTTTATTTGGAAGGCAGGGTTAACAGGATCCACTTGGCCTGCGCAACTAACAAGAAGGATTGGTAGTGCTGCTGGGATCCTCCATTCAAGCCCATGGGTTCGGGACACAACACCCCGCCCCCACCCCCAAACCTAGGGCTGGTGGGAGAACAAATGCCTCAGGAAGGAACCTCCCCCTGCTCTTCCTCAGCCTCCACCATGCCCCCTCTGACATGTTAATGGCCTTCATGCCCATTTGGTAGCTTAAAAAACTGCTGAAGAGGTCCCATTTTTAGTGAATGTAGCAAGACCTGCAGCCCACCTGGGTCAGCAAGGGGTGACCTACCCCAGCCACCTCCCCACATTCCCAGCCTCAATATCCCCTTTTTATGAACATGTTGATCCCAGCTGCTGGCCCTGCTGGCCCCGTGGATCCCGTTTTGTCTCCCAGACCAAATGAGCTCATCTACCCCACAAATCTCTCCTTTGGTATATGTTTATGGAGCCCACCATGTGCCAGGCATTTTCAGGGGTTCCAGGGAGACAGCAGTGAACAAAACAGACATCCCTGCCCTCTGGGGCTGGTATGGTCATTAAACAACTGCAGCTCTGTTCCTTTTTCTCCCCATCAAAACCCTCTAACGCTTAGCACTTCCTGAGCGAGCTGGGGCTACCATGTGCAACCGAGAGCAAAACACTGGAGAAAATGCTTTTCTTTGAAACCAATGAGCTCAATATTTTAGCTGATGGCGTGGTGGGGGAGCCATCAGGATTATAAATATTCAAGTTCTCTTAAGTTTGAAAAGGAATATTTTCAAATAGTTTAGGTTCCCCTGGGTCCACCCTCCCCAAATCTCAGGATGGAGGCTGATCTGGGATCCCATGTGGGTTCTGGCCGAGTGCCAGCAAGAGGGCTGCTTTGGCGTCCCTGGTGGGGCAGGGGGGGGACATCTCAGTCTCTGCCCTGGGTAAGATCAGGTCTTTTTCCGCCTGCCTTTCATCTGGGCGACCTTTGATCTCTGTCTGTGGTTTCCCCTGCCATCTGTCCATCTGTCCATTCTTCCTTACTAGACTGTGGGAGGCCACCAGATGAGATCAGTGCAGCTTCGGGCTCACACAGGGCAGAGTCTGAGTCTAGTCCCCCTCAACCTGCCCTCTGTGTGCTCTGCTCACTGGACATGGCCCAGGAAGGACCTTGCCTGCAGCCTGCGACCACGCTTCTGTGCCTGCTGTGGTCTCCTCCTGAGTGACCCAGGCCAGGGCAGCCTTGCCAGTCTCTTACGTTGGAATCCTGAATCCCCCGCCTCCCCCCCAGCATGGGCACTCACCTTCCTTTCTCAGCACCCGGCTCTGGGTGAAGCAGAAGCAGCTGAGCCTGCAGGAGGAAGGCCTGGGGTTCAGAGGGCCCCACTGGGGGAGGAGGCTGGCTGGGGGGAGTGGGGAAAAGACAGGAGGGCTGGGCTCTCGGGCAGGGAGACAGCCTGGGGGAGGAGGAGGGGAGAGCAGAGGAAGGAGAGAAGAATGAAAGGCAGGGGAGAGGGGAGAAGGCTGACAGAGTCACGGGTGGGCTGGGTGCTAGAGGGACCCTGAGGAGAGACTCAAGAGAGGGGGTCTCTTCTCAGCCTCCTGTGCTAGCTCTGGGCATACGTGGTTCCTGGCCACTACAAAGGCCACCTGCTCCCGGTACATCAGGCTGGGCTCTCTGCTATGGGCCTGCTTGGCATCCTGCAGGGCCCACAGGTGCCTTCTCGCCCCTGCCCTTTGTGGTACCCGGGGCTCAAACCCACACCTTGGCCAAGGAACCACCAAGGGGCTGGGACGGAGGTGTGGCCAAGGCCGAACTGGCCCACTGCGCCATATACACGGATTTCCCATCCCTGCCACAGCTGACTCTTAGCCACAGCAGTGGCCACATTCTGACCCTTGACCCCAGCCACAGACTGACCTCTGACCCAGGCCCAGTCTGAGTGAGCCCTGACACCAGTGGAGCCCCACTGTGGAGATCATCCCACCAGGCCACCTGGGACCACAGGGGTGGGGTGGAGGGAGAGGCCAGGAGGGGCCCAGCTCAGGGCCATCCCATCCCTGGGGTGAGTGGCACCATTAACCCTGCAAGTGCCTCACACTGAGGCTGCAGAGTCCAGCAGCACCAGGCCGGAGGCCGGCTGGGGGCCAGGGCCACAGCAGCCCCTCAGCTCCAACCCAGGGCAGGCACACACACAACACAAAGCTAACCCAGAATCAGACAGACCCACCCACACACACCTGCATGAACAATCAGCCCCAAGACCCCCTGTGCAAATGTACACTCAGACACATATGTGCAAATGACAGAACCATACACTCATATAGACTCCAAACAGACATGCACATGGACAGACCCCACCTCTGCCCCTGCACGGGGCTCTGAGGACAGCTAGCTGCCCCCTTTCACCTGGAAACACAGGCCCTCCAGCCCCAGGTGCCCAAGCATGGGAATGACAACCCACTTCTCCTGAGAGGAGCCCAGGAAACCCAGGAGAGCATTCAGGACTGCGACACCAGGGCCAAGTCTTGGCTGTGCTTCTGTGGGACCCGAGGGCAGTCACAGCCCTTCCTTGGGCCTCAGTGGCTTCCTCTGCCTGCCTGGAAGGGAGCTCCCAAACTCAGGGCAGTCTCCTCTTACAGAGAGGACAAATGGGAGCTGTGGGGCCCACCCCTGTCAGCCAGTAGATTGGGGGCAGTCAAGACGTGCGCAAATAAATATGAATACTCCCCTAGGTGAAAACATACGGGCACACACACACTCATGTACACATACACCCACGTACACATGTAAATGGAACACATGCATGTGTAAAGACTCACAGAGACTTCTCTACATAAGAGTGCACACAGGTGCACACACACGTCCAGGTATCAGTCACCCGCCTTCATATATCTTTTGTTCCTTGATCCCAGGCAGCTCTGCGGATGGGGACCCAGAGCTCATGGGTATCTCCAGGTAGCTCAACCACTCCTCAAGGGACCTTTCCAGTCCCTTCCCAGGTCAGCTCAGAGCTCCATGGGCCTCTGTCCTCCCTGGACCTGGTGGCATCTGGGATGCTGCCTTCAGGGCTTCTCCTGGCCCCAGCCAGGTAAAGTCCCCTAAAGTCTCCTGAATCTGTCCTGAATGGTGGCTGCAGCTCCCGCCTGGTGCCAGGCTGGCTAGGACATGCCTTAAGTCCTTGGCACGACTTAGATAACTCCCTCTGTGCTAAGGGAGACCCAGTCCCCCGCCTGGGTTTGTCATCTGGAAAATGGGACAAAAGCATGCTGCATAGCCCTTCAGCAGGGGAGGGCACAGAACACTCAGACACCAGGAGGAGGACGTGGAACAAAATACCCGGGATTCCCCTCAGAGCCTCCAAATTCCTGTCTGCAAAGGAGTGAGGGCCGGGTCCTCTCTGCTGTGTGCTGGGATCAGACCCGGCTCAGCTTCTCTGGGGGACAGGGTGAGTCCAGGGGAACACATGAATCAGAGTCCTTTTCGGGGCACCTGGATCTACAGAGATCACCTCTGGAAGGATGAAGAACTGCTGATCAAAGTTGAGCCTTGGAGCTGTCCGGGGGTGGGAGGGACACTCACTGCTGTGCTATCTGAATTTTACCACATGAATGTCTGAGGAGGAGGGGTGGGAGGAGGGGGAGAAGACAATGATGGCTTTTCCTCCCGGTCTGGCTTCCTCCCAGCAACCCCTGGTGGAACCCAGGTGGCTGTACCAGGGCAGGGAGGTGTGCAGGGCTGGAGCTAACTGTGGCGCTAACTCTGCCAAGCATCCCACGAGGAATCCTCGCAATCCTTTGAGGTGGCTGTTCTTAGCCCGTTTGGGAGACGTGGACGCCAAGGATCAGCGGGCAGCAGAGAGAAACATGAGGCCTAGGTGACTCTGGGTTGAGCCTGAGCCTCTGCCCTGTCTCAAAGAGTTCAGGGAACTGCTCTTATTTACCTTTTATGCCAGGGCCTAGCTCAAGGCAGTCCAGCCCAGTGCATGTGCAAAGGAAAGGGCTAGAACCCTCTGGTTTCAGGTGTGCCCCCCTCCCTTGGGCTCTCTGGAGAGTACTGGGTGGTAAAGTGATGGCTCCTATCCTCCCCACACATCCTAAAACAGGAAAAGTGCTCCCCCCCATCCCCAGTGCAAGTCCTGGCTCTGTCCCACCCCAGCTGTGTGTCCCTGGGCAGCTCCACACCCTCTCTGGGCTCCAGTTTCCAGAAGCTGAGAAGGATAATCCTGTGCTCCTGCTGACCACATGGTGGGGGGGGGGGTAGTGAGGTGTGGGAAGCAGCCGCCTAAACTGGGAAGTCCATGAGGCAGAAGGTGACATTCCTCTCTCTCTCTCCCTAACCTTAGCAGAAAGCTCACGGTCTGAGACAAGGAGAATCCTCCTAAATCCAGCACCTGGAATGAGGCAGCTACGAGACCAGATACAAGGCTCCTTCAGCTGACAAACTGATGGGGCCAAGAGCCAAGCCCAACCAACAACTAGTATTTCCCTCCAGTTTCTATACACTTTTGTAGTAGAGAGGTTGCTTGTTGGCTAGCTTTCTCCTACAACCCACAGCACTCCCAAAATGTATGCCAAGAGACACCCAGCTGCTTCACGGTACATTTCTAAGCCTCAGTTTTTTCACCTTTAAAATGGGAAGAATAGCAGGACCTGGGTTGTGTTGGGAACGAATAGAAATTAGTACCTGGAAGTCACCACAGGGTTTGCCACATCATGATCCCTTGATACATGTTAGCTCTGATGATTATCATTCAAATCTCTATGGAGAGATTTGAGTTTCCTACCTCTGGGATTAGAATCAAATTCCAATCGCACAGTGATAGCCTGAACATTGAATATGGAAATCCTACTTGGTCGTGCTGCGGGACAGAGGCCCACCCACACTTTGTCCTTAGTACCGAATGACCACCAACACGTGCCCCAGGCTCCTGGCCCCTCAGTCTCTTCACAAGCTCCCAACGGCCATGGGAGATGGGCAGGGAGGGGCCTAGGAGCCCCTTGCTGCAGATCCAGAAACTGGGGTTCAGAGAGGGAGCTGAGGAAGCAACAGGAAGACAGATTTCACCTCCATATAAGGAAGAGCTTGCTAACAGCACAGCTGCCCAGAAATGGAAGGAGTGAGCTGCCTTAGGAGGTGGTGAGCAACCTGAGGCTGAAAGCATGCAAGCAGGAAAGGGCGGTCTCTACGTGGGGGCATCATGTGGGGGCTGGGACGCTATTCAGGGGAGGGCAGCTGGGATCTCTGGTCCTGTGACTTGACCAAGGCCATGTGAGCAGGAATGGAATTCCAGAAGGTCACAGCCAGGGCCAGAGCAAGCGTGCTCCAGCTCCCAGCCTCCCACATGAAAGCGGCGTAGCCAGACTGACCTCCAAGGGCTGGAGCAAGAGGCCTGGCCCCTCCAGGTGAATCTCCCTAGCCCTGGTCACAAACTATTTTTTTATAGAGAGAAATACTTTCTTTTAATTTGTAAAAGTTGTAATATTCACAAAAGTAGAAAGAAAACAAAATCCCAGAATCCCCCTCACCCTGTAACAATTACTGTTAATATTTCCTTCCAATCTTTTCTTTTTTTTTTAAGAGATGGGGGTCTTGCTGTGTTACCCAGCTGGACGTGTAGTGGTGTCATCACAGCTGTCTGCAGCCTCAAATACCTGGGACCAAGCAATCCTCCCACCTCAGCCTCCTGAGTAGCTAGGAACACAGGTTCACACCACCACACCCGGCTAATTTTTTGTATTTTTTGTAGAGGTGGGGGTCTCACTTATTGCCCAGGCTGGTCTTGAACTCCTAGCCTCCAGTGATCCTCCCACCTTGGCCTCTGAAAAGTGCTGGGGTTACAGGCATGAGCCACCATGCTGGGCCACTTCCAGTATTTTCTTTTCTTTTTTTTTTTTTTTTTTTTTTTTTTGAGACAGGGTCTCACTCTCTTGCCTGGGCTAGAGCACTTCCAGTATTTTCTATGTGTATCAATTTTGGTTAGAAATCCTGATGTGCTTAAAATTTTTTTTTTATTGATATATAATTCACTGTAAAACTCACCCTTTTAAAGTAGACAATTCAGTGGTTTTTGCTATATTCACAGAGCTGTGCAACTATCGCCACTACTTAATTTCAGATCATTTTCATTCCCCTCCCCAAAAGAAACCTGTCCCCATCAGCAGCCGCTCCCCATTTCCCTACTCCAGCCCCTGCCAGATACTCCTCTCCTCTGTCTCTGCAGATTTGCCTGTTCCAGACATTTCATATGAATGGAATCATATGGCCTATGACCTTTTGCATCTGGCACTGTTGTGTTTTTAATGTACAATTTCTGAATCCTATTTTCATACGGCAGAATATACAGTCACCATTTCCATGTTACTACGAAATCCTTATAATCAATATCACAGTTAACGTTTGCACACCGTGGAGAGGCTCTACCAGTTTACTCGACCCTGTGGTGACCACCACCACCACCTTGTTCAGGCTCCATCATCCATAGGCCAGGCCAAGTGCGGTCACCCCCTCCTGGGCCCATCCTTGCTCCCCTCAGCCCTTGCAGCAGCCAGATGGAGCCTGTTAAACCCAAGTCAGATCCCGACCCTCCCTCGCTCAGAACCCTCCATGGCTCCCACCTCACATAAGACTTAAAACCAAACTTAAACCGAAGCCCACGATCCCTACACCATCTGACCTCTGCACCACCTTCTGGCCTCACCTCTTCCCCCTCTTCCTTTGCTCCTCCTGCTCTGGCTATGCTGGCCTCACACAGCAAGCACGGGCCCACCTCAGGGCCTTTGCACTGGCCATTCTCTCTACCTAGAAGTCAGTGCAGCATCGCAGCCACTCTCCATTCTCGAGCCCTGCTTCCTTCTGCTTTGTAACACTTGTCACCTGATACATCTGCTGGCAGTCTTCTTCCCCAGTAAAATGGCAGCTCCATGTTGTCTTGTTCACAGATACATCCCCAGCACCTCGCACAGAGTTGCAGCTCACTGACTATCTGGGCTGTTTTCAATAAAACAAGGAATGTAAAGGAAGCAAACGCAAAACCCAAGTGCCCCACGGTGCAGACGTTATAAACTAGCAGTCCTCTGCCTGTGGACATGTGCGGTTTAAACCACACTGTGCCTTTTGTTAATTGAGCCAGCATTTGAAAATCAGGAGAGTTCACATAAAAATCCAAATTCTGGCTTCTCTTGAAAACACAGATCTGGTCATCCGGGGCCGCACACCCCCATGACAACCATTAGCAGGCGCTGAGAGGCCAGCCCTGGGGTGAATAGGGGGTGCCCGCCCACGGGTCCTGGGAGGTGAAGGCTTTGACCCTCCTTTGAGACTCCCTGGGACGAAGATGTGGTCCTGGGGAGGACAGCTTCCCCTGAGAGAGACTGGAGGCCGCACCTTCGGCTGCTGCCTGATATCTGGCCCCATAATGTCCCCAGCCACCAATAAAGGTCCCATCTACCTTTATTCAACTCCTAGGACCTTCCCAGGCCCACCAGCCCTCTCTCAGCAAACGCCTGCAGCTGTGGTTCCCTGTGCCTGACACTTCACCCTAGGTCTTCTAAGAGGCTCTGCCTTACCTTGCCCGCAGGACCCATCAAGCCCCCCAGCAATGTTTGTGCCCACGTGTGCCTCCCCATTCTGACTGTGAGCTTGGGAGGGGAGCACAGACTGTTTCTTCCTGGCCTCCCAGGCCCCTGGCAGTGCCCAGTGTGCAGTTGTCCTGGCCACCTCTGTTAAAGGACTGAAGGGAGCCAGGCGTGGTGGTATGTACCCATAACCCCAGCACTTTGGGAGGCCAAGGAGGTAGGATCATTTGAGCCCAGGAGTTCAAGGCTGCAGTGAGCTATGATTATGCCACCGTACTCCAGCCTGGGTGACAGAGTGAGACCCTGTCTCTTAAAACAAAAAAAAAAAAAAAAAAAAGAGGATTGAATGAAGAGCACCCACCTGGAGGGGATGGGGGAACTGAGGGACAAGGCACACACCTAGAAGGGTCCGATTTGGGTCACACTCAGCACCACCACACGCGTGTTAGTCACCTGCTGTGCGCCAGGTGCTGCAGGGGCACAAAGATGGAAAATGTGGGGAAGCCCTGCAGTGGGGGACAGGTCCAGCCAGAAGTCTGGACGGCTGGAGCCCAGCTGTGCTGCTGCAGCTGGGCACGTGTGTGCACATATGTGTGTGTTCATGTTCAAGACAGCTCCGTGGCCAGGCCAGGTCCAGAGTTCTTCCAGGGCCTCAATCTCCCCACCTGCACACAGGGCTCCCCTGATCACCAGCCTTGCAGGCCCCATGGCTCAGCCCCGCCTCCCTACCCTGGAGAGGTTTCCGGTATTGCTTGCGGCCCTGCCTTTCCCATCCATCAGGATTTTGCTGCATTCCTGTGAGTCATTCTCCAAACAAACTGTGCGAGGGAGAGAAGGGAGGAGAGGGAGGGAGGGAGGGGAAGGCTGGGAAGCAAACCCAGCCATACATCCTCCCTCCTGCCTGCCCCCCATGAACGCCCCCTCCCTCGCACACATGGGGTCCTCAGGAGGGCTCTGGAGTACGAGGCTGGTCAGCTTGTGCCATGCACTTGCTGTGTGACCTTGGGCAAGACCCTTGCCCTCTCTGGGCCTCTGGAAAAAATGACCCCAAAGGTCCCCAGCTACAGAATGCATGGGCTTCTGAGGGGCTCTGTGTCTCAGACCAGGCAGGGCCTTGGGAGAGGGGTGCCCTACGTGCCTTCAAAGCAGCCTCTGCTCACTTTCTTACCCCAGTTTCCCCACCACTGAAACAAGGAGAGGCAAGTCCTTGGTGGGCATAAGAGCCACACCTCCAGGTACGGCTGGTGGGGGCTGAGGCGCGGGCAGAGTCACCTGTGCTGATCGCAGGGCCAGGGACAGAGTCAGGGCTTCCCACTAGAAGTACTAATCCCTGTGGCTGCTGTGCTAGCATCCCCTAGCAACAGCCAACATGCCACCTCTGGTGGTCCCCAACTCATAGGCCCAGGGGCCAGGAGAGTGAGGAGCGTCTCTGAGCAGCCCCCAGCCCTGAGGGTAGAGGGAAGAACTGCTGAAAAAGGAGGAAAAACCCCTCATCACAGCAGCAGTGGGGAGGTACCCTGAGCTGTGTACACATGGGGGTGTCCACATGGGGTGCACGCCGAGAGCACACTGGTACCCCAGAGTCTGTGGTCACACGGCTTAGTTCCTGGATGGGGCTGGGTGGGTACAGAGCGTGTGCGTTTGGAGGACCCTGTGTGTTTGCGTGTGTGGCATTTGGGGCAGCCCTTCTCCCTGAATGCTCCTTTTTGTGGCTGAAGCCCCCTCTGGGCCTTGTTTCTCCATGACAAGCAGGATTCTGAGTCACCACCGCTGCTGCCACCTCTGATAGTGAGTGTATGGCACAGCGCACGTGACCGCGTATGTACCGTGTGCACTTGGGTGTTGTCAGAGCCCCAAGGTTGAATGTGTACGTGGTCGTGTGGCTGAGGCTAGGAGGGCAGTAGAGAGAGCGAGTGTGTGTGTGTGAGAGAGAGAAGAGATTCTGGAAGGCACAAGAAGGGGTGTGGATGTCTGTGGACTGACCACATGTGACAGGTGTGTGGGTGTGTCCACGTGCTGTGAATGTGTGGGGGTGTGCGCACTGCCAGTGGGCTGGCATCTAAGAATGTGTGTATGCGTGTGTGTGTCTGGTGTGCAAGAGGTTTCCTCAGGAAGCACCAGCTCTTGGGACTGTCCCCTTCTGGGCTCATTGCTCTCTGGCTGCATGGTAAGCAGGTTTCCAAGGCCCAGGGAGCTGTACCCACAGCCCACCTGGTGCTGATCTGTGGCCCCCTTAAGCTTCAGAGCAAAGCTCCAGGCCCTCGGTGCAGACAAATTCCCTGACATATCTCTCTGGACCTAGTGTTGGGGTTCAAGGGCCCTGGGCAGGGGGCCCCCTTTTCCCAAGGCCCAGCAGCTCCTTGGCGCAGAGAAGGGCAAGGCCAGGGGCCTGGAGAGGCACAGCAGGCGGACCCCGGCTACGCAGGCAAGAGACCTTGGGGGCAGCAAGATAGTATTTGGCAACTGCTCCAGGCCGGGCCTGGAAACACCGCACTGTGACCTGCGTGTTAGGGCAGCCCAGAGAGGGTCGCTAAGCCACGGCTGACGGTGGTCACCAGGGCCTGCGAGGTCGGGGGGTGGGCAGGGGCTTTTGGAGGCCAGGATGAGAAGGAAGTAGGGGCAGAGGCGCCCGGGGGCAGGGAATGGGCATTTCTGCATGAGGGAGAAACCAAAGGGGACAGAGAAACTGAGAGGGCCTGCCCAGAACATCCACCTACCCAGGCAAACAGCACGTGCTCACAGCCCAGGCTCCGCTCCCCGGCTCTTTGAGCTCCCCGCTCCTCCCTGGAACATGAGTGCCATCACCTCCTCAGGGCTCTCAGCAAGGTGGTGGCACACTCGGCCCTCCACAGTGGCCACTGTTGTTACAGTGATGGTCCTCGGCTGCTGCTGGAGAGTGTGGGAAGAACCCCAGTCTGGAAGGCAGCAGTGGGCTCCTCTCCTTCCCTTTGTGCTTGGGGCCTCAGTCCTCCCCCCATCTGTAAAATGGTATGTCCTGACTTACTCTGCATCTGAGGGTAGGAAAGGCCCTCAGAAGACTCCGAGACAAAGTCCTCCCCTTGTGCCTGGAGCGGGGTGGAAGGGGCCCTGGGTACTGGGTTCAACTCCACACCCTGGCAGCTGAAGCTGGAATGATCTGGACATTTCTAGGTGGGCTTAAGCATTTGAGCACAGAGAGAGGATGGGTCAGTTGGCTGGTGCGAGCCAGGAACGGAGCCCCTGGCCTCCCAACTCCTGGGCCACTGCTCTATGCCCCTTAGCTTGCCTGGACTCCCTTGGTTGGAAGAAGAGGAGTGTGAGTAAGAGACGGCCACCACCAAGGAGCAGGCACATGGGGACACACATAACAAAAAGTGAGTGGCCTGGGAGTCACAGGAGGGGCACAGGGAGGGGTGGGGAAAGTGACCCATTTGCCCACAGTCAAGATGCAACCCACAGAATGCTCAAGAGTTCACGATTCTGGAATAGGGTCCCTAGCCACATGCCACGGCACGCACCTATAGTCCCAGCTACTCAGGAGGCTGAGGTGGGAGGATCGCTTGAGCCCAGGAGTTTGGGGCCAACCTGTCTCTAAAAAACAAATAAATAAAAATATAGAACTGGGTCCCCCCAGCCTCACCCATGAGAGTAGCCCAGAAGGGAGGATGGGAGGACGCAAAAGCCAATTCCTTGTTCATTCGCCCTGGGCCAATTAGCACTCGTGTTACTAGAGGGAACATCGCATGCTGAGCAACCGCTTCCCACAGCTCATCAAGGGACCTCTTCCTGGGGAGGGGCCTGCCCCCCTGGTCCATCAAGGTCAATATACACTTGGAGAGGGCCCAGATATACACCCCTGCCTGTGGCCTCTGAGGCCTGCCCAAGACTCCAGGAGCCTCCTCCAGCCCACTAAGTTCTCTTCTGTCTGCTCCCTCAAGTTCCCAGGAAGCCTGTGAGACCCTAAGTAAGGTCAGGGCCTGCTTCTAGTGGCCTCCACCTCACTTAGAATGAAGCTAGAGTCCTCTAGGAGCCCCTTCCCCTCCAGCCACACTGGCCCCATTGCTGGTCTTACAACACAACACAGAAGCACCTTCTTGCCTCAGGGCCTTTGCACTGCTATTCCCTCTGTTTGAAATGCCCTTCCTTAGCCATCCACAAGGCTCACTGACCTCCCAAGTCTTTGCTCAACTGTTACCCCAGTGAGGCCTCTCCTGACTCCCCAGTTTAAAACTGCTCACATCTCCCCCACTCTTGAGCCCTTTCCCTCCTCCACTTTTTTGTCATTATAGCTGTCGCCTTCTAAGACACTCCACAGACACTTAGCATGTTCGTCATGTTCGTCACTTAGTGCCTGTCTCCCACCAGGGCAGAGATTGCTGTCACCTCACTCATGGGCACTGAGAGCAGAGCCCAGCTTATAGTAGAGGCTCCAAAACTCTCTTATACAGGGGAGGAAAACCTCCATTCCAATGGTGGGGTCTTTAAAATCTTTTCCCCTTTGGGAGTTTCAATTTTTTTCCCCTGAAGCTGGCAGAGTGTGTGCCACGCCCTCACAGCACAGGCCCGCCCTCAAATCAATGGTTTGCTTACGGGCGTGGGAGGGGCGGTTCTCACTTTCCTTCAGTGTTCCATCCATCCACCAGCAAGCACCCTGGACATCTCCCCCAGACGTCACTCAGGCGCCCCGACTCTGCACTGATCCCCACACCTTCTCCATTACTGCACAGGGCACCCCTATGCAGCCCACGGCTCCTCCTTGACCGCTGGCCACCCAGCCATGGGCTCTGCTCTCCCTGGACCCCCCTTCCTCCTCAGACCCTGCCGGCCCCTGCCCTCCTGGACTCTTGGCCCCTCCACCTGGTCTCCCTCCCTCTGACCGCTGGCCTCTCGCTTCACCTACCCACACCATCCTCGTCATTCAGCTCAGAGCACTGGGTGCCCCTTGACCCACGCGCCAAAGGCCAAAGTCCCCCTCCAGCCTGGCCGTTACCTGGCTAGACCCATCTGCCTGGGGCCTCCTGCCACCTCTAGGCCTTTTCGCAGGCAGATGCACCCCAGAGTGCCATTCCTTCCCTCCACCTGGCTCTGCAAGTCTGACGTCCACCCCACTGTCAGCATCCCACGGGGAGTGCCGTCCCCAGTGCCAGCTCTGCAGAAGGATCTCCAGCTCCCCTGTTGGCCTGTGGGCTCCCTTGGGGCCTATGAAATGGGTGCTCAAGAAGTGTGTTTTGAAGGAATGAATGAGGTAAACAAAGTATGAGAAGGTGAACAAATGAGAAAATGAAATGAACAATTCTAGAAATAGGCCAGCAATAAAGTTCTATTTTGGGGCAGGTTTCCTCCATTGCCTGTTGTTCTTTTGCATGGACCACTGGTAGGGGTCAGGTTTGAGTGATGATGATAATGATGATGATGAAGATGAAGAAGAATTCATATCAGTCAGGATGCACTAGGCTATGTTGCTATAACAAGATCCCCAAATCTCGAGGGTTCAAAACAACAGGAGTTGATTTCTCATTCACGCTACGTGTTCATTGGGGTGGCAGGGAGGCTCCTTCTCACTGAGCAGTCACCACCTTGACCTTGGGCTGCCAGAGGAAAGAGAGTTCCCTCCCCCCAACCCTGCTATGAAGTGCTCTGGCCCAGAAGAGACACGTGTCACTTCTGCTCATATCTCACTGGCCAGAACTGGTCACATAACCCCACCCAACTGCAAGACCATCGGGAAGCACAATCCTACCACCAGCCTGGGAGGGCGAGGAACTGGAAGCTTGGGCCAGCAGCTCTAAGGACTCCTCCAGCAACACCAACAACAATGCAAGCAGCAGAGGCCATTTATTGGGTACCCGCTGTGCCCCGGATACTGGGCTGAGGACGTGAAATGGGAGTTTCATTTAACACTCATGGTAACATTCTGAGGCCAGTACTATAAATATCCCCATTTTACAAATGAGAGAGCTAAAGCCCTGACAGTGAAGGGACCCACCAAGATCACATGCTCATAACAGGTGGGGCCGAGGTCAGAACTCAGTTTATGTCATGTCACGCCCCACTGCCCAGCACAGGTGCTCTGCTGAGGCTGGCTGATGGTTCAGGACAGTCCCAGGCGGACAAGGAGTCCCCCACATGGAGGCCCATCCTGACTGTCCCCACCAGAAAGAGCGTCCTCACAGTGGCACGTGCACTCCCAGGCATCGAATGCTAGAACCCCTGGAGATAATGAGGCCAGTCCCAAATTTTGCTGAGAGAGAAACTGAGGCCCAGAGGCAGCAGGGATGGGGCCAAGGTCTTACCTTGTGCAGGGCCCAAACGAGACTGCAAGTCTCTGTCCACCATGGCCTAAGTGTCCCCATCCGCCTCAATAGCACTAGGTACCTATGGTGGCCTCTGCCTCAGGGAAGGCCCCTTAGAAACGAGGGTGGTCACACATACCTCACTCCCCTGACAGGCAGGGCAAGGACACAGTGGTCTACCAGGGCAGGGTACCCAGGCCCTGGCCCATCAAGCCTATGGCCCTAACCGCCTGGGCTGCCCTCTGAGGAGCTGGGCTGCCTGGCCGGTGTGCGGTGGCTCACCGCTTCCGGGGACTGCCCCCATGAGGGAGGCCAAAGAGGACTGGACAGAGGTAGACCTTACTCCAAGGCTCCACAGCCAGGACTTCTGAAAACAAGGCATTGGGGCCTCCTGGGAAGCCACACGGGGGTCATATGGGGAGTGGTATGGAACAAAAGAAAGGGGCCAGTGGAGCCTGAAAACAGACCCAGCTCTCTCTGTGACCTTAACCTCAGAGCCTCAGTTTTCACTATGCTTGTTCCTGGTACAATTTTTGGCAACATTTCCTACCCCCTGACACCTGCCCTGAGCCCCAGAACCATGATCTAACATCTTTCCTGAGCCACAGCTGGGCCCTTACACTAGAGGTTCTGGGGAAGACTCCTGCTTCAGTTGCAGCAAGAATGCACTGTCCTCGGAGGGTCCCTCCCTACGGTTTTGTGCCTAGGGGCTTGAGCAAAAAGTAGCCCACACCCCGCACTGAAACGCTCACCGGCATCCCTTCTCCAAGCAGTGCCAAGGACTTGCAGTGTGGCCTGCCCCCATCGACCTGGCCTCCAAGGGTGGCCGTCCTCCTGATGTGGATGGGAGGCTGGATCCTCCCTGGCCTCCTGTGAGCCCAACCTCTGCCTAGAAGCCTGGGGGTGGAGGTGGAGGTGGGGACAGTGACGGAGCCTTCCCATCGCCTCTGAGCCGTGCCCATGGCTCATAGCCCCAATCATCCAGTCTACAAGCATTTACTGAGCACCTACTACACACAAAGTATACACTAACCACCATGAGAGGATGAAGTGGAAAGGGCATGACCCCACGAGGCCACGTCTAGCACAAGATGAATTACTGATGCCACAGCTCGGCAATTACAAGCATAGGCTTTGAAGTTGCACAGGCCTGGGTTGAGGCCCACCTCTGTCATCTCTGAGCTGAGTGACTTTAGGCTCACTGCTTCTCCCCCACTAAGCCTCAGCATCTCCATCTGCAAAATGAGATATTAACAGAATATTGCCCATGGGTGGTGACAAACTACTGGATACCAATAGCTTCACATGGAGCCTGGCAAGGAAGAAGTGTTCAACCCCTGTGAGCCTCATTCCTCACCGTGGCTAGGGCAAGGGCAGAGCCCCGAGGCATGCCAGTAGAGACCTCCCTCCAAGTTTCCACCACCTCATTAATCAGGGAAGACTGTCCGCCCGGCTGTGATGCCACCTGACGCCCCTGGCAGCCTGCCCATTCACCTCCATTTTGTCTGCAAGGACATCTGGGGACAAGGATGGGGGTGGGGGCATGGAGTTGCGGGGGGAAGCATGACAAATTCTGGCTAAAGACCAGACATGCTGGAACCCCAGAAAACCAGAAAAGGCCTACCCAGCAGACCCAACTGCCACTGAGCACACATAGGGTCAGTGCCCATCCCCTCTTCCCACACACAGTGGGCCTACAGTAAACATGTGAGGGTTGGAAGACTGGCAGAGACCAGCTGGGGCTAGGCTGTATCCTGAGATGAGGTGGGTGGCACAAGCTTGCCTGCCATCTGAAGGGTCTGAATTTAGCCCTCTTGGCAATAGGGAGCCACTAAAGGTTGTTGGGCAACAGAGGAAACTCTGCCCACCTCTGCAGCCTCATGCCTCACCACTTTAGAGTAAGCTCAAGCTTTTTGTGGTTGTCCCTCACCTGCCTCCATTTGAGCCAGCATTCTGCCCTGGCCAGGTCTTAGCCCCAGCTGTCTCCCCACCTGGAATGATGCTTCCTCTGATGAGCTCACACTTATCCTTCCGTCCAGGCTGGGCTTAAGCCTCTCCTGACCTTCCCAGTCTGAGCTCAAAGATCATTCTGTTTCCTCTAAATCGGTCCTCTTCACACTGGAGTACTCTAAGGCTGCCTCTCCCACACTGGAGTCCTCCCAGGGCAGAGCCCGAGTCTGACTCCTCTGTGCTCCCGGCATTGCCTGACACAGGCAGGACCAGGGCTGCGTGGTCTCCAATGGGTATCATGTAATGCCCCTCTGAGATGGCACAGAGGGAGGATGCAGGAGCCCATGCGGTACAATTTTCATTGGTGCAGCCCAGAGGGGAGAAAGGATGGGACTGGAAGGCGGCAGAAAGGAGGAGCTGGGTGCAAGGGGGAGTGGAAAAGGGGTGGGGAAGGGGGCCATTTTCCAGGAGCCACATAAGCAGTTTGTCTACTCCCTTTTTGTTCCCTCTGCAGAAAAAGAGAGAGAGAGAGAGAGAGGAGGGAGCGAGGTAGAGAGGAGAGGCAGGCCCCCGCCCCACCAGGGTTCACCTGAGGGGGCTGAGGAGGAGCACAGGCAGGTCCCACTGGGGACACCATTAGGTCTTAAGGTTTCCCTGAGGTTCCCATCAGTCCCACAGTCCCCAGTCTGGGTAGAGGGCTCAGGGCAGCACTGCGGTCTCCCGACCCCAGTGTCATGGGGCAGGGGAGTAGGCGCAGTGTGTAGAGACAGGGCAGTCTGACCAAACGCCTCAATGAACTGTTGTCCAGGGGGAGGACACCCAGACAGCCTCATCCTGGGCTACCCTGCTCCCCAACAGGGGGACCAGACCCAGTCCAGGAGGACAGAGGCTGATCCTGTTGGAGAGGCAGGGTGGGTTTGTTTCGGGCAGCGGAACAGCTTCTGAAAGGTGAGGGGGGTAAGAGATGAGGCATTGGGAGGGGTCTGCAAGGTCACATTAAGCTGCCCACCAGGGGAGCCTGGCACATAGTGTGTGGTGACCACCATTGCCACTGTTTGTGGCAGACCAAGGTGGCACCGGGTCAGTGGGCAGCGGCCGCTCCCGGAGGGCCTTGAATGCCAAGCCAAAGCCCAGCGGCCAGAGCCGACAGCCGGCGGGAGCGCAGGGCTGGGGCCGCGCGACCGGGCAGCGCGGTTGAGCGCAGGGCCGCCGGCGGAGCCCGCCGAGGCAGGGCGATAAATTAATGAAATGAACCTGCCACGCCTGCCGCTCGCGCCCGGCGCCGCTCTCTGGTCTCGGCCTCCGCGGAGGAGGCCCAGCCCCTCCGAGCCCCGCCGCCCCGCCCGGCCCTCCCCGCCGGGCGTCTTTTTCCAGGTAATTAAGGCCGTCCGGGCTGGCGCGCAGCTGCTTCCGCGGCCGGCCGCGCCTCCGGCCCGGGCAGGTGCAATTAAACCCGCGTGTTCGCAGCCATTAAGCATTAATGGAGCTCATTAGCATAAGAACGAGAAGACGCTTTGATGGCGGCGAACCCCGCCGGGGCAGCGCGCTAGCGCACAGGGGCAGAGCTGCGCCTCCAGCCCCGCCCCGGGCGACAGGAGCCCGGGCCGTGGTCGGGGCCTCGCCCGGAGGCCTGACCCAGTACCTGGAGCTCGACGCTGCCTCTGAAAGCCCGGGGGTTTCACAAGATCCAGGCTGGGGGCGGGGGCCCAGCCCAGGTCCCAGGAAGAGGTAGGTCCTCGGAGGGTGAGGGAGGAGACCCAACCCAACCGACAGGGCAGGTGCAGCTTTCCCAAAGAAACAGCTGTGGAAGCTGAGGCCTGGAGGTGCCAGGTGACTCATACAGGGTCCCCCAGTCCAGGTCTCAGCCTGCAAAGTGGTTCGTTTATTCAGCAACAACAATAGCAGCCAACGCTTATGCTAATTCTAAGCATTATTCTCTCACTTAATAAATTCTTTCACTTAATCCCCACCCCCAACAAACCCAGGAGTAGTGGGTACTCCAGAACAGGGGTAATCCCTCTGGTGATTTCATTAACAGAAGAGGAAACTGAGGCTTGGAGAGGAACACCCAAGGTCTCATGGCTGGTAAAAAGCCACAGTGAAGATCTGAACCTGGGCAGTCTGGCTCCACCCCACACCTCCCCAGCCCTGCCCCAGCCGCCCCTGGGCTTATAACTAGGAAGCCACACTACCATGTGTGACCAGGCCAGGAGGGCCATCAGGGAGGGATGGGCACTGTGGCCAGGCGGTGGGCTGGGCTCCCACCCAGCAGACAGTAAGTAGCTAGCTCCAGGATCCTGGCCTGGCGGAGCTGGCTGTCAGCATCCAGATGAACTGGAAATGGGGGTGAAATCACCTAAGGATTACTCATGGCAACTCATTTGATTTTCTTCCCCAAACAATGGGTGTGCCTTCAAAATGGGTCTGCAGGCAGGATGCGGCCGGACCACCAGGTTGCCATCTCAGTCCAAGTAGCGCAGTGCCTGGCAAATGCTAGGTGTTCCAGAAACACTAGTCAAGCAAATGAAGGAATGAACGCATGAATAAATACTTCTCTCTGCAATGGGGGTGGTGGTAGGGGAACAGGGGACTTATTCTCCAATTTCATCTATTCCAGGCTTTCTTTGGTCCAGGGGGTGGCTCTGTGAGAGCAAAAGGGCTCAGAGGAAATGGCAGGTGGGGCCTGAGGCAGTGATGCTGTGCTTGGTTCCAAGCATCCCCTGGGGCAGTGCCTCCAGCATTCCAAAGTCAAGGTTGTTGCCGACAGATGTCTCGAGGGCCCTGCCAGGTAGCGCAAAAGCACAGGAAAAGGAGACATAGACTGCCTGAGTTCCACTCAGAGGTGATAGAGTTAGAAGGAAGCTGCCAGCCTGTGTGTGAGAAGCCCAGAGAAGGTGGGCAGTTACCTGGGGCCACACAGCAAGACTCTGGGTCTCCTGATTCCTTCCGTCCTGGCTGAGCCTTTATCTGGTGTCCAGGTCAGCCCCAAGCCTAGGCACAGGACTCCCAGTCTCCCTTAGAGAAGCTCTGCCTGTGTCTTCGTGGCCTCTGTCTTGGCTTGTAATCAATGTGCACTCCCATATAGGAATGTATAATGACTCAAATAACTTGATTCTTTAATTAGTGTCTTTCTTCCCTTGGCCACACCTCCCCAAGCACAGGGATTCTGCCCATTCTAGATCATGGTTGATCTCAGTGCCTGGCACACAATAGGCCTGCAAACAAAGATGCTGACCAGATGGAAGTATTATTACTACAAATAGTCACAGTGCCAAAGAAAAATGTGTGCCTGGTGTGACCTTTCCTGCCTCCCCTAGCCCTCCAGCCCCCTCACAGCTGGCTCAGTGGCCAAGAAGGGTCTCGATGCCTCCACAGCTGAGCTGGCCTGGGGGATGTAGGTGGGGGAAGGGCCGAGGCTGGTCTGCAAAGGTATCTGTGGGGGGGGGGGCCTTCGGCAGCCTCATTAGGAACTAGTGACAGACACATTGGCTACTACGTTTTGCGGGGGGGAAGTGGTCCCAGGGCTGTTACAGGACTGCCTGCCACTTCCTCAGCCACTGGGCCCCATCTGGGCAAGGGCTAGGCTTGGGGGAAGGACAGAGACAATGCCTCAAATGCAGAGTCCACCCCATCCCTGGGAATTGGGGGCCTGAAAGTGGAAGTTTTCCCATCATTCCTTGTTGTTCTTGAGTCCTGGCTGGACTCAACTCGTTGAGTGGTGGTAGACAAACCCCAGCCTGCTCTGTGCCTTGGCCATTCTAGTCCTGATGCTCTAAGTCAGCCATGAGCCACCCAGCTCATGTGTGAGGAGCCACAGGCACCTGGGAACCCACCCACTGTGTGACAGAAAAGAAAACCGAGGCTCAGGGATGGGTGGGGGCTGCTCCTGAGTGTAGCACTGGAGTGGGAGCCCTGCTCTGCACTGGGGTCCTGGCTGTGCCCCCTCGAGTCCCCAGTCTCTCCATGTGTGAGATGTGGGCCTGGCCCACTTTGACCGCCAATTCCCCTCTGGTCTCTGAGCAGAGACCCAGTTCTTCTGGAAGAAGATTGGGGTTGTCAGTGTGCCTTCAGCCCCCTAAGCCTGTCCTTTCTGGACCTGAGGCCCAGCCACACAGCAGTCACAGGGCCAAGGTTTGCCAAGCACTTTGTTCTTCCTGGAGCCCAGAGCCTGATGGAAAGGCAGATGCCCTGGCAACTCAGCCAGTGGCCAACGCCCCGGGCCATACACCACAGAACGTACACACATACACATGAACACACAGAGAGATACTGAGCCAGGCACACACAAAGAACACATGGCCTGCTGCTGATACCACAACATATGTAAGCACCCATGACACACTCAGACAAACCCACCCCTCAGCTCATTTGCCCAGCTCAGACACAGACACACAAACAGCCACACACTGGTTCCAGTCACAAACACATAAATACCTAACAGCATAGCACCCCCACTTATACACACAAAGTCACATACTACTTACATGCACACACACACACAGGCACACTCAATAATCCAACACAGATTCAGATACATGCCTGAATACACCAATCATACAAGAACCATCACCCCCTCCACGTAATACCCCCCGAAAAACCGACACAGATACACACTGCACACACATAGGCCCCCAAACCCAGGCACACACAGACACACACCCATCTTGCCACTTGGTTAAATTCCACACACAGGCAGCACCCTGTCCACGAGAGCAAATCCAGATAAATAAATCATGTTCAGAGCATCAATCTCAGCCCCAACCTGGCTGCCTCCTTGATACAGGTAAAGTGAAACAGGTCTTAAATATTTTATAAATGAATAAACCTGTTAAGGCAGGCTGACAACATCCCTCCCTCCTCATCTTTTCATTTCTGAGAGTACACAGCAGCGGTGGCAGGTGGTGGCCAGGCGGGCCATGGCACGTCTATGCCACACCCACTGCCCCTCTGCAGGGCCATTATTCCAGAGGAAAAGGGCATTCTGTGATTTTTTTCCATCCACTAAATCCAGCTGCCACTTAGGGACAGGGCCCTGCATTCCCTTGTCTTTTCGGTTTTTTCCCCCAAGCCTTAGATGCCTTTTAAATGCCAATCCATCCATCCCTGGCAACTGTGATTTCCCAAGGCCTATTTCACACAGGGCTTGGATGTGTTAGAATTGAACTGTCCAGGAATGAGGGAGAAGATATAGGCCTGGCAGCAGAGGTGGGTGGGGGCAAGGGCAGCTCACAGCTAGGCTGGAGGGGCAGCTGGGCAGAGGGAGGTTGTGCCTGGTGCAGACCTGCATGCCACCAGGGAGAGGCTGGAAGAGGGGCTGAGGAGCCCAGAGCAGCAGAAACCAACTCTGAGGGAGTCAAACCACATGTGGGTCACAGGACCAACAAGGGGCCTTTGGGTCTGAGTGTGGCCAGGCAAAGGAGGTCGTGGATGAGGTTGAGGTCTGAGACCTCCCTAAAACCTTGCACATCTGGCCCACAGTAAAGCCCCTCGCTGTTGGAGGCTGGATCTCAGCAAGGGGCCATGAGTCTTCCATATCCCACCTGCCTGGTCTGGTGAGACCAGGCAGCTTCTTGGGCCCCTAGCAAGCAGGATCCCCTGGCCCAAGCTGCTTATCAGAGGTTACTGGCAATGAGGAAGGACTCCTTGGGGGTCCTGCAGGTAGGGAGAAGATGAACAAAGTCAGAAAGTGAACACCCAGTCCAACATATCACTCCCAGAAATGTCTGCTTCATTTCTGATGCTCTCCCAAGATCATGGTTCAGGAGTGTGTTATACAGCATTAAGTGAGAAAGCAGGATATCCAAAGGTATAAACATGAGTGATGGCATAACTAAAGAACACAAAACATAAAACCCCATGAATGGGGTGAGGGTGGGGATAACAACAACTGTGGCTGCCTTTGGAAACTGAGAGTATATTTTCTTTTGATTTGTCATATTTTCAAAAAGTCTATAATAAGCCTGGCCTCCTTTTGTAGTGAGGGGGAAAAGCTATTAAAAACCATCAAGTGCCTTACAAAACCAAATATATAGCATGACTCCATATTTTATAATTTTATTTTTATCATTAAGTGGTTTACAGAAATACACTGACAGTGGTTATGTCCTGGATTACAGGGGGTTTTTACTTGTTTTCCTGTACTTTTAGATTTTTCTACAGCCAACATATTAATCTGATGATTTCTATTAAGAACAAAATGCTTGGGGCTGGGAAGTTCTTTTTGACGGCAGGCCTGAGTCCCTTCTGCTGCAATCAAAGCCCATTCTCACCCTCCCTGTGCATGTGCCCTACGTGAGGAAAGAGAAAGGCGAAAGGACAGCTACTCAGCCAGCACACAGCCTCTATTCCAAGACCCAAAGGCCAGCATTAAATTTAGCTGCCTGCCCAATACAGGTGGGAGGGGACAGAGGTCAGCTGAGTCTGTGCCTCTTAAGAGGAAAGGGGAAAGAAGGCAATGGCAGAGTGAGCAGTTGGGGACTTAAGGCCCGAGAAGGCCGCGATGGGACAGGGCAGCGTTGGAAGGAGGGCAGGGCTGGGTTGGCACCAAAGTTCCGGAAGAGGCTGCCCCCAGGGCAGGCGGGGTGCCAGAGCTCAGGAGGTAGGAATGTGCTTCCTGGCCAGACAGTCCAACGGCTGCCAACTAGGGGGGCAGCCCGTGCTCCTGGGCTGGAGGGAGGCTCGCTGGGGCTGCAGGGGCCAGGCCAGGACTGGGCGAGGTGTGCACTCCTGGCCCCTTCCTCTTTCTGGCCATACGTAGGGCAGAGAGTGGGCCCCCACTGAGCCCATGGGCAGTCCCAGGGAAGGCCGGAGCTGGAGGCCCAGAACCTGCAGCTAAGGAGCTGCGTGATCCCCACTTCCAACACCCGCCCCCGCAACATGAGGGGGGGCGACATGTCCAGCCTCCCCCTTTTCCTGGGGCCCAGCCCAGAAGTGGCTCCCCGAGGTTCCTGCAGGGCTCACTGAGCAGAGCCTGTCCCGAGGCTAACGCGCACAGGATCTCACTTATCCTCCCCAAACATCCATGGAGGAAAGGGAGGTTCAGGGAGAAGTAGTGTCCGGCCTGGAAGCCCTGCGAGCACCAGTCGCTGCGCCGGGACTACAAGCCACAGCCCAGGCTCATCGTCCCCGTAAAAAGCCCCGAGCCCGCCCCGCGGCCCCGCGGAGCATGCCGGGCCGGGGCGTTGTCATGGCGACGCGAGCGGCCCGCCCCACCCCGCGCAGCCGCGGCGCCCGACGCTCGCGGGCCCCCTCCCCGCGTCGGCGTCGCGGGCCGGGGCCGGGGCCTGTGGGACCGCGCCGGAGAGGAGGCCCGGCGCGGCCAAGATGGTGGGCGCCGTGGAAGGGAGGGGCGGGGCCGGGCTGGCAGGAAGCGCGGGCGTTTGCCCTCTCACCGCCCCCTCTCGAGGTCGGAGGGAGGAGAGGAAATGGCCCTGGAGGCGATCGTGGAGCTGCCTGCGAGTCTGGCCTGACAGCGCCTACCTAAGCCTTCCCTCAAGGCCCGGGCCCTCCCGGGCCCCAGAGAGGTGGGCCGGGCCGAGTGGGGAGCTGGCCTCGATGGAATCCAGAATATGACACACACGCCCCCAGAAAAGATGGCCCCTCACTGTGTCCACAGGAAGGCCCCCAGTACAGAGGGGGCAGTTTGGTTCCCCAGTCCTGGGGGCCTGAGATGCCAACCTCTGTCCACCTACACCCAGGCATTTGTTATTGGGCAGGGAACCTGTAATCCCCGCAGCACGGCTGGCTCCCTGTCAAAGCCTCCAAAGTGCCCTCAGCTCTGAGCAGAAGTCCTGCCCTCCCAGGAGACCCAGTGAGGCTGGCAGCTCCTCAGGGAGACCCTGATTCCCTTTTATTCTGTGTCTTGCCAGCAATGAGGGGGCGGGGAGGGGGTGGCAAGGGTAGGATGGGAGCTGCCACCGACTGGGCCAGCCCAGATGACTTTCTTCCTACGTTTAAGCCCTACGTGTGAGTGCCCAGATTAGGTGGGCAAACAAGCCCAGATCTGTTAAGGAGTGAAGTGGCAGAGCTGGGACTTGGCCAGGCTGTGTCTCCAGATGCCTGTCCACACGTAGTGGCACTCCCTGCCCCCTGGCCGCCCAGCCTGTGCTGGTCCAGCAGCCTATCTGTGGCCCAGGGCAATGGCCTGGTCTCCATCCCTTCGTCCCCTCCTCCCCTACCCCTATCACAGGCCTGGCTTCCCTTCTGAGACGTCAATCTGCAGCCACACAAAGCCCTGTTTGTTTGCTTTCTCTGCTGCTCCCCCTGGATCCGATGTCTTTCTCTGCTACCTGCCGGTCAGGCTTCCTCTTCAAGCTGCCAGCCCAGCCAGCTTGAAGGGAAGGAGGGGGCGGCCATTGCTGCAAGCCCCGCCTCTTGGCCACCCCGTGGTTTCTAGAATCCACCTCCTCAATGCAAGGGGCTCCTAGCCCGGTGGCCCGACCGACGACAATGGCTTTTGAGCCCCCTTGCTGCATCTCAGAATGTAGGGTGCCAGCTGGGTGGAGCAGGAGAGATGCCTGGGGCAGGGGGAGGGGAGCTGGAGAGGCCCAGCCAGCCTCCCCTCTCCTTTTGTGAGCAAGGCTTGTTTTGTTTGTCAATCAGGAAGGCTGCTCCAGCCTTCCCAGTAACCCAATGGCTGCCAGGAGATAAGGAGATGAATGGGACCAGGAGGGCCTAATCAGAGGAGGCAGAGGAGGTGGAGTGATGAGGCTCTGGTTTCATGGCCCCCACCCACCCCTCACTCTTGAAGGACTCCCAGGTATCCCAGGCACTGGGATGAGGGCTTACAGGTTGCACTGGGGGGCTCACTCAGTGGGTGCCCTCTCAGTGGCCACCCTGGGCAGACACCCGGGCAGATCCCTCTGTGTGGCAGGCACCCACTGCAGTGTCTTGGGAAGCACTACGCAGTCAGCCTGAGCTGAAACAGGGCTTTCACAGGCAAAGAAAAATAAACACCCGCATTCCACACCACCTTCTCTACCTGCAGAGCAGAGGGAGTCTGGCCTCTCTCCCCATTCAAATAAAGAAATCCAACACTGATACAGCACAGAGATACCGCAATCTTGCCTGGCTCCTACCCAGGGCTCTTTTATTGCACCCTGCCAAGCTGGGTGGCCCAGGGACCTGCCTGGGCCTCCCACTTCCCCTTCCAACCTCTTCCTTGCTGAGTTTAACCCTTACGGCAACTCCAGGATAAAGGCATGATTATGCCCACTTGATAGATGAGGAAACAGGAGGCTCCGAGAGCGAAAGCCACATAAACAGAAACTGCCCCAGTCAGAATGCAAGCTAATGGATGGCTGACTGCAAGCCTTAAAAACTTCCCATCAGGTCACAGTATTATTTCACAGCCAGGGATGATTTCCTGAATGGATAAGTGACTAACATGAGGAGGGCAGTGAGCAGCAGGTGGGGCCTGGCTTTGGAGCCTGACAGATGTGGTATCTAATCCCAGCTCTGCCATGCGTTTGCTGTGTGACCTCAAGCAGGTCACTTAACCTCTCTGAGCTTCAGTGTTCTTCATAATCCATATAGAGTAGTTAGTTAATAAGGCTTACAGAGGACCTCTCAATGCCTGGCATAACAGCAGGCATTCATCCAATGATGGCTTTTCTCTACAATCCCTTTCAGTATCCAAAGAGATGGATATTCATTTTATTAGAGGAACCAGGCCTTTCCCACCTCTGCTTTCACCCAGCTGATCCTCCTGCCCAGTACCACCTCCCACCATTTCTGACCCTCTCAGAGGCCAGAGGATGCCAAGCTGAGCTCCCCAGGCCCCTGTCCTGCCTGGGAGATCAGGGCCTCTCAATTAGCCAGGGTGGGGGCCCCCAAGGACAGTGTCACCCCAAGGAAACAAAGCGAGGTCCATCCACATCCTGCTGGACTCAAGAAGAGACAGCCACTGAATTAAGTCTAATTTGGCAAAACATGTGTTTTTAGTGCTATTTTGGGCCACGGTGGGGATTTTCTGTGCTTGTCTCAAAGGTATCATAAACCAGATTCCTTCCCACCTCCCCCACCCCTATCTGTGCTTGAAATGAAAATATTGTTCTTCCTCTTCTCCCTTTTTTCTTGCTTCTCTTTCCCGCCTATCAGAGGGATACAAATGACAGAAAGGGCAGACACTGGGTCCCAGGCTGTAGGGCAGCATCTGGACCCCTATAGGGTACCTCTACCCACCCACCCACCCACTTGGTCCCCCAGAGCACAGCATGCCGGGGGGGATGTAGCTCCCTCAGGCCAGACTAAAGGGGAGAGCACCTCCCCTCCTTTATCTTCTCCTCACCTCTGGAAGCTACTTCCTAGGCCCACTGAGGCCAGGTCTTTTTCTGGTGTCTCCCAGACACACACAGGTACAAGGCAGCCTGCCCTGCCCATGACATACCCTTTCACTTTCTGCCTCTGAGCCTTTGCCTGGGCTGTGCCCTCACTGGAGAGACCTCCCCCAAAGCCTCGCCTTGAAAGAGTGGAAAGCCCTGTATCTCTCTCTCTGCCCTCTGCCTTTTCCTCCTTAGCTCACAATTACAATTAAATCCACATCTATGCAGTCATTTCTGTAATGTCTGCTCAGCAACCAGGCTGTCCCAGGGCAGGGCTTCCCACCCCCTTGGCACTGTGGACATCTGGGACCAGCTGATCTGTTGTTGTGGGGACTGTCCTATGCATTGTAGGATGTTGAGCAGCATCCCTGCCCCTCTACCCACTAGATGCCAGTGGCGCCTCCCTAGTTGAGACAGCAGAAATGCCTCCAGACGTGGCCCAAAGTCCTGAGGCACAAAATTGCCCCCGGTTGAGAACTACTGCTTCACGGCCTAGCACAGTGTCCCCTGGAGTAAGTGAATGCATGACTGACCCCTCTAATAGAACAGTTGATTTGTATTTTACTTCTTAATACAATAATGCACAAATTTCATTTTCCCTAGCAGACTATAAGTTTCCAGAAGACAGGCCCATGTGACCTCAGCTGTGTATCAATGCTGCTTGCCCATAACGATTTGCTGAAGGAATAACCGTCAAATGTCAGAAAGCTACAGATCAAAACCCATTTCTGGTCATCTCCCACCCCTGTTCCCTGCCAAGCCCACCCCATGCCTGGATTGCTGGGTGACTCTGCTACAGCCGATAAGTCTCTCTGGGCCTCAGTGTCTCTCCAATCACTGTACAATTCTTTGTCCTTTTGGGCTAGTGGGAGGTTTACAACTGCACATCTCCAAGGAGCTGTAGCCCCTAAGAAGAAATCTTCCAGGTGGTTTTTATATTTTTTAAGAATTCTCATTCTCACTAATACGTGACATTTACTAAGCACTCTACTCTGCTCAGCACTGGCTAAGTGCTTTAGAGGCCGTACCTGATTTTATCCTCTTAAAAACAAAACGGTGGGTTGGGCGCGGTGGCTCACGCCTGTAATCCTAGCACTCTGGGAGGCCAAGGCGGGGTGGATCGTTTGAGCTCAGGAGTTCGAGACCAGCCTGAGCAAGAGCAAGACCCTGTCTCTACTAAAAATAGAAAGAAATTATATGGACAACTAAAAATATATATAGAAAAAATTAGCCGAGCATGGTGGCACATGCCTGTAGTCCCAGCTACTTGGGAGGCTCAGGCAGGAGGATCGCTTGAGCCCAGGTGTTTGAGGTTGCTGTGAGCTAGGCTGATGCCACGGCACTCTAGCCTGGGCAACAGAGTAAGACTTTGTCTCAAAAAAAAAACAACAAAAACCAAAAAAACCTAAAACTGTGAAATAAGTACTATTATTTTTACTATTTGAAGAATGAGGAAATGGGGGCTCAGTGAGTTTGAGGGACCTGCTTAAGGCCACACAGAGGCAGCCTGGTGGCCTCTGGCAACTGAGGCTGTCTCAATCAGAAAACACTTTCGGGGCTGGGCATGGTGGCTCACGCACACCTGGAATCCCATCACTTTGGGAGGCCAAAGTGGAAGAATCCCTTGAGTCCAGGAGTTCAAGACCAGCCTGAGAGCAATGTAACACAGTGAGACCCCATCTCTACAAAAAATTTAAAAATTAGCTGGGTGTGGTGGTGCACACCTGTCATCCCAGATACTCAGGAGGTGAGCCAGGAGGATCAGGATTGCTTGAGCCTGGGAGTTGGAGGCTGCAGTGAGCTATGATTGCACCATTGCACTGCAGCCTGGTAGACAGGGAAAGACCCTGTCTCTAAAAAAAAAAAAAAAAAAAAAAAAAGAAAGAAAGAGAACACTTGCCTTCTATACTTGATGCTAGAATTCTTTCTCGAAGTGTCAAGTCTACCTGGTGCCTTATTCCGGACGAATAAGGCCTCACGGGGCCTCCCCATCACCAGGCCCCAGCAGCGGGACAGAGAACCAGCTCCAGGTCACTGCAGGGGGTTCTGAATCAAGGAGTCAGGCTGCCTTGGCCCTCCTTTCTGGGTGCCATCCCTCACAGGGAAGCTCTGGCTGGGACAGCCTCCCCCAGCACCAAGCTGGTCTGTGAGATTCTTCAGGGCAGGAATAAAAATGACCACAATGAGGAGGAGCCATTCTCTGGCATTTTCTACCCACCAGACACTGTTTTAAGTACTTTATCTGTATGAACTCAGATGTATTAATTCACCTAACAACCCTATGAGGTAGATTCTAACATTTCCCCCATTTTAGAGACGAGGAAACTGAGTAAAGGAGATAAATAACTTGCCCAAGCTAGTAAGTGGTAAAACCTGGATCTGAACCCAGGCAGGCAAAGTCCAAAATACACTTGTGTATCCACGATGCTGCGTTAGAACTGCATCTCATTTATGGCTGTGTTCCCAGTACCTTGGTGTCCAATGTGTGCTTTATGAATGAATGAATGAGTTGTGGTTATGCTGCCACCAAAGTCACAAGTTACTGGATGTTTTCTTGGGGTCTACCCACACCATCGGGGCAAAGTCCTTCTGGATACAGAAATTCTGGCCGGTAAACTAATAATTCCCACCTGCACCATGTGTAAAAATACCCACTCAATCCATCTGCCTCAATCTGGCTAGAAAAGAAACAAGCACAAAACTCCTCATTTTGGCCAGTGTCACCGCAGGTATGTTTTAGAGGTAACCTGGCCTGAATGGAGAAAGAATAATAACAGCCATATCTCTTCCACATGCGAAGTCCTTTGGCAGTATGAGTAACACCCCAGCAAGGCATGAGTGTTATGCACCAGCAACCAGGAAGGGCCTGTTCTTATCCCTATTTTAAAGGGGGTGAAGGATGGAAATGGAGCCTCAGAGAGAGCAGCTGGTACCTGGATTTGCACCCAGGCTGGCCTGGCCCCAGAGCCTGTGTTTATGACCCCAAGCTATAGGACCTCCTTGCTTTCCAGATCACAAAACACACCATCATCACCTTTCCCGCTTGCTCTAATCTGTGTTCACATTTTTCACAGAAGAGGAAACTGATGCTCAGAGAGGGAAAGTGACCTGCTTGGAGCAGCAGCTGGAACTCCTGATTCCAAATCCTACGCTCCTTCTCCTACCCCAGCCCCAGCTTGCCCTCCAGATGGGCATAGTCTCCAAGAAGGCAACTCTAGGAGAGCAAGCCCAAGCTTGGTTCTGCACGTTCTCCCTCAAGCCAAGCCCCCCAGCTGTGGGCCTGCAGATGCTCTGAGTGAGCCCTCTCCACTGGGGCACCCAGGCCCTCACCCCCAAGGAGTGGGGACATGGGCCCACAGGTCATCTGTCTGAAAGCAGCCCACCCTCCCCTAACTTACAGATGAGGATGAGGCCAGAGAGGAGAGGGGAGATGCCCCACTAGCCCTGGCTTCCCACCCCCACAACTCCTTACAGTGCCCCGGCCCTGCTCTGTACCCCACTGCATCTTTGCCCCTCCTCTCAGGACACACTCCTGCCAGCATCCTGGGCACCTTCTCTGCCACAGCCTGCTCACTTCGTGCAAAAACTGGGTGCTCATTGTCCACCTGGCCCCTAGACTTCATGGGCCTAAAAGTCGGACCACAAGCTGCTCACCTCTGGTGCCCAGTGTGAGCACAGGGCATGTCTGCTGAACCAATGGACGAAGCCTGAACATCCACCATCACAGAACCCTGGTACACCTCGCTGCCTTCCCTGGTACTAAGCTTACCGTCCAGCAATGAGAACATCTCCCTCTCTCCTTCCCTCAGCCCTCACCTCCATTGCTCCCAGCCCCCCTCACGACCCCCATATTCCCTAACCCCCACCCTGCCTCTCTGCCCCCAAGCTTTCCTTTTCTCCTACATCATCTCTCCCGCCAACTCTGTTGTATCCCTGCACCATATGCGCGCACGTGTGCACACACACACACACACACACACAGTTCAATAACCAGTAGAGCAAAATCTGTCCTTTGCCAGCCAAGCCCCAACCTGCACCTCCAGTCCTGCCTCCCTCCTCTCTGGTGTCACATTCCAATCTCAGATCCCCAGTGACCCACCAGAAACAGGGCACAGCTCTGCCTCAGTCCCTGGGGAAACAGGATGAGCCAGTTTCTCCCAGCCCCCTCAGGGAGCAGCCTGGGGGAGCTGGCCCTGGCTCCCCAAGCCCCTCACCTTACTCAGCTAAAGTCTGACAGCACAGAACCCACAAAGAGTGCACACCCTTGCTAGAATTGAAGGGGCCCACAGGAAGCAATGTCCGGGTTCTCACCCACTCCACCTCACCTGGCCCTTCTGCCAGGAAGCATTTCTGAGCACCCTGTGTTCTAGGCCTCGCCCTTGGCGCTGGGCCGGAGAGAGGAAGGAGACGTGCTTTCAGGCCTAGATGCTTCAGCCTCGTGGGGAGGCCAGACACTGACAGAACTGCCGATAATTCCGTGATAAACGCCATGCCAGGGGTATAGACAAAGGGAGATGACTCACTTTGCCTTGGAGGTCAGAGGAGGAGGCAGGACGTCTGTTTTGGTCTTGGGAGGCAGGGAAGAAGGTGGAGGGCATCCAGGTGGGAGGAACAGCCCAGGCAAGTGCACAGAGGTAGGGAGGCACATGACAGCACCTAGAGAAGGAGGGATGGGCTGTGGCAGCAGGCGACGAGGCTTGAATGATGACAGAACAGGCAAAGGACACCTGAAAGGTCCCTGGGCGAGGGGAGGACTACAGATGGGACCTTTATTCAGAAGGCAGCAGGGGCCCTGAAGGTGCCCCAGAGGGTCATGGGAGGGGGTGGGATGGAGGAAGGGAGGCCAGTGAGGATGCCTGGGCAACAGCGTGGCCTCTTCTGCCACCATTCTTTCTGAGGCCAGTCCTACCCTCCTGGCCATAGCACAGGCCATTACCCTGCCACCCTCCAAAGACTTGCTCTGCTCCTTAAGCCCCCTCTGCCAGGAACGTCCCACTCCTTCCTACCAAACCATGCCTGAAGCACCTGCTCAGAGCCCCGTTTCCTCGAAGCCCCAACCTCCAAGACCCCAAATCTGGTCAAGGTATTATCTGGGTCTCCAATCACCCACTGGGCTGTGACCTCCTTGGGGGGGTTGTTTCCTGCTTGGACCCTGGCACTAAACACAGGACTTTGGAAAGAGTGGGTCCTTGAAAATCCCTGTTCCCTTGGGCCCAGTGCCCACAGGACACTGTTCCCACAGAGACACTGCTCTGTGTACACCATTGCAGTTACATGCACCTCCTCCCTCCCTGTGGAGCCACACATTGGGCCGGAAAGGAAAAAGACACATACATGCCATGGCCACAGGCGGCTGTTAAAAGCCATGAGATACAAACGTGGGTTGCCACAGAAATAGAATAATAAGAATAATATGATAAAGATAGCAACCTGCCTTGATCAGGAAAAGCGCTGTTCTAAACCTTATATGCATTAACTCATTAAATCTTCACATCAGTCCTGGGAGGTCCATAGTGTTATTCTCCCATTGTATGGATGGGGACACTGAGGCACAGAGAAGTAAATAACTCATTCAGTGAATGTGGTGGAGCCCAGAGTCAACCCAGAGCCTTGCCCTGAAGCATCTCACCCTATAACCTCTCCAAGACAAATGGAGAGGAAAAAGGAAGTCAGAGTGAGAGCCACCAGTGTATTCTTGTTTGGGGGAAAAAAAAGTATGTCTGTACTGGTATATATGATGCATATATACATTAAGTGCCTAGCAAAAAGTCTGGAAGGATACATTCAAACAGTTAACCTGTGGGAGGGTGCCAAGGGAACTTTTAACTCTATAAACTTCTGGGTTATTTGCATTTTTCGCAATGAGAATATATCCATGTGTTACTTGAGTACTTAAAAAAGAGAAGAATTGTTAGGGTCTCAATTAATGTTTGTTGAATGACTAGATGGCAGATTCATTTCCAAGGCCTGTTTTTCAAACCCATCCGTGGATTGTGAAATTAATTTAGTGGGTTGAAACCAGCAATTTAAAAGAAAAAAATCAAATAGACTAGAACAGAAAGTATCAGAGACCAGGAGACACAGTAGGGGAGTTATTTCACTAACCTTTTGTTTCAGTTATATACAGTGGGTGTGAATGGTATTGTGACCTAAATTGTATTTCTTACTATAGGTCACTGGCAGGAGTTTGAAAGCAAAGCCATCAGTCTAGGCTTCAGGGTCTAAAGAGTGAGACAGGGTCCCTGCCTACAAGAGCCTCATGGACCAGTGGGAGAGAAAGGCGGTTTCCCTCCATCTGGCAGAAGCAGGAGGGATGGGTGGCTGTTGGGAAAGGTTCTATTTTGCCCACTCCACAGTTGGCTTCTGGGGCCTGGATCACCCTTGATACATCCTCCTTCTCTCCAAGGCTTTTAACTGTGAGAGCTTTTGCCAGACTTCTGGGAGTGAGCCTGCCTGGAGATCAGAATGACTGTGTTCACTTCTGTGTCACCCAAAAGGACATCTCTCCTTGCTCCTGGTCCTGGCTGGGCCCCATACGCCCCGAAAACTGTCAAGGGGGGAGGGGTGGGAAACTAGATTACTTTCCAGCTTCCAGATCCCAAGGGCCACATCCCAGGGAAGCCTCTGAAAACGCAGCTGTGTGGTCAGTCGGGAGGGGCCTCAACTCAGTCTGCAGCGAGGGCTGGCCCCCACCCAGGGTGGGCCTGACCCTGAGCAGAGCGAGGTCTGCCCAGAGAATGGAGGGGGCGGCGGCAGGAAGGGAAGCAGAGCCCCCAGCTCTGGGCTCCCATCGCGCTGGCGCCTCCACATCAGAGCTCGCCTAGCCCACCCCGCCCCCCTCCCAGGGCAGCAGACAACTAAAAAAAGATAAAATAAAAAGAAGTAATTCCCCTGCTCTGACGTCAGCGCAAGGTCTTAGCCCGGCAATGGCATGAAACTGGATTGCAACCAGATGTAATGCCCTTGAATTCTCAATACACCGCTGCGTTAGAAAAGAAATAAAGAGGGGGCACTCTGGGTGGGAGGGAACAGTGCAGGTCCCGCGTGGGTCTCTGAATCAGGGCCCGCTGAACCCACGGGGAAGGCGCTGTGGGAGGGAGTGAGGCGTGCTGGAAGCGCGGGGCCGGCTCCGCCATTCAAGCGCGCTGCCTCCCCTCCCCCAGCCCCCCAATAGCGCATTGTTACACTCGGTTTTCTCCATTCAGAGCCGAAGCCCCGCCGCTCCCTCGGGAGTGAGGGCTCCCCGGAGGAGGGCACGGCTCCGGCCTGCACTCCGGCCCCTGGCGTGGAACTGAGAAGGACCAAGATCCTCAAGAAGGGAAACCGCTCGCTGGGAAAACAGGCAACCCAGGAAGCTGGGGCCGCAACGACCTCGGGCCTGGCTAGTGTTTCGCTTCCCCTCCGCCCCTCGCCAGAGGTCCCTGGTGCGACCACGCTCCAAATGTCACCCCTGCGTCCTGTCACCCCTCTGCCCCCACCACATTTGCCCCCATGTCCTCCTCCAGGGTCCACTGCCTACAAGGCGCAGCGGCCCAGCCCAGAAAAGGGCCATGGGGCCGGGGGCTTAGCCGCGCCGCTGTCTGGGGGGCACCAGGCTCGCGTGTCCGGTGCCCCTACTCGTGACGTCACCCCCGAAGGGCCTGCGCGCCCCAGGTCTGGCCGCCACGGAGCTCCCCCGTTCGCTGGGGGCCGCTTCCTGCCCGGCGGCGGGCCTGCGCAGAGGCCCCAGCGCCGCTGCCCGGGTGGGGACACCGCAGAGAGCCCCGCGCGCCCCATCTCGCCACGCACGGCCCTGACTCCCAGGCGATGGCCATGCCGGGCCCCCAGTCACTCACGGAGAAGTCAGCTCCCCGCCCCCCACCCCGGACGCACTCACAAAGCTCCCCTCCCGCGCCGCGCGAATGCCCCCCACGTCCCCACCCCACGCTCGCAAGCACTCCACGCCTCGGCGCACGCAGAGCCCCCTGCCACAATCGACCCTCGCTTCTCGCGCCCCCACGCCCCCACCGGACCCCAAGCCGGCCGCACACATCCTCCAGAAGCCCCTCCCTCAGCCGCGGCGCAGGGCGCCCCCACCCTGCAGCTCCCCAGACGGCCATCCGGTGACCTGGCGCACCCCCCCACACCACACAAAGCGATGACCCCCGAGGACCCCACATCTCTACCCAACGCACGCGCTCGCCCGCCGAACCCGCTTCGACTCCTCACTGGGCCGGGGATCCCGACACCTCGCGCCGCCCCCGCCCCGCGGCACAGTCCCCTGCGGCCCCGCGCCCCAGCGCTCGCTGCTCACCTCGGCGCCCGCGCTCACTCGGGGGCCCTGGGTCTGGCGCTGCGACTTCGCGGCCCGGAGGCCCGGACGGCCATGGGGGTCAGGGCGAGGCGGCCCGGCCGGCCCGCGGCCAGGCAGGAAGGAGGGTGGGCCGCGGCGCCCCCTCCTCGCGCCGGCGCTCGGGCCGCGGGCAGGGCGGCCTGCTCGGCTCGCCTCTTGCCCTCGCCGCTGCCTCGCTCCAACTCGCCTCAGAGCCCAGCCGCCAGCGGGGGCGGCGCCCGGGGGCGCGGGGAGCCGGCGGCGCGGGGACCGGGCCCTGGCCGCGCACCGGCCGGGCCTGCCTGGTGTCCGCGGGTGCCGCGGGGAAATGCGATCCCCTCCGCACAGGAAGAGCGGACCGGCGGGCGGGCGGGCGACGCGCGGGGGGAGAAGGAGAGCGAGAGCGCGAGGAAAAAAGTTCCCGGGCGGCCTGGCTGCGCTCGCTCGCTGCCCGGGCGCCCAGTGGGCCGTGCGCGCCCCGACAGCACCCCCTGGCGGCCCGCGCGCCCCACTGCGCTCACCCCGCCCGCCGGCTTTGGGGGAGGGGGCTTTGCTGTGGGATCCGGGAGCAGCCCTCCAGGACTCTAACGCCCCCGCCTGGGGACGGCGCGGTAAGGGGCTCCGGATGGGGGCTGGAACCTGGGCAGAGGATTTGGACCAGCATCCTGCCCTCAGGTGCTTCCAGGCTTGGGTCAGGCCCCCACCCTCACCCCACCACTAGCACTCACCTGTGACCACCTATTTACAGTTTGAGAAACATTTTCCATTTCAAAATTGCATAGGCTGTACACAAATTTCTTCATTTGCTGGGCACCTGGCACCTTCCTGGGCGCTGAGGAATCAACAGAGACAATGTGGTCCCTGCTGTAATAGAGCTGGCATCCTGGTGGGAAGAGACAGACAGCAAACAAATGCTTAGATACATAAAGAAGATAATTTTAGAGAGCAGTAAGTGCAAGGAAGAAAATTAGCAAGGAAAGAGATGGATAGGGCTACTTAGCTGGGAGTGAGAGAAGGAGGCCTATTTGTGCAAAGATCTGAATAGCAGGAAGGAACTGCCATGGACAGAGGCTGGGGAAGAGCGTTCATCTTTTTCATTTATTTTTTTAGAGATGGGTTCTCACTATGTTGCCCAGGCTGGACTCGAACTCCTGGCCTCAAGTGATCCTCGCACCTCAGCCTCCTGAGTAGCTGGGACTATAGGTGTATAGGTACATGCCATCACACCTGGCTGGGAAGAGCACTCGTGGTGGAGGGAATGGCAAGTGCAAAGGTCCTGAGGCAGGAGAGAACTTGGTAAGTGGAATTGTGAAGAGGCCATGAGCAAGGGGACAAATAGTGGGCAGATTGAAGTCAGAGCCACAGTGGAAGGCTAGAGCCTGCAGGGCTGCAGAGGGCCTGGTGAGGAATTTGGTTGGAATTCTAGTGCTATGGGAAGAAAGGCATTGACAGATTTTAGGCAGAGGAGTGTTGAATGAATGAGTGAATGAATGCATTAACTTACAGACTCCTGAGCAATTGCCGCTCCAAGGCTTCTGTTCAGCACAGCTCAGGTAGGAGCCCACTGCCATCTGCTTGGGAAGCCTCCAATCCCACCCAGCCTCTGGGCTCTATGGGCAGGACCCCATCCACAGCCCCATGGAAGCCTGCTCCATTTGCTTTTGGGGTGGGGGTGGGGTGGTCAAGGTGTCAGAGCTCTCAGGTGATCTGGGACAAGTGAATCTCGTCTCTCAAACCTCAGTTTTCTCATCTGTAAAATAAGGTATGGTGCCCTTATTCTGTCAGGTACTATACCCCTTTTTGTACAGTGTCTTATTTGATCCTGGCAGCCCCCCTGTGAGGTAGGCTTATCACATTTTGTGGATGAGGAAACTGAGGCACAGAGTGGTAACGTCACCTGTCCAGGTTCTCAGGTTACAGTGACAGAACCAAGACCAGCACCCATAGCCCTTCCACCAGGCTCGGCCACCAGTCTCCCAGAGCGGTGCAAGGGGCAAGGCAGAGCTGGACCACAACGTGGACTGCAGTGTGGACCATGATGTTTTAAGCACATAGGTTCTTGGGGAGACAGACTTGGTTCCTAAATCTGTCTCCTCTCTGCCCAGCTGGATGGCTTTGGACAAACCACTTAACTTATTGAGTCTCAGTTTCCTCACCTGAAGAATGGGTATAGTAGTGTGCCTACCTCATGAGGTTGCTGAGAGGATTACCTGGGGTAATGTGTGTAAAGCATTTACCCAGAGCCTGGCATGCGGGAGCTACTGTTACTACTCCAGGTGAGAAGCTAGACAAATGGGAACGGGCCTTTTCATCCATCCAGGGCCCCCTAGACCCCACCCAGCTAGTCTCCTGCCCTCCCTGCCTTGCTGTAACCTGCTCTCCAGGAGAGCCTGAGGGCAGGCTGGCTCTAAGGACCCAATGGGGGCAAGATAAGGAGGCCTCCCTGGGGGACTTTGCCTTCCTTCCCACACAGGGTCCCAGAGACTAGCCCCTCCACTCAGAGAGGGAGGGAAGCCAGCTGGAACCCCAAGTCCACCAGAGCCCATTTTCTGGCCTTGGAATTGGTATTTTTTGTGTTTTGTTTGTTTTAAATACATTGGTATCAAATTTACATGACTGGACACGTTGGGCCCCATGCTCAGTACTGGGGGTAGAGGTTCACAGGCCTTTTCGGGGGCCATGGCTCAGGCACTATTTCAGCAGTCACTTTTGTTGAGAAATTAGCCTTCCAGGAGGTGGCATTTGAGCCAGGCCTTGAAGGACGGGCAGGAAGGAAGCCCAGGCTGAGAAGAGGGTGGCTGTCTCAGAAAGTGAGAGGGGAAGGGACGTGCGTGCAAACGGAGAGAGCTCCGGTGAGGTCAAAGTAACTGCCATGTTTGAGCACCTACTGTGTGCTAGTTCCCTTCCATGGGTATTAGATTCCTAGGGACGCTGTAACAAATCACCACAAATTTAGTGGCTTCAAATGACACATAATTATTCTCTACAGTTCCAGAGGTTAGGAGTTCACGGGGCTACAACCAAGTTGTTGGCAGGGCTGGTGCCTTCTGGAGGCTCTAGGGGAGATTCTATTCCTGGCCTTTTCTGGCTTCGGAGGCTCCTGGCTTATGACCACTTGGTGACCTCCAGAAGCCGGCAGAGGCAAGAAAACAAATGATTGCTTCCATCACAGTTCCCACTTGGCCCTCCTGCCTCCTGTCATAGGACCCTTGTGAGTGCATTCTGGATAGCCCAGGATAATCTCCCATCTCACTGCATGAAATGGGTGAATAAACTCACCTGCTGTGTGACTTAGAATGAGTGACTTTACCTCTCTGAGTCTCTGTTTTCTTATCTGTAAGAAAGACCCTTAATTTAATCAAATCTGCAAAGATCTTTTTTTTTTTTTTTTTTTTTTTGAGATGGAGTCTCATTCTGTCACCTGGGTTAGAGTGCCGTGACATCAGCCTAGCTCACAGCAACCTCAAACTCCTGGGCTCAAGGAATCCTCCTGCCTCAGCCTCCTGAGTAGCTAGGATTACAGGCACATGCCACCACGCCCAGCTAATTTTTCTATTTTTAGTAGAGACAGGGTCTCACTCTTGCTCAGGCTGATCCTCCCACCTCAGCCTCCCAGAGTGCTAGGATTACAGGCAGAAGACACCATGCCTGGTGCCCCCTGCCTTTTTTTCACATAAGGAACATTCACAGGTTGCAGGGATTGGGTTAGGACTGGGGTTTTTTTGTGAGCCATTCTTCAACCTGCCACATCATGCTTTCTGTGAATGCTCCCTCATCACAACTCATTTTACAGATAAGAAAACAGAGACTCAGAGAGGTAAAGTCACTCATTCAAAGTCACACAGCAGATGAGTTTATTCACCCATTTCATGTGTATTTATGGAGTGCCCATTGTGGGCCAGACACTGGGTTAGACTCTGGGTTGCGATGTGAAAGTTACTTGTGAAAAGCACTGTGGTGCACAAGCATGCAGGATAATGACCAGGTCCTGCCAAGGAATTCAGGGAAGGCTTCTTGGAGGAGGTGATCTGTGAGCTGAGCTCTCAAGAGAGATTTTCCTCTGCCTGCTTTAGCCAGGGGAGGCTTCTGAGCAAAAGAGTGCCCTGTCAGAGCAGGGCAGCCATGGGACTAACCATTCGAGACTGCTCTGAATGATGCTGGCTGAGAGGGCACAGGCTTCTTGGAGTACCAGGAACTGATCAGGGATCGCCGTCAGCAGAGCCAATCCCAGCAGACTTCTGCTGTTGAGAAGGCACTTGTTGTCTTTAGTCGGATGCAGGTAGGAGGGCCAGGAGGGGCGGGCATGCTGTGCAGCACAAAAGCAGTAAAGACAGGTGCAGGCGTCTCAAACTTGCAGCTCGAAGGTCGAATCCAGGCTGCTGAGTTTGTATGGATTGGAGAGCAGAACAAAAAGTCTAAAAACTTTGGAGTTAAAATACTTTTACGGAATCTAAGCTCTTGGGGGCCCTACCTCTACCTATTGTTCTATAACCACATTTAAATCACCTGGCTGACCCCCAAAGGCCTTTGAGTTTGAGATACCTTCCCTTGAGGGATCAGGGGCCATAAGACTCCACATCCCAGTGGCCTTGAACTTCCTCTCTGTTTTCAGAAGGAGATAGGAGATAAGGTTTCCTGCCTCCAGGACAGAAAGGCCCCTCGGGCTGGAAGACTGGAAGGGGGGGGTAGGGGAGGGAGCTATCTCAGGACAGAATCCTGCACCCTGCCGGGGACCAGGCTTATCCTTGGCCCACTCAACAGAATGCAAAGGGCGCTCCCTGCGGCCAGGTATTTCACCCAGCAGCTACCTTATTAGGTAGACATCTCCATTTCAGTGGCTCCCTTGTTCAGATGAGGAAACAGACTCATGGAGGTGAAGTAATTTGCTGAGAGCATGCACTCATACCTGGGCAGGGAGCCTGAGCTCCTACCCACACAGCCCTCCTGCCTGCTTTGGGACAAAAGCTCCCAGATGGAGTCTCCGGGCCCTTCTTATACAACCCTGGCAGAGTGTGGGTGTGCACTGCAGAATGACTCCTGTTAGCAAGCACGTAGCTAGCATTTATTTGGCACCTGCTATGTGCGTTTCAGTCTTTCTATCTCCATTTTGCAGAAGAGAACATAGAGGCCCAGGGAGGGGAGGAAATGCTCCCAGAATTGGTTGTCTTGGTGTGCAGAGCTGTCAGCCTGGCTCTCTGCCCACTCAGTAACAGAGAATGAGATAGGAAGTCAGAGGGGAGCTCCTTCCCCAGCTCTGCCACCTGCAGAGAGCATGGCCTCGGACACCTCCCTGCTTTCTCAGAGCCTCTGCTTTCTAACGGGAAACGTAGGAATACCTACCTCTTGGGTTTGTTGTGAGGACTTAAAACACTTCACCACTGTGGAGCTCTGCACCACCAACCACTGCTGCTCCCACTCCACCCCCACCCAAATCAGCCTCAGCCACTGCTCCAGGGAAGACCAATGTGAATGTGAACAGAGCCATTTCTTGCAGAGGTCTTGAGAGTGCTCAAAGCCCCAGGCAGGAGGACTGCACCAGGGAAAAAGGATGTGGAGGCCCAGTTAGGGGAGTAGCAATGGGGGAGCAGAGAGGAGAGAACTTTGGGCTTCCTGAAAGGCATCTGATCTCCAGCAGAGAAAAGAGAGTGAGGAGGTGAGAGCCCTGCTTAGCTCCAGAGGAGTTCAATCACTGTAGGGTAGTAGGAATTCTGTCCAGTTCCAGGGATGCCCTGCAAGCGGTCCCAGACCAGCTGGCCCTGGGCCAGACAGGCATCACTAGAGTCCTCCATTCATTCACTCATTCAATACACATTTATTGAGCCAAACCTTGTTCTACATTCCATCTCCAGGAATGAGGTGATGTGGGTTCCACCACCCAGCACCTGCTGTCTGACACATGAGACAGACATTGGACACATTCTGGAGAGGGGCTCAGTGTCCCAAGTAGAATGCCACTCTTACCACAAGTCCTCTTGCACTAGGAACCAACATTTCTTAGTAATTGGAGAAAAAACATTTAATTGGAATTTTGTTTTAAAAAATGAACTTAAAGCTGTGAAAATATATACATTTTATCTTCCGCACAACAAAATTTATGTTGATGTGCTAATTCTTAGATCAGTGTGCTAATACTTAGTGCTATGGTTCGAATGTCCCTTCCCAAACTGATGTTGAAATTTAATTGCTATTTTGACAATATTAAGAGGTGGGATGGTTAAGAGGTGATTGGGTCATGAGGGCAGATGGATTAACAAAAGAGTGGATTTGTCATAAAAGCAAGTTCTGCTCTTTTGAGCTCTCTTCCCCTTTGGCCTCCACTGTGGGATGACGCAGCACGAAGGCCCTCACCAGATGCAGGTGCCACACTCTTGGACTTCCCAGCCTCCAGAACCATAAGGCAAACAAACTTCTATTGTTTGTAAATTACCCAGGCTGTAGTATTCTGTTATAGCAGCAAAAATAGACTGAGACAACAGGAGTGCAAAAAGTTAATTTGAGTAGCCATAGTTTTTCCCACAAAATTGCCCAGTGGTCCTTACTGGGTCCTTCTTAGGTCCTAACTACTCAAAGCCTTCATTTACCACAGCCCCCTGAATTCTTCGGGCCACTCTGACTTCCATGACATCCAAATCATTTTCTTCCAAAGCACTAAGTCATCTTTCTTCACATTGTTTAGACAGGGCTGACCCAGTCAGGCAGAGCCTTGATTTGTCAGCCACTGTGTGTGAGACCCCAAGAGCTCTCCAACATCACTCTCATCAACTTCAGGACACTCTACAACTTTGGTCATTCTTGTAGGTTTCCTGTGCCATCAGCTTGCATAAGCGAACCCGAGACGGAAGAGATGCTGATGGGAGCGGTGGGGAGAGATGCTGGTGCTAGGTAGGGTGAGATGTTGGAGGAGGGACAAAGTTTGTAAGTGGCCAGCACAGTAGTAAATATTAATATGTTCCTGTTTTAACAACTTTTACTTCCAACTCAGATAACTAATGCTCAGCTACCAAGAACTCCACTTGTTAGGACCAGCCCCATCAGCCCAAGACCTCTTACAACTTGGAGTTACATTAAGGAGGATAAAATTCCACATTGTTTAAGTCATTATAATTGTGGAGCTCTGTTAAAGAACCTTTGTCCTACCTTTTGGTGGTCATTTTCCTGTGGGGAACATTCTCTCCCACTTTCAGCCTATGTTGTTCAGGCTGGGCTGACCCTACCTCTGGGATGCAGAGATTGTCATATGACTCAGGTTTGACCGAAGTGCCCTGTTTGCCTGGCCACAGCAATTGGCTCAGGGATGGTCACATGACCCAGGGGCTCTGGGAGTTTTGCTGGAACCTCCGGGGTTGTTAGGCTGGTTGGCTGAGTCTGAGAATAAGGCAACATGGAGGAAAGAGGTGTGAAGAGACACAGAGACACACTCTGGGTACCTGCATTCAGCTGTGCCTAAAGCTCAGAAACCTCTGGACTTTAAGTTACTTGAGCCAATACATTCACCTTTCTGCGTAAACCAGTTTGAGTTGGTTTTCTCTTACTTGCCTCAAAGAGAACTGAGACTATTTACCTGGAGAAAAAAAGCTGGACTGGGGAGTGGAGGGGCGTTCAAGGATCCGAAGGACTGCCCCCGTCTTGTGTGAAGACACACAGACTGTGTGGTTCCAGTGGGTGGAGGGCCTGGAGCGGGCTTTCGGCTCTTTATGAGGAAGAAATTTCCCACAGTTAGAGCTGTTCAAAGAGGGCCATGGGCTACCTCGAGAGAGAGAGTAAGCTTCCCATCTCGGGGGGTATGCAAACAGAGGCAAGATGTGATGAAGGCGACTCAGGCTGACCTGGACAGAGATCGTGTAATGAGTGAATAGGACTTGGTACCGCAGGCCAGCTTTAGTGTCGAGCTGGGGCATGCCAGTCACTCCCAATATTTAATTATAAAATATTTGAAATATTCAAGAAGGTACAAAAAATGATTCAGTGATCACCCCTGAATCCACCACTGTCAGCTCAAGAAATAAAACCTCACCAGTGCAGCCAAGCTCCTCACCACAGGCCCCCTTCCACTGTCCCCTCGCTGGTCTTTAAGCTTTTACTACACACGCATGGTCCAGGTACTTCAGAGGTCTTTTTTAAATAGGGGGGTCAGAATTGCCATACTTTCAGGCCCTACGGAAAGTATTTTTTGTTATTACCAGTGGTGAAAATAAAAGTGCCTAGCTGCTAATAAAACATGTATTTTCTTTCTTTTTTTAATAATAGAAAAGTACGACAAGAGCAGTCCCCAAACAGTTTTCCATCTTGTCTATATAAAAGCAATTTCATCACTTCCCCTCCCCACTTGGACACCCAGCCTCCTCCACCTCCCTGTTCCCAGCGGCTGGACTCAGATAATCACAATTCCAGTGCTAGGGATTGAGACTGAGATAAGGCATATCAAACACTTTACACATTCCCTGGCATATAGTAAGTGCTAATTTTAGCGCTAGTTGTCATTGTCATCTGGGGAATTGCTCCCCCACCCCCTAGTCCAGATTGTCATGAAATCCTGGTGCTTTTACCCTTTGCTCCTCCCCTGACCATAGCCTCTGAACTCGTCTTCTTGGCTTGGGTCTCAACCCCTCATCCACCCTCCTCACAGCAGCCCAAGCAGTTGTTTTCTTGCAATGTATGGCCGGCTCCCTGGCTTGCCCCTACCCCCTGCCACTCCCAAGGCTGGCCTGGCCCATACACATCCTTCCTTGCTCCATCCCTGCAGTATGACCTGCAGGTCCCTCAATTGCCTCTAATCTTACTCCTCTGAGCATCCCCACATGCTGTTCCCTCTGCTTAAGATGCTCTTCCCCCCTTGCTCTGTCTGGCTGCTCCCTCCACGCCCTTCCAGGCTCAGCTGAAGAGTGAGCTCCTCCAGCATGCCCTCCCAGGCCTCCTTGGGTCAAATCCCACAGCAGTACCCCCCAGACACAGTTTACAACCCTCCAACAGTCTCTGGGAGCATTATCCTTTGTAAGTATCTCTTGCTCCAAGTGGTGAATTTCTTGAGGGTTCTGCAAGTACTTTTTGTATAACAATTTAAAAAATTTTTTTAAAAGACGAGAGTCTTGCTCTGTCTCCCAGATTACAGTGCAATGGCACCATCACAGTTCACTGCAGCCTCGAACTCCTGGGCTCAAGTGATCCTCTGGGACTACAGGTGTGTGCCACCATGCCTGGCTAAGCTAATTTAAAAAAATTCTTTTGTAGAGACAGTGTCTCCCTATGTTGCCCAGGCTGGTCTAAAACTCTTGGCCTCAAGTGATGCTCCCTCCTTGGCCTCCCAAAGTGCCGGGATTATAGGTGTGAGCCACCGTGCCTGGCCTTGCATAACAATTTAAAAAAATAGTACCACTTACTTTTCTAAGTTCTTTGCTCTTTCCAACTCATTCAGGCTTCACAGGAGCCCATCGAGGGAGGTCCCACACCAGCCCCGGTTTACACACAAGGCGAGGCAGGGTCTATACATTTCCCGTGGCTGCTGTAACAAATTACCATGAAGTTAGTGGCCTGAAACAGCACACATCTATTCTCTTACAGTTCTGGAGGCCAGAAGCTCAAAGTCAAGGTGTGGGCAAGGCTAGTTCTCTCTGGAGGCTCTGGGGAATCCCTGTTTCTGCCTTTCTCAGGCCCCAGTGGCCGCCTGCCTCCCTTGGCTTGTGGCCCGTTCCCCACATCACTGCAACCTCCGCTTCCATCAGCACATCTCCCCCTCTTCTGTGACAGATCTCTCTCTGCCTCCTCATAGATAAGGACACTTGTGATTACTCTTAGGGCCCACCCAGATATCCAGGATCATCTCCCACCTCAAGATCCTAAGTCTAATCACATCTGCAAAGACCCTTTTGGCAGGGGGGAACATACTCAGGTTTTGGGGCTGAGGGTGTGGAGTCTTGAGAAGCCATCATTCAGCTGCCCCAGTGGAAGACAGTGGCAGAGCTGAGGCTTGGACCCAGGAGGCCTGGCTCCAGATCTTACTGCCATAGCACTTCGTGTCCAGGAGGTTCTCTAACTGGCTGACCGTGGGCAAGACATTCCAGGCAGAAGGAAGAGATCAGCCCTAGCCTCTGGGCAGGAAGGCACGGTTAGCATGGGAGGAAAGTTTGGCCTCTGCCGAAGTATGGTGCAACAAAGGTAGCCTTGTGCTGGAGAGCGGGACACAGATTACCTAGACCCCGATGGGGCATCGCTGTCCTCAGCCTGCATGCTGGAGGTCACAGCCATGAAGCTTCTATGGAGGTTGAGGATGCACCTGTTCCTCCCACCTCCTCCCTGCCCCTGCACCCTGGGGATGTGGTGCAGGGGATGAGAACAGAGGAGGGGATGCTGACAGATTAGCAGAGGCTGGTGACGGTTCTTCCGGTGAATGCAGTGTTCAGAATGTGCCAGGCAGTGTGACAAACTGTGTCTGTCTCTCATTTAATCTCTACAGCCATAATCCCTCACATACCCACTTAATGGATGCACAAATTGAGGCTTATCAACAATGGCTAGTATTTCTTGCTCATCAGCCACAGGTCAAGCCCTGTGCTCTGTATGCTACAGATTCATGCTCACTTAATGTCCACATCTCACACGGCCCTCTAAGGTGGGTACTGTCACCCATCTGATTGTACAGAGGGAGAAACTGAGCTTAATAATGCAAGTGAGCAGTTACAGAACACTGAGGAGGGTGCGAGGAGGCCGGATTGGGCGGAGAGGGGTGGTGTGGCATGGAAGTGGGAGGCTGGCAAGCTGATGGGGTTTGGGTGGTGGGAGGAGCCCTCGGGCCACGCCCTCTCAGCCCCGAAGCAACCAGGGGGCATAGGGCTCCGTCCCCCCGCCCCTCCCCCGCAGCCGAGGGACAGTGTGCTGGTCCTGGACTGTGGAATGGGGGTGAGGAAGGAGCAGGGGGAAGGGGAGAGGGCAGGCAGGGAATCAGTGAGGTCCAGGAGGGTCACCATAGTAACAGGAGCGGCTCTGCTCTGAGGCCTGAGCCTGAGCCGCCACGGGGAAGGAGATAAAAGGTTTTCTATCGATCTCTGTTGGGAAAGTCATCGGTGATAAGCTGGGCTGGAGGGGCCGGCTGGTGGGAGTGTGCATGGCGGCAGCACGCGCATGCGCTTGCCGGTGTCCAGGGAGTCCCGACTGGCTGGGGTCAGACTGTTTGCGAGGTGACCACCAAGCCAGGGTGGGGCTGGTCAGGGAGACGTGTCTGCCTGCTTCTGCTTTAACCGGGGCAGCTGGCTAGCTAGGCCTCCTGCCTCAGTCTCCCCTTGCTGTTCAGTGGGACCGTTGCGCGCAGCCCCTTTCCGGGGGCGACAATGAGTCAGGAATGCCGAGGCGAGGTGCAGGGGTCCGGCTGGCGCACATTGGAGGCTGTGCATGGTCTCAGCTGTCTGCTCGTGGAGGTTGGGCCAAAGGAAGCTTGTCCTTTCTCTTCAGAAGCCCGGCTGGCCGTCTGGGGCATCAACAGCTGCAGCTGGGGAAGGGCTGGCAGCCTTGTCTGGGGACAAGTACTCCAGCTGCCCAAGCAACCAGGGCCGGGTCAGTCCAGGGCCCCACTGGGCCAAGGACTGGGCTTCAGCTAAGGGCCCCTGGGCACGTGTGGCTGAGCACGTGCCCTGCCAGGCCTGGCAGTCCTGTGTGTACAGGCAGGCACAGATCACCTGCCCCGCCTGTCCCTGCCTGTGTCCACCTGTGTCTGAGTCTATGTCTTGATGCATTCCTTCACTCCACAGGTGTGAGCGCCTCTGATGCACCAGGCGCTGGGCTGAGCAGGGTGAAACAATGCCCAAAGCAGGCAAAAATCTGCGTCCTCATGGAGCCAACATTCTGGTGGGTGTCAGGGGCAGGGGAGAGACAGACCGAATAGATAAGTAAATGTACAGGCTCTGGATGATGACAAGTGTTCCGGGGAAGTGCAGGAGGGGTGGGAGGGGGGAAGCAGCCTGTTATTAGTTGCACGAAAGAAGATGGTCTTTGAGCAGAGACCCAAAGGAGGTGAGGGATGGACTTGCGCGGAAGAGCATGGCTGGCAGAGGTGCAGCAAGTGCAAAAGCCCTGGGGCAGGAGTGCGCCAGGAAAAGCGAGGAGCCTGTGGGGCTGCAGAGGGGTACGTGGGGCAGAGGGAGGAGACAGGGACAGAGAGGGCAGGAAAGGCTGGGGCACCTGACTCTGACTCTGAGAGAGGGGCCTGCCACACAGTGTCCTCACAGTGTGCCCTGCCTGCTGCGAGGGGCCAGGGCAGGAGCGGGAAGGCCAGCGAGGCAGCTGCTGCACTGGTTGAGGCATCAGGGGGCCTGGCCCGGGCGTCAGGGTGGGGGCTGTGGGGATTGTGTGAAAAGATTCCAATTCCAAATATGTTTTGAAGATAGAATTGATAGGAATTTCCAATGTAGGGGGAGAAGGTGAGGAGTCCAGGACACTCCAGAGTTTTTGGCCTGAGCACCTGGTGCGTTTGGGGCACCGTGCCCATGGCTCTGTGCCGGCGTCTGTTGTTCGGGGTCCAGGTGTATGGAGGGCGGGGCATGGGGATCTGTCTGCACACGTGGGTACAGGCGTGTGCACCTCTGTGTGTGCCCTCAGAGTGTCTGGCCGGGGCCTGGGGCAGCTGCGGGGAGGCTCACCCTGTTCCTGATGGTTCATGTTGGAGGTAAGAACAGCCCCCTGCCAAGCTTGCTCCTCGGGGAGCCCATACTCGGCTCTTCCTGCTGTCCTGGGTCCCTGAAATGAGGGTGCTCTCAGCCAAGCCAAATCCCTGCCTCTTCCTCCCTGCCGCCCAGGGGGTCCGAGGAGACAAAAGGGAGAGGAAACAAAGTGGGAGGGGCTCTGGCAGGCCTTGGAGTGAGCACAGGCACCTTAGAGATGGCCTCTCCCCAGAGGACCACCTGTTGTTGGGGATGGGTGTTGTTGAAGTCTGTCCTGGGACCCCTGAGAGGAGGAACCTGCCCACTAGCAGAGACACTGACTCCCGCCCACAGGTCACCTTCCTGATGCCAAAAAGAGTCACATCGGTCCATGTAGTTCTCAGAATTCATCTGCCCTCTTTCTCCACTTTCCCACATCCTGTCCCTCCTCCAAGACCAGCTTTCATTCTGGCTCCAGGGACCCTCTTGAGACACCAAGAAGGTGAATGCTGGAGTCAGCCGGGGGACCACACTTCTGTCACCTGTTGCTATGTGACCTTGGGCAAGTCACTTCACCTCTCTGAGCAGATGTTTCCTCCCTCTGTAACTTGGAGCTGATAATACTTGCTCTGTGGGGCTGTTCAGAGATAAGCTGCACGGTGCGCTTAGCTATTACTTCTGTGAGCCTCAGTTTCCTAATCTGTCAAGAAGAGCTGTGGGAAGATGAAGTGACATGCTGTCTGAGAAGGCCCCGCTTGGCACTGGGCCATGGTACACCTCCTCTTCATTCATTCCTTCCTCCTCCTGGAAGCTGCCCGTGTCCCCGTGCTCCTCTGAGAGCCCCAGCATTCTGGGGAGCTCTCACCAGGCCGTGACCACGGGGTCATGACACCCATGGTGTTGGTGCTGACGGGGTCTGTTGCTGTGCATGGCCCTACAGCCAGAGCCAACTTTGGGAGCTGGCCACAGAGGGTCTGGGGCTCCTGCTCAGACCCCTAGGGCTCACCATGGGAGGTAAAAAATGGCCCCCAAAGATCGCCATGTCCTAATCCCTGGAAACTGAGCATCCCCTTTACAATAAAAAAAGGGTTTTTGCAAAGTTAAGGATCTTGAGATGAAGAGATTATCCTAGGTTATCTGGAGGCTCCCTAAGAGCCATCCCAAGTGTCCTTGTAAGAGAGAGGCAGAGATGACGTGACACACACGGAGGAGGAGATGGTGTGGCCGCCCAAGCGGGGACTGGAGTGACACAGCCACAGGCAGGGAATACCAGGGCAGCCACCGGAGGTTCTCCTTTGGAGCCTCCAGAGGCAGCACAGCCCTGCGGCACCTTGATTTAGGCCCAGTGATACAGACTTTGGACTTCTGGTCTCCAGAACTTTGTGAAAATTAATTTGTGCGTTTCAAGACACCAAATGTGTGGTGATTTGTTCCGGCAGCCGCAGGAAACTAACCCACTTGCATTTTAGGATTTCTTGGCTACTGCCCGGGCCCTTCCCTGCCCACTGCTCACCCGAGCTGGTCATTTGCTCCTGCAGGCCAGCAGGGGCCCAGGGCACGGTGCGTGGCAGGGCAGGGAGAACAACACGCTGGTGTTCTGGGAACAGCTGGACACTCAGCACAGCCTGGGAGTGTGGGAGGAATGAGCCCACACGCACCTGGGGTGTGCGTGTACGCCTGGTGGGTTGTGGGTACATGTACACAGAGGTGGGGAGCAGGTACGTGTGTACCCGGTATAGACCCAGAAGGGAACCCAGGTGTGCCAGAAATAGCCAGTTTCCTTATTTCCTTTAAATGATCTTATGTCCTATTGTAAGTCCCCATCCTGCTTGCTGGTGGGAAGTTGGATCTCAGCCATTATTGGGTTCCCCTTTCTTCTCCAGAGCAATGCAAAGTTCCTGGGGCCACTCTGAGTCTGGCCAGCACCTCTGGCAGGGCTGTGGGGCAGGACAATGTGTGGGAGGGTGATTGCCTTTTTCTGGCTGGGGGATCGACCAGCAAAACTCCCTTAGAGAGGAAATGCAAGGGGCCAGGCTTCCTGCATGGAATTGGAGTGTGGGGGAGGGGGTGGGTAAGAAATAGAGCAAAACTGAAATTAAATCTGGTGTTCATCTAGAACCCTAGAGCTTTGCTACTCAATATGGTTGTCATTAGCCACGTGTGGCTATTTACATTTCAAATGATTAAAAAGAAATAAAATTTAAAAATTTAATCACACTAGCTACATTTCAAGTGTTCAATAGCACATGTGGCCACCGTGTGGGAATTCACAGAAAGTTAAGAATATCCTGCAACTGACATGAGTACTACACTTCTGAATGGAATAATCTGCCCATTTACAGATGGGGGACGCAAGGACAGGCACAGAAGGCTACTTACCCAGGGCCACTCATACCAGCTGGGACCTCTGAGCTCCACAGGCAGTGGCGCCCCGGGAGTGGGTGCCCATCTATGCCAGCTGAGCAAACGCACCTGTGCCGTCCTGTGCGTCCCTGGGGGAAGCTGGCTTCGGAAGAACAGTCCTGCCCTCTTTCACAGGTGGAGCCTCCTGGGCTCAGCTTGTTAAAGGGCCATGTGGCTCCAACCCTGCCTCGGGGGCCATTCTTCACCTCTTTGTGATTCAGTTTCCCCATCCGTGAGATGGATATCGTGACAGCATCGCAGGGCTGCTGTGGGATTTCTATGAGTTCATACTCGTGAAGCGCTCAGGACACGGCCTGGTGCACGGCCTGGTGCTGACTCGATCACGTGACACTTCAGAGATGATGGTTTTCGGCGCAGAGGCACCTGCCTCAGAGCAGCTCCCGATGCCTGACATCCTCTCCCAGAGGTCAAGGTCAGGATTCACTTAGATTTAGACACCCAACCTTATTCGTGCTTACAGCATTCACCTGACAGATGTTTACTGAGCTTGCTTTTGCGGGTGCTAAGCTGGTACGATGTAAGCCTGGAGCTGTGAGGGCTACTCTGGGCCAGGGAAAGCTGATCTGAGAATAAAGCGAACCCGAGGAAAGGGAAGCCCGTGACATCTGAGAGCTGTGTCCAGCTGCTCCTGGAGCTATCACTTTCCAGTTTTGTTTGCCAATAACCTTTTTGTCATTTGCAACTCAAAGACTAATGCGAGGCCATCTGGTCCTACCCCCTCCCCCAATACTTGATGCTTCTCCATAGCAGCTCTCACAGCCTCTGTTCCGATGCTGCTCACACTGGGGAGCTCACTACCTACCAAGGGAGCTCCGCAAGGGCAGAACCAACTCTGGTGCAAGTGAGAGCTGATGACTGGTTGCTCCTGCCTGGAAAGGGTGTGCACAGAGAGCTGAGACCAGGGAAAGGCGAGGCTGCTCCATGCTGGCCCAGCGGCAGCCCAGGGCAGTGGAAAGAGGACCCTTCATGGTCCAGCAGACCTGGACTCAAATTTCAGCCCTGCTGGCGACTTGCTGTGTGACCCAAGCAAGTCAAGGGACTTCCCCTCACTGAGCCTCAGTTTCACCATCTGTAAACTAGTTTCCCTGGCAACACTCATTTGACATTGACATTGTGAGTATTAAGTGAGACAACGTGTGTGAAGCTCTTGGCACATGCCTGTGCATGGTACACCATGGGCACTCAAGGGCCATGTCCCTCCTGTGGATGATGATAGTGGACATTCCACACATGTCTTAGAGGGTTTGCTCTGCCTGTGAGGGGCTGACGCTGGGGTTCTGCGTGGGGGGCCTGGGCTGCTCCAGCTCTGTGGAGCATCTGCCACAGCTGTGACTCACCACCCGGCTCCAATCCCACCCTCGGGCTGGCTGCGCTTACAGCCGGAGAAGCAGGAGCTGTCTGTTGTTATGGCGACGCAGGCCCATTGGAGTCCTGGGCCCATCAGTCACCAAGACCTGATGCTGTGGGAGTGTGTCAGCGTGTGGGTGTGGTGTGTGAGGTGTGTGCGTGGCCTGTGTGTTGGTGTGTGGGGTTGGGTGTGTGGACAGAATTCTGCATGTGCGAGGCAGTGTGCTTGTGTTTGCATGTGGATGGGATTCCTGCGTATGCGAGGCCAGGTCTGTCTATGTTGTGGGCGTCTCTGTGTATGTGGCATTGAATTGTGTGTGTGGTCTGCATGCTCGTGGGGTGTATACGTAGTGTGTCTCTGTGACACTGGCCCTGAGGCAGGGTGGCAGGAGTGTGGCCCAGGGAGAGGGCTGTGGGCTGGGTGTCTATTGCTCTGGCTGTGTGGCCCTGGGTTGGTCACTATACTTTTCTGAGCCTCAGTTTCCCTCTCTGTAAGCATAGCAGGTTGCAAAGGGCAATCACACTCGTCATTTCATCTAATCCCCTTGTGAATCCTGTGACAGCAGTTATCCATTCAACACTTATTTATTGAGGGCCAGCTGTGTGTCAGGCCCTGGGGATATAGTTGTGCACAGAAGTCCCTTCCTGGAGGGTCTTCAGTCTGGTGGGACACGGACAATGCACAGTAAGCCTATCAAACCAGAGACACCAGACGCTGTGATAACAATGGGTGGGGCACAGAGATGATGGGGGTGAATATTGAGGATGGAGTGGGCAGGGAGGAGGCCTTTAAGTAGAGATTGAAGGAAGGAGGGACAGAGTCATGAGACAAGCATTGCAAGCAGAAGGAACAGCAGGTGCAAAGGCCCTGAGGCAGGCTGAACTTCGTGTATCTGTGGGCAGCCAGCAGGTGGTGTGATGGAGCGCTGTGGGCAGGATGGGTGAGGCTGCTGCAGTTTGCAGGTGTGGAGGCAGGTACACAGGTGAAAACAGCCCAGTTGTTCGTCAGTTGATGGATGGACAAGCAAAACGTGGTATATCCACACAGGGCAATAGGAATCGTTAATAAATAGAGATGAGCTACTGGTATATGCAAACATATCAGTGAATCTTAAGTGCATTGTGCTGAGGGAAAGGAGCCAGACTGAAAGGTGATATACCGTAAGATTCTATTTATGTGACACTCTGGGAGTGTCAAAATGATAGAGACAGAAAACAGATTAGAGGCTGCCAGGGATGGGGGAAGGATTGACCCCACGGAGGCACGAAGGAACTTTCTGGGGGTAATGGATGTGTTCTATATCATGACAGTGGTGGTGCTCGCATGACTGAACACATTCGTCAAAACTCACAGAACTGGGCACTGAATATTGGCGAATTTAATTGTATGTAAATTAAACCTCTGTATATCTGGCCACAAACCAACAAACAACACCAACAAAGCTTGGGGCTGATGGGCGCTCATACCCTTCTGGAGAGCTCTCGAGGCAGCTCTGGGAGACACACTCTTCTCCACATCCCACCATTTCGTTTCGGCTGCCTCATCCTTAATCTGGCTCTGCTTGGCATGTGGTAGTTTCTCAATAAGTATGTGATCAACTGATTTGTAAACGATTCCCTTCCAACAGCTGACAACTGGCCGGGCGAGGGGGTGAGGCTGGCTAGGGAGGGGCGTGTGCACGTGTTTGTACGTGTGTGCCCGTGTATGTGTGCGCAGGGTTCGGTGCACACCACGCCGAGTGTTTAAGCAGAACGGCGGTCTGTGGAGGTCAGGAGCTCCCAGCTCTCCTTCCTGGCCCCGGACAATGTGGAACACACTTCCTTGTGCACGTTGAGGTCCAGGGTGGCTGTGACATGCTTTGGCCAATGAAACGTGAGAGAAGTGAGACGTCACTTCCAGGAAGCAGCCTCAGGAGCCGCTGTGCAATTCTCTACTTTCCATTTCCCCTGAGCTGGTGAGCCCCATCCAAACAGAGCCTCGGGCACCTGGATCCGGACTGGCCTCTGACATGGAGTGCCTTCCTGCTCCCCTGGGCCAGACATGTGGCATGATCAAGCAGTCAACTTTTGTTCTTTATTTATGTACGCATGTTCTTAACTCTTTTTAAAAATAGGATTTCTTGGCCGGGCGCGGTGGCTCACGCCTGTAATCCTAGCACTCTGGGAGGCCGAGGCGGGTGGATCGCTCAAGGTCAGGAGTTCGAGACCAGCCTGAGCAATGAGCGAGACCCCGTCTCTACTAAAAAATAGAAAGAAATTAGCTGGCCAACTAAAATATATATAGAAAAAATTAGCCGGGCATGGTGGCGCATGCC
>CM052441.1:102383378-102410578 GCA_028533085.1 Varecia variegata
AAATCCGCCTGCCTCGGCCTCCCAGAGTGCTAGGATTACAGGCGTGAGCCACCGCACCCGGCCAGTCCTATTTTTATTTTTACCTTCTTTCCTTTTAAAGGCTGAATAACATTCCACTGTGTGGACGCACCACGTTTTGTTACCCATTCAGCCACCAATGGTGGTCTGGGCTGTTTCCACTTCGGGCTATTATAAATAACGCTGCCACAAACATTCCTACACAGGTTTCTGTGTGGACGTGTGTTTTCAGTCCTCTTGGGGGTGTAGCTAGGAGTGGGATTGCTGGGCCACACGGTCACTCTGTGTTCAGCTTTTTGAGGGACGAACACACTGTTTTCTGCAGCGGCTGCCGTTTTCCACATCTGTCACCAGAGTACGGAGTTTCCAGTTCCTCCACAGCGCACCAACACTTATTTCCATTTGTTTATTATCACCACCTAGTGAGTGGAAAGTTGTGTCGCATTGTGGCATTAATGCTTCCTTGTCCTTCAGAACTTCATGCCAGGGACAGTCACCTCCTCCAGGAAGACTTCCCTGATGCTCTGTCCTGGTTGGGGCCTCCTTGGGCTTCCCAAAGCCTCTGAGGCGTCGCTCCATCCAGGAATAAATACACTTCCTCTGCTGTTGTCTACAAGCCCCATTGCCCATAGGACGCTGAACTCCGGGGGTATTGAGTGAATGACGCATCTCCAGCTGTGTCCCTCAGCTGCTGTCCTGGCCAGACCCCCATGTGGGGTGTCATGTCTGGCATGTCTGGGTTGGTGGGGTGGTGCTCTGTCTGAGAAGCCCAGCCTTGCCCCCAGGTGCCCCAAAGGCCCCACTTCCCCCCCTGCCCCCAGAAGCCTGAGAGGAGGGTGTGAGCATGTGCATCCTCCTCCCCAGGCGACGACAGCGAGGCTGGGTCTTCAGTCTCTGCTCTTGGCCAGGGGCCCATCGTTCAGGCCACTGGTGTCTGAGGGCAGGGAGGTTCAGATGAGGACTTGAGCCCTGTCTTGAGTTCAGAGACCTGGCCTGTGGCCTACCTGGTTCTGAGTGACCATGGAAAAGCCACTCCCAGCCCCGGGCTTGGTTTCTCACCTGCAAAGGGGGATCCAAACCCCTGACTATAGCAGGTGCTGTGGGTGCTGTGTTAGTCTGCTAGCGCTGTGTAACAAAGTAGCACAGGTTGGGGGCTTTGACAACAGAACCTTGCTGTCTCATGGCCTGGAGGCCAGAAGTCCCAGGTCAAGGTGTTGGCAGGGTGGGCTCCTTCTGAGGGGTGTGCAGGGAGGCTCTGTTCCAGGCCTCTCCTTGGCATGTGGGTGGCCGTCTTCTCCCAGTGTCTCTGCACCTCCTCTTGCCTCCTCTCCACATGCCTCTGTGTCCCAATTTTCCCTTTGTATAGGGACACCAGTCATATTGGATTAGGGCTACCTACTGACCTCATTTTAATTTGAGTCTTAACATTTAACTCTATAAAGACCCTGTCTCCAAATAAGGTTACAGCTGGCCCTCCGTATCCACAGGTCAAACCAACTTCAGATAGAAAATATTCCAAAAAACAAAAATAACAATAACAAGACAACAATAAAAAATCATACAAATAGAAAACAGTATAGTATGACAACTGTTTTGGTAGCATTTACATTGTTTTAGGTATTACAAGCAAGCCAGAGATGATTGAAGGTACATGGGAGGATATGCGTGGGTTATATGACAGTACTGCACCATTTTATACCCAGACTTGAGCATCTGTGACTTTGGTATCTGAGGGGTCCTGGAACCAGTCCCCTGAGGATACCAAGGGATGATTGTACTTCTGAGGTCCTAGGGCTTAGGACTCCAACATAAGAATTTGGAAAGATGGCCGGGCGTAGTGGCTCACGCCTGTAATCCTAGCACTCTGGGAGGCCGAGGCGGCTGGATCACTCAAGGTCAGGAGTTTGAGACCAGCCTGAGCAAGAGCGAGACTCAGTCTCTACTAAAAAATAGAAAGAAATGATCTGGCCAACTAAAAAAAAATATATATATATATATAAATTAGCCGGGCATGGTGGCGCATGCCTGTAGTCCCAGCTACTCGGGAGGCTGAGCCAGGAGGATCGCTTGAGCCCAGGAGTTTGAGGTTGCTGTGAGCTAGGCTGACGCCACGGCACTCACTCTAGCCTGAGCAACAGAGTGAGACTCTGTCTCAAAAAAAAAAAAAAAAAAAAAAAAAAGAATTTGGAAAGGCACAATTCAACCCATGACAGTCTCCCACATTAATGATTTGCCCTCAGATCCTTCTCAGGCTCCGCTGCTGGAGGGGCCCAGGGGAGACCCTGACCTGCCTCACTGCCTGTACTGCTGAGGAGCAAGCGATGCCGGTTGCTGTGTCCTGCGCTCTGGATGCAACACCTGGAACAGCAGACAAAATCCGGGACCTATGGAGTTCATGGTCAGGGTGGGGGAGGAGGCGGGGCAGCCTGCAGACACACAGTGTAATTTTATGTAGCAGAAGGTCTCTGATGATTATCAAACAGGGAGATGGCAGAGGGTGTGCTTGGGGAGGCTTTAGCCCAGGGTGGTCAGAGACAGCCTCACTGAGAAGGTGACATCTGAGCTGAGCCCTGAGTAGTGAGAAGACTCCAGCCATGGCAAGTGTTGGGAGAAGAGGATGCCAGCTGGAGGAAACAGCAAAATGGAGTTGTCCCTGCCCCTCATGCCCTGCCCCCAACCACCAGCACTCACAGGCCAGGAAGAGCCAAGGGGCGTCACCCTAGAGAGGACTGCCAGACTCCTGAAGCAAGGGCAACCATGGAGGACGCTCAGTCCACAGGAGAAACGTGGAGCTTCTTTTGATCCTCTGGAGGGTTGTGGGAGAGAAAAGGAGCTGGACGAGCTCTTCATGGAGGCAGGAGGAAAAGCAAAGCGTGGATGTGACAAGGAGAGAGCAGGAAGAACTTTGTAATGAAGACTACAGAGAGTGAGCTCCCCATCCCCGGAGGCATTCAAGCCCAGGCTTAACGATCTCTTGGCAGGATACTGTGGAGAGGACTGGAGTGTCATATTGGCGGGCACTCCAAAAGTCTGGGCTCATGCCAGAAGCACCCAGGCAGGACCAGCCCTCTGATTTTCAGCTGTGATAACATACCGGACCTTCTCTTCTACCCCTCTTATGAATTCAGAGAAAACAACTCTGCCCTTGGCCTCGAATCTCATGGGATCCAGGGGCCATTTCCCAGTGGCATATGGCAATTCCTGTAGTGCAGTGGTCCCCACACCTTTTTGGCACCAGGTACTGGTTTCATGGAAGACAATTTTTCCACGGATGTGGGCAGGGTGGGGGTGGGGTGTGGAGCTCAGGTGGTGATGTGCGGCCGGGTTCCCTACAGGCCACGGACCTGCACTGTTGGACTGGGTATTGGGGACCGCAACTGTAGTGTCCCCGTCTCCCACCAGGTGGCAATGTTTGCCTGGTGTTGAGGGAGGCTGACTGGAACTCCCTTAAGCATTTTCAAGACAGTGGTGAATTGAGGAGCTACCAGGTTCCCAGGGCTCATGAATGGCCAGATGGAGCATTGCCCGCGGTGATGGGCTCACATGTGAGGGGACATCGCGTGGCCTCTTGAGAAGGGTTGGTGCAGACCGGAGCAAGCCCCCTCTCTGAGTCTCAATTTCCTCCCCCATAAGTCTGGGACCGGCACCATCTTGAGATTTTTCCAAGAGGATTAAAATCAGTCCACAGTGCCTGGCACAGAGCTGGTTGGCAATGAAGCAGAGCCGCCCATCAGTAAGCCCCGCCCGTGGGAGCCAAGCTCTCCATGTCTACAGGCCCGAGAGCCTCCGGGGGTCTTCTCTTATCTGAATCAGGGTGGGTGGATGCTTTCGGTCTCGTGGTGGGAACTTGGCTTGACTAGCGAGGGTTCCTCCTTCCCACTGGTGACTTTCACCCAGGCAGATGTTCTTCTGACCCCAACTCCAGAGGGAATCGATCTGTTGGAAAAAATGGTGCTCCTTCTCTCTTCATGATTTGCCTTTCTCATTCCATTTGTTGGTAAAATTCATAGAAGTTCTTAAATCCCTCACAAGTGCTTACCGTAGAATGGGAAGTTTTCGGCAGTTCCATTCCTGGTGCTAAGTGCTGGCAGGATTTGGTGTGCATTTCCTTGGGATTTTTTCCTACGCATATGCCTAAGGCCCACATTCATATGGAAGTTATTATTGCTATTGACAAATGAAAATGCGCTGGTCCATTCACTCACGGCCCCTAGGGTGCAATGAGAAATAAGGCACTTAAAAATCCTGCCATGGAGCTCACATTCCAGTTGGGAATGACACAGACTAAATAAATAAGAACATGTGTTGGCAATTGGTAAAGTGCAGTAAGGGACAGTGTGTTTGTTTCCTGTTGTAACAAGTTGCCACAAACAACAGAATTTTTTTCTGTCACAGTTCTGGAGGCCAGACACCCGAAGCTGGTATCACTGGGCAGAAATCAAGGTGTCTGCAGGGCCACGCTCCCTCCGAGGCTCTGGGAGAGACTCTGTTCCTTGCCTTTTCCAGCCTCTGACTGCTGCTGGCCGTCCTTGGCTTGTGGCCACATCACTCCAATCTTCAAGGCCAGCAACTTCCAAGCTCTCCCTGCTCTGTCTTCACGTCTTCTCAGTGTGTGTGGTCGGTGCGGTCATCTCCTCTGTCTGCCTCTCCCTATAAGGACACATGCGATTACGCGCAGGGCCCACCTTGACAATCCAGGACAACTTCCTCATCTCAAAACCCTCAATCCCACATGCAAAGACCCCCACCCCCCGCCATATAAGGAAACTGTCTTACTCCATTTCTATTGCTATAACAGAACACTACAGAATGAGTAATTTACAAACAATAGAGGTTTATTTGGCTCACAGTTCTGGAGGCTGGGAAGTCCAAGGGCGCTGGCATCTGGTGAGGGCTCCAACCCTGTGATGAATCTCTGCCTGGGCCCCCTAGTACATCCTTTGAAATCTACATGGAGGCCACCATACTTCCCAGCACTTGCTTTCTGTGAGCCTGAAGAATTAGCATGGTGTGGACGCTGCCAGGGCTCATGCCACCCAGGCTTACAGCTTGTATCTTCTGGAGCAGTGGGCTGAGCTGCACCTGGGGCTGCTTAAGCCACAGCTTGGGTGGCTGAGGATTCTGGCTGTGTCAGAATGCAGGGAGCAGGGACCCCAGGGGCCCAGCCCGTGAAGGGCGCCCCAGCCTGCCTCCAAAACCATTTGCTCTCCTAGGCCTCTGGGCCTGTGATGGGCAGTGCAGTCTTGAAGGTCTTTGAAATGCCTTTGGGGTCTTTTTGCCATTTTCCTGACGATCCTTTCTCTCTGTACTAACCTCCTTACTGAGCAGTCGCTGCCACACTCTTGGTTTCCTCTCTGGAACATGCTTTTCCATTCTTTGCAGGGCCAGGCTGAGAGTTTTCCAAATCTCTCCACTTTGCTTCCCTTTTGATCATAAATCCCATCTTTAAGTCATTTTCCCCTCTTTCAGCTTAATGTAAGTGGTTAAAAGTAGCTGTGCAGCAGCCTGAATGCTTTGCTGCTTAGAAATTTCCTCTGCCAGATATTCTAATTTGTTGCTAAATTATGCATTCCATAGAGCCCTCAGCATGGATGCAATCCAGCCAAGTTCTTCACAGTTTATAATGAGGACGGCCTTTCCTCCAGTTTCCAATGCCTTGCTCCTGAGTACCACCTGAGACCGCATCAGAATGGCCTTCACTGTCCATATTTCTATCGGCATTCTGGTCACAACCACTTAAATACTCTCTAAGAAGCTCCAGACTTTCCCCTGTCTTCTTGTTTCCTGAGCCCTCACCAGAACTGCCCTCAGTGTTCCATTTACAGCAATACAGGCTTCTTCTCACCTGTTCCTCCACATTCTTCCAGCCCATTGGGGTAATTCTACCCATTACCCAGTTCCAGAGCTGCTTCCACATTTTCAGGTATTCCTTATTGGCCCTACTTCTTGGTACCAATTTTCTGTCTTAGTGTGTTTTCTGTTGCCATAATGGAATACCACAGACTGGGTAACTTATAAACAACAGAAGTTTATTTGGCTCATGGTTCTGGAGGCTGGGAAGTCCAACAGCACGGCGCCAGCATCTGGCAAGGGCCTTTGGGCTCTGTCATGACATGGCACGGGGCATCACGTGGTGAGAGAGCAGAAGCCTGTCAGCTCAGGTCTCTCTTCCTCTTCTTATAAAGCCCCAGTCCCAGAATGGGGGCCCCACTGTGATGACCTTATCTATTCCTCATTACCTCACAAACGGCCCACTTCCAATCAACATAGGAATTTGGTGATGAAGTTTCTAACACATGAAATATGGAGGATACATCCAAACCATAGCAGAAAACTTCAAGGGTTCCAGGATTAGGACATGGACATTTTTTGAGGGCCATTTTCAGAGAGTGATCAAGGCAGGTGGAGGCACTATTTCAGATGCAGGGACCATTGAGGCAGAGGCCTGGAGGTGATGGAACAGCCAAGAAGGCCCAGCCCAGCACCTGATGCAAGGTAGGTGCTCCCAGGTGAACTATTTATTGTTCAACCAAGAAATAAATGAACGAGCTGCTGGCAGGTCTCTCTCTGAACAGAAATGTGTGCCTTGGCTGCTGAGCCAATGCTGGCCAACATCCCAAACAGCCAGGCATGAGTAGTGAGGCTGTGGTGCTGCGTCTATTTTCCTGAGCACAGCTGAGCTGGTTGGGACCATCCACAGCTCTGGGCATATCCGTTTGCCAGTGGCCTCCCAGCATAGTCCCACACTGTCACCAGTGAGTGAGGCTACTCCACAGCAAGCACACCCGGGCCAGCGCAGGAACAGGGACACGGTGCTGGCAGGGCCTGGTTTCTGTCCTACCCCCTGCCTCTTACTCACTGTGTGACACCAGCAAAGCTCCTTCCCCCTCTGGGAATCGAGTGCCAACCACCTCCTAGGCCCAGGTCTCATTGGCTCCATTCTCCCTTGGGCCCTGTGAAATGAACTCCCCACAGCACTGATGCCTGGTCCCTGGGTGGGCTGCTCTGAGGACTCCTTGCTCCCCTAGGCTGCCTGCTTTCCGGGAAGCTGGCAAGGACAAAGTGGGGGCCATGCTGGAGAGGAGCTGCCCAGGGCTGGGGGGCCAGGCCAGGCTCTGCCAGTCGTCTCCTGGCCCATCGCCCCGGCCCTGGTGCTGAAATCAGAGGCTGTGCACCCGGGATGCATTTTCCCTGCTGGTCTCTAGCCCCTCCTTGCAGGTGTCGGAGACTGCAGCTGGCGCCTAACAAAGGTTTGCTGGGCGGTCACACAAGCACAATGTGTTGACAGTAACTAACGCTTATCGAGCACTTTCCACGAACCTGCACTGTGCCAAGCATCCTCACAACTGCTCAACGAGGCATTCGCTCATTTTCTAGAAGAAATCACATGGAGAGGGTCAGTCACCCACCCATGTCACCAGCCAGGAAGTGTCAGGACCTGCCCCAGACCTGCCTGGATCCAGAGCTCACCTGTGCCTGGCCTGTGTCCTGGCACTCCCCTTCCTGACTGTGGCTCTGGCCCGTGGGCTCTCCCAGGCTGAGAGAGGGGCAGGCTCTGTGCTGGGGGTTTCCACTCCCGGGAGCAGCCCTCAACCGACGCCCTCGGCAGCAGGCGAACAAACACCCCAGCCCGGACGGGGCGGCTGAGGGGTGTGCTCCACTCTGCCTCTGTCAGACCCCGTGGGGGGTGCCCTGTTGTCCCCCATAGGGGGTGCCCTATTGTCCTCAGTGGTTCCTGGCTTGAGGACACTCCTTTTACTGACCCTTCCCTTCCCTGCCTTGCCGCCCCAATCTCCTGGCAGTGCTTCCCGGGCATGGGTCACCTGCCACATAGACCATCGCTTCAGAGGGGCCCGGGCGGCACTGGGCACTTGGGCGTTGCCTCGTGTGTTCCTCCAGTGGCCCCGGGACATAAGTATTCCTGGTCTTGCTTTACGGTGGAGAAACAGAGCCTCAGGTACCTGAGCTGCTTGCTAGAGACCTGTCACTCGGCCAGCAAGCTGCAGGGCTGAAGCCCTCACTCAAGTTGTCCCCCCTGGGGGTGCCCATAGTCCCTGGACTGGATTTCCCAGAATGTGCCCAGAATTTACCCAGAACATGTTGGCCCAAAGGCCATCTCCAGCCAGGCAAGGGCTCTGGGTGGGCTGGGCTGGGGAGTACAGTGACCGTGCCCCTTAGCCACCGAAGGAAGGGCTGGCCTGGCGGGGGCAAGGTGCCCCAGGGCACCAAAGGGAGTGAGAGTTGCTCGCTGGAAGGGCCCTGGAAGCCCTCGGCCCTCTCCTTTCCCCAGAGTGGCTCCTCTTGACAGGCACTGAGAGCCCAGGGCAGCCCAGGCTATGCTGGGGAGGCTGGGTCATGAGCCCCCACTCCAATGGCCCCCTCAGCCGCTGCAGGCCAGCTGAGGCCCACCGTGCAACCCCCTCCAGACGGCGCTCCGTCAGCCCATTACGTGGAGAGCCCGGCCTCTGGGCTCAGCTGGCTCGAGGTTGGACACTGCTGTCCTTGGGGGCACCTGCTGCCTGCTCAGCCACTCTGGGGCAGAGCTGCGAGGCCAGACCCCAACAGACCCCTCTGGTGTGTCCCCATCCCATCCTGCTCTGCCTTTGGTCAGGGGATGACAGAGGGCCCCCCAGAGAGGGGAGAGAAACCCCAGCAAGTGTGGAGACAGCACGTGTGGAGACCACTGGCTCCAAAGTGTGGTGTGGGGGCTGTGATTTCCATCAACACAAGGAGAAGCATTTGCTTAGTTAGTGTTTCTTTTTACATGTGTTAGAAAAAATGTGCATCAAATGTGATTCGATGAATATTATAGCTTGGGAGAAGGCTTAATTTTAAGAAGTAAATCAAACAAAAAAATATTAAGTGAAGGATACTAGAGGACCATTTTGTATGTGCAAGATTGGAAAAAAATAAGGAGTGTGACGATACCAAGTGTTGCTGAGGACCATGCAGGGGGAGCCTCGCTTGCTGGCGGTGCAAAGTGGCGCATGGCGAAGGCGAAGGCGTGCGCTTGTGCTTGCAGGCGCGGACCCCGGGGCAGGGGTCCTGGAGCTTCAGTGTGTGCACGAAGCCCTTGGGGAACCTTGTTAAGGTGCAGATGGGGCCTCAGAGGTCTGGGTGAGCCTGGAGGGCCTGGGCTTTGGGGAGCTGCCTGCAAGGCCGGTGCTGCAGGTCCTCAGACTCCTGCGCACACACCCTGGGGGCAGGACCTGGAATGTTCTCCACAGCACTGTTGGCGATAGCACAACCTAGAAACACCCCAAATGGCCACCATCAGGAGACTGGATTAAGAAATTGTGACTTAGTGGCACGATGGCATCCTATACAGCCCAGAAAGGGCTTGGACCAGCCAGACCTGCGTTGGGGCAGGGCCAGGCTTTGCTCCAGGTCTCCCGCATCCGGGGCTGGAATCTCCACTTTTCAGGGCCCAGAGAGTCTAAGGACACAGGATGGAGCCCCCAGGTGGAGGTTATGAAAGCCCATGTCTCTGCCAGCCAGACTCTGGTAACATTTGAATTTGGAACATTTCAGTTCCCGGTTGGAGGGAGTGCCTTGTTGCTGGGTGGACAATGACCATGAGGTTTCCCAGGCCCAACGTGTTGGGAGAACCCTCCCTGAAGGCCTCGGGTTCAAATTCCACTCTGCTGCGCGGCCTTGTACAAGCTGCAGGCCTCAGTTTCCTCATCTGTAAAATAGGAATAACAGTGGCCCCTAACCTCAGAGGGTTGGTGTAAGGATTAAATCAAGCACCTAGCCTGGTCCTAGCCCTGCCACGGGGGCTGCAGTCTCGCTCCTGGCTTCCCTCTGTCTCTGGCCTCCGTCTGGGCTCGGCCTGGGCCAGGGGTGCAGAGATTTGGATGTGCTGCCCGCCCTGCTGTCTCTCCACTCACCTCTCTGCCCTGCAGCTGCTCCTCTGCAGGACCTCTGTTCCGGCCTCTAGGCCTTCGCACCTGCCGTGCCCCCCACCCCGCTTCTCTTTCTGTCTGCAGGTCTCAGCTCAACTGTCACCTCCTTAGAGAGGCCTTCCCTGGCCACCCTCCCTACAGTTGGACCTGGTCCCTTCTGCCACATTGCTGGCTTAAAATGGAAGGGCTTGCTGCTATGTGGTTCTGGCTGTGTCTTGGTTCACATGTCGGCCTTGCTTGCCTGGTGGGTGCCAGGGGCTGGCACACAGGAGGTGCTCAAACAATATCCGTGCAATCAGCGAGTGCTCCCCAGAGAATAGGTGGGAGAAAGGAAGACTGGGTGAGAGAGAGCAAGAGCGAGGATAGGAGAGAGGGAACAGCTACACACACAGTGAGGGGCTGAACTCCAGTAAACACGGAAAAGTGGGGGCTGCTGAGGTTCCTGGGCTGGGGTGTGAGGGGGGACATGCGCCCTGCGGTGAGAAGGGTCGACCAGCGCTAGACCTCCTGGCAGCTGCTGAGGAAGGGAAGGGGCAGCTCTTTCATCACTGGACCCGTCGTGGGGCGGGACCGAGCCTAGGCGTTGGGCCAGAGTGGCCAGAGGGGATCGTGGTGGTTTGGCCAGTGGCTTCTGGTCCAGAGCTGGCTGCCAAGGGCGGCTGTAGGGGAAAGATCCCAGGCTGGGCTGGAGTTTCAGCTCCAGGCAGGCCCACGGGGGCAGTGTGGGCAGGTCTGGCCCCTCTCTGGCCTCAGTTGCAACATCAGTAAAATGGTTTGTTCCTAAGCCTCCTTCCTGGGCTTTAAAGATGATCTCCTGATTTGAGTCCTTAGAGGCACTTTGAACCTTGGCCTCATGTCTACTTGGGAGGGGGACCAGGAGAGAGAGCTCCTTCCTCCCCCATTCATTGGCCCTTCCAGGTCCTGGCTGGAGCACCTCCCGCGGAGAGGGGCTGTCCTTTTCTTTTCATTCCTTGGCTGCCAATGCTGGAGTTAAGTCTGGGCACATTGTTATCACTGTCCGTGTGAGACCGCCTCTCATTCTGTTTCATCTGTGATGTGTTCTCCTATACCTCCAGCCCTCTCCCGTCCCTCAGGGCTCCCAAAGAGGCCAGTGTTTGGTCCTTAGCTATGTATCTAGACTTGTAACAAGTCACGGTGTGGTTTGTGTGGCTTTAAACCAGTGTAATGCTCTATTTCATGCTGTTCCATGTGATTTTAACTGAACATCCTGATCTATCCCTGGTGCAGTGAGCACCCCTAGTTCACTGCTCATCACCTGCCTAGGACCCCAAGCGGTACCCATCATGTTCTCCTCGCCATCCAGCTAGCGGTGGGCGTCTAGGTGGGATCACAGACGGGGGAAGGGTGGTTTACTCTGCAGAACCCACCCCACACTACTGCAAAAGAGAGTTCCAGTGAATAAAAGATCCAACTACAAAAGGGAAAACTATGTATGAGGTAAAGCTAATAGAAATAAATATTGGCCCATTTTTTGTGACCATGGGGTGGGGGAGATGTCTTAAGTGAAGGCTCCATGCCCCAGACATGAAGTAAGAGGGGAGGAAGAGCGGGAGAGGAACTGCAGGGGAGAGTGCAGGATCTGACTACACAGACAGGAAGGACTTCTGCTTCCTGAAGGCTATCTCGCAAAAAATTAAAAGATAAATTACAGACTGGAAGAAAATATTTTCAGTGATTAAAACCAACAAGGGTAAAACATTGCTGAAATAAATTAGACATAAATAAATGGAATGACATTTGGTGTTCATGGATTAGGAGACTTAATATTGTTAAGATGTCAATACTACCTAAAGAAATCTACAGATTCAATGCAATCCCTCTCAAAATCCCAACAGCCTTTTTTGTAGAAATGGAAAAGTTGATCGTTCAATTCATATGGAATTGCAAGGGATGCCAGATAGAGAAACGATATTGAAAAAGAGCAAAGTTGGATGACTACATTTCATGATTTTAAAACTTGCTACAAATCTACAGCAATCAAAACAGTATGGTGCTAGCATAAAGACAGACCTATAAGCCAATGGAATAAAATTGGAGGTCCAGAAATAAACCCATGCACCTACCACCAATTGATTTTTGTGGTACACACCTATAGTCACTCAGGAGGCTGAGGTCGGAGGATCACTTGAGTCCAGGAGTTAGAGGCTGCAGTACACTGTGATCATATACCTGTCGATAGCCACTGCACTCCAGCCTTGGCAACATAGTGAGACCCCATCTCTTAAAAATATATATATATATATATATATATATATATACATATATAGGCTGTGCATGGTGATTCACACTTATAATCCTAGCATTCTGGGGGGCTGAGGCAGGAGGATCACTTGAGGCCAGGAGTTTGAGATCATCCTGGGCAAGGTAGTGTGACCCTGTCTCTACAAAAAATAAAAAAAAATGGCCAAGTGTGGTGGTGCACACCTGTAGTCCTAGTTACTCAGGAGTTTGAGGCAGGAGGATCTCTTCACTTGAGCCCAGGAGTTGGAGGCTGCAGTGAGCTATGATCACACCATTGCACTCCAGCCTGGGTAATAGGTAAAAGTACAAAACTCTTAGAAGAAAACGTAGGTATAAATCTTCATGACCTTGGATTTGGTCATGGATTCTTAGATATGACACCAAAAACATGAGTAACAAAAGACAAAATGGATAAATTGGACATCATCAAAATGAAAAAATTGTGTGTATCAAAGAATCTTACAGGTTGAATCTCTCTTATCCAAAATGCTTGGGACCAGAAGTGTTTCAGATTTTGAATTTTTTTCAGATGTTGGAATATTTGTATTATGCTTACCCAGTTGGGCATCCCAAATCTGAAAATCCAAAATTAAAAAAGCTTCAATGAGCATTTCCTTTGAATATCATGTTGGCACTCAAAAAGTTTTTGGAATTTGGAGCATTTCAGTTTTCAGATTCTTAAATTAGAGATTCTCAACCTGTATCAACAGAGTAACAAGGTAACCCACAGAAGAGGAGTAAATATTTGCAAATCATACATCTGATGAAGGTCTAGTAACCAGAATATACAAAGAACTCTTATAACTCAACAACCCAATTCAAAAAGGGGCAAAGGTCTTGAATAGACATTTCTCCAAAGAATATATACAAATGGCAACAAGTGCATGTTCGACATCATTAGCTGTTAAGGAAATTTAAGTCAAAGCCATAGTGAGATACCACTTTATACCCACTAGAATGGCTGTAATAATTTTTTTTAAAAATGAAAAATAATGTATGTTGGTGAGGGTGTGAAGAAAATGGAGCCCTCACACACTGCTGATGGGAATGTAAAATGGTGCAGCCACTGTGGAAAACACTTGGTTGGTTCCTCAAACAGTTAAACATTGAATTACCACATAAGCCAGCAATTCCATGCCTAGATAAATTCCATGCCCAAGAGAATTGAAAGCAAGTGCTCAAATACTCATACACAAATGCTTATAGCAGCACTATCTACAATAGCCAAAAGATGGAAGAAGCCCAAATGCCCATCAACAGACAAATGAATAAACAAAATGTAGTGTAGCCAGAGAATGGAATATTATTCAGCCATGCAAAGGAATGACGTTACCAACACATGCTACAACATAGATAAACCTCATAAACATTATGCTAAGTAAAAAAAAGCCAGGCATAAAAGGTCACATATTGTATGATTCCATTTATATGAACTCTCTGGAATAGGTAACTCTATGCAGACAGGACGCCAGAGTTGGTTGCCAAGAGCTGGGGGGAGCAGAGAATGGGGAGTAACTGCTGATGGGTACTGGGTTCCCTTTTGGGGCAATGGAAATGCTTTGGAAGTAGATAGAGGTTGTACAACATTGTAAATGTCAGTGAAATATACACTTTAAAATGGTTAATTTTATGTTATATCAATTTCACAAACCAAATAACCAAGAAAGTGTTCATATCTAGCACGTTCAAAGAACTCCCGCAGGACAAGCAGGGAAAGCAGGAACCTGAACAGAAAAGGTGGGCAAGCGGCACAAGTGGGCAATGACAGAAAGCACCAAAACCGACTGACGCGTGTGTAAGAAGATGCCGGAGCTAATGATAATTAGAGACGTGTAAATCAAAACCACAGTGGGGTCCTCCTTCCTCCTGTCACAGCGGTCCCCAGCCTTTTTGGCACCAGGGACCAGTTTCGTGGAAGATAATTTTTCCACGGATGGCAGGGGCAGGGAGGAGGATAGTTTCAGGATGATTCTGGTGTATTACATTTATTGTGCACTTTATTTCTATTATTTATACAACTCACCATAATGAAGAACCAGTGGGGGCCCTCAGCTTGTTTTCCTGCAACTAGATGGTCCCATCTGGGGGTGATGGGAGACAGTGACTGATGTGACAGGAGGCAGAGCTCAGGCGGTGATGTGAGCGATGGGGAGTGGCTGTACATACTGACGAAGCTTCTCGCTCACTCACCTGCCTCTCACCTCCTGCTGTAACAGGCCACGGACAGGGTGGTACTGGTCCATGGCCTAGGGGTTGGGGACTGCAGTCTTAAGATTGCAGCAACCTGCAATGGACGATGGCCATTATGAGTGGGTGATGTGAGAGAAACAGGAATCTCCACCCACACTGACCATGTGACTCGTCTCCCTCAGTCACCATGCCGCTTCCCCTCTGTGGACAAAGGAGAGAGCAAAGGAAGAAACAAGGCGCCTGTGGTCCCAGCTCCCCGGGAGCCTGAGGCGGGAGGATCGCTTGAGCCCAGGGATTGAGGCTGCAGTGAGCCATGATCCCACCGCTGCGGGACCATCCCACACTGGGCCTGCTCTGTCCATGACAAAATGTCATGTTACCTTGTAGATATAACAGAGCCCAAAACAATAGGTCATGTGGCCTGGGCATGCACAACAGAGAAAGCTCTGACCTCTAACAACACCAGGAACCAGCAATTCCTCCCCTTGGAAAAACAAGAAGATGGGGACACAACCGGAACCTGAACGCCAGAACTCTTCCAGAAGCGAGGGGTCTGTTGGCCCAGAAGATCCTGGGCTCAAATCCATCGCAACACACTTTCCTATAAATGGCCAAATTTAAAGCCCTCCAATCAGACTCTGCCGAGCCAACATTCCCAAATCCTTTCCCTTACTCTCAGAGCCTACAAACTTGCACCAGGCCCCAGACAGATGCGAGCCCACCTCCTGTCCCTGGCCGGCCAGCTCTGCAATTAGCCTTTCTTGTCTCAAAAGCCGATGCCAGAGTGTTGACTTCGTGCATCAGGCAGCAGCTTGGTAACAGCCTGGGCAACAGAGCAAGACGCCATTCCTTAAAAAAAAAAAAAAGAAGCAACAATGACAAGATGTGCATGGTTTTACTTTGGGGTGATGCAAATATGGCCATGGCTTATGATGAGCACTTAGGATTGTGAAGCTGATAGAATTCTGCGTGTGTGTGTGCAGGAACCCGTTATTCAACACCGTGAGAGAGGCAGGAGAGCCAGACCTTGGGGGAGAGACAGGGAGGGAGAGAGAGAGAGGATGGTGTTGGAAAGAAGCCCCCAGCCCCTGTTCACAGAAAGGGGGCCCCATGGCGGGGCTGCAGGACTGCCCAGGGACCCAGGCACAGGAGGGGAGGTTCCGAGGGGCAGGGAGAGCTCGGCAGGGTGGAGCCTGAGGAAGGGACCCCAGGGTATGGAGTAGGGAGAGCAGGGAGGGCGGGGACACTGGGACCTTTTCAGAGATCAGCAACTGGCTAGACCACTGCCCGCTTCTCCTGAGCTGCCCTGGGACGTCGTGGGGTTGTCATTTGCATCTGACAGATGAAGATGCAAGAAACTGAGACTCAGAGGGACAAAACTAAGGAGATTCCCAGCGCAGCCACCAGCTGGGTGAGGCCCTCTCCCTGTCTGGGCCTCAGTTTCCCTGTTTGCACCACAGGGGCCTGGACCGGACTGCTAGGGTCCTTTCAGCTCCGACCCTGCCCAGCATCAGAGGGGCTGCTCCCCAGGGAGCATGGGCAGCTTCAGGGGGACTTTGTGACTCCTGGGCGTCCTCACAGCTGAGCTGGAGGGTGCCCTCCTGGTGGCTCCTGGGAGGCGGGGGTGTCACCAATGCCCACCAGCTCCTCTGCTCTCCTGAGAAGCAGGAACGACACTCAGGCCAAACCATCTGGGTTCCCGCCTGCCAGGGTGACCCTGGCACCCACATTGCCACCAGGCCACCTCCACTGGCATGGCTGCTTGCACAAGTCCAGGGAGAGTGACTGGGCTGTCTGGAACCAGAAGACTTCTTCCCAACACTACTTCCCCAACTTACAGCTGCGGAGACTGAGGCCCAGAGAGAGCAAGGGGTGAGCCTGAGGCCACACAGCCGTTTCCACCCCTGGTTTGCATTTCCCATGGCCCCTTCTCTACCTGGGTAGGAGCCTTCCCAGACTTCCCCAGAAGTGGCTGGCACACAGGTGTGCTCCAGGTGGGGAGTGGCCACAGCAAGGCTGGGAGGCGGGAGTGTGGGATGAAGCGTCCGTTTCCTCAGGACTCCCACACGCCCTTCTCACGCCCGGCCTGGGATGGGGCTCCGCTCGGCGCCGTCCTGTGCTGCCCTGGAAAACAACGTATAAAAGACCGCATGCCTGGCTTGGTGGAGGTGGCATGGCAGCTACTTGTGACCACGCGGGGTCTCTCTGCCTCCCTCTCCAACTTTGGAGGTGCCCAGCAGTCCCCATGCCCTCTGCCCGTCCTCTCAAGAAAGGGGAGCAGAAACCAAAACAGCTCGACTCTATCCTCTGAGTGGCACTGGGCAAAGAAACCCCCCACCTTCCTGGCTCCCTGGCGCCCACCCAGGACTACATTTCAGACTGGCAAAGAAGACCCGTGTAGGTGGCGCTGGAGGGTCCCCTCAGAGACTATTTGGAACAACTTCCCTCAGTTTACAGACGGGGAAAGCAAGGCCCAGACGGTCGGGATCCTGTTTGGGTTTTTAGGGAACCCTGCCCGTATCCAAGTACCCTGTGGACATCTCACTTCGAGGACTCACCGGCCCCAGTGCTGACCAGCAGCCCCACCCACTCCGGGACGGCAGGTGGACTTAGGGGCAGCCCACAGTGCCTGGTGGAAATCCAGGTCGAGTGCGGGTCACCTGCAGGGCTTATCGGCCTGAGTGGCCTGCAGGTCACCCCAGTGGGGGCTTGGCAAGGTGGTGATGGTGGCGGCATGAGGGCCTGCAGGAGGTGCCCCCCGGCACCTCTGCGATGCTGCCTGCTCCAGCCTTACCCTCTTTCTGTCCGGGGTAACCAGGAGGACTGCCGCTTCCTGCAACCCTCAGACCCCCGGCTCCTCATCTGTGCCAGAAGAACCCCGGGGTAAGCTGGAACGAAGAGGGAGGGGCAGGAAAGCATGGCCTCCCACCAGCAAAGGCCGCCTGCCTGGCAGCCGGACTTTGCTGGGTGATGGAAATATGGCTGTTTAGTAATCTCTCTCTCTTTTTTTTTTGTTTTTTGCATTTTGGATATTTTTCTTAAAAAAAAAAAAGAACAGAACCGGTGGGACTTGCTGGCTTAGGATAGGTATTTAGAGGAGGACTGCAAAGCCTGGTTAGGTGCGAGTGGGGGTGTGCGTGTCTCCCCTCGTCTCCCTAAGGGTGGGTACGGGGATCATGACAGGAGCTGTCATCAGCCACGATGGGCCAGGGACCCTCCACACACCCCTCTGTCCCTTCCAACAGCCCCAAGATGTCAGTCTCCTCATTCCCACTTTGCAGAGGAAGAAACTGAGGCTGAGAGAGGTAAAGTGACTGTCCTGACGTCCCACAGCCAACCAGCCAGTGGCACAGCTACAATTCAGACCACGTCTGGGGCTCCTGAGACCTGCACGGTGAAGCTGCCAGGGGCAGGTGATGTTTGCACAGTCCCAGAGGGGGCCATGCCCGTGCAGACTCCTGCTGTGCAGTGGACAACGTGGCATCCCTGGGGGGTTCCGCCCACTGGCCCCCAGGCCAACAAAGCAGGTGGTCTGCCCAGCCTGAGAGGAGCCAGGCCCGCCCTGTGTGCTTGACTGGAGAGAGGGTGGTGGCCTTGGACCTGGGGAGACCTCCCACTGCCTGGAGAACATGGTGACACAGCACAGCTCATGGGTGGCTGTCATGTGACAAGCCAGCTGGGTTTACCTCGGAGTTGACATTTCCCTGGCCAAGCTTTTCTTCTTAGAAGGAAAACACAGGATGTGTGGTGACTCTAGCAGCTGTGTTTAAATACCAGAGTTCACTTGACCTTCAGAGGCCAAGAAAGCTGTCATGTTTCTCACAAACTTCCCTGTCTCTTCTCGGGGAGGTCCTTTGCTTACAAACACAGAAATTCCCCAATGACCGTAACTACTAGTCACCACTGCACAGGCTATATGCTGCTGCCCAACTACAGGGAGGATGCCAGTCATGTCCAAGTCTGCGTGAGTGTACTCCTTTTAGGTTGTGCAGTACCCAGTCTGTGCAACTGTGCATGGTGGCTCTGAGCCCCCAGAAACATTTTCACTAAGTAGGCAGGTGAGTGGGTCCCCTGGAGTTTTGATGAGCAGGTGTGCCACCAAGCAGGAGAAATTGACTAGTTGTTCCCACTAAAAGAACCTGGAGGTGGGCAGCCCACCTTCCTTGTTGAGCATTGTGCATGTTACTTGCCTCCCAGCCGCCCACTCTGATGCTCACATTCCAGTGGGCTCAGGCGTGTTTGTGTTAAAGTTTGTGTAGCCAGGCACAGAGGTGTGTGCCTAGTCCCAGCTACTGGGGAGGCTGAGGTGAGAGGATCCCTTGAGCCTGGGAGTTCGAGGTCACAGTGAGCTCTGATGGTGCCACTGCACTCTAGCCTGGGCAACAGAGTGAGACCCTGTCTCTTAAAAAAAAGAAAAAGAAAAAGTTTATGCGGCAGCCCTTCCCCTGTACTTGGCTCTTAAATTCTTGAACAGACTTTCAATTGACCCACTGACATGTTCCTGTCTCCTCTCCCAGTCCCCCTGACCTCGCTTTGGCACCGCTGTGGACCCTGTTGTCCCCACCCTCCCGAGGCCCAGCCACGGCAAGTCCTGGTGGCGATGCCTCTCTGAAACAGCTGGGTCCCCTCCTTTCTCACCACCCCACCTCCCTCCTGCCCAGGCCTCCAGCATTTCCCACCAATGGTGGCTTCAGCCTCAACCATGCCCCACTGTGGACCCTTCTCCCCGAGGCAGCCAGAGGGGCCTTGAAGACATTAAATCAAAGGAAGCCAGACACAAAAGGCCACATACGGTGTGATTCCATTGACATGAAATGTCCAGAACAGGCACATCCACAGAGATGAAAAGCAGATTGGAGGTTGCCAGGGCCTGAGGGGCGAGGGAAATGAGGAGTGACAGCTACTGGGGACAGGGTTTCCTTCTGGTGGTGATGAAAAGTTCTGGAACTAGATAGAGGTGGTGGTTGCTCAACATTGCGATGCACTAAACATTGTGAATGTCCTAAATGCCATTGAACGGCACACTTCAGAATGGTTATAGTGGTACATTTTATGTTACGTGTTCTTACCACAATGAAAACAAACGGAATTAGATCAGATCACATCTGACAAAAACTCTCCACTGGCTCCCATGGGCCCTCACAATACACCCCAATTCCTGAGTGTGGCTCACAGACTCGGCCACCAGCAACCTCTGCTCTGGTCTCCCTCTGCTGCCTGCTGCCTCCTGTCCTTTGGATGTCCCCGTCCCCCACCTGCCCAGACCTGCTGGGCGGCCTCTCTTCCCCCGACGCCCCTTCTGTCCCCACTCCCGCCCGTTACTCTGTGTGATTTTATTCACAGCTCTTGACCCTACTTGGAATGATCATGTTTATTTAGTGACTTTATTTGCCAATTACCTCTTTCCAGCTAGATGGTAAGCTGCGGGGACAGGGGTGCTATGCCTGGAACCCAGAGGGGCCTTTATCTGCTGAGCGACTGGACTGGGCTGCCATGGCTTGCTCTGAGTGTCGTCTGGTCACCCTTGTCCCCTGTGGGTACACCACAGTTGACCCTGAGCATGGCCCCCAGAGCCAGGGCTTGCTCTTTGGCCCTCAAAATCCTTCTTCCTGTCAAAAGAGCCATCACTTCCTCACAAGCAGTTTCGATCTCCACCTCGCGCATTCTGCTTCCCGACTTCTGAGTCCTTTGCCGTCTGCACCTGTGCCCACAAGCACGTCCTCACCCTCTGGCTTTGGGGAGCGGGAGATCAGACACGGATCCGCACACGCCACGGACAGGATAGTTGAAAGTGGAATGACCGCAGCTGACGGCTAACGCCCGGGTAGGATGGGCAGCGCTGGGGCTTATCCCAGAGTGTTCACGTGCCCCCACGATGCCCCAGAGTGCCCGCGTGGACCCAAGATGTCCCGGAGTGCCCGCGTGGACCCACGATGCCCCAGAGTGCCCGCGTGCACCCGCGATGCCCTGGAGTGCTCGCGTGCACCCATGTGTACCCACAATGCTCCAGAGTGCTCGCATGTACCCACGTTGTCCCAGAGTGCTCGTGTGCACCTATGACGGTCCCTAGTTGAAAGTTCCGGAAGGTCTGGAAGGTCTGTGCTTTGTCAGCTGCTGTGGCTGCCTCCACATGCCCTTAAGATTTTGCCCAAAGTCACCTTCTTAGTGAGGTCACCTCCCTACTTAAAATTGCACCCTACTCCCACCCCACTCCCTGCCTAATTTTTCTCCAGAGCACGTACTACCACTTGACGTCGCCCGTATTTTAACCATTTATCTCTTCAGTGTGTCATCCCATGAAGTCAGGGGTTTGTCCCCCATGGCCCTGCACCTGGAGCAGCACCTGCTCCATCAGTATTCGTTAAACCCACAGACGAGGTGGGTGGGGAACTGCAGCTTCAAAGGCTGCTGTTGGGACTTTGAGTTCACAACCATCTTGCCTGACTGTTGGGTGTCGCTCATAAACTGTCGGAGAAAATCAAGCCTGCCAGCCCACCCGCCCCTCCACAGTGCAGCCCTGGCTTGGCCTCCCCCTTACTCCTCAGGACCGTGGCCCCAGGCCCTTGCTGGCTCCCTGTTCTGGTCTCCTGCCCCCAGAACACTCTCTGTATGCAAAGCTGATTGTGCCCACTGCCCAGCTTAGCACAGACTGGGGGCTCCCCGCTGCGCTAAGGCAGGGCGTCGGTGCTGCTGACATTGGGATGGATCGTTCTTTGTTGTGGGGACTGTCCTGTGCATTGTAGTATGTTTAGCAGCATCCCTGGCTTCTACCCACTAGAAGCCAATAACACCCCCAGTTATGACAGCCAAAAACATCTCCAGATTTTGCCAAATGTCCCCTGGAGATGGGGGCAGAATTGCTCCTGTTTGAGAACCTTTGTGCTAAGACCTTCATGGTTTGAACCCTCTTTTGGTCAACCTCACCCCAGGTGGAGCTACTTTCAAATTCTCAGAGAACCCAGGCTCCCTCCCTCCTCTCTGCCTCTGTACATGCTGTTCCCTCTTCCTAGAACACCCTTCCACCTTTCTCATCCCAATCCGTTTTACCAGCATCTGGTTGACCTTCACCCACTCCAGAGATTTCCCTGCCCCAGGCTGGGTTAGAGGTACTTTGCTAATCTACTCGTGAATTGATGGGACTTGGGTTGACTCCACAGCTTTTTCATCATGAATTGTGCAGCAATAAACAGTTAAGTGCAGATGTCTTTTTGATAAAATGACTTCTTTTCCTTTGGATAGATACCCAATAGTGGGATTGCTGGATCAAATGGTAGGTCTACTTTTAGCTCTTTCAGACATCTCTATACTGTTTTACATAGAGATTGTACTAATTTGCGTTTCCCTGATAATTAGTGACATTGAACATTTTTTCATATGTTTGTTGGTCATTTGCCTGTCTTCTTTTGAAAAGCTTCTGTTCATGTCTTTTGCCCACTTTTAAATGGGGTTGTTTATTTTGTTTCTTGTTGACTTATTTGAGTTCTTTATAGATTCTGGGTATTAGCCCTTTTTCAGTTGTGTGGTTTACATGTATTTTCTCCCATTCTGTAGGTTGTGTTTTTGCTGTGTTGACTATTTCTTTTGCTGTGCAGAGGTTTTTAATTTAATCAAGTCCCATTTATTTATTATTGTTGTTGTTGTAATTGCCTTTGGGGTCTTAGTCATAAATTCTTTGCCTAGGCCAATATCTAGAAGAGTTTTTCCTACATTTTCTTCTAGAATTTTTATGGTTTCATGCCTTACATTTATGTCTTTTATCCATATTGAATTAATTTGTGTAAGCAGTGAGAGATAGAGGTCCTGTTCTATTTTTCTGCACGTGGCTATCCAGTTTTCCCAGCACCATTTATTGAACAGGGCTTCTTTTCCCCAGTGTATGTTGTTGTCTGCTTTGTTGAAGATCACTTGGTTTTAGTAAATAACCAGAAGCCAGAAGCAACTTTTTTAGAGAGAGGGTCTCACTGTGTCACCCAGGCTGGAGTGCAGTGGCCAAATCCCAGGCTCAAGCAATCCTCCTGCCTTGGCCTCCCAGTGCTGGGATTATAGGCATGAGCCACCAAGCATGGCCAATATAGTTGACTTGGGCTTCAAATAAGGTCCAGCATTGTAATCAGTTGGTAATTATATTTCTCATTTAATCTCTAGGTTCCCTGTTCATTTCTCTTTGACTCTTTGTCATTTATTTGCTGAGGAAGCCAACCATTCACTCAAGAGAGTCCCTACAGTTTGGACTTTTGCTTGCTGCATCCCTGTGGTGGTGTTTCACATGCTCCTCTGTCTCCCGTGTTTCCTGCAGGTTGACAGTTGGGTCCAGTTCTTGCTCTGACTCAGGTTCCATTGTTTTTGACAATAGCCCAGAGGCAATGCTGTGTTCGACCATCAGGAGGCGCCCACTGCCTGGCTTTTCTGTCTGTGATGTCAGCAGCTGGATGCCTTCATTCTGTGTGGTCTCCATCCCTGCCTGCCCCTGGCTTGCTGCAGCACTACCTAAGATGCTCGCCTGTGATGTTCGCTGGTCCCCTGTGGCGTGCGTGGCAGGTGCAGCTTCCCAAAGGCCGGGCTCATTCTCCCTGACACGATTGAGTTCCCAAGACTGGTGACCAGGAGCTGCCTTGATGACTGTGCTGTGAGGCTGCAGGAGGGCTCTGCGGCCAGGACTCCATCTCCCAGGAGTCAGTAGTGAGGACTTAGCTCCCTGTCTCAGGATGGGTGGTATTTTGACAGGTCAAGGTGAGAGGTAGGGCACTGGGCAAGGGGAAACAGCCCTCACTGTTGGCTTCGCTTGTCATCCCCCAAGAGGACCTGCTGCACCTCCTGATGTGTATAGAATCTGTTCTCCTGCCCCTTATCCCAGTGGCCTGTGCTCTTGGGGTCAGGCTGGCTGGCTGGCTGGCTGGTGTTAGAGAGACCTGGCTTTGAGCCCCAGCTCCACCTTATACTGGTGCGCGACCTTGGGCAAATGCATAGTCATCAGTAAATTTTCATCCCTTCATCTATAAACCAAGCATCATAATATTTCCACGCATGCATCTAGGCCGTATTTTGTGCCCAGTCTTGTTTTGAGTGCTTTACACGTATTAATCTACTGAGTTTTCCAAATGAGCCTATGAGGCAGGTACTACTGTCTTTCCTATTTTACAGGTGGAGAAATTGAGGCGCAAGGAGTTTAAGCACAGCTATGGAGCGATAGAACTGGGAAACAAACCCGATCTGACCACGGAGCTCACGTTCTGGGTACTGCTCTAGGCATCGCCCCTGCGAGCCTCAGTTTCTCTATGTGTAGGATGGGAGTGATAATAGTACTTACTTCCTTGGGCTGACTTGAGGCTATGCGTGATGTGCTCTGTTGAGCACCTGCTGTGCTGTAGGCGCTTGGCACATGCTGGCTGTTGCCACCCTGTTCCCAGACGCCTCCCTTTCTTTTCCCACATTTGGCTACACATTTTCTGCCTGGGAGCACATCCTCCTTCCTCTTGCTATTTTTAATCACATTTCCTTGGAATTCGGGGTTCTCTATGTGGGCATCAGTGGTTATTTGTAGCTCATGTGGGAAGGCCAGGGCTTTGGGGAGACGTGGCAGCTTCTCAGACGGGAGTAACTGGGAAGACTGTGTTTTTCTGCAGAATCCACTGGCCTTGTGCCTCTGCTGGGAACGTGACAACAGACTCTCCGTCCATCCCTTCGGGACAGAGTCCAACTTCACCAGAGTGGTGTCTGTGGGAGAGGTCATCTGGATGGGGTATGGTGGCGACCCTAGAGGCTTCCTGTGAAGCTGCACCAGGACAGGGCGGCAGGCAGCGTGGGAGGGCGGGCAACAGACCATTCGCTCCTCGGCCAGTTTATCCCCACAGAGCCTGGGAATGGGGAAAAGCAGGCGTGGAGCTCTTGAGAAGACAGGCCTGAGACGGCCCTCCTGGCCCGAGGAGAAGCAGGCTTCTGGCAGCAGCCCTAGGGTTGGGACCGAAAAGCGAGGCAGACACTGTTGGCTGCTTTCCTAATACCTATTCTCTTTGTGCTAACAAAACACTGATGCATTTGTGAACCAGTGTTCTAAGCTAGTCATGTCTCTTTTGTTATTATAATAAATTTCCCAGCCTCTTATACTGGATTGGTCATTTGACCCAGTTTTGGCCAATCAACCCTAAAGTGGAAGTCTGGTGAGAGGATTTCTGGAAAAGATTTTGCTCTCCTGATGAAAAGAGACAGGTATAGCTAGTATGGGCCTAGTTTCCCTCACTGTTAGCTGGCCTTGAACCCAGATGTGATGACTAGAGTTACGGCAGCTATCTTGTGTCTATGAGGCCAAAGCATGAGGATGAAAGGTCAGTAAATTAGGGATGGCAGAGTCGGGTTCCCTGATGCCAGCAACTGCCTGCCTGTGGCTTGTATTATGTGAAAAAAAGAACCTCCTATTTGTTGAGCCTCTGTTGGTTGGATTTTCTGGGGTGTTTTTGCAGGTGAATGTATTCCTAACTGATACAAACACAATGGCAGAGGGTGGGCTGGCCAGTCAGGGACTTCATCTGCTCACAGGCATCTGTAGACAGTTTCTCAGGACTGCTGAGTTCTGAGCCCCCTGCTGGGCCTTGGTGACATCTGGCAAATCAGGCCCAGACCTTCCCCTCAGAAAGCTCACAGTCCATTAAGAAAAATAAGACATTGTGTAATTGGTACAAACTGTTGCACAACTCTCGGGGTACAAGAAATCCCTTTACTTTTAAAAATCAAATTAAGCCCTATTCAAGGCCATATTTGCCAAGGTTGGCAAAAACTACAAAAAAGTCAAATGGGGTGGGGGGAGGTATAGAATCATTCAGGATCAACCCAGGATCTCAGGGTTGGTCAGCCCTGGAAACCTGAGGGGACCTTTGTCTTCTTCCTTTGACATTCCTGCTGCCATCACAAGTAAACCCCAAAGTCTCAGGGCTCAACGCGATGACGATCTGTTTCTCATTCACATCACAGTCCAATGTATCGGGTTGGTGGGCTCTGGGGAGCAGCTGGGGTCTGCTTCCCACAGTCACTGAAGGACCTAGATTCCTTCCATCTGTGGCTCTGCCATCCTCTAGGTCTTCAGGGTCCTCTCAATCTAGCTGGGGAATGAGGGAACAGCTGGCACATGGAGGGTCCTGTAGGCCAGGCCGGAAGTGGTGACATCACTTCTTTTAACACTCATTGGCTATGACTCATCACATGGCCACACCTAACCACAAAGGAGGCTGGGAAATGGAGTCTCCTTGTGTGTTCAGGAAGAAGAGAGAACATTGAAATTACGGGTGCAACTTGGCCCTTCAGAGGTGGAGCGCAGCATGGCACCCACTCACCCTCCCAGAAGGCACCGCCATCTCCCAACTTGGCTTCAAGGGAGGGCAGGTCTCCCCTCCTGGGGGGCCCACAGCCTTCCTCCCCCGTCAGGGGATTTGGGCAGACCCAGGACTGCCTTGCTCTCCAAGCCCCTGCCTGTGCCTCCTCCTCCTCACAGCCCCACTGGCAAATGTCCTGAACACCTGGAACTTCCCAGCATGAAACCTGAGGGCAGGCCACCTCCCGGAGCCCACCTGGGCCCAGGGATGCCCGCTTACCCCGAAACACACCCACTCACACACACAACTGTATTTCCACTACCAGGTTTAGAATAGTTTCTCAACCTTGGCACTATGCTATTTTAGGCCAGATAATTGCTGGTTGTGGGGGCTGTCCTGCTCATTGTAGGATTATAGCAGCTTCCCTGGCCTCTACCCACTAGATGCTCAGCTGTGACAACCAAAAATGTCTACAGACACTGCCCAATGGCCCATGTGTGTGTGTGTGCACACGCATGTGTGCCAAAATCACCCCAGTTGGTGAACCACTGGGTTGGCAGATGCCAGAGCTTTAGAGAGGAAAGGCTGGTTCCTTCTTGGCAGAGGTGGGAGGTGCAGGGAGCGTGGAGAGAGGCACGCATTGTTCCCTGATGTATCTATAGCAGCAGGAAATAAAGCCAGGATGGCAATTGATTTCTCAGAAAGATCGTAATGATAACTGGACAAGATCAGCATCTCCGTGGGGTTAGGGGGCTCAAAATTAGGACCAACAGGTCAACTGCTCATTGGGGGAGGCTTCACAGAGGACAAGACAGTTAACCAGGTGGTGAAGACTCAGAGGAGTTTTCCAAGAGGGCAATGGGGTTAGGGGTTTTCAGTGGGTTTGCAACGTCCCCAGATAGGAAGCAGCACGGAGTCAGGGTGGCTACTTTGGGACCACCTACTCCACAAGCCCCCTTCAAACTGGCTTCAGCCCCCTCCTCTCTGTTCCCATTGTCCCCCTGCAGACCTCTACTGTTCCACTGTTCCACTGGCCAGCTGTTGTGGTTTACTTTCCCTCAAAGTCCTGTCTTTTGTTCCACGGTATCCAAGTCCCTTGCACATGGTAGGTGCTCAGAAAATTAAATGAATGCATGAATTCATAAATGAAAGAAGCGATTCATGGAGGGGTCTCATATACCAGCCTGAGAAGGTGGGATTTGGTTTGGGCAGAAGGGAGCCATTGCAGGGTTTTGAGCAGGGGAGTCCCCTGCTGCTGGGTGGAGGTGCTTTGGAAAGGCCACTGTGGAGATGGTTCAGGTGAGCGCAGCCATGAGGCCTGGGCAGAGCTATTTCAGAGGAACAATTACAGGTGTTGATGACTGATTAGTCGTGGCAGAGAGGAGGTGGGAGGGATGGGAGTGGCGCCTGGGTGTCTGGTTGGGGTGATTGGGACGTAGGTGGGGGCTGGCTGGGGTCATGAGACAAGGAGTGGAGGGGGAGGAGGAGGAGGGAGTAGGGTGGGGCCTGAGCCTGGACAACC
>CM052441.1:102411078-102432290 GCA_028533085.1 Varecia variegata
CAAACGATCCGCCCACCTCGGCCTCCCAGAGTGCTAGGATTACAGGCGTGAGCCACCGCGCCCGGCCTACACTTCATCTTAGAACTCACTAATAAAAAGGCAAATAACCCAATTAAAAATGGGCAAAGAATCTGAACAGACATTTCTCCAAAGAAGACACACGGATGGCCAACAGCACAGGCAAGACTCTCGACATCGTCAGCCTAAGAGAAATGCAAACTAAAACCACAATGAGACACGACTTCACCCCGTGGAGAAGCCGTAATCAGAAAGACAGGCATTGCTGATGGAACGTTCCATGGCACAGCCACTGTGGAAAACGGTCTGCACGTTCCTCAGAAGGCTGAACACAGTGTGACCCAGCAATTCCACTCCCAGGAAAAACCCGAGAGACGTGAAAACATACATCTGTAAGAAACCTGTCTGTGAAATGTCCACAGCAGCATCATTCGCAACAGCATGAAGGTGGAAACAACCCAACGTCCGTCCACCGACAGACGGATGCAGGAAGGATGGTGTGTACGTGCGATGGAACATTACGCAGTCTCACAAAGCAGTGAGGGGCGACCAACGCTACGGCGTGGGTGAGCCCAGAGAATGTGCCAAGTGAAGCAGCAGACGTGAAGGCCACGTGCTGCAAGGTTCCATTTATACGAAACGTCCAGAAGAGGCAAATCCATAGAGACGGAAAGCAGATTAGCGGTTGCCAGGGGCTGGGGAGTGCGGATGGGCAGCGACTGCTAATGGGAAGGTGCCTCTCTTTGGGGTGATGGAAATGTTCCGGAATTAGATCTTGGTGATGCTTGCACAACATCATGAATGTGTTAAAAAAAAAAAAAAAACACTGAATTGTACACTTTAAAATGTAAACTTTTCAATTTTCAATGTTTAAATAGTAAATTTTACGTCAATAATACTTTTTTAAAATGCCCATTTAGGTAATTCTCCGTGCTTTCCACTCAATTTTTCTGTAAACCTAAAAGTGCTCTAAAAATGAAATCTAATAAATAAAACAAAACAAACAGGAAGCAGCCCTGAGGAATGTACGGTGTGTGGCCCTGGGCCCTCAGTCCCCCTGAAGGCCACTGGGCCCTGGGACACCCCCAGTCCCAGCACCATGATGGTCTCCACAGCCTGTGCCCCCCCCCCAGCCCCCTTGGCTCATTCTTTCCTCCCTTTGAGGAAGGACTGAGCTTCCCACAGGGTCAGCAGAGGCCATCTGCCTAGACGAGGACACAGGGCTTGTTGCCTTTAACCCTTGTGACTGCCCCCTGAGGAGTGGGGCTTGGGGAGGTCATCGGCCCCAGGTCTGTCGGGGTGAGTGGCAGAGCCAGGGTGGACCGCAGCGTGTCTGGCTGTTGGGTTCGCTCCCGGGCAGTCTCTGCACAGCAGTGCTCTCAGTCCACAGACACACACAGCCACTGCCCCAGAAACACAGGCGCACTCACACAGCCACTGAAGCACGGACACACACTCCCTTATACGCAGACTCTCACACACACCACACAGCACTGGAACACGGACACACACACTCACAGACACACACACGGAAACACAGACCCAGACACTGACACTCACACTCTCACACTAGGGCGTGGCTCCGGCCTGCTGCCAAAACTGCTGGTGACGTAAATGCTGGGCTGGAGGAGGCCGAAGGCTGTCAGGAGAGGCAAGGTTGGCTCTGAGCTTCCTGTGGCCTGTGGGTCACTTTGACCCACCTGGGCTGCCCATGAGGCACTTGGCCATCTGGTGCCCAAGCAGTCGGCTGTGGATGCTCACTGAACAGGGGCGGGGCCTGGAGAGTGGGCGTCAAGGGTCAGGGAGCAATTCTGGGATCAAGGCAAGGTGCTCTGGGGGCCACCCCCCTTTTAAGGGCTGACTTCCCTCCCATTCATCAACATCAGACTGTCAGAACCCCTGAGAGTGGACCCCTTGGGTACCAGATGCCAAGGGTCACAGCTAACGAGGACAGTAACAGTGTGGTGATGGTGGCAATGGGTAACCAACATTTACTGAATCCCTTTCATAGGCCAGGCACTGCGCTAAGAGCACTGTCGCCTTTGACCCTCACAACAGGCCTAGGGGGTGAGCACTATCACTGTACCATTGTTACACAGACAGGGAAACAAAGATCTGCTGAAGCTGTCGCCGTTGGTAAGTGGTCAAGCCAGCCCTAGGACCCAGGCTCAGCGGTATCAACGACAAATCGCCCCCAGCTTGGTGGCTTGCAGCAACACGTGTGTATGCTCACGCTCCCACGTCTGCAGTGGAGTGCGGATTGGCTGATCTGGTCTGCAGGCCGCTGGCCCTGCCCAAGTTCAGGTCCCCTCTACATGAGTTTGTTCTGGGGCCCAGACAAAGGGATCCCAGTCACCAGGATGCGTGCTTCTCGTGGCAGGTCATCAGAGCACAAGAAGCCAAACCGAACCACACAAGCATATCGAAGGCCTCAGCTTATGTCATTCTCATGCCATGGGCCAAAGCAAGTCACGTGGTCCGGCCCAAAGTCGATGACACAGGGCAGTATGCTCCACTCATGGAGAGTGGGGAAGGGTGGGTAAGAAATATCAACCTCTCACTCAGGCTTCCCTCAGAAAGCTGGGGTCACAAGCTACATGCGGCACCGCCGCCACGAGTGCCGGGAGGTGAACAGGATGGGGCCTGAAGTCAGGCCGCCGGGGGCCAGGGTCCTGGCTCCAACCCTTCCTGGCTGTTGCTAAACCTTTCTGGGCCTTGCTTTTCTCATCTGTCAGGTGGATTGTTATGAGACAGACATGGACTAGTGCATATCAAATGCTTGGCACAAGGCCAGCACGTAGAAGTCCTCAATACATGGCGGCTGATATTACTAGCTATGATTTAGCTGTGCTCAACTGGGGCCAGTAACCCCCTCCTTGGAGCTATTTGGAAATGTCTGTGGGGTGTTTTGGGTGGGGGGCAAGGGCCAGGGATGCTTAACATCCACTTTGCAAGACGACTCACACCACAAAGAACGTCCCTCTCAGATGCCAACTGCCTTCAGCAAGAAACTTGAAAAGCTTCTAACGCAGGACTTCCTGTTTCAGGTGAGGAGGCTCCAGGCAATGGCTGTGAGCAGGTCTGGGCTCCTGCTGGGTTGTCCCCTTGAGTCCTCCAGGAATCCCGAGAGCCTATTGCTGCTGGGACATTGACTCACTCCTAGGTGATTTCCCTTGGATCTCAGAGCACATGGCTTCTCTCCCACTGGGCGTCACGAGGGGGGCAGGGATGTCAGCATTAACAAGGACACACCGACCAAGCAGCAAGGGCTGGGGTGACAGCTTGCCCGCTGTCAGCCTCAGATGCTCACTAAGACCCAGCTGCGTCTGAGCTGCCCTCCTGAGAGGGGCTTTAAACGCCCCATGAATCTTACAAATCAGTAAGAACAACACGTCGGTGGTGGTCATTCAGAGGATGAAATAGCAAATAGCAAAATGCCACATGCCTCTGCAGAGGAGAGACCTGCCATTCGCCAGTGATCACAGCTCCCTGTGACAGGACACTGCAGGCACCAGGGGCAGAGCAGCACACAGATGACATTCCTGCCCAGAAATGCAGAGCCTGCAGTGAATCATGAGGCGGCAGCCTTGGACAAATCCACCTGAGCAGCTGTCTACGCAATACCCGGCTCGTGCTCTCCAAAAACGTCAATGTCTTTCTTGAAGGACAAAGACAGATCAAGGAGTGTTCCAGATCAAAGTCCGCTAAAGGCAGCCTGTGATCCTAGACTGGAGGCTGGATCTGAGAAACCATGCACCATAACGGACTTTATCAGATCAGTCAGTGAAATTCGAATATGGTCTGCCTAGCTCACAGCAACCTCAAGCTCCTGGTCTCAAGCAATCCTACTGCCTCAGCCTCCCAAGTAGATGGGACTACAGGCATGTGCCACCGTGCCTGGCTAATTTTTTCTGTATATTTTTAGTTGTCCAGCTAGTTTCTTTCTGTTTTCTTAGTAGAGACAGGGTCTCACTCTTGCTCAGGCTGGTCTCGAACTCCTGAGCTCAAATGATCCGCCTGCCTCAGCCTCCCAGAGTGCTAGGATTACAGGCGTGAGACACCATGCCTGGCCTCGAATATGGTCTGTATGTTAGCTAATACCTTGTATCGATGGTAAACTTCCTGATTTTGATCATTGTACTGTTTTTGTAGGAGACTGTCTTTGGTCTGAGAAGATTGAGGGGTGAAAAGTCTGCAACTTATACTCAAATAGTTCATAAAAAATAACTATATAGATGCAGAGACTGCAAATGCCAGAAAATGTCAAGAGGTAAATCTAGATGAAGGGTATAGTGTGTTTATTGTACAATTCTTGTACCGTTTTTGGTGGGTTGGAAAATTTTCAAGATAAAAAATTTTTAAAATCACTTAAAAGTTACAAAAGCCTGATTCAGTTAAATTAATAAATTCAAGAGATTGCTAAGACTGAGACTTATGTGTCTTTTTGAAAAAAGGCACAAAGAGAAGTTGTGTTGGTAAATAGTGCAAATAAAACACTAATCTAATTAAAAAGAAAAGCACATGGGAAAGCATCACTAATACAGGGGGGAAAAGGCCAAGTAAAATACAGTATAATTATTCAATTCTAAATTAACAAACATTTTTGGACTAATACTCTATGCTGGTGAGTATGCAGTGAAATGGGAACTTTACAGTTCTGCAAGGGCACAGACATTTAGAAAGCAGTTTGGCTGCCTGTGTCATCTGTGCTTCTGGGGTCAATGCTAAGGAAATAATCGTAAACAAGACTCCACACGTTAAGTGGACCCGTGTGCCATAAGAGAAAAAGTGTCTTTGCTGAGGTCCTCCCCAGTCCTTCACTCGGATCAGGATTGCCTTCCACTCTTGAACCCTGCCCCTCTCCCCTTCCGGGGCATAGCACTGCCAGGCGGTTTTCCTACCCTATGGAAATGGCCTATACATACGTGAATCACCTCTGGGGCTGAGGACTGCTTGTTGTCTGTCGCACCCTTGCACCTGCCGGTCCCTGCAGCACTCAGCCGCACTCCATGCTCCAGGCCCTGCCCCTCTGCACACCTCTAATTGGGAAATGCCATCTTCTTATAGAGTCTGGTCACCAGCCCCTCCCCCAGCCACCGTCGCTTGACTAGGCTTGGTCACCAGACCCACCCTGTGGCAGTTATAGTGCTCCACACCCTCAGCCACCACTGTCGGTCCACAGGGGCATACCTGACCCAGGTTGGACCAACTAACTAGACCTCATTCCTGGTTTGTTTGCTTTTTTTAAGTATTGTCTAATTTCAAAACATTGGGAGATTTTTTTTTTTTTTAGTTATCTTCTTGCTTTCTAGCTTAATTCCACTGTGTTTAAGAGAGTAAACTCTATGATTTCAATCCTTTGAAATCTGTGGAGATTGGCTTTACACCCCAGCACAAGGTCTGCTTTGGCAAACGTTCCGTGTGCACTAGAGAAGGAGGTGTGTTCTGCAGTCGTTGGGAGTAGAGTTCTATGGATATCGGCAATGTTGTTCAAATCTATAGCCTGACTGATTTTTTCCTGCCTTTCTCTCAGTGACTACGATAAATATTTTAAACTCCACAAGATAATTTTACTGTTACAAACATCTAATGTTCATTTAGACTGACCTACACATGTGCCTTTTTCATTCCTCCTACACACCTGCGCTTCCAGTTGGGATCATTTCCTGCTGCCTGCAGAGCCCCCCTCAGTATTTCTTTTCAGGCTGGGTTTGCTGGAGATAAATTCTCTTAGCCTTTGTTTGTCCGAAGATACCTTTACTTTGCCTCTATTTTTGAAGGATAATTCACTGGACTAAAATCCAGTTTTGGCTTCATTCATTCATTCAGCAAATATCCACCGAGTGTCTTACGGGTGCCAGGTGTGCACCAGGTGCTGTGGGAGACGTGGTGGTGGGCAAAGCAGACCACAGAGGGACTGTCCTTGCTCTCCAAGAAGAGAAAGGCAGAGAAGCCTGGCAGGGGGAACGGGATGTGGAAAGGCCTTGTGGCTGGACGGAACTGCAAAGAGGCCAGCGTGGCTAGAGTCGAGAGGGCAGGAAGGGCTGCTGGCGTGGGCCGGGCCTGGCCCATGCAGGACCTTGGGGGCACGGTGAGGAGGAATGTTCTGCCTTCATCCTTGAAGGAGCAGTCAGGCTTCACAGAGGAGCGAGGACTAGACTGGACTTGAAGGCGGGCGTGGTGAGAAGCTGCAGAGGAGAGGGCAGGCACACCATGACCTCTGAGCACCGGGTGAGCGAGTGTAGGGGCCACGCTGGGCTTCTCTGGGGGAAAGGGACTGAGCAGCCCCTTCCTCTGCTGTGTGACTGCCGGTAAGTTGCTTCCAATGAGTCAGTTTCCTCGTCTGCAAAGCCAGAATCACACTCCCTACCTCACAGGGCTGTCGTGAGGTTTAAAGAAAATGGTGCTCCTAAAGTGCTGAGCTCAGGGCCTGCAGCCTGCAAGAGCTCAGACAGACTAGCTATCGTTCTGTCATGGTTAGGATTTTCTTTTCTACTCTGAGATTCAGAGAGGGTAAGTCACTCTCCCCAGGCCACACAGCCAGGAAGTGGTGGGGCAGGGACTTCAATCTCAAGAGGTGGGTTTGATCTCTTATTTGGGTGGTAGACTTGGTCACCCTCCCCATTCCACAGACAGGGTCACCGAGGCCCAGAAAAGTGACTTTCCCAAGGTCACCCAACTTGGGAGTGGCAGAACTACAGTATTCATCTACCCATCCTTTACTGAGCGCCTGTTTGTGCTAGGCATGCGCCAGCTTCCTGGGAGAGAGTTGTGGACAAACAGATAAAAGTTCCTGCCTTTAGCTGGGTGTGGTGCATGCTCCTGTAATCTCAGTACTTAGGGAGCTGAGGCGGGAGGATCGCTTGAACCTAGGAATTTGAATCCAGACTAGGCAACAGAGCAAGACCCCATCTCTAGAAAAAAAAAAAAATTTCTGCCTTCAAGAAGCTCCATTCTGCAGGGGGCGGGGGTGTTGGTGGGGAGGGTAGAGGGAGGGGACTGACACCATACAGAATACATAAGCACAGTAAATAAATTTGTTAAATGGGGATCCTTATCTGTGGGGAGAAATACAGTTGGGAAGGGCATGGAGCAAGTGTGGTGGCAGTTCAGCATGTTCCACAGGGTGGAAAGGTGGTACCTAGGCAGAGTCCCGGGGGCAAGGGAGGGACCTGGGAGGAAACCTTCAGGAAGAGCATCCCAGGCAGCAGCGGAATGGTAGGTGCAAAGGCCCTGAGGTGAGTGTGTGCCTAGGGTGTCCCAGGAGCAGCAAGGGGGCCAGCAGGAAGGCAGGGGCTGTGCACCGTGGACGCCGAGGGGGCAGAGAGGCCCTGCCAGCACCGATGTCCTTGCTGGTGTTTCCCAGGCTGGTAGAGGCCATCAGGCCACTTCATTCCTATGCTCTCTTGCCAGCAAGTGGGAGATCATGGAGAAAAGACCTCTTCCAAAGCCCAGGGTGGAAGGAAGTGGGGAGGGAACTCATCGTCAGGGCAACCGGCTCCAGATGACCTCTGCCCTGCCCTGCTCCTACACTGGCTCCTGCTGAACCTGCCGCTCTCTCATTCCCGGGCCCACCATAGGCAACATGAGGGCAACCAGGCTTGCATCCAGCAAGGAGCAAGGGCACTGGGGCCATGGCCCCTAAATACCCTCCTAGTTTTAAAGAACTCCCAATGACAGCAGCATTTCTAATGCCCTGCAGCGCATGCCGTCTGGAGAGCAGCTCTGGCCGCCCATCCTGGCCTCTTCTCACCCCATCTCCTCCTGGGAACTTCACAGGCCCCTGAGCTATCCTGGTACCCAGCTATCCTGGTCCCAAGTGCCAGCTGGTCCCAAGTCCCAGCAGCGTGTCCACAAGTGTGATCTTAGCCTTGGCATCTCAATTGCACAGAAAGGAGGGAAACAAATGCTTCCTCAGAACCCACTGGATGCTGGGCATTTTTGTGCGAGATATTACCTCTAATCCTCAAACAGCCTCACTCAAGAGATATTATTAACCTGTTTTATGAATAAAAAATAGATTCAGAGTAGGGAAACGTTTAGGTTTTACCCAACATCACCCAATAAGCAAATGTTAATTTTACTAGTAAAAGGCCATCTTAGTGGTTGCTGGGAGCTGACACAGCCTGATTCAGTAGCAGCGGGTGGGTGGAGGCAAAACCCTGGCCAGAGAGGCCATCTGGAGGTTTGCCCTGGAGCAGACTGGGAGATGTTCCGTGATAAATGGCTTCTCATATCTGAAGAGCTATCAAGGAGCGAAGAGAGATAACCCTCAGGGTAGAAAGAACCTCTAGTTGTTAAAGCTTAGGGAAGGGTGACTTTGGGTTGGCGGTTGTCATGAATAAACACCCTTGTCCAACAGTGGAGCAGGCTACCTCAAGAGGTGGCAAAACTAGCAGAGTGACTTCCATTTGCCAGGGGTGCTGCAGAAGGAATATTACAGTGAGGGAGGTCAGCCTGGATGATTTCTCTGCAAACTCTCAGACCTGGGAGCTCTCGAATGGCCCAGGCAGGGACTTCTGCCCCAAGTATCTTTGGCAGGAGGTTTTTGATCCAAATGGTTTCAAGCTGTAACTCTGGCTTCTGGGTAGGCTGTTTACTTCTCACAGAGGGAAAAGGGCAGGGGGTGGGGTAAGTTAGGGGTGGATTGCATCAGTTGTGGTGTGACCTCTGATGTTTGCCTTTTTTTGTTCCCAAATAAAGCAAACACAAAAATTCATTTTCTTGGCTTAATGAAACAACAGGAGTGACCAGGTAGGTCAGCAGAACACTGGGGCTTTGGTGAAGTGGACACGAGGTAGGGGTAGAGGGTAATGCTTGCTACGAGCCCTCCCACTGGGGGGCTCCCCAGAAATGGTTCTGACTCCAGCAGGCTCTGACTGGACACTCTGAGCTGGGAAAGGCTCCTGAGACTTGTAACAGTGATCAGTTAGAGACCCAGCCCTTAAGCCTGTCTACCCAGCCCTGTTGGTTACTTCCCGTGGGTCAGTTCTGGGGTAATGAGTTTTACTGGCATGTATTTCCCTTTTACTTTTGAGGAAAACGCGCTGAGTCACAGAGCTAGTGAATGCTCCAAAGCCAGCATCCTGCCTGTCTCCTTGGTCTGCCCGTCCCATTCTACGGATGTTGTGAAGACTGGGACTATCTGTAAATCAGTCACTGAGCAAACAGTCGCTGCCCAGTAACTTCTTTATACTGGTAGGTGCTGCAGGCCAAGGTAGAGAGAAGTGGGCCACCCCAATCAGTAAGCAGCTAATGTTGCAGAAAGAAGTCCTACCTGGGCCCTCAGCAGGCTAGGTGACCGAGGACATCGTAGACCCTTTGTGTCTAATTCCCCATATTATGTAACACCTGGCTACAAAGGGGTTTTCTTGGGACCCAATTATCTAAACTCTTCCCTCCCACTTGCTCCTCCATCACTACTCCACAGCTCACTAGTCTTTTCTCAATTCCTGAAGCACATCTATAGCTGTCCTGTCTCCTGGTCTTTGCACATGCCATTCCTCTTCCTTCGAGTCTGCCCTGCTTCCACACTTGGCACGTCTGGCACTCCGCTGAACATCTAAGGCAGTATCCCCGCTACCACCTGACCTAGTGCCCAGTTTTTTCCATTATAGTACTTATCTAAATTAAAATCCTTTATTCGCGTCTTGTCTTTTGTCTCCGTTAGGAGGCAGTGAGGGCAGAGACTTTGTGTTGCTCCCTGCAGACCCCTCAGCACACAGACGTGTTCAGCAAATATTCGCGAGTGAATGAATGAAGGAACCAGTGAGGGGAGGAAGGGTCTCTGGCTGAGCGAAACATCCTGGGGGCGGCGGGGGCGGGAGGCTGCGGGCTGTGCCACGCCCGCACCGCTTCCAGGCGAAAGCGAAATTCAGGAGGCGGGGGACCCGGGGTATGTGTGGCCGGGGCCAAAGTCCAAGTCCGCAGGGGGCTGCGCGGGAAGCTACTTATACCTAGACCCGCGGCCGCCGGTCTCTAGCCCCACCGCCACCAGCCAAGGACAGGGACGCCAGGTCAGTTGGAAGGTCGGGTGCAGGGCCCCGGTACCAAAAGGACAGGGCGGGAGGCCGGACCCAAGGGGACACTGCCGCGTGACCACCTTGGAACCGGCGGGCTCTGCCGCCAGCGATACTGGGACTTGTAGTTCTCGGCTCCTCCAGACGCCGTCGCGAGCCCTAGAAAAGAGGCGCTTCTCAGGGACGGGGAACTACATTTCCCAGAAGGCCGGGAGAAGTTGGGGTCCCGGGAAAGCGCCCCGGCCGGCAGCGCTTCCCCGGCGCTATGGGGCGGGTTCCGGGGGCGCGTGGCTGCACGAGGGCCCCGCGTGGTCCCTCCTGAGGCGGCCCCCCCGGGTGAAACGATCTGGGGCCCGCGGAGCGGAGCCTATGAGCAGCTCGGCGGCGAGGCCCGACTGCTGCGGAGGCCTCGGCAATATTGACTTCAGGCAGGTACTGCTCCCGCCAGGCAGCTGCGGAAACCCCGCGAGGGATCCGAAAGGCCGGCGGGGTGTGCGGGCCGGCACCGCCTCCAACGACGGGTGGGCGGGGCCACCCGTTACCAGGCAACGGGGGCGGGGCGCGGTGAGGGGCGGGGCGGCGTGCGTCGGCCGGTGTGTAAGGCTCGGCTTGCGGGTGTGCGCCGGTGTGCGCCTGTGAGAGTGTGTGAGTCTCTGAGATTGTGTGTATCTGGGGTCTCACATGTGAGTCTCTGGGATGGTGTGGTCAGAGTTGCTCTGAGAGTGTGTGTCCGGGAGTGTGAGTGTGACCGAGCGTGTGCGAGGTGGAGGCGGCCGCGCAAACATGTTGGGGAGTGTGTTGTGTGGACGGAGAGCGTGTGCACGTTCTCCTCGGGGCCCTGCTCCCGTCCATCCCCCAGCGGGCGGGAGGCCGCTCTGGAGCGTGGCTGGACCCTGCGTGGGTCAGCTGCTGGGGTGGGCCCGTGGCCCGGGACCTGGCCGGCCCGCTGAGGCTCCCCCTCTGCAGAGTCCTAGGCCATGGTTTGCCTTTCCCGGCTTCTCCCGAGGCCCTCACTTCCCATGGATTTTCCTCTTTCCTGCACTGTCCCCTGTGTCCAAGGTCCTGCTTAGATTCTTTGTCCACCATTTCATCACCTGCTTTTCATGGAGCCAGGAAGATATATCCATTTCGTCCATTCCCTTCATTCCTTACTCATGGTTGCATTTATTCATTCACTGATACAGTCCTGGTGTCAGGACAGTTAAGGGTCTCCTCTCACTGAGCTTTCATCTGGTGAGGGAGACAATAGGCCTGGAAACATAGCCCGTCATTGTTTTAGATAGTAACTGGTGGACAGGCGGGATTGAAATCTCAAAATAAGGTGTAAAATAAGGTGTTTCCCCGCTCTGAGGGAGGTGACCTGGAACCTGAGAGTGATGAACCAGTGGGGCAAGATTCCCCAGTGCACAGGCCTGGAGGGGGACAAGAGGAGAAGGCTGACAGCTGCCCTGAGGGAGTGCAGGGCAGTTGACGTGGATGGGTGTGCAGCTGAAGACAGGAAGACTATTCTTTTTTAGTAAACTTTTCATCGAGGTACAGTATCTACTCAGAGGAGTGATGGGTCTTGTGTATACGGCTCCTGCGTTTTCACCATGCGAACCTATCCGTGGTAACTACCCAGATCAAGAGAGTAGATCACCACCAGCCCCAGGGCTGTCCCTGGAGGACATACAGACAAAGGCCACTGGAGCATCTCTGGACCCCCATGGTCAGTGGCAGGGCTGTGGATCATGTTTTCCACCACAGCGAATCACAGGTGGAAAGGGCGCTTGGAATGCCAGGCCTGGCTTAGGGGGCAGATGCTTCCTGGAGGAGAGATTCCCTGTGGGAGGGTAGGTCACCCTTAACTCAGGTGGAGGAGCTTGGAGCCACAGGACAGAATGCAAGGGGTAGTGATCCCCCACTCTCCCAGACCCAGTTAGGGAGCCTGCCCGAAGGCAGTCAAAGCAAGGCCTGTGTTTCGGCCTGGAAGCAAGAGCGAGAGGCTCAGCAGGGAAGACTGAGGGGGTGTGGGCAGGGCTTTCTTGCTCTATCTCCTTTCCCTCCAGAACTTGATGGGGCTGTGCAGCTGGAGAGAGCTGGAGCTGGGGCCAGGTCAGGGTGACCCTCGTTGACTAACATTGTGTTTTTATACTGCTGCCCTTGTTGGTACAGTTAAGCTTCCTGTTGCCAAGGAATTTTTCTTAAAACAAACAAACAAACAAAAAACCAAAAAAAGGAACAAAAAAAATCAACAACATTCAGTATTATGTGTTGGTCTTACGAGAGAGCTCTCCTCCCTCCTCTGTCAAAGTTTCTGGTTTTAAAATATGTCAGTCCCTGGCCCGAGAAAGTTTCAGGATTTTTCTTCACCCCGTGGGCATCTTAGTTGCAGGATCTCAGGATGCTAGCCCTGTGTCATCCAATAGAAACATCATGTGTCACATACGTAATTTAAACTTTTCTATTGGCCACATTACCTTAGTAAAAAGAAATGGAAAATAGAAAAGAAACATAAAAAATAATTTTAACAATGTATTTTATTGTCATCGAAACATGCATCAGAACTATCATTTCATCCTGTGACACTCCAAGCCCTTGATAGCCACCTGTGGCTAGTGGCTGCCACATAGAACTGAACATAGCCTGCCACATAGAACTGAACAGTGCCACTGCTGGCTGCCGTGCCCTCCACCAGCTCTCTTCCCGGCCTGCTTCAGCTGGTATGGAATCTTGGTTTTGTTTTTAATTTAAAAACATGACCCACTGGGATGAGGAGTGTGCCTGCTGTAGCCTCGTTGCCCAAGGCCCTTCTTGCCTCTCTGTGCCCTCCCTGCCATGGGATTCCAGAGCCTCACTTCTCAACCAGGCAGCTGCATGAAGCAAGCTGGCCGGCAGGTGGACGGGCACAGGGCCTGTGACTTGCTGTCCACAGCAGGGGCACCTCCAGGATTCAGAAGGTGGCTCCAGTGGGGCCTAGGGTTGCTGGCTTCTTGGAGCACCCAGGCTGGCAGAGCACACTGAGGTCCCCAGAGCAAGGGGACAGTCCACGTGGGCTCCTTTCAAGCCCAGGTATCAGGTCCCTTTTCCACAGGGACTCACCTGCTCAGGTGAGCGGATGGGCAGTGAAGTCACTAACTCGGTGTAAGTGTCAAGAAGTGTGTTTCAGTTTCTTGGTGTGTAGAGTGGGGGTAGTAACGGGGCTGTGGCGAAGACCAGGATGAGATGAGGGTGGAGAGATGCATTATTAATTGTCGAGTGCAGCTCACCTGACGGTGCCTGTAAGCGGCAAAGCCCCTGTGTTCAGGAAGCTGAGAGACCGGGTAAGGGGGCAGGACTCCCTGGTTGCACAGTCCCCACGTGCGATGTGGGCAGTAAACCATTGGAGGTGAAACCCCGATGGCAGGTGTGGGGTGTCTGGACTGCCTTTCAGGGAAGGATGTTTGCCTGCTACTCTAAATTGTTTTTTGAAATCTTTCAATTTTATCACCTCAGTTAAAATAAACACCAGGCCATTATATGAGATAACTTGTTTTGTGATGTTTTCAAGGACCTCAGTTTTGTCTTCCGTAATTTTTGACTCAGTCAAGACTGACCAGGGCTGAGGCTCGTGGTAACCTTGGGCAAGACGCAAACTCCTGTTTCCTCTCCGTCTGTTGAGACGATGATGCGGTTTTTCCTCCTTTGACTGTTAATAGGGTGAATTGCATTGATGTTTTGAATGTTGAACCAGCTCTGAATTCTTGGGGTGACCCCCACTTGGTCCTGATGTATTCTCCTTTGTATATATTTCTGGATTTGGATTTTCATGGCTATATTTATGAGGAATATCTTTGTCTAGTCTTAGTGTTAAGGTGATGCTGGCCTCATAAAGTGAGTTGGGAAGTGTTCCCTTCCTCCTCTTCTGTATTCTGGAAGAGATTGTGTGGAATTGGTATTCTTTTTCCCTAAATGCTTGGTAGAATTCATGGCCAGCACCCTCCAGGCCCTGTTCCTCCTGCTCTTTGATGTGTGTGATATGTGGCTTGTGATCGATGTGACCAGGCCTGCTGTTTGTTCGGGTGTCACAATGTGACAGGCACGCTGGGTCCTGTTGACCTGCTGCAGTTCATTCCCTGACAACAGAACGTCGCTCCCAAGAGTCCCCTCATCCTTCAGTGAAGTGAAGTTGCTATGAGCCTCTTCCTTACTGACTCTTTGGGGTGCCAGTAGCTGAGCCCATTCACCGGTGACCCGTGTGACCCAGGTTGTTCCTGGCGCTCAGTGGACATTTCCTCCTGGTTGTGGTGGGTAGCTCCTCTCCTGTAGTCAAATTCTGAGGCCTCGGCAGCCTGTAACCTTGGAGGGGGATTCCATTCCTAGAACTACTGGGCAGCAGAAAGCCGACTTCTGCCGCTTGAATGGGGTTGGGGCTGGGGGAGTGGGGGACCTCTCTTTAGTCAAGACAGCCCACAGGTGTGCGGGGGCGATTGAGGTGATACGACACTGGGAGCCAGGTGTGAGGCCTCAGGAGCTGTCTGCTCACTTCTGACTTGGATCTTTGTTTCTTTTCTGCTGATCCAATTTCAGGAGGGAGGTCGGCCCTTCTGAGTGGGTTTTAGAAAGTGACAGCACTCAGGAAGGGGCCTTCATGTCTCTCAGGAGGGGAGCTGGGAGCCGGGAGCCTCTGCTGCCTGGCGTTCCACGCTGAACCGTTCAGTCATTCTTTCCTGCTAAGCAGGCGCCTCTCCAGGCAACACAGATCTCCTCAAGGAGATGCGGGGTTACCTGATGGAGACTGCCGCCCGGATACTGCCCTCCCCAAGACAGAGTGACCCGAGGGCACTGGGACCTGGGTGGAGGAGGGATGATGGGGCCAAGTTCTGGTTTTGACCAGTTCAGCCCTAACTGGGAGATCCAGGTGGATGTCAGTTCTTGCCAGGTTCAGCCAGTGTCAGTTGGTTAATCTTTCAGTGCCTCAGTTTCTCTCCTTCACCTTGGCTCCCACAAAAGGTGAAAGGGGCTTATTTCTTGTTCACATTGCTGGTCTCCTTGGGAGTGTTGAGGACCCAGAAGCACTGATTCTATCTGGGGCGGAGTCCAGGGTCTTCCCCTGGCAGCCGAGGTCCGCTTGCCATGGGGCTTTGTGTCAGAGTCAGGGAGGGCTGAGCTAGCCTGCTCTTATCTGCAAAGTAGTCTAACAATAGGACTTTTCTTTTAGGTTGGCTGAGAGGATTGCAAGAGATAAGGTATGTGCTCACTGATCTTGGCAACTGGCTGTCGTGAAGCCCTCAGGCTGGTCATTTTGTTTGTCTTAGACCCCCTGGAGCAAGGCCCTCCTTAGTGGATGCTTAGCATTTTGTGAATGGCAGTTGAGTTGAATTCTTTACAGTCTCTTAAAGATTGCACTGGGCAGTGTTTCCCCCAGGGCTATGGGGAAGTAGGGGAGAGTTCCCTCTGCAGATCTTTCCGCCGTTTGGATGTGTGTGAAATGCACCCCCTGCACCGACCTTAGGTATAAGCTGGCTGGAGTACCCAGACTCCAGTGGGGTGGGGACGTTGCCCTCCCCCTCAAAATGGTCTCGTGCCCCTTCCCAGCAGGGCTCCCGCCTTGCTTCCCAGGCCACTCCTCTTTGGGTGGCTGAAGCCTTCAAGGGCCTCCGGCACCATTTGCCGGCCACAGCCTTCAGTGCTTCCCTTTCCCCAGCTGCTGGGAGTCTGCTCCGCGACTCACATCCTCCCTCTTTGGTTCAGGGTCCTGCTAGCCTGGGGGTTGGGGCACAGTGCCCAGGGCACAGACCGGGCCGTCTGGGACTGTGGGCTTGCCCAGGGGGTCTCAGGCACACCCGGGAGTTGGTCACTCTCACGCTGGCTCCACGGGGTCTCCTGCGGAGACTGAGAAGCCACCAACGCCGAGCAGGCTGAGTGCTCTGGTCCAGCCTGGCCCAGGCCACTCAGCACTGGGAATGGCAGAGTCCCTAAGGACCCCCTGGAGAGGCAGCATCAACTCTTTGAGGGTCAGAACCCTGTAGGACAAAGGTGGTGATGACGGCAGCGTCTGCCGCATGGCGGGGTTGCATGTCTGGGTTTGCGGGAGGCTCTCGGGAGAGAAGACGTTTACTTTTCTTCTCTCTCTGCTTAGTGAGAAGCGGCCACAGCCGACTGAAGACCCTCACTCTTGGGCGTGTTTCGATCACCGCCAACACAGCGCCTTGCTGCGGGGAAGGGCAGGAGAACATGGGAATAGGGGATCCTGGCGTAGAAGAATGGCGGCTCCTACAGAACTTACCTTGGAAGGGCGTTCTGGCCAATAATAAAATCCTCATCTGTAGAGTTGCCTTATAAATTCCCGTGGGAATTGTCGTTTTAAAACTTAGCACGTGGTCACAGCTTGCTGGCTGTGAGCTCCTGTGTCTGTGATAATTCAGGGGGGCAGGTCCGGGTCTCGTAGGAGGATGTCCAGGCCCCAGTCGTCCTTTTGTGGGAGCTGTGGGGAGGCCAGCCGATGGGGCTTTCTGGTGTCTGGAGTTGCTTGGTGAGGAGTGTGGTGTCTGCAGGGGAGGGGACGATGGACTCCTTCTAGTCCCTAACACACTTCCACCCAGCTGCACACCCAGGGACAGACAGGTCTCAACCGGGTCCTTCACACTGACAGGGCCCCTGAGACTGACCTCTGCTTCAAATAGCTTCAGTCCCTGTGGTTCCTAGGAACCTTGGGAAGCCCTGCCCTCTCCCAGATTGGCCATCCCATCCCACCACCTGCCAATGCTTCTAGAACATCGCTTGATTTCTCCACCTAAAACGTGCTATGAAAATAAATATTTATGAAGCACTGTGTCTGGGCAGCTGGTGAATCTGGGCCCTGTGGCCTTGCAAGAGGCCATGCATGCCCCTGTGTCCAGAGGGATCTGTTGGTCGTTGCTGGCTGCCTGGTTGCCTGCCTGCGTGCAGAATCCCTACAGGGCTGCTTTGGCAATTTCCTGCCCCTTTCCAAAGCCAGATTGGAGGAGACCAGAGTCCCAGGAGCATAGGGTATCTGAGTGGAGAGTGCCTTAGAGACAACCTTTAGTCCTCGAGTTTTACTCATGATGAAATGAGGGCCACTGTTCACTCAGCCAACATTTACTTTTTGTGCCAGGCAGTGGGGGTGGGCATTGGAGACAAAATGATCAACTAAAAAATGGTCCCTAGCCTGAAGGACCTGTCATGAGACAGGGACGGATAAACAGGTAATTACTGTGGGCATGCAGTAAGAACACAGGAGAGGTTGCTGCTGGGTTTTGAGGGATGAGTAGGAGTTTGCTAGTGGGGTGCAGAGGGAGAGAGAGTATTTCAGACATGTGCAGAAGCCAAAGCGAAAGGGTCTGCGTGGGTGATTGGGACGGAACAGAAAGGGAGACAGGTGAGCAACCACAGGCTGTGGAAGGTCTGCCCTCCGAAGCAGGTGTGACTCCCCCTGACTTTGAGTGCTGGGCTGGGGCAGCCGTGTGTAGGTCAGTCCTGGGGTGCAGGGCAGCAGGCAGGTGAGGCTCCATGGAGAGGGCTCTGGGGGGAAGTCCAAAGGCAGGAGGTCATGAGGTCCTTTGCTATGCTCTAGGGGAGGGAGTGGATTAAGTGGTTATGTACAAGGGGGAATGACAGGTAGGACAATTGGCTGATTGGACGATTGGAATGAGATGGGGCAGGGCTGGGGCTTGGCAAAGTTTTGGCTGCGAGTTGAGGACCAGAGTGGAGTTGGGGGAGGTATGAGGGAAGACTTCCAGCTGGCTATGGTCTGCTGCTCACAACTTTCCCTCCCTCCCCCGCCAGCCTGTCAGTGGATAGGGCCTTGCAAGCAGGAGGTGCTCAATAAGGGTTATTGTCCACAGAAGATAAGACCGGCTGGGCTGAGTGACCCTCAGACAGATCTGGAGCTCTTTCCTCCCCACCCCTTTCTCCAAAAGTGGGAGACAGAAGCACTCTTTGAAAGAATTTACTATATCCCCAAATGAAACAAAAAAACACACTGTCAAAGTAGACCTTAGGGGAAAGATCACAGCTCCGATGGACTTTACATTTATTTTACAATTTAGTATTATTTTTATTTTGAATTGCATGTGGAGGGACACCATAATACTTTTCAGTGGATTTTATAAGCAATTTTTAAAAAAAACTTTCTGAAATGGAAAATAAAGAAAAGTTTAGAGCAGAATACAAGGACTCAGTAAATACTCACCACCCGAATTCTTCAGGGGTGGCTCTTCTTTTTTAAAGAAAGAAATCAATTTTGAAAGTGTCTTCTTATTCCGTCCTCTCTGCCTTTAGAGCAGAGGATCTCCCTGCAGGGAATTTTGCTCCCAGGGGACATTTGGGAGTGTCTGGAGACATCTTTGGTTGTCACACTGGGGTGGAGGAGGCCAGGGTGCTGCTGAAGGTCCCAGAACATCCAAGGCAGCCCCTGGCCTCCACCCAGTGATCTGGCCCCAAATGTCAACAGTGCCCAGGTCGAGAAACCCTGCTCTAGAGGCAGCAAGTGTCATGAATTTAGTGTATTGCATTCTAGTCTTTTTTTAAAAGTGCACACACAGAAAGAATGTTAAGTACTACATTGTTTTGCGTTATTCTCGAAAAATTTATGTGTAGGCTGTGAGTCCTGCAGCTTGTTCTTTTCACTTGGAGGTTCTGTGTTTGCGAAGGAGACGTGTTGCTGAATGTGGATCTAGTCCTTTCAGCTTCTGTGGCTGGGCTGCTGCAGGCACGGCCACGCTGGCTTTCTCGTCTTCAGTTCTGGCCACCGAGGTTGTCTCTCATTGCTCCTGATCGTTCTCTTGCTAGCTGTCGGGAGTGGGTGGCGTGGCTGGGGGGTGGGCGCACACCCCTTTGGCTCAGGCTCGTCCCGCGGCAGGCTCGGGTGAGGAGAGGCACCGTACCATAGTTTTAGTTTGCTTTGACCTCATTACTGAGGCTGAACATCTCTTCACGTATGTTCTCTGGGGCTTTTGGGAACCCCCATCCTGGAGGGTCCCAATCACACCCAGGTTTGGTGTCCCTCCCTTTGTGGGTGCTGGGTGCCCATCTTCAGAGGCTCTGTTATCCTTGGCCAGCGTCCACACACATTTACTTCTGTGGCCGCCACCCCGCCACCCTCCCGACAGGGCATGACACAGCTGATTAGGTTTCTGCTTTTTATCTTCCATTTTATGAGACTACATTACAGTAACCTTTGCTGGACCTGTGTGTTCCCGAGCCTCCCGGCGTGTTCCCAGAGGGTAACTTTGTGTCCAAGTTCTGGGGGCTGAGGTCCTGGCTGTCTCTGGGTGGGCCTCCTGCTGATGCTGGCACTGTCCCCGCAGGCAGACTTCTGCGTTATGACCTGGCTGCTGGGCTACGTGGACCCCTCGGATTCCAGCTTTGTGGCTGCCGTCCTTGCCATCGCTTTCAATCCGCTCTACTGGAACGTGGTAAGTGCCTTCCACGAGACTCGTCCTGCCCGGGGGAGTCCCACCGCCGGTGAGTCCTGTGTGGGGAGTCGCCACCACTGCGGGCGGGACAGGCAGGCAACTCTGTTCTTTCCTCCCGCATCTGCCGCTGGCCGCCGTGGAGTGCTAGACTCCCCTGTCCTCTCCCTGGGCTGCCCTGGGCTGAGGTCAGGATGATCCAGGACGCGGGCTGGTCACGGGAGCCTGCAGTGCAAAGCTGACCCCGTTGTCACACCCGTCTTCTCGCTCATGAAGTACGTTGCCCAGGAACGGGGGCTCTCTTCCCTCTCTGCCACATCATACAGTCAAGCCATTTGCTCGTGAATCCCCCCAAGTGTGTGCCATAAACATTATTATTTTTCCCACCCCTGAGCTGTGCTGGTAGCAGGAACAAGCTGACAGGAATTGAAAACAAGAGAAACCAGAGTGGCACCAGCTCGTTGATGGGTGCAAGGGGACACTTGGTGGCCTGTGCTCGTGGGGAGGGTGGGCTGTGTGGGAAGTGGACTCTGGGCCCTTTGAGGAAGGTGTGGGAGGCCGTCGGTGCCCGCGTGGCCTTGGTCTGAGGTCCGCCCCTGCACTGTGAGGTGGTGCTCCTGGGGTTCTGGCCACTCTGCCCAGGCCCTGTCTAGGGGGGCTGCAGGCTGCCGGCACTGGGCGTGCTGATGCAGAGTCCCGGATGCCTCGTGATCACCCTTGAGGCTAATCTGCAGAATAAGGCCAAGATCAGCATCAGCAACACACAGTTCCAGCCTGTTTTCATTTAAGGTGAGCCCTTGGTCCCAGGGCAGAACAGGACATGTTTTTCATCTGGTTTATGACTCGGGTCTTTTCTCCATCTGGGGAGAGAGATGGTGGGTGGGAGTGGGCCCGCTCATCTCAAAGAGGCCACATGCCAAAGAATGTGCCATCCCTGCTGTCCTGGCCTGCCCCGAGGATGGAGGCAGCGGTGGCCTACAGAGGAGGGGGTGCAGGGAGGGCCTGTGTCCAAACACAGGCCTCCTGACTCTCCCCCCACAGAAGGCCTGGCCGCCAGGTGTGCGGCCCGGCTGGGAAGCACCTGTGCTCTCAGCCACGATGGCTTGAGCTGGCCCTGAGCCCCTGACACGGCCTCCCCAGCCAGGGCAGCATCCGGGGCTTTCCGTGCGCTCTCCTGGAGGGCTCCCCACCTCCCGGCCTGTGCACCTCCCCTCCCGCTGCGTCTCTGCACACACCTTGCATGCCGGAGGTAGGAGACGTGTGAGACAGTGAGGGGGAAAGAGGGTGTGGTGTGTGGGAGGCTGAAGAATGGCCCTGAAGGTGCCCACCTCCTGGTCCCTGGCACCTGTGAAGGGTCCCGTGTACGGCACACACTCAGAAGGGCCTTTGCAGGCGTGACGGAGCCAAGGAGCTTGTGCTGGTAAGGGCCCTGGATGATCCAGGAGGGCCCCGAATGCCGTCACACGCATCCCTACACGAAGGGGAGGCGGGGGTGGGGGGGGCGATTTGACAACACAGAGGAGGCAGAGGCTGGAGTGACGCGGCCACAAGCCAAGGCAGGCTAGCAGCCGCCAGAGGCTGGAAGGGGCAAGGAACAGTCTCCCCAGAGCCTGTGGGGGGTGCGGCCCTGCCCATGCTTTGTTTTGGGCCAGTGATAACTGCTTTTGGGTTCCTGTTCACCAGAACTGTGTGAGAGAGTACATTTCTGTTGTTTTTTTTTTTTTTGAGACAGAGTCTCACTCTGTTGCCCGGGCTAGAGTGAGTGCTGTGGCGTCAGCCT
>CM052441.1:102432390-102465748 GCA_028533085.1 Varecia variegata
CACTGGCCTTTCCAACAGAGTGTTTCTGTGCAGTTCATTTTAAAGCCTGGCTGTGGCCCACAGAGACTTCCCAAACAGTAGTTGAGATGCAGGAAGATTTGGGAGACAGGCAGCTTGTGTCTGTGTGTTTGTCATAAAAGTTTTTTTTTTTCTTGGTCATAAGTTTTTGATTTGTCTCATTTTGAAAGAATTATTCACTGGAACAGTTTGTGGTCATTAGCAGGGGAGAGAGCAAACTCTTCAAAGTCATTTCATAAGGAGAAAAGTTACAGAAACTCGTTGCGGCTCAGTGGGCTGCTGGCCAGGGTGGGCGTGTGGGGGTGAGAGGAACTGGGGGTCCTGAGCCCGGCTCTGGGATGCGGGGGCACAGGAAGCCCAAACTGAGGCTGCACCGTGGAAGCCCTTGAAAAACATTTGTTACATTTTAATAATTGCCAATACACTTGTCCCTCAGTATCCGTGGGGGATTGGTCCCAGGACCCCTAAAGATACCAAAATCTGCAAATGCTCGAGTCCCTAATATAAAATGGTGTAGTAATTGCACATAACCTGCGCACACCCTCCTGCATACTTTAAATCATTTCTAGATCACTTATAATACTCAAAACAATGCAAATTCTATGTAAATAGTTATGCTGTATTTTTTCTTATTTGTGTTATTTTTTATTGTTTTCCCCCTGAATATTTTCGATCCACAGTTGGTTGAATGGCAGACGTAGAGCCTGCAACAGGAGGGGCCGACTGTATCTGGCGGCACTTACTATGCCCAGGTGCGGTGCTGAGTGCAGTCCGTGCGGTATTTCAATGCATCTTCACAGCAGATTCTGCTAGTGTCTCCTCTGGGGCTTGAAGCCGTCCATTCATTCATTCTTCAATTATTTTTGGCGGCCTACTGTGTGCAGGCACTGTCCTGGGGCTGGGGCGCACGGCCCTGGCCCTCACGCAGTGGCACTCCAGGAGGGGCAGTAAGTGAACACATGTAGCACCAAGTGATCAGGAGGTGGGGGGCAGACAGGAAGGGTAGTCAGGGAAGGACTCTCTGATGGGCAACCTTTGACCAGAAGCCTGACTCTCACGTGGGCGGGGCCCTCAGGTATCTGGAAAGAGCATTCTAATCAGAGGAAAAGCCAGTGCAAAAGTCCTGGGGTGAGAGTATCCTCTGCAATTTCAAGGAACAGCCACAGGCTGGAGATTGGCAGAGGGAGAGGTGGCTGGGGCTGGTGGTGCAGGCTGTACGGGCTGTGGGGGGCCTTTGATGGACTCCGAGCACCATCTGGATCTGAGTCAGGTTTTCAAGGTTGCTGTGCTGAGAACAGAGGAGAGGAAGCAGGGGCAGGGCTGGGAGGTTGGCACAGCAGTCGAGGCCCAAGGTGGTAGCTTGCTTGAGAGGAGTGGTCAGGAAGAGCCGAGAGCGGCATGGCCAGTGCATGGGGGGCTCAGTGACCCCCGGGAGGGTGTGGCCATTGGCTGAGATGGGGCAACCCAGGGAGGACCATCCCTCTCTCTCCTGTCCCCTCCTAGGCTCCTGCATCTCCTCCTCTCCGTTAGAACCCTTGTTCTTGAGGCCTCGGCCTGCTCTTCCTTGCTCAGCCGCAGGGAGGCTTTCCGGCCTTCTCTTATTGGGTCTCTGGGGGAGTTTCACGGGGCCAGCACTTGCTCTTCCGTGCAAGTGGCCTCCCTGCGCGCCACGCAGCTTTTCCGGCCCTCTTCCTGCTGCTCTTGTGAATTCCTTTTCCCTGCCTGTTGTCCATCTGCTGGACCGGTACTCAGCGAGAACCCGCTGTGTGCCAGCATCGTGTGTGTCCTCGGAAAGCCGTTGAACGGCCTCTGTCCCCCTGGAGCACAGACACGTTTGTAATGAAAACTGTGATAAGGCTCAGGATGCGAAGACCAAGGTGCTACAGAGGGACCGACAGGGGTCTGTGGCCTGGAGTCCCCAGAGCTCCGGGAGTGTGGGTCCAGGCACTGCGGCCCCGCCTGGGGGTCCTGGGCCAAGGCCTCACTGATTTGCTGTTCCTTCCCCATCTCCCTGAAGGAGGTCGCCTCTCTAGGGGCCAGGGAAGAGGTCCAGGGCCAGCCTTGCAACCTTGAGTCCCTCCTCTCCCCCGCCCTGCCTCTCCTCTTGCAGACCCCACCTGGCTTCAGACCTTCCTCATCAGCCAGAGCCGCCTATAGCCAGACTCCCTGCTGCCCCTCTGCAGCCACCCCCGGGGCTGCTACACTCTGGCTGTGCTCAGAGGCCCCTCGTCTTCTGGGAGGGGGTGGGCACTCTTTGCCTGGCCCTGGAGGCGCTCCTGGCAGGCATCCTCACACTCACACCCTTGGTCATCCCTGGGCCTGGCCCTTCTCTGGGTGATCTGGCCTCTAGTCCAGGGCTCCACTGTCGCCTCATCAGCCCCTCCTCACCCAGCCCTCTCTGGGTCAGGGCTGCTGACACCTGGGGCCATCCTGTGCACTACACGATGCCCAGAACATCCCTGGCCCCTGCCCACTAGGTGTCAGTAGTACCCCAGGCCCAGGCGGTCTGACCTGTCTCCAGACATTGCCAGATGTCCCCCAAGGGGCACAGTTGCCCAGGTGGTCTGAGTGGCCACTGCGTGTGTCCCATGTCCCCTGAAGGGTCCAACCATTGTTTGCCCCTTGCTGTCCCCTTAGACGGAGCATCCCTAAAGAGTTGAAGTGCTCTGGGTAGTAGGCGCCACCTGGACGCCCGTCAGTGCCTGGACCAGCACCATGCCTGGCGGAGACCCGCGTCTAGGCAGCGTTCACAGGCTGCATGAAGGCTGACTCAGCTCTTGACCAGTTTTCTGCTGTGGCATCAGTGGTCAAGGCTCAGCCCCATTTGTGACATGTGCATATGCGCACCTGACTTTGTGACAGGAAAAGGAATGGCAGGAAAGTAAAACACAGTGTCATTTGTAGCAGACTCGGAGATTCCTGGCACCCCGGCTCCCGGAGCTCCCTGTGCCGGCTCTCCCATGCGGGTGGTGTCAGAGCAGAGACTTGAGCTCTGCTGTTGTTTACAAAAGCAAAGTGTGCATGCGTTTTTTTCTTAACTCTTACCAAAGACCAATTGCTTGTAACAAATGTCAAAGCTGCTGGAGACACACCATTGTGTCTGGGCACCACGGCTGACCTAGAAGGATTTCTAGGGAGACTCCCCTGTGCCTGATTTACCTGCCTCGCTGGGACCCTGTGAGAGTGAAGGGTGCTGTCGGGAATCCTGCTAGCACAGCAGGTGTGAACGGGACGAGCCAGGGTCCTCCAGCCTTGGGAGGGAGCTTCCCAGGGACCTTTGCCCCTTCTAAGCCCAGCGCAGCCAGCTGCCTTCTGCTGTCCCCTGGTGCCCCACCCTCACACCCAGGCCTTTGCTCTGGGAGACCCTCTGCCCATCCTCAGGGTCCGTGGTAGCCCCTCCCCTGCGAGTCCCTCCCACAGTACTCCCCGCCCCCCCCCCCAGACCTCTCTGGCTCCGAGGGTGGGGTTGCCCTTGGTGCCCGGGCAGCTCCTGCTTGTGTGCGTGTGGGGGAAGGTGTCTGATGGGTCAGCTGCTGACAGGCGTCCCAGCCCTCATTGCCCAGCCAGACCACAACCCCCACCCCGGCCCTGCTGAGGACACCCTGCGTCTGTGTCAGGACACTGGCCTGTCCGTTAGCCAGGGGCTTTTAACCTCAGAGTCCTGCATCCCCAGAAGCCACCTCAGTCCTGGGCAGACCAGGACGGTTGGTCACCCTTGTCCAGAGAGCTAGCTGGGGAGGAGGTGGCCTTTCCTCTCTGGGAGTTGGAAGTCTGCTCTCTGCCCTGGGCCTGGGCTTGCCACAGCAGGGGATGTTTGACCCACTGGTACCCAGAACCCCTTGGCTGGTGGCAGTGGCTTTGGAGGGAGCCTAGGGTGGCTGGACGGTAGGTGGTGCTGTGGGCAATGTGAGGTGTGATGCTCCTGGCTCCCAGGAGGGGGAGGAGGTGACAGGGAGGGAAGAGGAGGTGACAGGAGGGAGGGGGAGGTGACAGGAGAGAGGAGGAGGTGACAGGGAGGGAGGAGGAGGTGACAGGAGAGAGGAGAAGGTGACAGGAGGGAGGAGGAGGTGACAGGGAGAGGAGGAGGTGACAGGAGGGAGGAGGAGGTGACAGGGAGAGAGGAGGAGGTGACAAGAGGGGAGAGGAGGTGACAGGGAGAGAAGAGGAGATGGCAGACAGGGAGGAGGTGACAGGAAGGAGGAGGAGATGACAGAGAGAGAAGGAGGTGACAGGGAGAGAGGAGGTGACAGAGAGGGAGGAGGTGACAGGAGGGAGGATGAGGTGACAGGAGGGAGGAGGAAGTGACAGTGGGAAGGATGGAGTGTGAGTGCTCCTCTGCATGGCCACCACCACCCCTGTACTGTCCTGGTCACCTCCTTGCCCCACCTGTGGCTGCTGCACCTGCCTACACTGTTAGTGTGCACTTGCTGCCACCACCCCGATGGACCTACCAGGTGCTGGGAAGGCGGACCTTGCAGGCACTGCCGGGATCAACCAGGCCTGCCCTTCCCTTGTCACTCGAACCCTGTCTGGGCCTTGCTTTCCCCACCGGTAAAGTGAGGACAAGCAGCTGAGGTCGGTCCCAGCTCTGAAACACTGGGGTCTCCTTGCTCTTCCAAGTCCTGGCTCTGGGGTGGCCCTGTATGGGGATGTTACCCTCCCCTCCTGGAACTGGGTTACTAAGGTCAGATTGGACATTAGCTGTGAAACAGGAAAATCAGCATTTGGTTAATAATAAAGCTCACAGCTCGAGAGGAGTTGTAGGAGAGAATGAACATATCCAGGTAACGGGTCCAGGGGAGAGGGGTCGGGGCGTGGAGGAGGCGATGGCAGGCCAAGGGGACTTAGCCCAGGCCTGCTTTCTAGGAGTGGCAAGGGCAGGGGTGGGCAGAAGGCCAAAGAAAGGGGGATGTGTATGGAGAGAAGGGGACAGTGGGCCTGGGGTGTACGAGGGAGGGCCCTGGGTGCTCGCTCACCTCAGTCCAATTGTCTGCTAGAGGCTGCTGGGGTGTGTGTGTGCGAGAGAGAGAGCGTGTGTGAGTGTGTGTGTCTCACTCTGATGGAAGGGGAGTTAGGACGGAGGCATGAACTAGGCTGTCTGAAACCCCGGCTCCCATCTGAATTAGAAATCTGGCTCCCAGGGCATGGCCACATACCCACTGGGCTCTGAGCCCGTGTTTCTGGACTAGACAACATCCTCTTCTGCCAGGGCCTGCCTTGCGTTTGCGGGAATGCTGGGCAGGGCCTACTGGTGCAGCCTGTGGGACAGAAGGGTTTTTCTCTGGGCAGAGCCAGCTGGCTCCCTAGGCTGACTAGGACCTTGGCTCTGGGAGTACAGGGCTCTTGTCCCTTCAGACCAGTGTCACCTAAGATACCGGGGCACTCCCAGCTCCAGCTGTCCCTGGCTCCTGCACGAGCTGTGCTCACAGCGGGGTTCCTGTAGAACTAGCTGCATGTCTGGCCTCAACTCCACGGCTGGGGACAGTCAGCTCCTTGTCTGTCTTGTGATCTGTGGTCACGCTGCCCTCTCCATTGGCTCCAGTGCAAGATGTTCTAGGGGAACATGGACACAGGACTGTGGGGTCTTTTCTGAGCCGTTGTGTGGACTTGGGGTTTTAGCCCCTGAATGGTGGCTGTGCTGGGCAGCAGCCTGGCTTTGCGGGCCACCGGCTCTGGCCTGGTGGGGAGCCTCGCACCATTGGCCAGGGCTAACTTTAGAATCATGGTGTCCGAGCAACATGGCGATAAAGTGTAGGACGAGGTCTCTCAAACTGGGTCAGCTTACAGCCTGTGCAGGGTGGCCGGGCGTGACACAGATGGGAACAAAACAGAGGAGGGGGAGTGTTCTCCCCACTGAGTGGGGAGTCCCCTGAGTGGGGTTCGTCCCAGCAGTCCCACCAGCTCCCCTCCGCAGGCTCCTGACTGCAGAGGATGCAGTTTCAGAGTTCTCTTAGCAAGCCCATGCAGGGGAGTGCGGGAGGGTGGGCTCCACTTACGTCTTCCCTTGGTGATTTATGTTTGGTTCTGGCTTTTACAGCGTTAGGAGGCTATCAAACGCCATTAGCACGTGTGGAATCAGTATCACCGAAGGGCGGTGGGTGGGGCTCCTGGCTGCGAGGTTCGGTGTGGGTGATCTTGGGATCCTTGTACGCTGGGAGGGTGGGGAGTAGGGGACCAACTTTATTACTCTACCCCTTCTTAGGTATTGCCAGCAGATCAAGCCCCCTACTCTGAGCTTTCTGTAGAGCCCGGCCTCTTGCCTTCAGTTTTGGTGGCATGGCTTGAGGGGTTCATTCATGACCTGGAACCCCCTGCCATGGAATGCGTCTCCTGTGACTTGTCTCCTAGAGCTCTGGCCACTTGCCCCACCGCCATCCCGCAGATGTGGTCTTCTCCTGTGCCTCAGTGCTTTTGCACATTCTGTTTCCTCTGCTTCGCTGAGACCCCCCTCGCCTGGGCCCTGCCTGGCTGCCTGGGTCCTCCTTTGGCCAGCCTTCCCTGAGCCTTGCACAGACATGGCTGAGCTGTCCTCCTGCCTTCCTGAGCCTTGTGTGCTGTGAATTGTAAGTGTATGTTTCGCCACCTCCCTAGACTGAGAGCTCTTGGAAGCCTGGGGCAGGGTCCGAGGCACCTCTGGATGCCCAGGGCCTAGCCCAGTGTTGGAAGGATCAATGAAGGGTGCCCTCCTTCCTGGAGGGTGAGCCCTTAGGTGGCCCTGGGGAGCCGTGGAGCTAGGTGGGGTTACCCCTGACTCTGCTGGGAGTGTGTAGGAACCACTTGGCTGTTCCCAGGACAAGTCATTCTACTTCTGTAAAGTGGGAGGTAGGGGACCAGTTGCCTTAGGTCTGGAGGAGCAGCCTCTGCCCCGTTTTGCTCAGAAGTGGCAGCGAGCCCTTCAGGGAGGGAATGGGTGCAAAAGGGTTTTGGCTCTGCAGGAGCCGCCTGGCTGTAGAAGCATCCAGAAGAGCTCTTACATAAGTGGAAACTCCTAAAGCCACCCCCCCCCCCAGGTTTAGGCCAAGCGCTTTCATTTAGTCCCAGAAACTCCTGCCCAGAAAATTCCCGATGCCTAGGGATACATCCGGGGATACAGCGTGCTTTTGTGGCTGGTGACCCCTTCTTCTCCAGGAGTGAGGAGTCAGCCGGAATGTGGGGACTGTTTGAGGCTCAGGAGCTGATGGGTGCCTGTTCGTGGCCAAGGCTACGGGGCTGCACATTGGCAGGTGGTATTGAGCTCTCCAGTGCCATTGGGTGCTGCTTCTGGGGTTCATGGGTTGCTCTAGAGGCAGCCCTGTTCCTGCCACCCTGTTCCCTGCCAGGCGTGGCACAGTGAGATTCGTGTCGGTTTGTATGGGCCTTGCTAGACTCTGAAGACCCTGGGTTGAGGCCCCAGTTGTGTTCCATGGAAGGCTCTCTTGTTTGTGTTGCTGCCGGACCCTGAGACAGTTCTAGTAGTTTAAGCAGTTTATTCGAAAGAGTGGACACTGGTATAATCTGGGGTGGGGGCTTCTTGCAGGTGTTGGTGGCCAGTGAGCCTGGGCCAGCTACGTGGGACCCTTTGCCCATGGGCCGAGGTGTGCACTGGGCAGAGGGTGGAGCTCTCAAGAGAGGTGGACATCAGAGCTGAGCAGCCTGACCCACAGGTGTGGGAGAGGGATGGGGGATCCAGCGCCCCATGGAACCTGGGGCATTAGGAGAGGCCTGGGGGTGGGAAGTAGAGTCTGCAAAGATCCCCCAGCCACAGTAGCCGAGGGGGGCCTGGTGCTTGCTGGGGAGGTGCTGCCGTGTGTGCAGTGTGGCAAAGAGGGTGTTGCCTGGAGCGTCGCTCCTGAGGGGCCCACATCACCCTCCCTGCCCCTGGAGCCCCCTCTAGACAGAGTCCCTGCCTGCCTGGCTGATGTCACCACTGGCTGTGAATTGGCAGGGGCAGCGGGTGTCAGTCCCTCCCCCTTGGGCAGCTGTGGGGGTGGATGAAGCGGGGCAGCATTGGGAGCGGCTGTCTTCCCAGGTGGAGCAGGCTGCCCACGGGACTCACCTGGGATTTCTGTGGGGACCGGGTGGGCAGGAAGGGGTATGTCATGAGCTGGGCAGATGTTCTGGAAGGACTCCTGCCCCCTGCAGCCTCTGTGCCCTCATCTCGCATCCCGTTCTGCTTGACCTCACTGTGCGCACTTGGGCAAGTTTTGTTAACCTCTCTAGCTTGTAGTTTCCTGGGCTTAAATAAAGGGAATTGAGCTAAATTATCTCCCAAGACCCTTCTAGTTCTAGACATTTTGGATCCCTTGTCAGTCCAAGGAAGATGGGGGAGAGGGCTTGGAAACTGCTGGATCCAGGGATGGCGATTCCATCGGGGGCCACGGAGGAGCTTGAAGCCTCCCCACTCCAGCTCCATGCCCACCCCTGGGGCAGAGTGTGGGCAGATGCCAGGGGACTGAGTGGGAAGAGCCCTGGGTAGGTGGCCCCACTCTCCTGAGCCCTGTAAGAAGTCAGCACAGCCATGGGGCCAGTGCCATCTCTGCTGCCCGAGGACTTGGTCTTCGATGCCATGTCCTGCTGGTGGCATCTGCAGCCCCTACTCCTTTTCCTTCCCCCGCCTTGCCTGCCTGTCCACCGGAGCCAGTGAGGATTGCTCTCAAAACCACCTCAGTCAAGAGGAGCGCATGCCAGCCAGGCCTTGGGGCACCCTGCCCAGGGCCCAGCCCCCTCTGTGAGGACCTTTCAAGCCCTGTGCAGCCTGAATGCTGAGAATTCCCCCCTCTGGGGATGTGGGAGGTGGCAGGAGTGCCCTGCTCCCGGGTAGGGTGGGCGAGTGACTGCGCTGGCCGAGGAGGGCTGTGTGGAGAGGATGGTGACAGTACCCAGGCCCTGGCTGGAGAGTCAGCCTGCTGCCCCCTGGCTGGGAGGGGCCAGAACCCAGGTGCCCGTGTGGCCTCAAACCTGCCAGGTACGCTCTTGGAAAAGGCACTTGGTTTCTCCTGTCCAATATGAGAACATTGTGCCCTGGTCGGGTTAGGTAAGGAGCTTGATGTGGAAGGTGGCCAGCTGGCTCCAGGGCAAGGAGCCCTCAGTGCACACTCGTCCCTTACCCACTGTCCCCATCTGCCCACCTCCATGGCGGCAGCTTGGTCGTGCACCAGATGGGTAATGGCGAGAGTGGTGGCTCAGCACAGCACAGGGGTGCGTGACTTCAGCTGATGATTGTCCTGGCTCATGAGGTTTGCATCACCTTTCTGGCCTCCCTGTCTTGGGCCCAAACGCCCCTTCCTCCTGAAGGCTCCCTGCAGAACCCTGGGCCTTCTGCCTTTATCTGTAGGTGGAGGGCTCCTGGGGAGTGGAGCTGAGCGATGGCGCCTCCCTGTGCGCTGGGACTGAGGGGAGATCCTGCAGGTGCGGCTATTAGAGGGCTGAGGGGTTGGAGGCCTGGTATGGCCCCCAGGCCCTCCACCTGCCCCCCAGATGGCCGGCACCAGCCACACCCGTGTAGGCCAGCATTCTGCCCAGAAGCCCCCTCAGTCTGGAGGGGTATCTATCTGAGCCCCCTTCCCCCCTGGCCTGGAGGCTCTGCAGTGTCCTGGGAGGTGCCTCGATGGCCCAGGGCAAGGTCCGTGCTGAGGGTCCTGCTGCCTCTGGGGGGGCCTGCTGGGGTAGGCATGTGCTCTGAGGCTGGGGAGCCTTGTGCAGCCCCACCTAACCCCCCTTGAGAGGTGGAGGAGCTCCTGACTGGCTGCAGGAAGGCACCCGGCTGTACGTGCTGCTTCTCTGAGTGGCTGGGGGCTTTGAGTCTGCCCACCTGTCTGCAGGGCCTCCTGCCTGTGCCCACCCTCCAGTTCTCTCCTGCTGCTCTCTGAGACAGCCCTTGGAGCCTCGGCTGGGCTGTCCTGGTTACAAGGTGTCCAAGGCAAGGTCAAAGACACTTGCCGCCACTGGAGGCTTCCTTCCCTTGCAACCGGAAGACATTGGAAAAGGGGTGACTGTTAGAGGCTGTCCTGTGCACAGTCCTTGTCAGGTAGGTGGGGATCTTGGACGTGGCTGCAGGTGAGGAGGCCGACAGTCAGAGAGGCCACCCAGGGGGTGGACAGCACCCTGGCAGGGCTGGTGGGATGCAGGGGCGCTCCTCTTTTCCCCACCAGCCTTGGAGGGCGCTCAAGGGTTGCAGCCTGTTGTGAAGGGGCAGAGCAGCCCCTGGTTAGGGACAGCGCCTCCCACAGAGGGTCCTTGGCCCTGGCAGTGACTGTCACGGTCACGGCGTTATGATCATCACCACTGCGGTGCTGCCTGCTGTTGCCACGGTGCTTCATCGTCCCCAGAGCTGGCATGGCAAGGCCTGGGATACAATACGTGCAGAACTGAGTGAATTCCATTTGCCAGGCTCCTCAGGGGTCAATCCCAGATTTTACAGAAGCAGCAGCCGAGGACCAGAGAGGTAGCCAGACTTTCCCAGGTCACACAGTGGGTAGCACAGAGCTGGGCTTGGCAGCTGGGCGCCTGCCCTTGTGCTCCACACCCTCCCCCGGGCCCCACCTGGCACACAGCTGCTTCCTCTTGGAAGAACAGAAAAATAGCCTCATGGCAGCAGGGCCTGGCTCAGAGGGGCCAGAATGCCGGGCTCTGCTGGCAGGAAGAGGCCCTCTGAGCACCTGCTGTGGGTCTGGCCTGAGGCCCTCCCTGCTGGAGCCAGGGGTGCCTGCGCACACCCTGCCCCGACTTCTCGACACCCCAGCTTCCTGGCTGGTGTGTGCTCTGCCCGTGTCAATATTATGACCGCATGTGAGACTTCCTGTGGGGCACACGTGGGATGGCCGCGTGAGGCAGCCACGTGGAAATGGTGTCTCTGTGTCCTCAAGCTCCATGGAGGCTGTCCCCCTCGCCGTCCTTGGGAGCCCTTGTAGTCCAGCCCCCAATCTCGCAGGGTTCCAAGCACATGGGCCTGCCCTGCCTTCATACCGGGGTGGGGGGGACCTGGGCAAGATTTCTGGCCTCAGTTTTCTCATCTGTGAAATGGGCACAGCAGTAGTTGCCTGGCAGACTGTCTCCAGGGTTGGGGAGGATCGTGGCTAGATGTAGCCAGGGGACGGCTCGGCAGCTGCTCACCCCAGCCTTTCCATCCGCTTCAGCCAGGCCTGTGGATGACTGTTGTGGAACTGTCCCGTGATTTGGTCCTCGGACCCCTGCCTGGACTTCTTCACGGGGGCTTACCACCCAGCTTGAGGCCTGACCACCTGGGTTCCTGTCATGGCCGGCCACTCACCATGCTAAGCTCTGTGCCTCAGTTTCCTCAATTGTGAAACAGGGTTAACCATAGGTCCCACTTACCAGGGCTGTGTCAGGACCAATGACACTCTCCGTGAGCAGTGCACAGGGCACGCTGGGCTGAGTCAGAGTGTGACAAGGGTGAGCTGGGAGTGGCTGTTGTCCTCTGGGTCCTGTCCCACAGTACCCTGCAAATGTTTGGTGACTGGGATGTGCACGGTCTTGCCAACCATGTGAGGCCCCTGGACCCTGGGGGCAAGTAGGGTTTGATTGTGGTGTCGAGAGGAAGGAGGGAGAGAGGGAGAGGGGGTGCGGCCAGGGTCCTTGCCTTTCCAGACATGTTGCATATGTCTGCTGTGTCCCAGACATGTGTCAGGCTGGGCCCAGGGTTGGGGCTTCCAGGGCACAGGAGATGGTCAGTTAAAGGGCAGTTCTGGGAGTGGGAAGGACATTCGGGCAGCTCAGGGCTGTGTGTACATGAGGTAGGGTGGAGTGGGGCGGGGGAGGAGTGGCAGGAAAGGAGGCTGGACACAGCTGCCCCTGCAGCCTGGACGGTGGGCAGCCGGTGTGGATGGGTGGGTGGGCTTGCTGGGCGTGGAGAGCCCCTCGCTGCTTGCTGTGCTATGCTGTGGCTGGGTGGGGCTTTTCTTCAAGGGCCCACTTGGTTAAAAGGTGCCACTCCAATTGCCTCACCCCATGGGCTTGTGCCCCCTCCTCCCAGGTCTTTCTCCAAACCCCCCCGGGGCCCAGTGTGGTGCAGAGAGGCGAGCTGAGGGCCCCAGTCAGCCTCTGACGCTTCTCAGTATGGCTCTGGGCGGGTCACCTGCCCACTGTGCACCTCCCTCTCCTTCTCAGACAGCCTCCAGCGTGGCATATGTCTGGTGAAGAAATGAGATTGTGTGTGCCAACGGCCAGCCCAGGACCTGGCCCCAGCTGAGTGGCGAGGGTGGGGTGGCCTCCCATGGGGCCCAGCCCGGCCCTGGGTGTCTCTCCTGCCTCAGGCACACTTTCGCTGCCACAGCCTGTGCACCAGAGGCCTCCTTGTCTGCCTTCACCAGAGACCTGCCGGCAACTGTGTGGCCACCCAGCCACAGTCACCTGGGAACTTTATGGCCGGGTCAGGCTGTGGCTTTGCTGTGATTGGTTAACAGGCAGGTCTGGGCAGGCCTGGTGGAGACTCCAGGTGGGGCAGCGTGGCCGGCAGGCCCTCGAGGCTCTGGCCACCTCTGACGTCCCAACACCCCCACCCCCCAGCCCAGGAAGAAGCACTGGACAAGGAGCCAGGCGGTGTGGTCTAGGCCCAGTCACACCACTGATTGGTCTAGGGCCATTCCACTGTCCTGAGCCTCGGTTTCCACATTTATAAACTACGGAAGGTGGGGCTGTGTGATGGGCCTGTTCTGCACCCACATTTCTGGTGCCACCCTGTTCTCTGGCTCCACTCTGTGCCCAGGGTTCTCTGGGAGTCCTGGCCAAGACTCAATCGATAGCCACGAGTGCCCACCCCAGTCCAGATCCCCCCGCACCCCTATGCCTCCTTGGATCTTCCCCTCCCCTCCAGGACAGCCGTTCCTCCCGGACCCCTCTCCCGGCCTTGCGTACCTCTGAGGACTCACAGGCCCGTCTCCAGGAGCCCAGCCCTGGACTGCCCCGACTGAGAGCACCTCTGTCCCTTCCCGCACCCACTCAGGCTCCAGCTGGCCCTCCCAGCAGGCTCCTGTGCCTGTGGGCCACTGAGGGGTAGGCACGGCCTTAGCCCTTCTGGGTTTTGGTTCTTCCTGCCTCGAGCAGGTCACTTAGCCTCTCTGAGCCTCCATTCCCTCTTCGGGACTTTGTAGGCAGGGGCTGCATGGGAAGTCCTAGCTCGGTCTTCCCTCGGACCCAGGGCCCCTTTCCCCGAAGTCCTTCAGTGTGGAGTGGGCCACGGAGGAAGGGCTGGGGGCAGCCTCACCTGCACACTAGCTGGCTCCAGAGCCTGGGCAGGCATGCAAGGCCCCTGGGACTTGGTTTCCTTGTCTGCCTTACTGAGGCTGCGAAGGGTGAAGTAGGCAGAGATAAGATCTGATCTGGGTTTATGAAGATGTCTCTGTAGGATGCAGAGAGATGAGCGGGTTTGGGATGCATTTTGGAAACAGTGAGGAACTAGCTGATGCACACCTTTCCAATCATCTCCGCTCAGAATGGTTTCCAGCTGCTCTCGGGAGTGGGGCTTCCTGTTGGAGTAGCAGAGGCTGTCTCTTGCAAGGGTGGCAGCCAAAAGAGGTCTCGTTATACTGCTCATGAAGGACCCAAGGCCTGGGAAGGGTCGGAGGTCAGTATAAGCCTGTTGCTGGGCTGGGCCCCAGCGCACTCTGCTGCCCCTCCTCCGCTCCAGCCGGCCTCCGCCCCTGCTCCTCTCGCTGTCCTGCAGCCGGAGGCCAGCCGCTCTGGTGCCTGGCCCAGCCTGCCAGGCAGTGTTCTTGCCCTGCTGCCAGCGGCTGCCCTGGGCCTCCCTGGCCGTCTGCAGAGATGCTATTTCCCCTTCAGCGAACCCTTGGGAGGGGCAGGGCCAACTTGCAGCTCAGCTTGGTATCCCATGGGCCCCAGCAGCCACTGCTTTCCTCGAAGACTGTCATCCCAGCTCCCCAGGCCTCTTGGGAACACCTGCCAGTCCTGGACACCTGCCTCTGCCCAGAATTGGGAGAGCAGCTTGCTGTCCCCAGCCCTGCAGTGTCACTGTCTGCTCTGCCATGCCAGCTTGGGCCCAACCCGTTGCAGCCCCGCTGGGGTCTGCTACATTCCTCACTCATTCAGCAAATCCCCCTGGGCACTTGCCCAGGGAAGCACCATTCGGGACGCTATTGGGTTTGAGAGACGACCAGGAAGCTGACTCTGGAGCCTGCTGACCCAGTCTGCTGTGACCTGTTGGGGTGTCCCTGTTACCGCCCTGGTCACAGAGCAAGCCGGGGGCCTCCCGAGGCTGAGGGGCTTTTTAGCAAGCCCCTGGCTCTCCTCCACGACTTCCTGGTGCACCAGCATCTTTCATTCCATGTTTCCCATCTGTCTACTGTGTGTAGTTTGTAAGCGTGTCACATCTTCTCATAATGAAGCGAGGGACCAAGAGAGAAAGGCCACGGAGCCCAGCGCAGGGCAGCCAGAGGGGTGGGCTCCACACAGGTCCCCGCTAAAGTGATGAGGGGGTGTTCCCGAGTGGAGGTCGTGCTGGGGGTGCTGGTGGCAAGGATCGGCCAGGCTGGAAGGACCGAGAGGCCAAGGCAGGGGTGTTGCTGAGTGCAGAGGCTCTGGGGGAGGCCAAGGGTTGAAGGAGGGGACAAGGGGACACCAAACAGCCACCCAAGCTGGGGCTGAATCTTCGTGAAGCGGCGGGGGTGGGGAGGGGCCCTAGAAGCAGCTCGGCAAAGGAGGGAGATCAAGGCATCAGAGGAAATTATGTCTCCGTCAGGGCCCTCGGGGATCGGCCCAGACCCAGCGCTTCTCTGACTCTTTTTGGCATCTTGCTCTTGGCTTCCACCGCGGGAGCCACAGCGTCCACAGTCGCATCTGATTCCCCCATTAGTGGCAAAGCTCCCACTCCAGGAGTCTCCCAGCAAACGCAGGCCGTTTTAACTACCTCCGCAACTCCCACTGCTTCGAGTGGCTCATTGGCTTCTCTGAGGGGGACAGGGAGCTTCCAGTAGCCCCATGTGCATATCCAGAGGCCCACGGGCATCCACTGACGGGAAGGCGCTGCCCAGAACGGCCCAGTGCTGTGTGTCCGGCTTGCTGGGCGCCTGGGCAGTGGGACTGCTGACAGCAGCAACCTCACAGGGCCACTCTGGCTCCTAAGTGCTAGAGATGCCAACCGAGCAGGACCTGGCCGTGTTCTCAGGAGCTGACAGTCTGGGGGAGCCCCCTGACCTGCCTCGAACCCCCTGGTCATTTTCCTTATCTTCGTGTGTGGCGCTGATGCCGGCTGCCTCATGTGGCATGCGGCTCTCCTCTCCGGGGGAGCCGTGCTATCATCACGGAGTCCTGGTGTCTAGCACTTGAAGCCCTTGGGAAATGTCTCCTTAAAGTCATGTCACCTGTGACAGCAGGGGCGCATTCCAGCCTGCCTGCTACCCCCAGGCAGAGTGGGAGCTGCAGGAGCCCCTTCCTGGCCTCTGGGTGAGTCACTCTCCACCGTCCGCCAGATGGCACTTTCAGAGGACAGGAGGTGGCAAAGCACACTTCCTTTGGCCGTGTAGCGCGGTTGTTTGTTTCAGTGGCGACTGGGGCAGTGCAAGGGATGGCTGGGCCGGGCCCCTGGACCCGTGACGGGCATCAGCAGTCTGTGTGGACGGGCCGGCATCAGGGCTGGTGTGACTGAACCAGCCTTCGGAGAAGCCTGGGCACTCTCTGAGCAGAACCCAGGCCTCACATAGGCCCTGGGGAGGGGGGAGGTTCAGACTCCGCCAGGCATGCACAGAACACCTCCGCCCTCTTATGTGATGCAGGCCTAGAAGAGGGCAGTTCTGGAAAGTTCCTCCTCTGAAAGGTGGAGGAACTGTATCCAGGGGGAGGGCACTTGTCCAAGGTTGCACACCTATGACAGGTGGGAGCCTGGCTGCTTCGCCAGGGCTGCTGCTCTGGACTGGGGTGGTGGGCCTGCGGAGAGCTCTGGCAGCAGGAGAAAGTGTGCCCTGCTCTGTCCCCTGCAGCACCCACACCCCCCTCTCTCTTCCTTGTCCCTCTGCCTCACCTTTCTTCTTCAGGGCGGGTGGGGGTGCAGTGGTGTGTAGAGCTCCACCGCTTACCAGCAAGCACTTCACCGCAGTGTCTCAGTTTCCTGCTCTGTGAAATGGGCATGCTGAGAGTCCCTGCTCATAGGGTGGCTGTGAGAATTTAGTGAGGTGGTCCCTGGGCGGGGTTTAGAGTGTGTCCATTAGTACTCTCACAAAAATGTGTGTGGCCACACTGGTGCCCCGTCGCCAGAGAGCATGGAGGCCGTGCACACTCCTGAATGAGCAAGTGAGTATATATATGCCCCTGCCCCCTTTCCCTTCCGAGCTGTGGGGACTTTTTACAAACCTTCGGACATCACCCTGTTTGTTGCTGACGAGACCCTGCAGGGAAAGAGCTCTCTTGGCTCGGCCCTTGCAGCTCATGGCTCACGTTGGCTGGCTCGATGTGGCCTGAGCAGGGAGTCCAGCTGCCCCCTGCGGGCCCAGCACCTGCCTGCCGAGCACCCTCCTGCACTGCTGGCCGAGCTCCAAGCTCCGAGGGCCATGTTTGTGCATCTGGGGCCACGGCAGCTCTGCGCGCTCTAAGCTTTGCAAGCTCTGGAGTGGGATGTGGGAGGAGGTCCGCGGACACCTGAGGCATAGACGTCTTTACCCCTTTGTGTTTCCCAAAGGACAGAGGCTGACCTCCCGCAGTAGCTGGCGGCAGAGAGGAGGGGGCCAGGTCTCTAACGTGTCTCCTTTATGCTGAAAGCGAAACACCTTCTGTGCGCAAGGTGTGTTTGCCAGAGAAGCAGGCGAGAGCAGAGCAGGAAGGAGGTGAAGGCACCAACCAGTTGCTGTCGGCTGTGGGGTCCTCTGCCTGCCTCTCCCGCTCTCCCCAGCCATTCCTGCTCGCAGGCCAGGTTGCAGGACCTGTGCCCTCCAAAGAGACCGCCCCACCGTCTGGCTCCCCCACCCCACCCCGGCTGGCAAGAGGGAGGGTGAGACCCCCCAGATGCAGTGCATCACCTGCTGGAACTGCCACACGGCGACTCTCAAAACCGAAAAGGAAATAGAGAGGGACGGAGGAGAGTTACCCATAAAAGTTCCTAGATTTTACTCATCTTCCCAAGTAGATGTGCAGAGTTGGAAGGAACCACCGGGCCTCACTTAACTTGGAGTAGCTGCCAGGGTGGTGGGGGGGGGGGCGCGGAACTGAGGAAGATCCCTGGGAGTGGCCCTGCTGGGAGGAGGCCACGCATGGGAGGTGAGCAGGGCAGGGTGTGCTGGGGCGGGCTGGTGCTGGTGGTCAGGTGGACACAGGCCCTTCATGGGCCTGGCAGCTTCTGTGGCCTTAGAGGGTGCAGAGTTAGGGGGATTCCAGTGTGAGGGGCTGGGCACAGTTTCATTTGAGGGGTCATTTGGACAAAGGTGCCGGTGGCACCACCAGGAGACCCAGATGACTGTGAGTGTGGTCGCCTGTGCCCTCCCCATTTCTCATTGGGTCCTCAAGGCCTCCCTGGGAAACAGGGATAGTTACAGGGGAGAAAACAGAACGTCCGAGTTGTGCGGGTGCCCTGCACGCCAGCCTGCCAGGCCTGGGCTTGGAGGGAGGGGCCTCGTCTCCCTTCTGGGGACAGCGTGTGCATCTGAGGGCTGCCGGGCCCAGACCCCTCATTCTTGGGCCTTGCGTCTGACTGCGGCCCGGCCCACAGGGAGGGAGAGGCAGTGACATTATCTCCTTCCTGGCCATATATGCGGGTCCCTGAGGACACCGTGTGTGGGGACGTCAAAGCCTTTCTAATCCCGTGCCTACCAGGGGCCTTCACACCTAAATGGAGAGCTGCGCGCTGGTTTCCATGAAGAAAAGGTTTCGATTGGGGTTCCTGGGAGGTGAGTGAGGGGCTGGGGCTCCACCGGTGAGAGTGGGCCCACGGGGGCCTCTCGCCAGGCTCCCAGCCTGGGGGCTGGGGCACAGGGAGCAGCATGTTCAGAAGACGCTGTTCCCTGAGCGCGGATTTAACACCTTCTCCACTGTCAGAACTGAGACACCCCTGGCCCTGGGCGCTTGCATCAGGTGTGAGATCCAGTGGCCTAATTTTAGACCTTGGGCCTCCATGTCAAAACAGCAGCAGGATAATTTAAAAAAAAAAGAAAGCAAAGGAAAATGACAGCATGACCTTGACCACCTTGTTAATCAGGGATCAAGCACATCTCTGTGAGGGAGGGGGCGTCGCCGGGCAGGGCCACCGTGGCCGCATTTGTGCTGCCTGCAGGTCGCCGTGGCACCCAGACCCCTCAACCGCTGGGCCCGGGATGCTCCCGGCTGCCTGCCGGGTTGGCCAAGGCCAGGTGGGAGAGGAGCAGTGCCTTGCCTGCAGGCGCCTGCCCCCTGGGGTAGAGCACAGGGATGGAGCGGGAGGGAAGGTGGTGGCTGTTTGGGGCGAGGCCCTCATTGTTAGCATTGAGAATCCCAAATGGGCAGGTGAGATACCCATTTATCTAGGGCCCTCTGGGAGGAATCTGTTTTGCATCAGAGATTTTTCCAGTTTTTGCTGAAACTTTAAATGCCCAAAATTATTTCTTTCTGTTCTTTTCCTGTTCGTAATGTTCTCAACCTCACATAGGTTCCCTGCCCCCCTCAGTCTAGCCATGTTGTGGTGACGAGGGGTCGCCGGCCAGCAGCTCATAGTTACTGCCCAGAGCACTGCTCGGGCTGCTGGGCCCAGCTGCCCTCGTGCCCCTGCGTGGTGGCCCCGGATGCTGCACCTTTCCAGGGCTCCGTGCTTGTTCTGAATTTCTGGCCCTTCCCTGAGCCCTCACGTCTCGCTGCTCATAGCGTCTGGCACCCTGTCCCAGCCCTCTCCTGTGTTGCTGCGTCTTATCTGCTGTGTGGGGCGTCCACGTGATCAGAGGTGTTGGAACTGTATGTAAGTGAAGCACGGCAACCCAAGACAGGACTGACTGTTCCACCCAGCTTGGTTTTCATCCGTGCCTTGTCTGGGATGAGTGTGCAGAGACCTCTGCAAACCTGCTAGGTTTGGAGGGGGACGGTCCACTTGGGCTGGCTAGCCACCTTGCAGCCCTCTGCCCCTGCCCCGGGGACAGAGTTAGTTTGTTGTTTTTAGTTATCTCTGCAGTTATTATGTTTAAACTTTTTAATTTTTAAGGAGGTAATACATATGTGTGATAAAAGTTCCAACAGCATTAAAAGGCACAGAATGAACCTGTCTCTCTTGACCCTCTTTCCCCTGCGTCCCCTCCCAGTTTCTTTCGGTCCCTTCCTGGGATGTTCTGTGCATGGAGGCGTCTCCCTCTTTTCCCTCTGCGTGTGGGAGCATCTGCGTGCCGTGCTACATCTTTTCCTTCATAAACAGCTGTAACAGTAACAGTAACTGCAGGTTACTGGCATTTCCTAAAGTGCTAGCACCTGTTCTAATCAACCCTTGAATAGAACGCCCAGTGGCTTTCGGTGGGTTTTGGAGATTGCTTGCCGCGGTGTCGGTGGATCTCGGTTCTTTTTCGTAGCTGCAGTGCCCCACCATGTGGGTCCTGTGACTGCACCTGTTTTCCCACCGATGGCTGTTCATTTGCTTCTAACCTTTGCTACCATAAACCGTGCTGAATTAAACCACCTACACTGCACGTCTGCACGTGGGCACATACACGCAGGTCTATAGCAGGTCCTTGAAACACGTCCTTTCGTTATAACATCGATGAGAAAAAAATTGATTCCTGGCCAGGCCACTGTCTGAGCGTGCTTGCACGCTCTCCCCATGTCTGCGTGGGTTTCCTCCCACATCCCAAATAAGTGCACATGCCGTAAATCAGCGTGTCTACATGGTCCCCATCTGCGTGTGAGTGTGTGAATCGCCCTGTGACAGGATGGCATCCTGACCAGCACTGGTTCCTGCCTGGTGCCCTGAGCTACTGGGATATGCTCTGGCCACCCGGGACCCTGAACTGGAATAATCAGTGGATGAATGAATGTAAATTATTGTCCATTAAAAATTTGTCAATTCTACGATAATCATACAAATGCAGGACCATAAACAACATGGTCCTAGAGCACTCAGTGAACCTGCCACATTCTTGTGTTTGAACTGCATGGTGGGAGGAGATGCTCCTTATAATTTTCACTTTGCCAACATTCATTCCTTGATTTAACCCACCACCAAGATGACTGTTGTCACTCACCGATCCACCAAAAGCTGGGTAAATAATGATCTTTTTTTTTTTTTTTTTAAGAGACAGGGTCTGACTCTGTCACCCAGGCTGGAGTGCAGTGGTGCCATCATAGCTCACTGTAGCCTCAAACTCCTGGGTTCAAGTGATCCTCCTGCCTCGGCCTCCCAAGTAGCTGGGACGACAGGCATGCCACCATGCCTGGCTAATTTTTAAAATTTTTTTGTAGAGACGGGGTCTTGCTCTGTTGCCCAGGCTGGTCTGAAACTCTTTGCCCCAAGCAAATGATCCTCCCACCTTGGCCTCCCAAAGTGCTGGGATTAGAGGTGTGAGCCACCATGCCTGGCCAATCTTACTTTTTTTTTTTTTTATTAATCTGTCTTAAATGTATGTATAGCTCACATGTATTTCAATATTTAATATTAGAAGTGTTTCCGGTCTTTATTTAGTAGTGTGATGATGATGTTTTTGTGACCAGAAATATGCCGTGGGAACTTAACTCTTGTTTATGGCAATCAACCTATGGTAAATTGGTTTCATTATATGTTGTCTTTCTTAAAGTCAGTTTCCAACAACCCGTTGCTGATGTTAAATGAGGCTCTGCTGTACGTCTGGACCTGGCACTGCTGTGGGTGTGACTGTGGAAGAGTTGCAGGGAGGGGCCTGTGTTTGTGGTGGGCTAAGACCCCATGTCCTGAAGCAGACTGTCCTGGTGTGGCTTGTGCACGTGACCCCTGTCCCCAGCTGTGCATCTGCAAAGCCAAAGGGGCCCCTGGTTAAAACCTGTCTTGATCAGTAGTATGGAAACACCATACAAGATCATCCCCAGAGAAACCGAGCAGCAGTGGCCCCTGGAACAGGCAGAGATCGTGCTGTTCTGTTTCGTCCCTCCCTTTCGGTAACAACCACGAAAGTCCCTGTACTCAGAGGGTCACGGGAATCGTTCTGTGGGGGAACAATTAGCACAGAACGTGGTATTTTAAACCCAGGCTGTACCAGCGAGGAGAGGGAGTCCCCGTGCCCAGCATGCTGTTCCCTGGGCTGTCAGACACTGTTTTCCGGGACAGTCACACTACCCTGCGAAGCAGGATCATCCTCGTCAGCAGGCGTCTTTCCATGCTCCCCCGCTGTGGGCAGGGCGGCTCCCCTCCCTGCGCTCACGCTGCCCTGCCCGCGTCGGCCGGCTCGGACGAGCAAGCACGGCCTCGGTGTGGGCTGCAGGCGCTGGCCGTGTCAGACATGGCAGGGTCATGCAGCTCTGGTGAGGGCATGCCTCCCGTCCGCTAGACTGGAAAGCTAAGGAACCCTCAGACCCAGCAGAGAAGCACTGCTTTTGCCCACAGGATGGACAGATTGTCACCACTGTAGGTGGGACAAATGGCCTGTGGTTATGGGAGGTATTAGCCTCGGGCGCGGGGTAGGGCATAGAGGGCTGCCTTGTGCTATCTTTAAAACTCTTCTGGAAATCTGAAAGTATTTCAAAATAAAGGATTACTTTTAAAAATGCCATGGCCACTAATCACTGTAGAGGGTATGTCTCATGGCCTGGTCAGTGACCTGCTGCAGAGCTGTGGCCTGGCATTGTGCCTTCTGGATACATCCCAGCGAGTGTGGGCGAGCTGATGACCCATGTGGCAGGTCCTGCCTCCCGTCCTTCAAGGCCTGTCTCCACCATAAAGCCCTCATGTTCGCTGGTATGAATTTGGCCACCAACTCGGCATTCTAACCCCTAGTGGAGTCTCTGGTCCCCTGAGGGCCAGGGTGAGATGATCTCCAGTCTGCTCAGAGCCTCTGTAATCCCCCCCTGCCGCCCCGGCCCACTGGGGCCCACTGGGGCCCAGGCCCCGATCTCTACCACTGCTCATGCACACACCGTCCCTTCTCCTTGGACGCTTAGCCCTCAGGGCAGTGCAGCCCAGCCTGTCCTGCCCGTCCTACCCTGCACTGTCCTCACCCAGAGCCAGGCCGGACTCTGGCTGGGCTGTGTGTGGCTCAGCCAACCCTGAGCTCTTGTCTCCTGGTCTGTGGACCGCGGGCCCTGACGATAGCTACCTCAAAGGGTGATGTCACCCCTGGGGGCTGAGGGGGGTTGCTCCCTCCCCTGAGGCGAGACGGGCCTTGTGGCATCCCGGTGGTCGCGTCGGATGGGATGGCTGCTGCTGCCCGCCAGGCAGAGCCGGTGCCGTAGGGTTTCTTTGGTGAGGCGCTTGATGCCCCTCTCTGCCGTTCCAGATTTCCTTTTTTCTCAACCCCTTTCATTCTGGCTTCTTTGTCCCCCACATCCCATTGCCCTTTGCCACGTTGTTTGGAACCATTTTCCCCAGTATTCAGTTGTGGACCGCAGGGTGATTGATATTTTCCATGCCCCTCCCCAGGACATGGGGCTTCTGCCGTGTGGAGACACCTCACCCTTCTGTACAAAGTCTGAGGCGAACCTGCTCTCGGTTCCCCCCTCTGCTGAAGCCCAGGCACTGGAGGGTCCCGGGGGTCCTGCCCACTGTGGGTGTGCCCCCCGACAGGAGGAGGGGGAATGAGGCTTTCCAGTTAGAGGCTGGGCTGGGGCAGCCATGTGGAGAGAGGCCAGCTGCACTGGGACTTCTGCTCTCGATGTTTCTCCACCTAGAAGGCCCTTCTTCCTGCGTTCTGATGGTGTCTCCTTCTTACCCCTCCAGCCTCAGCATGAGGGTCCCCCTCCCTGACCCCTGCCCTGCCCCAAGTTATGCTTTCTCCCAGCACCCCGTTCTGTGGCAGCACGTCTCTGGCATTGTCACCTGCAGTATGTGCCACACAGACAGGAAGCCCCCTGAGGGCAGAGGCCAGGCCTGGCCTGTTCTTAGCTCCTGGAGCCTGGCCTCTGTGGCTGCTCCGTAGCTACCCGAAGAACAGATCTGTGCGTGGAGGGGTCAGGGGCTCTGCAGGCTGGGAGGCCTGCGGCTGGAGTGGTTTGCAGATATTCCCCTCTGTCTTAGCAAAGCGGAGGTGTGAGAGCATCTCGGAGCTCCTGGCCTGCTCAGTTAATTTCCAGTTGAATTAATTATCCTGCATTAACAGCAGAGCTGCTAATAGGGAACATTGGGTGCCCTTGAGGAGGAGCTGCCGCAGCTGGAGGGCACACTTGGCTCCCGGAGAGCGGCAGGCAGTGCGTCTCCTTGGGAGGGCGGGGGCCCTGAGCCCCTCCAGCTGACGGCCAGCTCCGTCCTGCAGTCACTGACCCACGCGGAAGCCCAGCCACGGCCACCTCTCCCTGTCCTTTGAAAGGAGAGGAAGGCCAAGCCTGGTGGGCAGGGGCCTGGGTCAGCCTGCAGGAAATGGAACAGTCTCAATTTCGCTTTCACTGCAGCTGTGAGGGCAATGAGGCAGCCTACACCGGCATCTAAGCTCAGCAACGAGCAGGAACTAATTGGGATTTCATGGCTTGCCTCCAAATTTCCAGCCCCGTTGGGCCACCAAAGACCCACCGTGTGCTGGCCTCTCCTTGGCCACAGCCCAGGGTGGCCCCAGCATGAGCAGTGAGGCCCCCCAGGCTGGCACGTGGGAGCAGAGGCCTGGGGGCCGGGCCGTGGGTGTGCAAGGCCACTCTTTGTAGCCCTGCCCATGCCATCCCCTCATCTATTCTCTCCCCCCGGCCTTAGCAGACTTAGCAAATGCCAGAAGCAATGGAGTTGCTTAACTCTGGTCATGCCCATGACCCCTTGGCCTTGCCACGAGAAGCCGGCACCACTTTGATGCCTGCTTTTGAGAATGTGGTGGGAAAGCCCTGCTGCTCCTGGGGCCATTTCTGCCTGGTGGGTTAAGGGCCGCCTGGCCACCACGGGGACTGGGGAGGGTGTGGGCTGGCCGAGCCAGGGCACGGGGGTGTGGCGTCCAGTAGGCTTATGCCTACGCCGCGGCTGGCATGTGTCCTTCTCCACAGGTGCCGCCGTCTCCTTTCTTCCCCTGTGAGTGATGGCTTCGCTGGCCTCAGGTGACACTGTCCTCTTGCCTGGGCCACTGCAGATGCAGAAGTGGCACTGGATTTAGCTAGCGCATCTGTGCAGCGCCCCAGGGAGGTGCAGACAGGTGTGGAGGGGTGCAGCCCTCCCCCAAGGTTCCACAGGCTGCTGGAGGTAATGACATGGGTGCAGGCTTGGAGGACGTGCGCGGTGACCGAGGCCCTGGTAGCGTGGCCCAGGGGACTGGAGAGGGGACAGAAGGTGGAAGGAGGTTGGCACCAGGAGGAGAGGGAGATCTTAGCAGGAGGAGACAAGCGAGAAAGCAAACTGGTTTCTGAGGCAGAAGAGGACTTTTTTTTTAATCAACAGACTTCAAATGTGCAGGAAAGTAGAGAACGAACCTCCAGGCATCAGCGCCTGGATTCCAGAACACCCTATTCCTGACGTCACAGACACCGTGACCTGTCCCTGTAGCACTTAATCGTAGCATCTCTAAAACTAGACGTTTCCTACCTCAGCACAACTTCATTATCACAAAAGAGAACATTCTGAGCAGAAGTTTGGAAGCAGGCAAGAGCGGGGTTTGTTCTGGAATGGAATGAATGAATGAGTCACTGGATGTGCCCGGCCCCTGGGAGGGGCCCAAGGAGCCTGAGCCTAGGGGAGGAGAGGAGGCCAAGACCCAGGACGTGGGACAACAGACCCTGCTTAGTGGCTCATGCTGTGGCTGCTCCAGGGGGCCGGTGGGAGCGGCCCTGGGGCCTGTTTCGTTGTATATAAAATGAAGTTCCTTCCTCATGGGTGGTCAGGAGGATTCTGTGAGACAATCCACAGGAAGTGCTCTGCACACAGTAGGTGCCCAGCTCTCTTGTCGCCCAGTCCAGTGCCACCACCTCTCCCAGCCACGTCCGCCCCGTCTGCTGTTCCCCCAAGAGGCTGTTACTCAGATGCCTCAAAACCAGAGCTCTGTCTTGGCGTTCTCTCCCCTACGTGGTGGCAAAGCTTGGAGCTGCTCTGAGTAGCTGAAAATTATCTACTGAATTGTGTGCATGGTCAAGCTCAGAAAAGCCATGAGCTGGATTTTGCCCTTTGTCACATGAATTGGCCTTGAAGGCATTTCCTGCCTTAAGGAAAGTCCCTGCAGCTGTGCTCTGAGGGGGGCCCAGGCTCCAGGTGTCATCCCAGTGCCTCCCGGAGCTGCCTGTCCTGGGCCCCACCCACGGAAGGGCCACCAAACGGGCCCCTGAGGAAAACAAAGGAAGGAGGGTAAGTAAGTGTGGAGCAGTCTCGGCATGTGCACAAGCCGCAGCCGCCCGCTTTCGAGCTTGTCTCTGGCAGCAGAAATGGCGGTAATCGAATGGGCACGAGGCCCGCAGAATGCTGTAGAACAGTGCGTGACCTCTCGGCAGTCCCGGGGCTGTGGATAAAATGCAGGTTCCGACCAAGCAGTCTGGGCCTGTGTCATTCTAAGAGGCCCTCGGGGCTGCTGTGGCAGCTGGTCTGGGCAGTGCACCAGGTGTGAGTGACTGGTTCGGAGGTGCAGGGAAGCAGCCTCTGCGGAGGGCAGCTGGAGAGCAACAGACTGTGTCCGCAGACCCTTTCCAGCCTTGGGTACTGAAGACCCGGCCGTACCACCGCCTGCCATCCCATGGGGCAGCCCCTGGTGGCCTCTGGGCCCTGTACCTGCCCCCCCCAACACACGGTGCAGGGGACGGGGAGGCCCCAGGCCCTGCAGGCCGCCCTCAGCCTGTGTTTGCTCACCCGGGAGCTGAGGGTCACTCTTATGATCCCAGCTACCCCGAAGAGCCCAGGTGGGGATCAGGTAGACTGTGGATGTGAGAAAGCCCCTGAAGCCCAAGAGATCATATAAATGCCAGGACTGTGGTCACTGTCATAATTGGAAGGTTCAAACCATTCCCCTGTCTTTCCTCCATGAAAGACAATGCCACCAAAACACAGAGACCCTGCTCTTGATCTGTTTGTGTCCTTGCTGTGGTTCAGCTCGCTCTCCGATGGCCCGAGAGATAGGCCTCTTGCAGCCCGGCGGCGCCGGGAGAGCGGAAAGCATTAGCGGGTGGGTCGTTGGAGGCGGCGGGAGGTAATCCCAGGAGGCCGTGGTGAGCCGAGGGCGCACAGCACGCTCCTCTGGGGTTACCTGAGCAGGCACGTGTCCCAAACCAGTCCCTAGAGACCGCCTGGGTCCCTGTTTCTGGATTAACTCTGAGGGAGCTCAATTAGGCAAACGACTTTGCTCAGCATAGTGCTTGCCTTAAAGAATAACAAGATTAGCTGTGCCGTTCTGGCTCAGGCAGGGATATTCAGGGGGTTTCACTGGCCCTGAAGGACCTTCTCAGAGGCAGCGCCGGGCAGGCGGGTGCCTAGGTGTTGAGCCCATGTGGCTGTGGCCTGTCTGGTTGACATTGGAGCTGGGGCTGGCAGCCCGGTCCTCTCTGGGCAGGGGGCTCGCGGGCCACAGTCCGTGCCCTCTCTCTAGGGAGCTGTGTGTCCTTGGGCAGGTTGCTTTATCTCTCTGAAGCTCAGAATCCTTGCATGGAAAATGGACATTGAAATATTTATCTCTAAAAGCCTTGAGAAACTGGCTGGCCACTGCAGCAGCCCCAGGTCTGGGCAGACGTTTCAAGTTCAGTGAGTGGCCTCTGGCTTACTGGAGCTGGGGCCAGGGGACCAGGCTCCAGGGCCTGAAGTCCCACGGTGTCCATGGTGCCCATGCCCCCTGCTGTGGTGGGTGGTCCCGGGGCCTCTCACACGCCTTCTTTCCTGGGAGCCGGGCTGTGGGGACAGGCGCTTCAGGTGCCTCAGCAGCTGTGAGCCCTGGTCCTGGCACGCTGCAGAGGGGTCTGTGCTGCTCCCTGCTCCCCGGACGCTGGGCAGCCTGGGCTGTGGAGACTCATGGAACTGGGGCGGAAAGAGCCGGGGCTCCGGGTCAGGTGCCTCAGCTGACTGGAGGTGACTTTGAGACACCACTGTGCCGGTGGAGGTGGGAAGGACATCTTCCTGGCAGGGTCCTGGGAGGTTGGGGTTGTCTGTAACGCCCAGCCTGGTGCCTGGAGCCTGCTCTGTACAACAGTGGGACTAAGCACAGGTCGGCTGAGGTCAGGGCACTCCTGTGGGTGGGAATGAACTTGCAGCTACACCTGCAGCCCAAGAACCCCTGCGGTGTGTCCGTCCCCTAAAGCCCTCAGCCACCCCTGGTGTCTGGGGAAGCCACAGTGGGTGCGCACGGAAAGAGGGAAGAGCTGGTAAATATAGGCAGTGGCTACACTCCCTACCCATTGCCTATTTGTCATCAGCGAACTTTTACTGAGTGCCTGTTGTATGCCTTGAGGTGCTCAGAGGAGAGCACTCGGGAAGACCCATTCGCTCCCCAGTGACAGGTGTACAGTGTGCCAGGCGCCCTCTGAGGCCGGTGGGGTCACTGCAGGACGGGGTGGGGGGTGGGCAGGAGTCTCCACGTGCCTGCCCTGGCAGAGTGGGCCGTGCTGGGCCGCCAGGGAGCCTGTTGGAGAGGGGCTGCAGGGGGAGGGTGGGAGCAGACTGGGGCCTCGCGTCCTGCACCCCCCTCAGGTGAAGGAACCATACTCACCAGGCACCAGTAGACGCTGCTCTTGGGGTCTGACAGTCGAGGCCCGGCCAGTGCTCCTCACCCCCTAGCTCTTCCTGGGCTTAGCTCCCCGGCCCCTCCTGGGACACAATGCCAGGCCCCCAGCGCACTGTGCTCAGCCCGAGGTGGGTGCTTGTGCCTGGTGCTCTGGGCAGAGCTGGTGCAGACCAGAGTCCCCTTAGGACATCACCCCCAGGCCATTGTCTTCTGTCTGGGGAGGGAGGTGTGGGGCTGGGTTGGGGCCTCTGCTGCTCTCCTCCCCTCCAGTGAGCCATCCTGCAGGCCCCCATGCCCGTCCCCTGGCCACGGCCCTGGCCAGCCGCTGTGCCCCCAGCCCCTCCCCTGTGTGTGCTGCTTTCTGGGCTCAGCTGAGACTCTGTCTTCCACGAAGGGGTCTTGTCTCCTCAGGCCCCAGCCTTTGTTCCTCTTTCTCTGCCTTTGCACTACTGCAGGGCCCCTCCTGCTCCCGGGCCTCCCCATGGGGCGTAATGGTGGGGAGTGTGGTGACCACGTGGTGGCAGCCACCAGGACCCCACCTGCCCACCCTCCTGAGGGGCTCGGGCAGTGGTGTGTGAGTGGGGCACGGGCTCCGGCAGAGAGCAGGCGTGGGTGGGCACAGGCCGTAGAGTTCTGCAGGCTGGGTGCCCTGCCACCTCTTAGCTGTAAGGCTGTGCCTGGGTCCCTGTGCCCCAGAACGAGGACAGCGGCTCCTCTGCTCAGTGACCCTGTGAACCAGCCCAGGCCCCCTGGCTGCGTGGGAAGACAGCTGGACATGCACTTAGCTGGCAGCCCAGCAGTCCTATAAAACCTGTTTACAGCAGCAAAATCACCTGTCCCTCAGCTGGGGCATCCCATGTGGCTACGAATAGGGATAAGCTGCGGATACACACGCACACCTGGGTGCTTGGCAGAGGCATCGTGCGTGCAGGTGAAGGAGGCCGTGGCCTGCACGATCCCATTTCTCTTACACTAGGGGCGGCAAAACAACATGCAACAGCACGTGTCAGGGCTGTCAGGGGTGGGGTGGCTGCACGGGGAGCTTTCTGGATTTGGTGATGGTATGAGTTTGTCAAAACTCATAGACCTGTATGTTAAAAAGAGTAATTTTTACTGTATGCGAATTTTACCTCAATAAATCTGACCTAAACATTTTTTTAAAAGTCCCGCCTTCTAAAATATACTAATCTTTTTAAAAAAGCAAAACAGAACAAAAAGCTGGCTGACAGCAGGTGCTAGTAGCGTGGTGGTGGTGACGATGGCAATACTGTCTCTCCCGGTGCCCCGCCCGGGATGCCCATAAAAGGCCGGCTGGGAGCTGTGAACCCAGCTGCTGCTGGGCCTGCGTAGCCGGACAACCACTCCACGCTCACCAAATATTTTCAAATTTCCTTTCCCAGGCAGGCTGAAGTCCATGTAAATATTGACCAAGAAGGCAGACCGGGGTTTGCGCTATATTTGGTTAAGAGTTGAAGAGTCACTCCTCGGCTGTTTTTCCAGTTGCTTTGTACAGGTGGCCTTGTTTTATTAAAAAAATAAAATCTAAAAAAAGCTATGCCTAACTCAAACATTATAAATGCAGCAGGAAAGCCCACATATTTAAATGAATCTGAGAATTGATAAAGCAATTACCTCTCCCTTCCCCTTCAGTGTGTTTATTAAGTTAATTTTTAAATATATATTTGATTTGCTTAAGTGAGGACTGAGGCAGCTCCCCAAGCCACGGCGGGTATTGACCGAGTGACTTCCCTGCTTCCCTGTCCGGGGGGGCTCTGGAACCCAGCTCGTCAGCACCCTCCTTCTGCCGTCATGGGGCCAGAGGGTCTCCGAGACCTGGGACCCAGGCTCCAGACTGGCCCCCTATTGCAGAGACGGGTGACCAGGTCAGACAGTGAGGACAGGCCTTACCATGGGTCCTAAGTTAACAGCCAGGCTCTGCCCTTCCTGAGGGCTTTGCCAGCCAACTGCTCCCTGTGCTTCTTGTCCTGATCCTCCCGGAGCACCAGGTCCCACCCAACTCACAGCTCTGTGACCATCTTCCAAGTCAATAGACATTCCCTGAGCCACCTAGAAGGGCGGCAGGAAGGGCACCTGCCTCATACCCCATGCCGGGCCCTGCAGCACGCACTGCCCATATCTCAAATCTCCCAAGGAAATCAAGGCTTGGGGAGAGCAGGTGATTTGTCCAAGGTCACACTGCTAGGAAGCAGATCGAGGGTCTGGACCAGGCCGTCCGATCTGTCTCCCCACCTGGCCCCGGGCTGGGTTGCCTGGGGGACATGTCAGAAGTCTCGTCTGCTCACCAAGCCACGGGGCAGAGCCTCCAGGGGCAAAGAGTTTCCTTTGTTTTCTCCTTCCCTGTCTTATTTCTGTACCTGAGTTCCCTCCAAAGACAAACATCAGGGATGGAAGAGGTATCCACAGGGACAGCGTGACACATGGACAGATGAGTGGCCCGTAGTGAGGCTGCTGGGCTGGGGCTGTGCCGAGTCCTGAGCCGGTAGGGTTCAGGTGAGGGTAGTGTGTTGGCTGGAGCCGCAGCCTTATGTGGGGAACTGGCTTCTCCCTCTGGGCTGTGGCCACCCCTCAGAGGGTGGGCCCCGGGGACCTGCAGGGACAGGATCTGCCCTCTTGAGGGGGGTGGTCTCAGGAGCAAGGCAAGGGACAGGTGAAGGAGCCAGGCCCAGGAACAGGTGTGGGCCTCGTCCTGGCAGCCAGGCAGGTGACCGTGGAGCTCGCATCAAAGACCGTGGTCTCTGAAGACACCTGCCCCTTCCTTTCCAGGCTGCACCAGCTTGGCATTCAGGACACGGCCACCTGTGTGAACAGGGGCTCAGAGACTTTGAATGGATACAGGGAAAGATTCCATCATCCAGCCTAAATCTCCCTCCGGGCCTGTCAGTGGAGCATGTGGCAGACACCCCATCTGCTCCATGCTGGCCGGGCCTGTAAAAGCATCTGCAGAGCTGGACCTCGCACTCCTTGACCTCAAAGGGCCAGGTTCTAGTGCTGGCTGGGGTGGATTTCCCGAGGGTTTGGGGGTGTGGGCCCTGCGCCTGCCACTCGGGCCAGGCTGGACCAGACAGCACCATGACAATAGCCACCCAGAGCAAGGCTGGCACTGTCAGCCAGCTTGGTTCCTGCTCCCAGCCACACCGGGTCCCACAGAACTGATGTGCCCTTCTAGCTGTCACAGGGAGCATGTAGCATGGAGCCTCACCTGGCAGATGGGCCCCCAGGTGTGACAGGCCCTTGTGAGGGAGGGTGGCAGGAAGTGAGCACCATTGACTTTCCTGCTGGGCCGGGAAGGCTCTGTGCCACTCTCTCTCTGCCCAAACCCACAGGAGCCGGCTGTGGTGGGGGAAGTTCCATGAACTCGCCCTTACTGGTCTGTTCTTCGCAGAGAGTGCTGTGTTCTGGACAGAGGTGACAAGTGTCCCTGGGAGGCAAGGTCGGGAAGCTGCCCAGCTGTGCTTTGGACCAGAGGTGCTGGCTGTCCCGGGTGAGCTGGGGTGGACAGAGGCCTTTGAACTTGGCATGAGTTTGTTGGGTGATGCCAAGGTCAGAGGTTCTGGGTCCAAGTAAGGGGAGATGGTATGGTGAGATCAGGCTTTGGGCTTGGTGTCCTTGCTCAGCCTTTTGGCTCCAGAGGGCTGGTGGACAAGACTAGGCAGGTGCAGAGCCCCCATTCTCTGGGGCCTGGGAGTGTTGCAGGCCACACCCACGCAGGGGGCGGAGGTGGGGCCAGACCCAGAGTTTGAATCCATTTACTCACAGTGAGTCCTTGGGTGAGGCCTTCTTTAAAACAGGCACATGATGCTACGTCCCTGGCGGGGCTGCCGTGCAGATCGAATGGCGAGTTGTGTGGAGGCCCTCACCCAGCACCTGGCACGCAGCAATGTCACCTGTGCTGTGGTTGTCATGGTCATTCCATCAGAGCCCTCACGCCTCGGATAAGGAGATCGTGTCCTCTGTGGTGTCATGGGGAGCCACTCTAGTTACTCAGCCAGACCCTGGACCAAGACCCCTGCAGAACCCAAGGGAAGGCGGGCCCCTACCCTGGTTACCCACCAGGACCTTCCTCCTCAGGGAAGCTGGGGATCTGCGTAAGCTCACACAGCTAGTAAACAGTGCAGCCAGGATTGTTTTTAACTTTTTATGATGAAAAATGTCCAACATACACAAAATTAGAGCAGTGTAATTAATGATCCCTCTACTGCTGTCCCCATTTTCCAGTTTCAAGAGTTATCTTTTTTTTTTTTTTTTGAGACAGAGTCTCGCTTTGTTGCCCGGGCTAGAGTGAGTGCCGTGGCGTCAGCCTAGCTCACAGCAACCTCAAACTCCTGGGCTTAAGCGATCCTCCTGCCTCAGCCTCCCGAGTAGCTGGGACTACAGGCATGCACCACCATGCCCGGCTAATTTTTTCTATATATATTTTTAGTTGTCCAGATAATTTCTTTCTATTTTTAGTAGAGACGGGGTCTCGCTCTTGCTCAGGCTGGTCTCGAACTCCTGAGCTCAAACGATCCGCCCGCCTCGGCCTCCCAAGTGCTAGGATTACAGGCGTGAGCCACCGCGCCCAGCCTCAAGAGTTATCTTACATGTCACTCTTGTCTCATCTGTCTTCTGCACCACCTCCTCCCCTTTTGCTGGAGTGTTTTAAAGCAAATGCAGACACCATATTAGTTCATCTGTAAATATTTCATATACATATGAAATATAGCATGTATCTCTAGTACATAAGAACTTAAAAAAATGACCATATTCAGCAAAATTAACAATTTCATTTTTAAATAGCCTTATTGAGGAATAGCTGACTTACAACAAACCACACCTATATGAAGCATAGAATGAGTGGTAATGTGAGTATTTGTCAAAACCAGGAAGCCGTTCTGTCAGTTAAGATCGTGAACGTACCCGTCACTCCTGTGGTGATCCCTCCATCTCCCCATCTTGCCCCTCCCCGGCTCGGGCCGCCTCTGGTCTGCTTTCTGTCCCTAGGCATTAGTTTGCATTGACAGAAATTTTATGTAAATGAAATCATGTAGTATATACTTTCCGTCCAGCTTCTTTCACTCTGCATAGTTATTTTGTGAGTGATATCATTGCATGTATCAATAGTTCCTTTTAATTGCTTAGTAGTATTCCATTTTATGGATACACTGTAGTTTGTTTACTCTTTCACCCGTTGATAGACATTTGGGTTGTTTCCAGTTTTTGACTATTACAAATAAAGCTGCTATAAGAATCCATGTTCAAGTCTTTGCATGGACAACTACTTTAGTCTCTCTTGAGTAAATTCTAGGAGTGGAACAGTGGGGTCATTTGATAGATGGGTGTTTAACACTTTCAGAAACTGCCAAACTGCTTTCGGAAGTGATCGTACCATTCTGTATTCTGAACAGAAGGGAGAGAGAGTTCCAGTTGCTCTACTTGGCTCCAGCTCTTGGTATGGTCGGTCAGTCTAGTTACTTTTAGCCATTCTGATGAGCATGTATTTGTCTTTTGATCATTGAGTTATAAGAATCCTTTCTATATTCTAGACACAAGTCCCTTATCAGACACATAATTTATAAATATGTTTTCCCATTCTGTGGGTTGTCATTGTATTTTGATGATAGGGTCCTTCAAAGCACAAAAGTTTAAATTTTTGATGAAGCCAAATTATTTAT
>CM052441.1:102466248-102512931 GCA_028533085.1 Varecia variegata
CTGGTTCCATACAAAGCGTAAGATTATTTTTTCTATATCTGTGAAAAATGATGTTGGTAACTTAATAGGGATTGCATTGAATCTGTAGATCACCTTGGGAAGTATAGACATTTTAACAATGTTGATTCTTCCAATCCAACTTGTATTTTTAAAGGATTGTTTTGGCTATTTTAGGGTACTTGAATTTCTAAATAAATGCTAGGGTAAGCTTGTCAATTTCTACAAAGAAGCCAGCTGAGATTCTGATTGTGGTTGCACTGAGTCTGTAGATCAGTTTGGGGGGTATTGCTATCTTTTTTTTTTCCCCTCCCCTTCCGCAGGTATTGCTATCTTAACAGGTCTGTGATCAATGAACATGGGATGTCTATTTATTTATTTAGATCTTTTATTTTTTCAAACAGTGTTTTAGAGTTATCAGAGTAAGTTTTGCACTTTTGTTGTATTTTTTCCTAAGTATTTTACTGTTTTTCATGTTATTATACATAAAATTGTTTTCTTGATTTCCACTTTAAGATTGTTTATTCCAAGTGTATAGAAATACAATTGTTTTTTGTATGTCAATCTTATATTTTGCAACCTTGCTCAATTTATTTATTAGTTCTAATAGTTTTTTTAGTGGATTCCTTTGGATTTTTTATATACAAGATTATATTATCTGTGGACAGAGTTAGTTTTATATCTTTCTTTCCAACCTGGATGCCTTTATTTCATTTTCTTGCCTAATTGCCTTGGTTAGAACCTCCAGTTCAAAGTTGCATAGCAGTGGCAAGAGTGAACATCCTTTTCTTGTCTTGTTCCTGAGCTTAGGGGGAAAGCATCCAATATTTCACCATTAAGTATGATGTAAGCTGTGGGTTTTTCTACCCATTAAAAAATGGAGGTTTTTGTTATCTTATTATCAAGTTTTGAGAGTTCTTTATATATTTTGGATACAAGTTCCTTATGAAATGCATGCTTTGCAGATTCTGTGGCTGATCCTTTCATTCCACCAATAATATCTTTTGAAGAGAAGAAGTTTTAAAAACTTTTTCCTTTCTATAATCTTATTTCTTTTTGTCACTCTATTGGACTATTTATTAATGGGTAGAACATTGAGCAGTGTTGAGTACAAGTGTGAAAGTGGACACCTTGTCACTGATCTTTGAGGGGAAGCATTGTCTTAGACCCTTAAGTATGATGACATTCAATTTATTAATTTTTCTTTTATGAATCATGATTTCCATCTTGTTCCTAAGAAATCATTGCATAATCCAAGATCACAAAGATTCTCTAGTATGTTTTCTTCTAAAAGTTTTGTAAGGTTTTATACTTAGATTTATATATTTGTATATAGATTTAGGTTTTATATTTATACTTATAATCCATTGTGAATTAATTTTTTATATTTGATCTGAGTTATGGATTGACATCCACTTTTTTTGCATATGATATCCAATTGTTCCAATACCATTTGTTGAAAAGACTGTCCTCTCTCCACTGAATTGCCTTTGTACTTTGTCACAAATCAATTGACCGTATATATATGGATTTATTTTTGAACTCTCTGTTCAGTTCTATTGATCTATTTGTCTTTATGCCAGTACAACACTGTCTGCATTAGTGTAGGTTTGTAATACATCTCAAAATCTAGTTGTGTTCCTGCAACTTTGTTGTTTTATTTCAAAATTGTTTTGGCTATTCTAAGTCCTTTGCATTTTCATGTGGATTTTAGAATCAGGTTTTCAATTTGTAACAAAAAGCCTGTTGGGATTTTGACTGGCATTGTGTTGAGTCTGTAGATCAATTTTGGGGAGAACTGACATCTTAATATTGAGTCTTCTTACCAATGAATGCTGTGTATGTCTCCATTTAGATCTCTTGGCAGTTTCACAGTGTTTGGTGTGCAGGTCTGGCTTACATTTGTAGTTCCGTCTGATCTTCTACATAGATGTTCGTTGTCATCTGTGAGTAAAGCCAGCTTTACATTTCCTTTCTAATCTTATTTCTTTTTCTTACTCTATTGATCTAGGTAGAACCTTCAGCACAATGTAGAGTGCAGGTGTGATTGGACATCTTTTCCTTTATCTTAGAGTGTAAACATTCAGTCTTGGACCCTTAAGTATGATGCTGCAGGTTTCTCACAGATGCTCTTTATTAAGATGAGGACGTTTTCTTGTATTCTTAGTGTGCTAAGAATTTTTATCAGAAATGTACATTGGATTTTGTCAAATGCTCTTTTATGTCTATTATGATTATCATAATATTTTTCTTAATTTACTTGTTTATATGGTGAATTACATAGATTGTTATTTAAATGTTAAACTAAACTTCCATTCCAGAGATAAAACCCTTGGTCGTGATGTAGGTATCCTTTTAACTTTTTTTTTGAGACAAGGTCTCACTCTGTTGCCCAGGCTAGAGTGCAGTGGCGTCATCATAACTCATTGCAGCCTCAAATTCCTGGGCTCAAGCGATCCTCCTGCCTCAGCCTCCTGAGTAGCTGGGACTACAGGTGCGTACCACCATGCCCCACTAATGTTTTTTTACTTTTTGTAGAGAATGGGATCTTGTTATGTTGCCCAGGCTGGTCTTGAACTCCTGGCTTCAAGAAATCCTCCTGCCTCGGCCTCCCAAAGTGCTAGGATTACAGACATGAGCCACTATGCTAGACTTCTTTTAATGGTATTGTTGGATACCATTTGCTAATTTGCTAAAATTTTGTCCAGACTTTTTACATCTATGTTCATAGGGGCTATTTGTGTATAGTTTTCTTTGTTTGTAATATCTTTGATTTTGATATCAAGTAATGCTGGCCTCATTGAATGAGTTGGGAAGTATTCCCTCCTTTTCAATTTTTTAGAAGAGTTTGTACATAATCGGTATTATTTCTTCTTTAAATATTTGGTAGAATTCACCAAATTGGCATAAAGTTGTTTACAATATTCTCTTATAATTCTTTTAACATCTGCAGGCTCTGTAGTGATATCATCTCTTTCATTCTTGATATTGAGAATTTGTGTCTTTTCTCTTTTTTTCTTAATCAGTCCGGATAAAGGTTTATCAATTTTATTCATCTTCTTAAAGAACCAGTTCTTGGTCTCATTGATTTTTTTCTCTATTGTTTTTCTATCTCATTGATTTTCACTCCAAATTTTCTTTTCTTCTTCTTACTTGGGTTTCATTTGCTCTTCTTTATCTAGTTTCTTAAGGTGGAAGCTAAGACCATTGATTTGAGACCTTTCTTCTTTTTTTAATGTAAATGTTCAGTGCTATAAATCTCCCCTAAGGACTGCTTTAGCAATGTCCCACCAATTTTGATATGTTTTCATTTCCATTCAATTCAAAATCCTTTTAATTTCCCTTTGATTTCTTCTTTTTCCCATGAGTTGGTTATTTATAAATGTGTTGCTTAGTTTCCTATTATTTGGGGATTTTATTCAGAGATCTCTCTGTTATTAATATTTCTTTTTTTTGTGTGTGTGTGTGACAGAGTCTTGCTTTGTTGCCCGGGCTACAGTGAGTGCCGTGGCGTCAGCCTAGCTCACAGCAACCTCAAACTCCTGGGCTTAAGCGATCCTACTGCCTCAGCCTCCCGAGTAGCTGGGACTACAGACATGCGCCACCATGCCCGGCTAATTTTTTCTATATATATATTTTAGTTGTCCAGATAATTTCTTTCTATTTTTAGTAGAGACGGGGTCTCACTCTAGCTCAGGCTGGTCTCGAACTCCTGACCTCGAGCGATCCACCCGCCTCAGCCTCCCAAGTGCTAGGATTACAGGCGTGAGCCACCACGCCCGGCCTGTTATTAATATTTCTAATTAATTCCATTGTGGTCAGAGAGCATATTTTGTGTAATTTGGATTCTTTTGAATTTATTATAATTTGTTTCATGGCCCAGAATATGGTCTATGTTGGTAAATGTTGTGTGTACAGTTGAAACTAATGTTTCTTCTGCTGTTGTTGGGGAAGTATTTTATAAATGTCAATATGCCAAATTGGTTGATAATACTCGAATCTTCTGTATCCCTCTGTTTTTCTATTTGTTCTTTCAATTATTGAGAGAAGGGTATTGATATCTATGACCATAATTGAAGTTTTTTCTACTTCTTACAGTTTTATCAGTTTTTACTTATTATACTTTAGAGTTCTGGTATTGGATACACGAATATTTTTCAGATTATTATGTCCTTTTGGTTAATTGATCCTTTTATTATTATGAAAAAAATTTTATTTATCCCTGGTAATAATTTTTTCTCTGAAATCTACTTTGTCTTATATTACTATTACCACACCTGCTTTCTTTAGTGTTAGCATGGTTGTGTCTTCTGACATCCTTTTACTTTTAGCCTATTTGTGTTTTGTAAGTGTATTTCTTCTTAGCTCTTAGTTTTTTATTTAACCTAACAATCTCTCTTTTTTAATTGGGTGTTTGGGTTATTAGCAGTTAATATGATTATTGATACGGTTAGGTTAAAATCATATCATTCATTCCTTTAGGTACAGTGTCTTGAAAGCCATTGTTTTATATATATGTCTGTTTTTTGGTTGCTTCAGGTGAGAGGTGAATGTAGAAAAAACCTCACACACAAACTCCAAGTGCTTTTTCTATTCTCTCTCGCAACAACAATCAACACAGAAGACTTCTGTGACCAAATGTGTGTGGGAGGCTTCTCCCCACCACCAAGTAAGCAATCAGTCCTGCAGTTCTGACACTATCTACCTAGAGGTAGTATCAGATCCCACAGGTTGAGGGCTCAGTCCTGTATGACAGCCCCCCGCTTCCCACCCCTCTCAAGTTCTGGGACTCTAGAATTTATGACCCACTAGCTTCAAGTTGGGTTCCCATGACCCCTCTTTGGATGTGATTAATTTGGTAGAGTGGCTCACAGAACTCAGGGAACACGTTTACCACTTTATTATAAAGGTTATTACAAAGGATACAGATGAACAGATGCATAGGGCGAGGTATGGGGAAGCCCTGCAGAGCTTCCAAGACCACCCAGGGTGCACCACCCTCCAGCAACCTCTACGTGTTCTGCTGTCCAGAAGCTACCAGAACCCTGTCCTTTGGGTTTTTATGGAGGCCTCATTATGTAGGCAAGATTGATGAAATCATTAGTCATTAGTGATCAATTTAACCTAGGGTGTAGGGCTGAATGTCCCAAACCGCCAATCCTGCCTTGGTCTTCCTGGTGACCAGCCCCCATCCTGAAGCTGCCTAGGGGCTACCAGCCAGTCATTAACACACAAAAAGACATCACTTTGGAGATTCCAGTGATTTTAAGAGTTGTTGTCAGGAAACAGGCAAAGACCAAATATGTATTTCACAATATCACAGAGTGTAAACTCCATCCATCTTGGCTGGAAGTAGAAAGAATAACAATAATGTATTAATATTATTTAATACTCAGTCCATGTTCCGTTTTCCAATTGTCCCCAAAATACCTTCCTATAATTGGTGTGTTTGTATGAGGATTCAAATAAGGTCTACCTGTTACCGAAAGTTTGGCAGTTGTCCCTGAGGCTGCATCAGAAGAGTGAGGACAGTGGTTTGAGGAGAGGAAAGGGAGGTTTATTAATTTGCTGGCAAATGAGAAAAAGGCAGACTTGCATCTTGAAGTACCGTTTTCCTATTTATAAGCAGAAATACAGAGCTTTTAAAGGGATGGTTTTCAGTTTTAAAGAGACAGCTTGTAATACATTTTGCCCCTTTTTGGACTGTTCTCTCTGTTACATACACATTGCATTTGGCTGACGCGATTTTTAAGTCTCTTTACTCCCTTCCTCCTATTTCATTTAGTTATTGGAGAAACTGAGTCATTTGTTCAGTAGAATTTTCTGGGTTTCAGTGACTATATCCTTGTGATATTTTAAAATATGTCCCTCTGTTTCCATTTGTTTCCTGTAAACTGAAAGTTAGATATAGAGGTTTGACTTTTTTTTGGCATGAATACTGACAGAATGTGCTGTGTGCTTGGTTGAAATGTATGAAATTGCCTATATCTGACTCTTTGCCCGACAGAAATGGCAGTTTTCTATTGTTCACCCTCATATTTCCTGTTGCATCACACCAGGAAACCCCATGTTTAGTGACACTGAGATTAACCAGTGGATTTGGCGAGGTCAGCCTGGCCCCTCCATCGTCAAGTTCATGACCTTTCCCTGATGGTCTCTCAGTCCCCGGTGGGTGTTGCCTGGGTCCCTTACTTCATTAGAAGTTGAGAAATGAATGATATTTTAATTCTCTCATTCCTCCTACATTTATTAGCTGTGATTCTTCTATAAAGAAGAACTTTTCCTCATCAATGATTAGCCTGAAATATAGTCTATTTAGGAAGGGCAAGATAAATGCTTAATTTTTGCCCTTTTTAAAACTGATTTTCAGAATAATGTATTAGTGTCCTAGCAACCTCCAAAGAGACTAATGATTTGCGTGTGGAGGCATGAGTGTGTGTGCATATATTTCACATATTTCATCTCACTGTAGCTACTTTTGTTGCTCAGCATGCCCCTTTTCAGACAGCTGGGGACTGTTTAAGTTTTCCTTAGTATTATGTTGACATTTCCACTTAGTCTTTAACAGCTTTCATTCTCAAGCTCAACATTTTATATGTTTCCTGTACTAGACTGGAATCAGCCCTTTAACCAAGGCACTCTGGTTACTTTTGTTGGCAAATGATATTTACAGACTACAATGTGAATGCTAGGGGTGTTCATTGCAACTGAGGGTGGTCATTGTTCTTAGCCTCTTTAACTGGACAGAACTAGGAAAAATGGATTTTTTAGAAAAAGAAAGAAATCATGAATTCGTACTGATATTTCCCTTCCAAAAGTTTTTGCTTAACCTTTTAATTTCATTTTATTTAATTTCATATATCTCTTTTCTCTTATATGGGAAGCTTAGCTCCTAAATATGTTAACATAGTTAATGTAAATATAGTCAAAATCTATATTGTTAACTATTTTATTACTAACAATAGTTTTACTGGATGCAGTTTAGAATTTCTTTCTGGTTCTTTTTGTCCTTAGACTATGTGGTAGGAGGGAGGATTAATCAAAATATGGTGTTTTAGAATCACTTGCAAACAATCTTACCTGTGTTTTTACCAACAACCTGATATACAGTTAGTTTCCTTTACTTAGGTTTTGGATTTTTAGCAATTCCTTTGTTCTTACTCTTAATTATGCAAAACATAGTCAACCTTATAAAACAAAGAACATTCAGAAATGTCTGGCATCTGTCCCCTCCCTCACCTATAGGGAGTAATTTTGATTGGCTTTTGATTTATGCATTGTTTCTTTTTGGAAATGTAAGCAAGTGTTGTGTGTGCACGTCCCCCAGCCCTCTCATTGTTTTACACAACAGGCCGGGTGCACATTCTCCTGCACCTGCCTTTACTCGTAACAGGGTACCCTGGAGCTTATGGCACGGCGATAGGTAGAAATCTTCCTCTCTCCTTTCTCTGCTGAATCATTCACTCAGCCAGCTCGTCCCCTGCAGATGGACACTGGGGTGAGTTCCATCTTTAGAGGATGTCATAGGTAGTACTGCAGCCAGAATTTGGACCTAGAGCCCACATTCTTAACTGTCTGCTGGGGCCTTTCCTCACGCTCTGCTGCCCTTTCTTCTGCTCTGCGCAGCCACTGGGGAAGGGAGCAGAGTAGCGAGGCTAGAGTGATGCATGTGAGCACCATGGCCCCTCAGGTGTGAAGCCAGGTCGTGCCACTTGCTGCGGTGCAGTGTGACTCACTGCAGGGGAAATCTTGGATGTACCTTGGACATTGATCAATTCACTGCACAAGCTGGTGGGGGTGAGCAGGTCATGCCAATGACCGTCGGAGGCAAGGGCAGGCTGCATCATGGGAGAGGGCAGCTGAGCCTGTGCTGTGGGAGAGGGCACCCTGGCCACATTGGAGCAGGCCTCTTCGAGGAGCTGGGGCTGTGGGCACCTGGCAGGGCAGGGTGAAGCCCGGTGGGGGGAAGGGCAGGTATGAGCGAGGTCATGGGGCTGGCTGTGCTGGTGTGTACGCAAGGGAGGCGGGGGAGGATGAGGGCATGGCGTGGCCTGGGAGAGCTGGCCTGGGCACACACAGGCTCGCATGCTGGTCCAGGGTCCGTGCACTTGGCTCGCTGAGCTGCCATGACCACCACACATGGGCCGTGGTGAGAAGGGAGAGGGGGCCAGGCCCTGCCAGATGTGTGCCTCTTGGACAGCCCTTGGCTGTGTGTACACAGTGTGTTTGATGGTATCACATTGACCTTGATCTCACAGTGGGAAGGAAACACGCCCCAGATGAGCCGTCTTCACGCTGCTGGACCTGGGCCATCCAGGCCTGGGGGGCCCCTGGAGGTATCTGGAGAAGCAGACAAACACTGCGCTTCAGCAGCATGTGGCCTTGGCAGCCTCAGCTGTCCCGGCAGCTCCGACAGGCCCACGGGATCCAGATCCTGCCTCCTGCTGCCGGGAAGGGCTGGGGGCGGGCTGGGCTCGGCAGCCTTCGAGGTCCCCACCCCCGTAAGAGCCTGTGGTTCTGGGGGCACCAGGTTGGCACGAGGGCAAGACAGGAGCCAAGCACTGGCAGGCTGCCCTGGGGACCTACCTCCCTGCGTCACTCGCACGTCACCCTGCACGAGAGGGAAGGGCTGCGCCCTTGTAGCTGTGCTGTACCCTGGGGGGCTGAGGGCCCCTCCCCCACCGTGGAGCCCCATGTCCCCCCAGCCCTCGATGGCTCCTCTCTTTCCAGCCCCCCAGCAGGCCAGCCCCCCTCCAGAACCCCTGCTCCCCGGTACAGACCATCTGGGCAGGGGAGCCTCCCTGCAGGGTGGATGGACGCTGAGGGAGAGGGGCCAGAGGAGGCCTTGGAGCTCTGGGTGCTGGTTCATTGCTCATCATGCACGCAGCCGGCGTTTGCTGAGCTCCTCTTGGAGCGGCAGCCCCGTGCTGGATTCACCACGAGTGCAGACAGAGGCGGTGTCTTGTGAACTGCTAGGCCATGGTCACAGCTCACCAGGGGAGTGTGTGGCCGGGGTCAAAGGAGTGAGAGGGCCCTGACTGCGGCCGGGCCATACAGGACCTCTCCTGGGCGGGAATGGGGAGAGCCGGGCAGGCGGAGGGGCTGGGCCAGCTGCAGGAGCTCGGAGCAGAGGCAGGAAGGCAGAAGGAAACCGGGAGCGCCCCAGTCCATCTGCTGGCCAGTGGCCTGTGTCCTCTGAGCAAAAAGGGACGGGGCTCCATCAGCAGCTCCTATGGGCCCTTTGAAAAGCGCATGGAAACACTGGCTCCTGCCCAGCAAAATTTACAAACACAAAGCGCTTAGCCGTTTGCTGCAGTTTTGGGGTGTTCACAGACCCTCCGCCCAGGTACCCAGGCTGAGTGCCCTAGGCTGGCTGGCAGGCATATGACTCCTGGCTGAGGAATTCAGATGGGACCCTGCGACCCTGTGACTGCATCTGGGCTCTAGGCAGATTTGGCCATGGAGGGACGCAGAGCAGAGAGGAGGAGCTTCCAGATGCACGAGGCACAAGTGAGCCCAGTGTGGCACAGGTCTGTCTGTCCTCTCCCCAAGGACACTGCTTCGCAACAGGCTTTCTTCATTCATCAGCTCTGCAGCGGCCTGTCAGGCTGACAGCGGCCTTCCTCGTGCCTCTCAACTCCCATCCATTTGTCCACACCAAAGAAAAGCAAACCACAGCACTGCTGTCGGAATGTCACCCCCTGCAGACACGTGCTGCAGGCATCTGCTTGCAGGGGTTCCTTTAATCCCCACTGCAGCTCTGTTAGGTAGTATATTATTACTTCTGTTTGACAGATCAGGAAACTGAGGCAGAGAGAGGGGAAATAACCTGTCCAAGGTAGCAAGCAGAGGAGCTGGTGTCTGGACCCAGGATCCGAAGCTCTGAGCAGCACTGTCCTGCGGGCACCACGGTGGGTGCTCAAGTTAGTCCTTTAACGTATGAGGAGCCTGGATCTCACTTCAAGTGGCCACTGTTTAAACAATCAGTGGCCATCACCTCAAGGACGCGTAGGAAATTTGAGAGGCAAATAGGACGTCCCTAGGAAAGGGCGTAGTCCCAGGGCGGGGTCCTGCTTCTCCGCCCGCACTGCACAGCCGGCTGGTGGTGGCCTTGCAGGGCTGCAGGCCACTCGTCGTTGAGGCCGATCAACACAGACTGGAGGCCTGGGTTTTTATGTGAAAAACTCTTGAGTGTTTAATTTTGGATCAAATATTTTTTAAATGCTTTGAGTTTGAACAAAACACATCTTGGGCTACCAATTGTGACCTCTGTCTGAGTCCAAGGGTGTAGTCCCCAGGGACACCAAGAACAGAGCCCTGGAGAGTGCCAGGAAGAAGTGTGGGTCCTGGCTAGCATATGGGGTCCTGTCCTCCTGGGACCCAGAAGTAAATCAGACGCAGTCCCTGCTCACAGCCGTGGGCCCGAGGGCGGACGGGCGTTCTCATATACCCTGTCCTGCTGGTAGAGCAATAGCCTGCTCTGATCCTGCCTCTGCGCTGGGGGTGGGGAAAGGGGGTGTTACCTTATGTTTCGTATTTTGCAGCTGACTTGGTTGGGGTGGGGGCAGTTGAGTGATGCACCCATGACGTGCGGCCAGCTGGTGGCAGCCAGGCTGGATTGGTGTCCCTGGATCTCTATCCGTCCCTGTGTTCTTCTCGCTCCACCAGCCTGTGTCCTGTGTCTTCTGCCCTAGGGTACAGCCTATGGGAGAAATTAGCAAAAAAAATAAAAAAGAAAAGAAAATGACCCAACATTTGTGGGGAGAGGCCTGCCTGTGCCGGAGCTGAGCTGGTGACCCCTGTCGAGGTGAGAGAGGCCAGGCTGCCAGACAGGGCCCCAGTTACAGCTGAACTTCAGGTGATGAACAAATGATTTTTTTAGTATTCAGAGAGGTCCTAGCTGGGCTTGGTGGCTCACACCTGTAGTCTCAGCTTGTGAGCCTCAGCTATTCGGAAAGCTGAGACAGGAGGGTCGCTTGAGCCCAGAAGTTTGAGACCAGCCTGGGCAACATAGGGAAACCTTGCCTCTTAAAGAAAGAAAAAAATCTCATTTGGGACAACTTACATTAAAAAATGCTTTGCTATTTATCTGACATTTCACTTTAGTGGTGGTGGGGGGTGGGGCTGTATTTGTCTGGCAACCCCAGGGAGAGGGGATTTGGGCATGGGGGTGAGTGAAGGGCCAGTGAATCCCACTTTGGGATTCTGGAAATCTAGAAGACGAGCAAAAGCCAGGGGCAGTTCACCTGCAGCTCTGGAAGGCTGGCCTACAGCCATGGCGGCGTTCCATGCTGGGCCCCTCCCTGGCTGAAGGGTGCAGCTGTCAGGCAGGGAGGGAAGTCACCGGGCGTCCCACTGGCTGCTGATTCACCGATTGCCTGGAAATAATAGCCGAGTGGGAAAAAGGCAGCCAGAATGGAGGCCGAGTGTAGTTGTTCTGGCATTTGCTGTTTCCTTGCTTCTTTCCTGCCCGGCTGCTCTCAGGCCCCACGGCCTGCTGTTTTCACTGCGCTGCTCTGCGAGTGCGTCTGTCTCCCACCCTTCCCAGGCCGAGGGGCAGGTGTGGCCGGCTCTGCTGGGGGCCGTGTGCGGGCCGAGCGGGGCAGAGTGGTCCTGACAGGGCCCTCGAGGGAGGACGTCCCTTTGTTCCCAGAACACCTCGGGCCGGCGGAGGGGGCCCAGCCTCAGAGCCCAGGACGGGAGTGCTTGTGTGGGCTTCCCTGCGCTACGGTCCGCGTGGCTGGGAATGGGCTTCCCTCCTGGCGCCCAGCGGTGCGCTGCGACCGAGCACACGGGACGGTGGAAGGAGTGTGGGCCCTGGCTGGGGCCTGGCCCTTCACAGTTGTGTGTCCTCAGACACGTCTGGGAGGCCTCATCACACAGGGGAACGACACCTGCTCAGGGGACCAGCAGGTCTGCCGGGGTCCATGACAGTGGCAGCTGCTCCCATCTGTTTCCAGATTCAGTTTTTTAAACTCAGCTTCATCGAGGCACGTTGTCCGTACAGAAAAGTGCACGCATTTCAAGTGCACAGTTTGACTGGTCTTGACGTACACCTGTATAACCTCTGCCTGGACCAGACAGAACATCTCCATCCCCCGAGAGTCCCCTCGTGCCCTGCCTAGTGACTCCCCCCCACTATGGCCCCCAGCTCCAGGCAGTCTCTGCTCCAATTTCTGTCGCCACAGGTTGGTTTTCCTGTCCTAGGCCTTCCTATAACTGGGATGCATGGAACCACGCAGCGTGTGCTGCTTTGTGCCTGCTGCCCGAGCCCAGCCCGATGTGATGACGGGCCTTGGTGTTGCCGAGAGGCGCTGCTCTCCACGCCGGCAGCTCCGGCGTTACCGGCCTCAGCTCCTCATCCTACCGCCAGGAAACTGGTCTCAGGAGAGAAACTGGCTTCTCAGGGTGTGGAGGGTAAAGTGGGCAGAGGCGGTCTGGCCCCTGGGCTCTGACTCTGCTTCCAGGGCCCTCGCTGTGACGTGGGCCTACCGGGAGGGTCACAGTATGGGGCCATGACACCTCACGTCATTTCTAACAGACTTCAATGTCCTTCTGAAAGCGTCATCCCATCACCTGGGAGAAGAAAGTCAACAGGCTCTAGAGCCGGGTCTCACAGTCACATGCAGTGGATGAGGCCTGCCAAAGGTAGCTCCTTTGGAAACCAAAGAGGCTACTTAAGTGGGTGGCAAGCAAGGCCTCCTAGAGCCCTAGGCTGGGTGCCCATGGGGGGCCCGTTCTGCCATGTGACCTGCAAGTCACTGCTGAGGGCCTCAGGTCCTCCTTTTTAAGTGCAGTTAGTGTTGCCCACTCCCTAGGCTTGTTTTGAGGATTAAGTGAGCTCGAGTGAAAGCACTTTGAAATTGCAAAATGCCGAATTGATGGTTATTTTCATCTTTATTGTTAGTATCTTGGTGTCCAGAGGTTGCCCCCAGGGTTCATGGACAATCACTGACCCCACTCTGGCCCTGGAGCTGCCTCCACAGACTCTGCCTGGACGTCCACGTCCACCCTGCAACTCGAGTCTGGGGTTCAAGTTTGATGCCAGGCTATTGCCACTGGCCTGGGGCACCTCGGGCCACTTGCCGGTCTTTCCTGATGGACAGGCAGTCACTGAGGGGGCCCCTCTTGACCCCTCGGTCTGGCTGCTTCAGAGGGTGACCGTGTCTCCCAGGGGCCTCCAGAAGTAGCCCTTTGTAGGCCCCACAACCTGTACTGACGTCAGACTGCCTAGGACACCCTCTAGATTTAGTGCAAGGCTGCTGGCCATCTGTGTGCTGCAGGGACAGGTGCACAGAGACTCACCTCCACAGGTTATCCTGGCAGACCCCGAGCTCCCTGGGGGCAGGCCTGGCGGCTCCTTCATTTGTGGGGCCTCTAGCCCTTGGCACAATGCCTCACACACCAGTAGGCACTGGAAGAAGGTTGGTGGAGTTGGGTTAAATGTTAAAAGGCAAAATGAAGTGGCCCAGCAAAATATAAAGTTTTTGTGCATCGAAGGACGTTATCAAGAAAGTAAAAAGACAATAAAGAATAGGAGAAAATGTGTGTAAGTTATATCTGGCAAACATCTAGTATCAGAATATATGAAGAAAGAATGTACACAACTCAGCAACATAAAGGCAATAAACCCAGATTTAAAAATGGCCAAAGGACTTGCACAGGTATTCATATTTGTCCAGAGAGGCCCACACAGGGCCAGTCAGTGCGTGGAGAGATGCACGACAGCATCTGTCATTAGGGAAATGCAAACCACAGCCTCGATGAGATACCACTTCACACCCACTGGAATGGCTGTAATTTTAACCAGCAGAGAAGAACACGTGCTGGGGAGGATGTGCAAAGCCGGAACCCTCATGCGTTGCTCTTGTGGATGCGAAGTGGCCCATACGCTCTGGAAAACACTTTGGCAGTTCTTCACTAAATCAGAAATAGATTTACCATACGACACAGCAATTCCACTCCTAGGTATGTACCCAAGAGAAATGAAAACACGTGTCCACAGAAACCTTGTGCAAGGTTGTTCATAGCAGCACTATTCATATAATAGCCAAAAGGTAGGAAAAACCCAAGTGTCCACCAACCGCTGACTGGATAGAGGACATGCAGTGTCTTTACATAACGGAGCAACATTCCGCCGAAACAGGGAATGAAGTACGCATGCGTGCGGTGGCGTGGATGAATCCTGACAATGGTACGCAAGTGAACAGAGCCAGACACGGAACACTGTATGTTGTATGATCCTGTTTCTATGAAGTGTCCTGAATAAGCAAATCCATAGAGACAGAAAGTGGACTAATGTTTCCTAGGACTGGGGAGAGGTGGAAATGGGGGTGATTGCTAATGGGGCCAGGGTTTCCTTTGGGGTGATGGAAATGTTATGGACTTAGATAGTGGCCATGGTTGCACCACAAAAAATCACTTTGAGTTTTATCTCAAAAGTTAAAAAAATAAACCACAAAGTGGCCCTGAGGAGTGTGAAGTGCATGGCCCTGGGCCCCGAGGTGGCCTAGGTGCCCCCCTGCAGGCCCCTGGGCATTGGGCACCCCCGCCCCGTTCCCAGCACCTCCCCCTCCCCTCCCCTCCTGGTTTATTCCTCCTTCCTCTTGAGACAGGACTTTTGCGCTTCCCACAGGGTCCACAGAGGTCACCTGTCTAGACGGGGACAAGGGACTTGCACAGCTTCTGCAAGACTGGGGCAGGGGTGCCAACAGCTGGGGAGAAGGAGCCACCTCCCACCCTCTCCTTCCTGTAGGCTCCCCCCAGCCCCCGGCCCTTGCCAAGGAGATCAGGGCACAGGGCTGGGCTGGCAGGGGTCGGTGTCCTTGGGGAAAATCATTGCTAGTGTCTCTGCCGGGACAGGCAGGTCCATTAGGGAAGGCAGGGTGGGCAGGGCAGTCATTGCTGGGGCCGTGACGGAGACCTGTGGCTCCACCGCCCCACGGCCTCCTGGAAGTGCCCCTGTGTGCACACATGCACACACGAGTGGGTGTTCACCCTCGGGGCCCCGCAGGTGACTCCCAGGCTGTGTGTTTGCCTTTTTGCACCCTCCCTGCCCCTCCCTCCCTCTCCCTCCTTCCTTGGATGATTCATCCAGCAGCTTGGATGGTGCGGACAGCAGAGAGCCGGGAAGAGTGTCCTTCTCTCCACCATTAGCTGTTGAATGTTGAGATTCCTGATGTCATTAGTTTGAAAAACTAAAAGGATTCTGTGGCTAAAGTTACACATGTGGAAGTCTATGCTGCGGGAGGATGAATGCTCAGGCAGAGTTCCGCGTCAGGGTGAGGGGTTTCCCTTTCTTCGTGGTGCCCCTTGGGTGGACACCTTGCGAGCCCCCGCGGGAGCAGGAGTGGCCCAAGCGTGTGCGGTGGCACGCTTCCGTACGCCTCTGCACTTCCTGGGCATCTGCGGGCAGCCCTGCCTCTCACTGCCTGCTGTGGCCTCCTGGGACCCTGCAGCTCCGAGGCAGGGCTGCAGTCAAACCCCCCGTGTCAGCTCAGGGACGAGTCTTGGTGGCCAGATGTCTCTTTTTGCCTCCTGGTGGGCTCGTGGCTGTGTTTGGTTAAAGGGTTGCTTCCAGAAGGGCCTTCCCCAGACTGAACTAAGGGAGCGTGGAAATCCCTCGGAACTGCTCCGAGGCATGACCGTGCCTGGGCTGCACGCGGCAGCTGCTCCCGTGTAACTCTCCTTCCTTGGAATGGAGGCCTCAGAGCCGGGGGACACAGAGGGAGGCTTGCCCCCCACGCCCTGCCCAGACTCTCCCCAGCACACAGCTGACGCCTCGCTCTGTTCTCCGCCCGCTGTGCAGGTTGCGAGATGGGAACACAGAACCCGCAGGCTGAGCAGGGCCTTCCACTCCCCACACCTGGCCTGCTACGCCCTGGGCGCCTCCATCCTGCTCCTGAACCTCCTCCGCTCGCACTGGTAAGCCTGGGCCACGCTCCCCACCTGACGCAGGGCGGGGTGCACGAGGAATTCTGCTCCCAGAGGCCACCCAGCCTGTCCTGCTGGCAGAGGAGTTGCCGTGAGCTCAGAGTGGGCAGTGTGGAGGAGACAGTCGGCCTTCCCTGCCGGATCCCGGCTCCTGGCCTCTGCTTCTCGGCCTTTCAAGGGGCTGCCTGTTGTCTCCAGGCCTGGATGGGGGTCTCAGGGTCTTGGGATGAATGCTATGAAGACTTCCCACGAGGGAGTCCGGGGCTTGGCACTCGGCACCACCTTGGGGCCTTGGGGCCTGTGTGGCCTGCAAGCCACCCAGCTACCCGGCCCTCCAGGCAGGAAGAGTCCCCTGTGCAGATGCGGAGAGGGGGACTTGGCAAGAAGCAACACTTTGCCTGAGCTCCACAGCTCCCGGAGCCCTGGCAAGGGTAGGGTATGCGCCACAGCCTGGGGAGAAGAGACTCGCTCCATCTGGGCCAGAGGAATGTGGCAGTCGTGATCCCAGGGCCACCCAGGCTGGTCTCATGTGGGTGGGACTTCTATGGGGGAGGGAAGTGGCCCTCATTCCCACCCCTGCCTCCTCTTGGGCCACTGCAGAGTGTCCCTCCTTACCTGGGATGGGCCCTAGGCTGGGCCAGCAGGGTGACAGGGAGCCTGTGCCCCCCAGACCCCAGGCATCCACACTCCCCCGCAGGAGGGCAGGGGTGAGGATGGGCCGGGGGCTGAGCTCAGCCATTCCATCGCCCCCACCCTCCAGAGTGCTGGGACCCTGCCGGCCAGGCCCACTAGGTGACTGCCCAGAGATGACAGTGCCATGCATCGGCCACCAGCATGGGCAGCCAGGCTGGGTCTCCCCTGGGCCTGGACAATCACCACAGCAGCAGTCCCTGCCCCAGTCACGCTCCGGAGGGACGCAGGAGGGAAGCAGGGGCCCTTGTGGATCAGGAGAGGGTGTAGTGCCCCGTCCTCACTGCTTCTCCAGGTGTGTGGCACGTGCAGGGCCCAGGGCTGAGCAGACATGTCCCTGCTAGGGAAGTGGGGTCAGACCTCACAGGTGCGCCAGAGCCCAGAGGGGGTCCGGGGTGGGACTGGGGGCCTTGCTGGGGAGGGCTGAGCTGGAGTCGAGCCGGTGAGAAGGGCTGGAGAGCAGACCCGAGGGAGAGCAGGTGTGGAGGCAGCCAGGGAGTGGACCCTGTGTGAGCAGGTCTCCATGGCTGCCCGTGGGGGGTGGCGGCAGCAGGAGTGGGTGAGGACGGGATTGCCGGGCCTGGCTCCAGCTCCCTCTCCGGCACGGATACCAGCGGCAGGCTGAGCGTAGAGGGCCAGCCCCAGGTGCCTGGTCCCCAGCAGGGCCCCCTTCCTCCTCCAGGCCCTGGCCCCGTGCTGTGCATATGGCAGAGACAGGGGGACAGGCCCCCACAGCCCAGCGGGTCCTGGGCTCTTGGGAGGCCTCCTGGGAGGAAGTGATTTGTGTCCAGCTTCTCACAGGTGGTGGCTCCTGACTGTGCCTGCTCCCCACACCTTTCCACGTTGTGCCGGCCTGAACTGGTGTCTGCCTGGCCAGCAGGTCTGTGACTTCTCTCTTGTTGGTCTGGACACCCCAGGAGACTTTGGGGAGCAGAGAAGGGATGCTCCTGGGCAGCCACAGGACTGGCTTTCTCTACTTACCCTTTGGATGAAAAGGCAGCCGTTGTGCCCCTGTGCATCGGCATGTGTCCCCTCCCCTTGCCTGGCCCCCTCCTCAGCCCTGTCCCAACCCGTCCATGTGGCCACTGTAAGCCTGGGCTGGGGACAATGGGGGCAGATGGGCTTTGGGGAGGGGATGGTGAGAGGACCCCCAGGATGAGCTCCTCCTGCAGCCTCCACCCCACCCTTCCCAGACATCACTCCAGATGTTGTCTGGTAAAATTACACAACATAAAATGAGCCATTTTAACCATTTTAAGGTTTACAATTCAGTGACATTTAGTACATTCCCAGGGTTGTGCAGCCATCACTCCTGTCTAGTTCTAGCACTTTTTCGTTACCCTGAACCCATGATGCCGCCACCACCATCCCTGCCCCCAGCCCCTGGTAGATACTAGTCTGCCTTCTTTCCCTAGGGATTCGCCTGTGTTGTTCTTACCTCCTTGTAAGACCACAGCTCCGCGGGGCTGGGGACTGTGTTCACAAGTCTCTCTGTGCCCAGCAGAAGTCGGGGTGGTGGGCAGAAAACACGTGCGCAAGTTTGAACCAAGTCCAGGTCATGGCTAGTGTTGTCCACGAGAGCATTCAGCAGCTGGCCTGGCAGGTGTGAGGCCATTTTTTTTTTTTAGCACTTTTCACCATAATTGTAATAAGGTTGCCGCTGGCATCCTTATTGTAATAAAGTTGCCTCGGCAGCCACTGGCATCTCCCAAGGGGTGCGAGAGTAGGCCACTGTCAGCTGGTCTGCACCAGCTGTGCACCCAGGGGTGGTCCTTGAGGCCCTGGGCAGGATGAGCCGGCTCCTTATCGGGAGGCGAACGGCGCTACGTCCAGACCCGAGCGGGCAGTTAGCACAGAACTGTCTGCTCTGGCTGTGCAGTGAGGACGGGGAGGGAGGCTGAGGGGCTCGGGGGCATCTGTCCAAACCCCTCCCCACAGCTGCTCCCCAGTGCGGCCAGGCTCAGCCGAGCCGCTGCCCTCTAATGAGCGGGAGGGGTGCAGTGTGGGCCCCCCGGCAGGGCCCGGTGGGCTCCGCAGGACTGGGCTGCAGCCTTCGTCCTGCCCGACAGCAGCCGGGGGAGGGGACGTAGCTGAGGTTGTCAGGGCATCAGGGAGGCCCCAGTGCTGCTCACCAGTCACTTGCTGGGGCTGTATTCCAGTGCACAGCAGAATCGCTAGGGTCTTGTTGGACATGTGGCCCCAGGGCTCCCTCTGGGAACACCGCGCCTGACCCTCAGGTGTCTGTGGGGTTCAGAAGCTCTGGTGTGCTCCAGTGTGGCGACCCCCAATCAGGCACCGTCCTGGACACGGAGGTGCGCCCCGCAGGCTGGGGGCGGGTGGTGGCAGCGCACCTCCTCACTGTTCTGTGCACCGGTTGCTGTGGGCAGGCAGCCCTGTGCCACACCAGCCTCACCCGAGAACCCTGTCCCCGCGCTGACCCCACCCCTGCCCCAAGTCAGTGTTTTCAAAAGCTCCCCAGGGGCTCTGAAGCAGCCAGCCCTGGAGGACGTCAGCCCACCTGCGGCCATCTGTCCCTGCGGCCATGTGTCCTGGTCACTGCCGCATCCCAGTGCTCAGCTGGAACTGCTCAGGGATGCAGGTGGGACAGCCTGGTGGCCGAGTGGCTGCACAAATTAGGGAGAGGAAGAGGGCAGAGGGGACAGCTTGCTGCAGAGGGGACAGTCAGAGCTATGGGAGTTTGGGCACTTGCAGGTCAGCGTAGCCAGGAAAAAGTGACTCCTTTAGTTTTGGCAGAACAGATCTGGATTTTTACAGAGCAGATAGGATTTCTGTGGACTGGGAAGGAAAGCGTGTTAGTTTTTTACTGCTTCGTAACAAATTCCCACTAATTTAGCAGCTTAAAACCACACTAACTTACTATGTGGCAATTTTAGGTACGTGGGGTGGGGTCTCTGCTCAGGGCTTCCCCAGGCTGAAGTCAAGGTGTTGCTGAGCTGCAGGGTCGGAGGTGTGTGGTCCTCTTCCACGCTCGCTGGCAGCTTGCTTGCAAGATGCGGTTCCCGCAGGCCCTGGTCCTGGGGCTGCCCTCACTCCCCGTGGCCATCCCCGTAGCAGGAGACGCCTCTGCAGCTCCAGTCTCTCTGGCCTGCAGACCCTCTTTGAAAGGCCCACTCAGGGCCCTCCCCGATCTGATTGACTCAGGGTCAACCGATTGGGACCTGAATTCCATCTGTGCAAGCCCTCGGGGGAGGGCAGCCATATTGAAGGGAAGGGAGAGAAGCAGGGGTTAGAGGTGGGATTCAAAGCATGCGGGGGTGGAGGGTGCTTTGGGCAGAGGTGGGCAGGAGGAAGCAGGAGCTGCACAGCAGGCAGGGAGGGGGCTGTGCACTCAGGACCCAAGATTTGGCAATGGGTCAAGAGGTAAGAGTGAGGGTTCACCCTGATGCCTGGAGTCCTGCCCTCCCCTGTGTGGCCCAGGGAGCTGTGGCAGGGCCACATCGGGACCTTGGGGAGCAGAGGCCTGAGTCCTCAGTGCAGGCACAGCTGGAGAACGGGGAAGGGGATCAGGGCTGGGCTTCAGGGGGCAAAAGGGGCCCAGCTGTGGGTCTGGGGGAGGAGGCAGTGAGGGCTGCAGTTCAGCAGGGGTGAGCCAGAGGGGGCCGGGCTGGGTGGAGCACGTTTTCCCCTGCCACCCTGGCAAGGCGAGAGAGGTGTCCTCCCTGCCCCGGCCCCCCAAGTCAGGGATGGAAGGTGTCAGCCTGAGATCCAGGTCCTGAGGGCCACAGCAGGGAGTGCTGCACCCCATCCTTTGCTGCTGTCCCCCGGTCCCAGGAGGCAGGAGAAGACACTGGCTCGGGCTCCTGCCCCGTCCTGCCTCCAGCCCATCAGTTTCCTTGTTTATAAAAGGAGCCAGACTCTCTCAGCTGTCAATGGGTTTTGGAAACACTGTGAAAAGGTGACGTGTTATTCCAGTGCACAGACTTAGTGAGGCATCGTGGCCCTAAATTCAAGTCCCTTGATGATTTTGGGGGTGTTACACAGATGAACTTTTTTTGTTGTTTTAGTAGTTACTGGTTTATTTTAATATGTATTAGAAAAAAATAAGCCCATCAGACGACTAATTTTCCGAGAGAACTGCTTAGTCTGAGTTGAAACGTGAAGAGCAGTGAGTGGAGGCTCGAGGCAAGGAGAGTGTGCGTAAGTGACATTTCAGGCTGCACCAGGCGAGGACAGGGTCGTTGAGATGCCCTGGGACGACGGAGTCAGGCAATGCTGCTGGTTGGGCAGGCCTGTGGGGGGCTGCGGGCCATGGCTGTGTGTGCCCAGCACCCCCGGCTGGGGGCGGGGCAGGGACAGTGTGGACAGCAGTGCCCCTCCCCACCTGCACCCAGGTTTCCAGGATTCAGGGCAGAGGGCACACTGTCAAGTCACACTGGTGACCGAAGCTCAATCCAAATCTTAAAGACCCGGAGGCAAATGAACGAGTCCCCCCGCCCCCGCCGGTGCAGAACGTGTCCAAGGGAATGGCCTCCGCTGCTCGTTCTGTCAGGGAGCTCGCGGCCCAGAGCTGCTTGTCCCTCCGCTCATGTTCCCTGTGCAAGGGACTGTGCCTTCCTGGCTTAATGGAGGGGCTAGGACGTTGCCGACCGCCTAATTGGTCTGAGCGATTCCAGTAAACCTGGAGTCGGGAGTCACAGGGTGTAGTGCGGCTGAGGGGACGTGGCCGAACATGGGGAGGAGCCAGCCTGCTGTCTCTGTTGCCGCTTGGGGCGGGTGACCCAGAGAGGCCAGCCGGCCACGTCGCAGAGAAACGATTGAAAAAGATGGGCCAGCTCAGGCTGGAGCCACGGGTGGGGGGACAGTCTGGAGCTGGGGCAGGTCTGGGGCAGCCAAACAGCCCCAGTCGGGGCCTCTTCGGCCTCATCCCTGGTCCCAGATCTGCCCCTCATCAGGAATCTGCTTCCAACCAGATCGCTTTTCCCACTAAGCCGTGCCCCGGGAAGCTGGGCCCCAGCGTGCTGGGCTTCAGGCTCGGCCACGTGGGAGCGAGGGTTCGGTTTCCTTTCATCTGCTGCCTGCTTGAGCGATGCAGGCGGACTCCGGCAGGGGCACCTTCGAGATGGCTGTTCGGAACCTGAACCGGAGGCCCGGCAGTGGGCCCTGGCCTCCATCTCTGCCCCTGGGGCGGGAGGGGGCGATAGCGACAGCGCGACCCTCCAGCCTGCTCAGGCCGGCCCTGGCCCCGGTGCCCACCCACTGTTACGACTGTTCCAGTGGCCTGACTGGGCTCCCTTTCCGCTTTCTCACGGCACACAGAGTCTGTTCCACACTCCTCCGGGCTGCCCAGGCCTCTGCTCTGCAGGCTCCTTCCCGCCATTCCCCGCCCTGCGCTGTGTCCCGGCCTGAAGGCCTGCAGACCCGCTCTTCCTCCTCCTGTCCACCGACACACGCTTTCTGCTGCCTGATCCCCAGCCCAGTGGTAGCCAAGGAGTCAGGTCCCTGCAGGTGGGCTGCACCGTCCCCTCCCCTCGACCTGCAGAGAAAGTGGGGGTGCTGAGGCTCTGTGCCAAAGCTCGCTGGCCTCAGCGGCAGGGTCTGCAGGGTAGAGGGTCACAGGGCCGCCCAGAGGCACAGTGCTGGATGTGCATGATGCCACCTGGCTCCATGGCAGCCCGAGACCCTGAGCCAGGCCAAGCGGCTCGGCCTGGAGCTGCAGCTGACCCTGAGCCTGGGCACGAGAAGCAAGGGAGGGCGGTGGGGGGTGGAGCGCTGGGGGTGTGGGCGGCGTGACCGGAGGCCGGGTTTGCCCTGACACACATATGCTGCTGTTTGACAGGTCACCATGCAGGCCTCTGCCCATGGCCAGGCCCGTTGGCTGTTTTCCTCAGGCCCTTCCCCTACCTTCCTCTCTAACCCCCTCCTCCACTCTGGGGCTGGGAGGAGGTGGCGGGAGCAGCTGCTGCTTTCTGTCAGGTGATGAACATGCGCGAGACACCCATCCTGCGTCCTGCGGGCCAGGTGCTGGGGAAGGAGAGCAGCTCTGTCCCCAGGAGCTGAGGGTCTTGTTGTAAGAAAGAGTTCTAGGGAGGCAGAAGGATATGTCTATATGTCTTTAGCTCAACATGAGGGTAGTTTTACAACAATCTGAATTTACCAGTGGAGTGAGCGAGTGAAGATGGTGAATTTGATCTGTCTGAAAGAGCCTGGCAAACAAAGAGAGTTTGTGATGGATGCATGAACGGCTGGCTGGCCGGGTGGGTGGTTCCGTGGGGGATAGAGGATAGATCGATGGGTGGAAGGATGGATGGGTAGGTTGGTAGGTGGGTGGGTGGAAAGATGGGTGCGTGGGCGGGTGGATGAGTGGGTGGTGAGCTGCCCTTGCTGGGAGGTGCCTGGTACAGAATGAGTGTAAGTATTAATAGTTGCCCTGCAGGAGGGAGCAGATCTCATGTCTCTCCTGAGTGCTGTGGTTGTGGGGAGTGGGAAATGCATGTTTGGTACGTGCATGCCCTCCCTCCACACACATCCTCTCGTCTGAGTGTGCCCTCGTCTGCCGCCCAGACTCGTTACCACGTGCCAGTCCCTGTGTCCTACCTGCACCAGGCCTTCCAGGCTTTGGGAGCCAACAAGAGAGCCTGAGCCCCCAAACCCACGATTGTGCTATCATAGCTGCCCCTCTTTTGGTCAATGGCTTGGCCCCAAGGGAGCCTAATGGGATGTGGACAGGACAAAAAGGGGCCTCTGAAGTGCCTTAAAACTCAAATCAGTGCCCCTGGGCCTGCAGGGGCCGTGGAAGCCGAGGTGCAGCACAGAGCTCGCCCAGGCCTGGGCGTGCAAGTCAGGACGTCTGGCTTCTCTTGAAAAATCAAAAAATCTCGCAGATCTGGGCCTCTCCCTATTCCTGTCACCTCCCTGGTGGCAGCAAGGGCAGGATAGTGCTGGCCAGGTGACCCTGGGCCCCACCTGCTGCTGCTTCACTCACTCCTGTACCTGCCTGGCCCCGAGGCACTGAGCTGCAGCCCACGGCCACTGTCTGGTGCCCTGGGTGGCCTCCCGCGCAGTGACAGTCTGTCTCTCCCTTCCTCTGCCCGCAGCTTCACGCAGGCCATGCTGCACCAGCCCCTAGCGGAGGTCCTGGATCACCCCGCGGCCTATGGCCTGGGCCTCGCGCTCCTGGGGATGGGCAGCCTGTTTGTGCTGTCCAGCTTCTTCGCTCTGGGGTTCACTGGAACCTTCCTAGGTAAGACACCAAGGGCTGGGGTGACCTGAACAGGACCCTGGGGTCCGGGGGGGAGCAGGGCCCGGGGCTGCTGCTCTGCCATCCACGCCGTCCAGTGGGGAGCGCTGGGGGCTGTCTCCTGGCTCTACCCCCGACCCTGGGCTCTGTCGGGGCATCTTCCCTCCTCCAGGCCTCGCTTGTCCACCGTTGGAATAGGAGGCTGGGCCCTGACAGCTCCTCTAACTCCAGGGCACTGAGCTTCTGCCTCCTGGCCCTGGCTCTGAGAGGCTGAAGGCAGTCACAGGGCCTCCTGTGCCCGGCTCCCCCTTGCAGAAGGCCCTTGGGCCCTGTTTGCATGGACAGGCCAGGTGGTGAGCGGCGGTCCCCTGAGGGAGAAAGGGGCACTTATGGGTTGAGCATTCTTGGAGCACCCTGTGGCCAGGCCTTGCTGGGGCCGGTGCTGGGGCTGTGCTGTGCCCACAGCCATAGGGATACCCGCAGGTGGTTCAGTGCTTTGTGCCTGGGCAGGAGCTGGTCTGGAAGTGGGCCTTCAGGAGCGGCTGGATCTGCCAGTTGGGATGGGGGTGGGCAGGTGGGAAGGAGGCAAAGGCCTGGAGCACAGGAGCCGTGAGGCTGAGACTGGACAGAGGCTGCAGCAGGGCCGGAGGCCATGCACGGGCCTGAGGCTTCGTTCCCAGGGAGGAGGTGGGAGCCATGGAGGGTCCCAGCCGTGACGAGGCTGGACTGATGGGGCTGGAACCAGAGGTGTGGCTCAGGGAGCTGCACCTGAGCGGAGAGGGTGCCAGGGCAGGGAAGGGCGCCATAGGGAGGAGGCCCCCAGCAGGCAGGGCTCTGTGGGGCTGACTCAGGGCTGCAGGCAGAGTGAGGAGAGCCCACCAGGGCCAGGGACTGCAGCCTCAGGGCCCCTGCACACCTGGCCTGGAAGCATGTTAGATGTAGGACAATGGGGCCACATCTTGCTGTGAGTCAGCCCAAATCAGGTTTCTGTGCCACCCGCCTCCAGGCCCTGCGCCCCATTTCCTGCTTCCGGGGAAGAGTCTCCCGGGGCCCTGGGTGGCCTGTAGGCCCCTGTCCCTTTTGTCCCAGACAGTGACGCAGCCCCCCTGCGTGTTCTTCCTGTTGCCGGGTGGCTGCCCTACTTTCCGCCTCTGATGAAGCTCCATTGTCCTCCCAGAGGACGGACGGATGAGGGGTTTCTGGGGAGAGACACTTGGGAAGGGTGCGGTAGCATCCTTTATTGAACAGGTACACCATGCCTGTGGTGACAGCCTCCGCCTGTGGGCCTGTGCCAGACACTGTGTGTCCACGACCCCTTGGATATTCAGAGCAACCCTTCAGGGGGGCTTGTGACCGTGGGGCAGGTGGAGGGACAGCTGGCCTGTCTGGAACCAGCTGTCTGATGGCCAGACTCTCTCCACCGTGTCCAGCTCCTCCGGGCTGCCAGATGGGAAATCAGTGATGCCAGGACTGACCTCCCAGAGTGACGGGAGGCACGTGGCAGGCAGCCCCAAGCCACCAGCTATCCCCAGGGGGAGGCCCATTGCCCCAGAGGGAGAGGAGCTCACTGGGGCAAGGAGCAGGGGGATGGGGCAGGGAGAGTGACAGGCAGGCAGGCTGCATTCGCTGGGGGTCGGGAAGGGTCTCCTAAGGACATAGCATGAGCAGAGGGAGAAATGCCCAAGGAGGAGAGGAGTACAGAGAGCAGGGAAAGGCACTGCAAGGGAGGGAACGGCGGGTGCAAATGTGCAGAGGCAGGAAGCGGAGGAAGGCCAGTGTGGCTGGAGCCCAGAGAGCAAGAGGACAGGAGCAGGTGGTAGCAGGCGGTGGGATCCCCACCCCACAAGGCATCTGCGTGCCTGTTGGGTGCCCTCTGACTGACTGTAGGCTGCTGAGCCTGCCCCGCTGTCCTGGAGCCTCACGGGGGGCAGGGCCCATCCTGGGGGCCTCCCTAGCAATGGTGTGGCCAGGGAGGACGAGTGGCTGAGTGACTCTCCTGTCCTGCCCTGCCTTGTCCACAGGTGATTACTTCGGGATCCTCAAGGAGGCAAGAGTGACCACGTTCCCCTTCAACATCCTGGACAACCCCATGTACTGGGGAAGCACAGCCAACTACCTGGGCTGGGCCATCGTGTGAGCACCGGCCGCGCCATCACCCTGCTGGCTGCCGCCTGGGGGGACCAGGGCTGGGCGCAGGGCAGGGGGAAAGGAGGAACATGGCGTTCATGGAGGCCAAGGGCATTGGGCTTCTACTGCTCAGGGGTTTGTCTGTGTTGACAGAAACGGCATCCCAGAACAGGGGCTGGCGGGCGTGCCCTTAAAGGGCCAGGGAGTCTAGGCCCGAGGCCCGTAGGCAGGTCATAGCCACCCGCTCTGCTCCTGTAGCTCGAAAGCAGCCGCAGACGCAGGACGGCAGAGGCGCCCGCCCGTGCACCAGGGCAACTCCCTTTATGAGCACTGAAATTTGAGGTTCAGATCATTTCCACCTTTTGAATTTTTTTTCTTTTAACCATTTAAAAATGTAAAAAGCACTCTTGGCCAACCCCCGTGCTGGAACATCAGGGCTGGGAGAGCCCCGAGCGATCTGCTGGCTGTGCCGGGGCCCAGAGCGAGCCCCAGCTGAGGGAACCCGCCACCCCCACCCCGCCCCAGCCCTGGTGGCCTCCGGCCCTTTGGGGAGCTGGTGTGAGCAGCAGGCCCGTGTTGCCGAGGCTGCACCGCCCAGGGGCCCCCAGTGCTGTGAGGGAGTGGGCCTGGGACTCCAGTTGTCCTCGGCTGGGTGTGGGGGATGTGCCCCCAGGGTGAAGGAGAACAACAGCACAGGGGAGCTGCCCTGGGCATCACACCGTGTCCCCCACGATGGCAATTCTAGTTTAGCCACCTCCTTCCATAGGTTTTTTGGTAGAAAGTGTTCTGCCACTTTTACTTAATGCTTGGAAACCACTTGCCTAGAACGCTGCAGGTGCTCCCACAGACCAGAAGGCTCGCAGGACCCCAAAGGGAGTGACGCTCAGCTGGTGGAATGGGGAGCAAGACACACGCCCCTCCCCGCACTGCCCCTGGCTGCTGGGATCACTCACGGCAGCCCTGGGATCAGAGCAGCTGGGTTTGAGGGACCCTGGCTGGGACCCTCCCTGCCCCACCCCACATCCAGGCCAGGCAGCCCCCAGCCCTGTGAGCTCAGCCGTGAACTGTGTCTGCTGCTGCCTTCCAGCCTGGCCCCCCAGCCTGGGTGCAAGTGGGGCAGACCATGCGTCCCAGACTCACCCGCCTACAGAGTAGCCCCAGCCAGGACCAAACCGAACTGAAATCCCTCCAGCCAGGTCCTCCTGTGGCCAGCACACGGGGCCCCTCCCTCTGCCTGGAGCCCTCCCATGTCCACTCCTTGTCCTTCTAAACTCAACTTGAGATGTCCCTTCCTCCAGGAAGCCCCCCTGGTCTCCCATCCTCAGTGGTTCCCATCTCGCCCAGGGCAGAGCCCACAAATGGGTCCCCTCTGTGTCCCTGGCAGTGCCTGGCGCCCAAGAATGAGAGTTGCCACGGCTGTTGGGAACATGTGACACCATCAAGCCCCCTGTGGAGGGCCTCAGCCATGTGGTGTGCGGGGGATGGCACCGTGGTCTGAGCGCTCATTAGAGACGGCCATTACCTGGCTAGACGCTGACCCAGCAGGGCCCCTCCCGGGCATCCCACAGCCCATCTGGCTCCCACCTGCCAGGGCCCCAGGGATGGGCCTTCCTGGAGCCCAAGCACCCAGGCAGGCCGCGACAGAGGTGACAGCCGGGCTGTGAGAGGCAGGTGGGCCTCCTGCTTTGCGTTGTGTGGGGGTCCTGCCCCGCTTGGCACCCACAGCAAAGTTGCTGCTGGACAGCAGGCCTGGGGCTGTCCCCATGTCTGTCCTGCCTCCTCCTGGGGCTCCCAGACTGGCCAGTGTGAGGTCCTGGCGGTGGAAGGGAGTAGGCAGGGCCGAGGGCCCTGCAGGGTTCCCAGGTGTCCTTGAGACTCCCTCCCTTGGTCCCCCCACTGCCTGGGGCTCCTGCGTGGGTCTGGCTGGGGAAGGGGCAGCTGAGGGGGCCCACACGCCCCGGGCCTGCCTGTGCACCCTCTGTGCCCGCACGCCGGCCCCTCCCCTCCCTCCTCCCTGCTGATGTAGACGTAGCAGTGCAGCCCCTGTGGGAGCCAGTGGGATCAGAGGTAACTATAGAAATAGATCGGGGGACAGCTTGACAGCAGCTATTTCTGGAAACCTGGGGCAGATGCGCCCAGGCTCCTTAGTGCCGTCACTAACAAGCTGCTGGTGCTCGTTGGCACAGCAGGGTCAGAAGCTGGTCACCGGCAGATAGCCCACGGCAGATGCTCTGTCCAGCCTCGGGCCTGTCGCACACTGCCAGGGCTGCCAAGGGCTCCAGGAGGCCCTGCGCCCTGTGCCCTGTGCCTTGCGCCCTGTGCCCTGTGCCCTGTGCCCAGTGCCCTGTGCCCAGGCTTCGCAAGCCAGGAACGCAGGCCGAGGTGTGGAAACAAGTCTTCGCTCCTAGGAACGTCATCCCTGGGGGCCAGGAAAAGAATTTCTGTCCCCAAACATCCTTCTGTGCAGAAAAGAACAGGCTCAGCCACTGGGCCTATTCCAAGAGGCCAATCATTCCTTCCTTCCCTCTTTCACTCCGGCTATGTCCTGAGCTCTGGGCTGGGACTGGAGACCAGGAAAAAGTGAGCAGGCCCCTCCCTGGGGGACCCAGCCAGGCAGGACAGGCAGAAGACGAGATGGTAAATGGATCAGGACCTGGACATGGGGACCCAGTCCTCGCTAGGACGCTGGGATCAGGAAGGAGCACTGCCCAGCTCGGCTCCACTGGCTCATGTGGCCCCCGCATTGGCTGGAGGGGGCCAGGCGGGTGGGCAGTGGCCCCGAAAGGCCTCTGGCTCCATGTTGGTCCCTGACCCGCACCTGTCTCCCCAGGCACGCCAGCCCCACGGGCCTGCTGCTGACTGCGGTAGTGGCCCTCACCTATGTGGTCGCTGTGCTGTACGAGGAGTAAGTAGGGGCTGTCGTGGGGCGGGGGTGTGGCTGCCTCTCCCTTTAGAACCTCTCCCTGTGGCCAGGGTGGGCTCAGCCGGGCTACTGTCAGCCAGGCCATGCCAGGGTCACAGGTCAGAGGTGGCAGAAGCCTGGAGTGGACACATGTGGGGCCTGTGAGACCCAGCCCCCGCCCGGTCCCTCCCTGCCCCCCTCCCGCTCTCCGAGGGCTCCAAGTCGGTCCCACGTCAGCGGCTCTGGGGATGAAGGGACCTGCCCCAACCGGACACTCTCACCCTGGGGGCTCTGTGCTCCGGCAGGGGTGGGGCCTGGGGCAGGGCTCTGGTGCAGGGAGGCGCCTGCGCCAGGCCCGGCTGACCAAAGCCTCTGCCCCACCCGGCAGGCCCTTCACCACCGAGATCTACCGGCAGAAAGCCTGCAGGCCCTGCAGGAGAAGCTGACCAGGGACCAGGCCCTGCGTGGGGGAGGACAAGGTCCGGCTGCTGCTCGGGGTTCCCGCCCAGCACGGGCTGCTCCAGTGCCTTGAAATCTGCTGCCTTGGGGGCCCTGGACATGCTCCCCTGTGGCCACTGAGCCCCACCCCCTGTCCTGCTGTCCCATTATGTCCCCACTCCCCAATAAAGACACCCTGACCCCAGCATCCCCTCCAGGCATCTTTCTGTCCCTGGGGAAGAGCAGGGCAGGGGAGGGGCTGTCCCCAAGGGCTGTGCCAGGTGGGCCCGGCCCTGACTGGCACCGAAACCTCACGGTGCTGAGTGGTGGGCTCCGCTGTCCACAGGGACTTACTCAGAAGGCATCAGTGACTCGCCTGGCTGTGGCCACTGCTTCCCCCCCAGGAGGCTTGGTGTCCTGTGTCGTCTGCCCTGACCCTCTGCTCTAGCACTCCTCTGCCGCCCCTCAGGACACCCCTCTGCCGCCTCTTCCCGTGGGAGATCCAGCCCAGTGTTGGCCAACATGAGGGTGCAGATGTGTGGTCATGTTGTCCTTGGCCACCCCAGGCTACGTTGGGCAGTGACACTGTCGTTCCCTAAGAGTTGCTGGACAAACGGTCTCATACTACCCCCGGTGTCTGGACGTGCAGTGGGCACCCAATGTGTCCACAGGAACTGCCATTGGAGGGGGTGACAGGTGGGGCCGTGAGAGGGTGGGGTCCATCTGGAGGAGGTGGAGCACGTGCCAGGCGGTGACCAGGAGTGCAGGGTCAGGGGTTGCCTCTGGGGCTCCAGAGGTGGGTCGAGGAGAGCCCCTCTGCTCCTCGTGGCACCGTGCTGCCATGTCCCCTGCTGACCCCAGCTCTGCTGCTGGCCGCTGGGCCCCAGCTCACCCCCAGGACTCCTGGACCCAGACTGGGGCCGGTCGGGGACTCCTAAGCTTGTGGGCTTTGGGGTGACCGTCCTAGTGGTACCAGAGGCCCTCAGCCCTTCAGTCTTGGCCAGCCACCCCCCTCAGGGTCTCTCCGTCAGCCATGAAGGGCAGCAAGGGGCCCCCCAAATGTGCTGTGAGGTTTGGGGTTCCACCATCCGTCTGTGACCTCAGGCCAGTCACTGCCCTCGTCTGGCTCCTGGGCTCCTCGGTCAACCTCAGGGGCTGAACGGGACAGCATCCGAGGGCTGGCCCTCCCCTGACACCCAGTGCTCCAAGGCCATGGGCCTGACTGGACATTTACGAAGATCCCGGGCCCAAGATCTCATTTCACTGGGGCTAAATGGTGCGTTCCCACCCTGGGTTTCCCCAGCCGCGAGGGCTCAGGAGCACAGGGCACACAGCCCCGGCGCTCGCCCACAGGACAGTGGACATGTAAATTGTGGCTCGTTCACGCAGTGTGCTGTCTGCAGCACGCGGACGGATTTCACAGACTGTCAGGAGCAGAACCCGACGCAAAGGCAGCGCTCAGCTGTGCTGAGGGAGACAGCCTAGTTGGGGTGGGGGTTGGCTGGGTGGGAGCCCGAGGGAGCCCTGGGAGCTGGAAATGCCCGCACTTTGCTGTGGCGCTGCCCAGCAGGTGTGCACACGTGAACCTCCCTAGAGCTGTAAACTTGCCATTCTGCACTCTACTATTGATCGCTAAGCTATATCAGGTTGAACCACATAAAACTGCCAATACTGTATTTGACCATTTCTAACTTAGAAAAACAGTATTATTATCTGATTCAAACTAACACTCCCCCAATATTAAGAAAAAACTCAGCAGTTTGAATAGTATTAACCAGAAAATGATCAGTGAAAAACATCACACCAAAAGTTTTGAAAGAGACATGATAGTGGAAGTGCCATCTGCTTTAGCCACGGTGGTCAGGGGGGACCCTCTGAGGAGGTGATGTTTGAGCCAAGACCCAAATGCAAGAGGGAGCAAACTGAAGGAAGAGTCCGCAGGCATGGGGGATGGCGCGTGCAAAGGCCCTGGGGTGAGAACAAGCTCGGAGTGCCCCAAAGCAGCAGCTCTGAAGGACCAAGGGGTGTCAGCCATGGGCACCCTTAGGGGGCAGGTGAAGGGGTTGGGCCCCTGGGCACTAATGCGTTTGCAGGATGCTGGGCCACGACTCGTGTTGCTCTGAACTACCCGCCACCAGGTCCAGCCCAGAGGAGCTGGCTTTGGAGACGGAATCACTTTTGTGGGGTGACCTGAGGGTTGTCAGGAAAGCCCCCACGTGCCTCCCTGCTGCCTGACCTGTGCCTGATGTTCCACCTCTTTCCAGCCTCTGAGGGACCCCTGAAAGCTGTCATGTGCCCGGCTTCGGGACAGTGCCGTGGCTGGGGTTAGGCGGAGGGGCAGTGAGGGGCTCACTTGCCTCCCCAAATTTGACTAGCAGTACTTGAGAGGAAGGGGACGGGGTGGGGCTGGGCCAGATGGACTGCTGTCTCGTGACTACCATGTAGGTTGGTGTCATCTCTTGTTTGGTAGCAGAGAGGCTGGGCCGGGTGACTCACCCAGGAGGGCTTCCTAGACAGAGTGAGAGGACCCAGGCCCAGCACCCAACTCCTCCTCCCGCCGGGCCTGCTGGCCAAACTGAGCACAGAGCCCTGCAGACAGGGCCAGCCTCCCCTCCTGGTGCCAGCCTTCCCGGGCAGGGCCAAACCCTCCAAGGACTCGGGGCAGCCTTTCCCTGGGTTCTAGTCAGTAGACTGTGGTGCACACAGCTTTTGGAGCCTCAGCCCCTCGTGTGTAAAACAGCCATCACAGCCAGGTGTGCCTTTTGTATGCAGCAACGGTGCCCCCCTCATTGCCCATGGAGCGCCTCAAGGCTGTCTCTTTGGTTTCTGGGATTCAGAATCTGTCTCAGGCCTTGAAGGGCCACGTGAGGCATCTAATCTGATCTTATCCAATGCTTCAATCCCTCCTCTCTGCTTGCATACCCCTAGGGATGGGGAGCTCACTTTCTCCATTAGCACCTCTGCACACACAGCCTTTGAGGACATGCTGCTGGCTCAGCCTGACCGTGCATCCTGACCCATGCATGGGAGCTTTGGGCTGAGCAGGCTTCTGGAAGGGTCTCCTGTGACCGAGACAGAGTTCATCACTGACAAGGAAATTACCGGACAGTTAGGATCTCAGCGTGACAAAGGGAGCTGTCAGCGGGAAGGAAAAGCCAGCTCTAGCCCCTTTCCTCTTCAGGAGGAGACCATGGACCAAGGTCACACAGGACAGAAATGAGCCTCAAGGTCCTCTTCTGTGCAAGGAGCTGGTAGGGATGGGCTCAAGTTGCCACAGTGGCACCTGGGCCCGTGGGCACTCTGAGCACCTGTCCCAGGAAGTGTCCGCTTCCGGCCCCCATGGGGGCTCCAACTCAGGACTCCACCAAGGCAGAGCCCTGAGGGGACTGCCCAGCACTCTCCTCAGCCTCGACTTTCAAGAGCCTTCTACATGCTCTTTGCTTCCAGACCTGCCTGTGTGGCCATTTCCTGCCTGGGGGGCCAGCTGTCCAGCCCCCATGCCACCCCCAACATTTGGTCAAAAATTTTAAACATCCCATTTCATTCTGCACAGGAAAATTGCTGCACTGCGGGTAAGTAATATTTATAGTCAGGCTTGTAGTTTCGTAGATGCTGTTTGTTGCCTCAACCTGAAACACACAGGAAACAGAATTACCTGCTGCACAACAGCACGTCATCATTATAAACCTGGACAACACGGAAACACCGTGCTGGCTGCCGGGCCTGGGAGGTGGGAGTGGCGGGAAGCAAGGCTGCATGTGGGGAGAGCTGGGCTCAGGCCTTGACCCTGGCACCCTCTGGCCCTCTACCTGGTATCAAGCTGACCCTCCTGGGACCAGAGGCCTAGAGGGAACGGCTCCGTGGGGTCCACCTTCACTCTAGCCCCGGCCATAAGTCATCCTGAGTCAGAGCCCGGCTGCCCACACTGGGCCTTTGTGGGAGGTGGAGGAAGGCGGCACCCGGTCTGTGGGTGTTGCAGGCCCCTGCCTTGATCTGCGCCCGCTTGTGTCCTCCACTGGCCCCTTTCTGCAGCCACCACCCTGCAGCCCTGCACCACCATACACAGCAGCCCCGTGTAGGGGCAAGGGCTCAGTTCCTTCTCACAGATTGCCTGGGGGGGGAGGGGGAGAGGGACGGGAGGGAAGAGAGGGGAGTATCAGTGGGGCAGGAACCAAGAACGGTGGGGTCCCAGCCCCAGCTGGCCTGTCAGATGGCTCCGGCATAAATTACACCAGGGATCAGAGCCAGGCCTGGGGGCACTGATGTGGCTTAGATCTGGCTAGTGAGCCCTTGGGTGTTTATGTGACATGTGTGCTTGAAATATCTGACACTAAACATGAGGCCTGGGAGAGAAGCAGGGACTCTGTAGCAAGTGCCTTTGGGGGGCGGGGGGGGGGGGGGAGAACCACAGGCAGAGGAGGGAGGAGAGTAGGTGGTTAAGAGCCAGGGGGCTGGGGTTCAAGCCCCAGCCCAGGAGAAACTAGCTCTGAGACCCCAGGCAAGTCACTTCCCTCTGCCTCAGTTTCTTCTTCTGTAAAATGGAGAGAGTAACAGTTCCCACCCCTCAGGGTTGTCTGGAGGAAGGACAGCGTCACTTAGAACAGAACCTGGCATGCAAGGAGCATTCTGTGCTTGTAGGGGTCCCTGGCACTGTTCTGCAGCCTGAGATTGGGCTGGAATGCGGGGGCACCAGGGAAGGGGTGGGGGAGATGCCCTTTGAGAGCCCCTCTCAGGCGAACTAGAGCCCACAAGCCCTCCGCAAACAGCTGGACAAGTGGGTGCTGGCACCCACAGCACTACCCACAGCACTGCAACCTGGGTGGTGGCACCAGCTACTGGCTCTCTGGGTTCCTCCAAAAACCAGACATGCCAAAGTGAGAGCCTGAGCACCACCTCACCTGCCGCAGCCAGGAGCAACGCTGCATCCTGAGCTCCCGACTGCAGTGAGTTGGCACCAGACAGACAGCCCACTGCGTTGGGCAGCATCAGCCCACGCCTGGTTACTAACCGGCCTGGTCACTGCTGAGCACCCGCCAGGCCTCACGGGTCATTTGCTGTCGTTGTTGTTATTATCAGGCCCTGGGCTCCTAAAGGGTTTGCACATTCTCATCCACAGGCACGAAACCAGAACCACCACCCTCCAGAAGAGCAAACAGGCCCAGAAAGGAAGAGGCTGTCTATGCGCCCGGGGCCTTCGTGGGCTCACTCTGACTTTGAGCGCCGGTCCCTCGACTATACAGTGAGAATGCTGGCCCCTGGGACTGTAAAGGCCCAAGATGCTGTGGGGCAGGGAGGAGGGGACCCTGGCCTAGGCCTGACGGAAGAGGGCCAGTCTCTGGGCCTTTAGGGGTCGGAGACAGGAAAAAGGATGGGGCGGCCCCTGACTGCAGAGCCCACCAGGCCACAGAGAGAAAGGAGCTGGCTGGGAGAAAGGAGCTTCAGAGCGCGGGGGTGGGGATCGCTGCCGCTGGGCGCCCCAGGCCCGCGCTCTATCCCGCCGGGACCCCACCGGACCCACCTCCAGCCCCTCGCCTCCATCTCCGCTCGCTGCGCCGGCGGGGCCCTCTGCTGCCCTCTGGCGGCCGGAGCGGGCGGCGCCCGCCTCCGGGCTGGGCCCCGAAACCCGGGCAGCCGGGCGGCGGCCCCAGGGGACCAGCGCCGGCCTGGGGCGTGAGCGGGTAGGGGCTGGGCCGGGGTCTGTTCTGAGGGCTGACAGAGACACGGTCCGCGCAAGCACCAGCAAACGCTGCTGCTGTTACCGGATTACCAATGTTACTCTCGGGGAAACGGAGAGCCAAATAAAGTGAGTGAAGGGTACGCGCGCATGTGTTGCGGGAATGGGTGGGGTCCGTGCCCGAAGTCACAGAGGGTCAGACGCACAGCCCAGACCAGAACCCTAAGGCCGCTGGGCCGAGTGCAGGGAAAAGCAGAGTCCGCGCCATCCCAGGCCCTGGACTCAGTTTCCTCTCGGTGCCGAGGGGGAGAGCGGACGGAGGGCGGGGAGAGGGGCGGGCGCCGCGGGGCGTGACGCGCCCGGGCAGGGAGGGCGCGGGGCGGGGCGGCCGCGCAGGCTGAATATAAGGGCGGCGGCGGGGCGGGCAGAGCCAGCTGTGGGTGCTGGAGCCAGCGCGTCCCGATCCGGATCCCGATCCCGAGCGGAGCGCAGCAGAGGCCGAGCTCAGCCCTCGCGCTGCTCACCCGCACGCCACTCCCGCGCCCCCGGCCGCCTCCGCGCTTTTCTCGGTCCCGCGTCCGCCCCGCGGCCCCTCTGCCCAATGAAACTGGCTGCGATGATCAAGAAGATGTGCCCGAGCGACTCGGAGCTGAGTATCCCGGCCAAGAACTGCTACCGCATGGTCATCCTCGGTTCGTCCAAGGTGGGCAAGACGGCCATCGTGTCGCGCTTCCTCACGGGCCGCTTCGAGGACGCCTACACGCCCACCATCGAGGACTTCCACCGCAAGTTCTACTCCATCCGCGGCGAGGTCTACCAGCTCGACATCCTCGACACGTCCGGCAACCACCCGTTCCCCGCCATGCGGCGCCTCTCCATCCTCACAGGTGAGCGGGGGGCCGGGCCGGGGGCCGCGGGGAGGGCGGGCGGGAACCCCCACTCCCGCGGGCCCCGCGAGCGCCGGTGCCGCCGCCGCGGGCTGAGGTTTGCGCTTCGTGCTTGGACAGACCCGCGCGCCCCGCGGCGGCTGGAGCCCGGGTGCCGCGTCCCCAGAGTCAGTCAGCCCGACTTGTCCGCCCCGCGGCCGCCCTCACCGCCTCCCTGTGTTTGCTCTGTGCCCCTGCAGGAGACGTCTTCATCCTGGTGTTCAGCCTGGACAACCGCGACTCCTTCGAGGAGGTGCAGAGGCTCAAGCAGCAGATCCTCGACACCAAGTCTTGCCTCAAGAACAAAACCAAGGAGAACGTGGACGTGCCCCTGGTCATCTGCGGCAACAAGGGTGACCGGGACTTCTACCGCGAGGTGGAGCAGCGCGAGATCGAGCAGCTGGTGGGCGACGACCCCCAGCGCTGCGCCTACTTCGAGATCTCGGCCAAGAAGAACAGCAGCCTGGACCAGATGTTCCGCGCGCTCTTCGCCATGGCCAAGCTGCCGAGCGAGATGAGCCCGGACCTGCACCGCAAGGTCTCGGTGCAGTACTGCGACGTGCTGCACAAGAAGGCGCTGCGGAACAAGAAGCTGCTGCGGGCTGGCAGCGGCTGGGGCGGCGGCGACCTGGGCGACGCCTTTGGCATAGTGGCGCCCTTCGCGCGCAGGCCTAGCGTGCACAGCGACCTCATGTACATCCGCGAGAAGGCCAACGGCGGCAGCCAGGCCAAGGACAAGGAGCGCTGCGTCATCAGCTAGGAGCCCCCGCCGCGTCGGCCACACAACCTGAGGACCTTTTTTGTTTAAAAGTCAAATCCGACGGCCCGGCCAGCCCCGTGCGCCCTGGGCCGTGAGCGCGCACGGACTGGTGTCTTCCCTCTCAGCGACCTGGGGAGGCGCCACACAGCGGAGAAGGGACGGTCATCTGCTCTGGAAGGAAAGAGAACTGGCTAAGACTGGGACCCCTCCCCATCCTCCCGTTGGCGCCCGCCACCCCCACGCCTTGGGGGGCAAGGGCCCAGCAAAGGGTGGGCTTGTTTGGCACAAAGACCTAAGAAGCAGAGAGGGGAGGGGGAGATGTGAAGTTGGTCAGCCACTGCTAGGCGTCAGGAAACCGTCCTGCCCGGCTTGAGGGTCAGGACGACGGGGCATTATCTATCTCATCTGTGATTCCGGTTGCCATGATAGTTGGCACGGCCCTTGCCCTCCGGAAACTAAGGGGGGTGCGGGTCAAATCATAGCCAAGTGACTTGTTTACATGTGTGTGAGTGAAATTGCACAAAGGGAAACAAAACATAAAATTTGCACTTTAATAGTAGTTCCGGTGTCAACATGGACATGAACAAAATCTTATCCAGGTGTTTATACTGTGTGTGAAAGAGGTCTTTATAGTTATTATTGTTGGTTTTTTTAATGTAAAATAAAATAATTTAAAATGGAAAACTGTTCTTTCTTTGCGTTTAGTAATGGCTGGAGGGGGAAGGGCGGGGACAAGGGAGGAGGCTGGGTTTCCGCTTCTGTGGAATTAGAACTCACCTTCCCCAGAACAGGAAAACCACCCTGGCAATCTGAAAATAGCTTCAGCTACCGAGGGAGAAACGGCTTCCAAGCAGCTCCAGACGCAGATCAAGTCTGTCTATGCGGGGAATGGTTCCCTGGAAAACCAGGACAAATATAAAGGATCTCAGGGTCTTCCCTAGAGCTGAAATCTTTCTAGCCATCTACCTGCTTAGTTTTCTTTAGGCCAAGTCACAAAGGGCCTCATTTTCTGAGAGAACATTCTTACTTCTCCGTCAGCATAAGGGCCACTGGAACTGTGCCTGGCCATTTTGTCACTAGACTCAGTGTGGGCCCAGGTGACAAAAGTTGTCTCTCAAGGCCTGCTTTCACAATTAAGGAAACCAAGTCTGAGAGGCCCCTGTGGGAGCTGGCTGGTGCCACCCCCTGCCTCCAGAGTTGCCACATCCACTGTCTGGAGACAGTTAAAAATCCTCCCCGTCTCCAGCCCCCACTTCAGGTGGTGCTCCAAGTGGGCTCCAGCCACCCTCTCCACCTTGCTGTCTCCCTCTCAGTGGGACCTACCTTTATCTGCCACTAGTAATTGCAAACTTGGGCAGGTAACACCTGCCGAGCCCCAAATTCTTCATGGAGGAATACAGAGAACGCTCTCTGCATGGGGGGGTTGCTGTGGGGATTAAGTGTGATGTTTGAAACAATTGGTAGCTTCAAAAGGGTGCTCAGCCCTGTGAGAGACATTCAACATTGTCCTGGGGAGGGAATTCAACCCCGCTCATTGAAGGCTGCTCCCTACAGGGCTGAACCTCCTCAAATCACCAAAGGGGACACACCCCCACGACAGCAGACAGCCCAGGAGGCTGACCACAGGCAGGCACAGGATGACCCACTGGACAAACTACCCTTGGGGACAGATGCTGTTCCTGGGAGAGGAGTCATTCTGCTTTGACGCTGGTGTAGCTGGTGTGTGTGCTGGGGTGGAGGAAGGTAAGGAGCAGAGGTTTAGTTCTGTGAGCAAAGTGAGAACATTTTCCTCTCAACTATCCAAGAGCCACCCTACTATGAATTTCTTAGTACAAAAACCATGACGTCCAGAGAGCAAAGCATAAGTTCTTTTAATTACACATTTGAAAAATGTCACAATTCAAAACACTGGAATACAGGGAAGGTCCTGTCTCCCTCTGCCTCTGTGAAGAGCCTTTCTCCATTTCAGCCTCGCATCGTAGAAAGACCCTGACGGTCTGGTGTTTTCATGTGCTTTGCATTTCATGGTATTTGGTCAGAGCCTTAAAACTGGCCCACACACTACTCTGAAATTTCAAAATAACTGATTCAGTTAAGTAACAAGCCCAAGGTAGAACTAGTCTAAAAGGTGACCAACCACTTAAATTCAGAGTCTGCCTTTCTGTCCAAAGCCACTGAAATTTGATCTTCTCACACATCCCCCAGTCCTAACATGCCAGCCGCTTTCTGAAAGGTGGCTGCAGGTCGCCACCACTGGAACTCTGCTGAAAACATCTCTGACCAATATTCCTGCCAACGAGGTCAGCCGGCAGGCAGCTGCTAAGCCCCTGAACTGGTCAGCATAGGTTATGTGCTCGTTTCTAGACCCAAACAATATTCAGTTACTTCTCACCCCCCCATCCTTAAGAGGCAAGGGAAAGAACTGCTCTTACCTCAATTTGACAAAGGGAGAGCACACAAATAAAATGTCCCATCTGGAAGAAATCAGGGGAGCGGGGGAGGAACGAGGAAGGTTTGTAAACATTTAAGAGCTAGAACTTGGCTGTATAACTTCCAAGCCTACTTTACCCTGGCTGAGGGACCACCTGAACTATCACTTAGAGCTGCCTTTCTCTGAACAAAAAGTGCATCATGAACCCTTTGCAGTGCAGTAAATGTTGCTGACTCTTGAGTGAGAAGGCCAGAGGGGGAAATACTTTTTTAAATCAGGGCAATGTGAATCTGAAATGCCAGAAGAAGGAAGATCTGTTCACTGGAAAACCTGTCTGAGCCTGCACAGAAAGGACAGCACCTCACCAACCCCAGGAAGCACTGCAGATGTGAAGTGGTTTGGCCATTCTCAGGCACTAATCAAAGGTGACAGGAGCTGAAGGGAGCAGGAGCTGAAGTAAGGAGAACCTGCAGGAGGCAGGGAATCTGGAGGCAGGCGCTGCCTGGCAGGGCTCTGGGCTGACACCCCCATGGGTATAGTTGGATTCACTAGCTCAAACATAACAGGAAGCAAACTGTTTCAGGAAAAAAGGCCACCCTCTGACCTTTCAAAACAATGTTCATTCTCTCACAGCCTTCTTTTATCATGTTAAATCCACGCCATATGAGTGCAAGCCTAATTGATCTAGTGAATTCTATGCAAATGTTTCATGAAACTGCAGTTAACAGGAACAATATGTACCTGGAACACTCTGATCATATGGGGGGTGGAGAAGAGGGAGGGAAGGAAGCAAAGGCCAGCTGCCTCCTTTCCCACTGTGCTCTTCAGATCTGCTGGTGGGGTGGCACACACAGCAGATGGCCCCTCCCCAGAGGCAGGGCAGAATCTTCCACCCCAGCCCAGCCTCCAGGAACATTCTGACTTCCACCAGCAGGCACTTAAGTTACCATGCATCTAGACATCTGTATATACAGAAGGAAGCCCCCGTGGAGCCTGCTGCGCTGCGCTGGCTCCCTGCAGTCAATGCTGACACGGCAGCAGCAGCCCGCCCGTTGGCTCTGAGGTTCAGAGCTGGGGTCCAAAGGAACCACACTCCAAGGACGTGCTGGTGTGGGGAGACCTTTGCCTTCCCCCTTCTTTCTCAGGTATTCCTGGAAGTAGGCCTCACTCTACTCTTTGGGGATTTCAAACATGCAGAGACTCTTGTACTTTTGCAGAAGTTCGTTCTTGGTCCTGACTTGCTCCCGCAGGCTGTGCAGCTGCTGCTGCTGCTGCTCGGGGCTCAGGTGGATGCCAGGCATGGTGCTGATGAGCTTTCGCATCTCCTGGAACTTGGTTTTGAGGGCATTCAGGTCCTGGTGGACGTCTGGGCTGTCCTTGTCCATGCTGCAGGGGGCACAAGGCAGTTGTTAGCATTCACGGCTGGGATCCACACCTTGCTTTCCTGCTTTGTACCCCCCAGAGCCAGTTGTCACTCCCATAGTATCTTTTAGAATGCTTTGTTTTATATGTCTGTCCCCTTACTAGGCTGTGCACCTCTAGAGGGCAGGGACGGGTTCTTTCTTAGGCATCTGTAAACCACGCAAAGCACTCGAGTGCCTGGTACACTCACAGGATCAGACACTTCAACTCTCTGCTCTTCAGTCTAGTCAACTGTCCCTCTATGAGGGCAAGAACTGTCTGCCTCATCATAGATGTCCCCTCATCCCTGGCCCAGTGCATAGGACACTGCAGGCACTCAAGAAATATTTGTTGAAAGAATGAATGTTTGGCAACTACGTTCATAAATGTGTGCTGGATAAATGAACAAACAAACACCAACATCAGGTGACAAATACCAAACAAAACTTATTGAAACACTACATTTTGTCTAATTTGAGCCATTTCCAGGCCAAACAGGAGACTTTTAAAATTAGCAAGAGATAATTTTAGCTGGTGTTTTGATGCTTGCTTGAATCTGTTAACATAAATACTAATTTCCACAGAGCTGTTCACGAATTTTAAATTAGTTACAAGCTATTGGAAATTTTTCAGCAGGTACAGGGTCTCTCCTACCATACTCATATAAACTCCTTGCCTTCGAATCAAGCTCATTTTCAAGGCAGATTATTCACTTCATCTCACAGCTATTATTAGCTGTGCAGAGATCTATGGTCCCCTGTCACGACCAAATTAAAAACAAAACAAGAACAAAAACTCTCACCTAAGATCAAAGAAACAGCTTGCCAGTTGCTCCTATACATTTTTTAAAATTTAGTAAGTGGATGAGCTTTTGAAAACAAGCAGTTGAGACTAAACACTAAAGCCAATTTGACAAGCTGTTCTAGGAATAAGCCACTGAGGCGTAAGAGGAAAAAAACCATCAATGATCATTTATTTTTTAATAAATGTTCATCCCTGGTGGGAAATTTCAACCCAGACAGTGCTAATTCATGTTTATTATTCATCATTTCTCTGCTTACGCAGACAGAATACCCATCTTTCCTGGTGATCCAGCGGTTGGTTACGTCTCACACCTAGCAAGTCAGACGGCCAGCAGGGCCTGCTCACTATTTATCACAGCTCTAAACTCAGAGGCAGGATCGGAGAGCCATTTATTCCAGGGAACCAACAGCCAGCCAAACACTTGTTGTCATTTGATGCTCTCAACTCAGAGACACAATTAATGGCATACCTTTTCTCAGTTTCCAGGGAGGAGTAATTGGTATTCATGAGAACTGAAAATCTTTTGGAGGGAAGCAAACAGGGAACATCTCTTATTTTAATTCTTTTCAGTCTCAGCTCTGATCCACAAATGTGGACAGACACCATCTGGACTTCTGAAATCATTATACTTGGATGGCATGCATGTTAACACACTGTTAAGAATTCAAGTCCCAAGGAAGTTTTGAAATTAAAACATAGTTTTAAGAAAACTGATTCATATCATGTGAGTCTGAAAGGACATGGTAAAAGCAAAAAATATATATAATAGAAATTTGGAAGGAAGTTAAGATAATCTAGTTCTTGAAGCAAATATAACCTGGCTCCAAAGAAAATTTAATTCTGACAGTAAAAAGTGGGCCATGTTTATACTTATTTCTAAAAACCCCCAAATCTTAAGGGTTGCCTGGTGAACTTTCTGGAACGGAGATGGTCTTCAGATAGTGAAAAAGGAGTCCTATGAAAAGCTGCCTGGAGGGGAGCTGAGCTGAAAGGGGGCCACGCAGCCCATGGGGAGGCCCCCTGGAAGCTCCTCAACTGTCCTAGTTGGTGGAGGTAAATAGCGCTGAACTCCTGGCGCGAGGAAAAGACGCTATTCAGAACACGCTATTTGAACCAAATGGGCACCTGCGAAGCCAGGATGACTGTGAAATATTCAAGGCAAAAGAAAAGCAACAGGCCCAAATGTTGAGTGTATAAAGGCAGAAAGCTCTAAATGGGCCTGGCTTTGTGTTCAATGTTAGTCATCAGCCAATTTTAGAAGGAAGGAAAAAAGGCGACTAGGTTAAGAAGGATGAAAATCATACAAACAAGGCAAGATCAGGGCACTTTGGGCCCACCTGCTCTGCTTTTGGACAAAAACACTACTGGAGGGATGATCCTCAGAGCACCCTTCCCTTGGACAACAGACATCTGTATCTGTGTCACCAGACTCACAGGCAAACTGCACAGGGTTTAGGTGGGTGGGTCTGAGAATCATGCCCCAGTTTTCTTTGTTTTTTAAATGTGGGTACACTAGTATAGATGCAAACTGGCCAGCAACTGCGCAGCATGAGCACTGGTGACTTGGAAGCAAAAGGAATCCCCTGGATGCATGGACACCGACCTGCTCCCAACCCTGACAGTCACTTCTTTCGACCTCTCCATGGCATCTGACTTGGTTTCCCATTTCTTCCTCCTCAAAACTTCTACCCCCCTTGCCGCACACCCCACTCGGTTCTAGCTGACTCACCCTGGGACAGGCCCTTCCCTGCCCTCTCTTCTGCCCGAGGTCTGTCCTCCCTCTGCGCTAACTCCAGCGGCTTTCATCTCGCAATAATTTTTTTTTAAATGACAGTAATAGGTGTTCGAGGGAAAAAATTCAAAAATGACAGGACACCCAAGGCTTACAAAAGGAAAGTCCCTTTAATCCTGTGTCCCACAGATAACCTCTGTTAATATGTGGCGTATACTGTTTCAGACTGCTTCGAAATATACAAGAACATACAAACACACTTCTGTTACTTAACAGAAATGTGACCACACGTGGTTCTGATTTTTGCTTTTTTCACTTAACAACGCACCTTGAATCTCTTTCCATGTTAACACATATATAATTGTACAGCTACATTTTCTGGCTGTTCATGGGTATTTGGAATGTTTGCAACTTATCAAAATGACAATGAACATTTTGTACCTACATCTTTACGTACTTGTGCAAGTATTCTGGTAAGATAATTCCCTAGAAGTAGGAATTCTGGGTCAAAGGTTATGTGTATTTAAATTTTTGACAGATACTACCAAAATGCCCTCCAAAAAACCTGTACTGACGTACATTCCACGTGACCATGGACAACACTGGCTATTACTTATCTATCAGCTATCTGCACTTCTCTGTTCCAGTTCTGCTGTGACCTTAGGGGCTTTTGGAAGAGACGCTTTGAATTTCACACCCTTGCTTCCATCTGCTCACAGGGTTACATATGAAAAACATTCTTTTTAGGGGGAATGACAAAAGGTTCTGCTGCTAACAGGAGTTTGAAAAGATGTGGCTCTACAAAATGCCCCAGAACACATTCATCCACTCCCACCTCTGGATGCTGAGAACATTTCCCCAGCCAATCCTCCTAACTCAATTTTAGCTCCCTCTTTCCAACAGTTACCAAGTAGTTTCTCCCTGGAATGTGGGGAGAAGGCAAACGTCCAGAGTGGACTCACTGCCTGCCTCTGGCGCGCTAGATGGCCGCCCTCCAAGACTCGCTCCTGTATGCGTCACGTCCTCCCAGCCACCGATCCTGCCAACTCCACCTCCTCTAGACCCCTCCAGGCCACCCACCACCAGCTCCCACTGCACTGCCTTTTTGTCCTGTCCTCCTTTCCTAAACCCGCTGCCCCACCTGCCTTTAGAAACCCAAGTCCGGGCAGGTCACTATGCTGCTTAAAAATCCCAGATGGCCCCAACCCCCGACAACACCTGCCAGGCCCCTGTCAGTACCCAGGTACACATGTGTAAATGCTCCCTGTGTAAATTTCTCAGGCTCGCTGAGGAAGCCTTGACCCAAGAGGCCTGCCTTCAGGGCTTGCCTTCTTGGGGCCCAGCAGATGCTTGGTAAGTTATACTGAACAGAAGGAAAGACAGAGGCAGAGGAGCAAAGAGGCTGTTGAGCAGGCCTGGAACGCCTCCTCCATGCAGTCTACAACATACCCCATCTGTGGGCACCATCCTTTTCCCTGGGATGTGGCTGGGGGAGAAGAAAGTGGGGGGCAGAGGGCTGCAGTAACGCCTGCAGATCAGCCCTGGGGTGCCAGCGTGGGCTCTTTGTGGGCTGTGTCCTGCATAACCTAGGAACAGGCCTCAGCTGGCGTGGAGGGCTGGGCAGATTAAAACAGACACTCGTGTGGGAAGTAGCTGGCCTATAACACCCTGTTCCCATGAAAGAGGTCTTGTTGACCTGCCTCAACAAGCTGACTTTTTGAAGCAGCCTGGCCAAGCTCAAAGGGCACAGGACAGCATAGTGTGCTCATCACTCAGCTCCCTCTGCGGTGGCAAGGATGGCTCCCCTCTACCTACCTAGTGACTCCAGGCATCTAAAGCATTGAAACATTTAATTTAAAAAATGTTTTAAAGTACCCATATTGACAGAATACTCTTACTAGGTGAGCCAAAACCATCAGGCAGGGCAGTAACCACTGCTATTCGGAATGCCTATGCCGGGACACATAGTTCCAGACTCAGATTAGATTTGCTAAGTTTGAAGGAAAAAAAAATATAGCTTTTCCTGGTCTAGCAGACCTCATTTCATTCCTCCTTTACTATGTATGTACTTTTATAATGTAGCTTCTACATATACCAAAAGGTCTCAAAGAGTTGGGGTTTATATTTCTTATAGGCATAAAAATGAGACTTGACTTTTCCCTTTCCTCCTTTAAAAATAACATAATATGTAGTGTTAACTGTTCATTCAATTTCCCCCCTCCTTTAAAAATAACATAATATGTAGTGTTAACTGTTCATTCAACTACGGGAAAGGCACTAGGAGAGAAGAAAGTGCTATGGGATCCAACTCTAAGCAGGGCTGTCCTAGCTGGAGCACTCCAGAAGCAGGCAGGGACCTAGGACTACAGGGGGAGGTTCTGGCTCACAGAGCTCTCTGTGCGGCATTTCCGTGGGCACTCCTGGCAGAGGGCTGGAAGGCCTGCCAGCCTGGAGGACTCCACCCACCCAAAGGCACTCGCAACAGAAGGTCCCTCTCTGGGCTTTGTGTTAGCCAGGCAGGGAATTTGAAGACGGTCTGCAGAGATCCTTGAATGGATGGCTAAATGTTTGGGCTCAATTTGGGAAGAACAGGGGGCAGACAAAAATTAACCTGATAACATGCACAGGATGAATTAGAGAGAGGAAAGTATAAAGGCAGAGAGGCTATTAAGAAGTGATTGTAAGATTCACAAGCAAGGCTAGAAGACCTGGCTGATGAGTGGTATCACCAGGCTTAGAAGCAAAGAAACAGAAAATGTTCCACTAACTAAACCACCATGATCTCCGGCAGGCTACCAGAAAACTGGAGGAGAAAGGTAAAGGCACTACAGAGAAATACTGACAAGAAAGAATAAGAAGACTAACCTTAAAAGATAATGAAATTTACTATGAAGATTTAAGAACTTAAACAGTTTGGCACTGGAGAATAGAAAAATCCAGAAGTAAATCAGCAAACATACAGGAATTCAGTGTGAAAAAGGCAGCAACTCAAGTAGGGCATATAATGAACATTCAATACATGGCAGTGGAAAGACGTGGCTAACTGGGGGTAAAAGCTGGGCCCCTTTATTCTTTTCACCAAAGTAAATTCCAGAAGCATCAAATAATTAAAAGTAAAAAAATGGAACCATGAAAATCCAAAAAAGGGAACAATATCTATAATTTTTGAGTGGGAAGGCCTTTCTAAGTAGGACCAAAACTCAGAAGCCATAAAGGAAAAACTTAACAAAATCTGACTATATGAAATTGTATGATTCTGAATGAAAAAAACATCATGACCATGAACAATGACAAGAGAAAAGCAACAATTTGAGGGAAATATTTACAATACATTTGACATACAAAGATATTATTTCCTCATTGTATAAAAAGCTCATAAAAAGAATGACCTAATAGAAAAATGGGCATTTTATAGGGAAAAAAATACAAACGATATATAAAATTGCATATGAAAAGATGCTTGGCCGGGCACGGTGGCTCACGCCTGTAATCCTAGCACTTGGGAGGCCGAGGCGGGCGGATCGTTTGAGCTCAGGAGTTCGAGACCAGCCTGAGCAAGAGCGAGACCCCGTCTCTACTAAAAATAGAAAGAAATGATCCGGCCAACTAAAAACATATATAGAAAAAATTAGCCGGGCATGGTGGCGCATGCCTGTAGTCCCAGCTACCC
>CM052441.1:102513031-102549842 GCA_028533085.1 Varecia variegata
TGAGACTCTGTCTCAAAAAAAAAAAAAAAAAAAGATGCTTTACCTAATGTAATAAAAGACACAGATCAATATATCATTTCTGACCTATCAGACTAGTCAAAGCTAAAAGTTTAATGGTGATTGTAGGGATATGGGGAAAAGACACACACACACACACTGTTGGTGGAAGTATAAACTGGTGCATTCTTTCTGAATTTGCTAATAGTGATCAAAATGTTAAATTCATATATCCCACTGCTAGAAATGTATCTTTCAGAGACTCCCAAGAGTTCACCAAGATAGCACTGACAAAGATGCTCCTTGCAGCGGTGATTACAACAGCAAAATGCCAGAAACAATGAGTGTCCTTGAGCAGGGAACTGTTTAGATAAATGATGCACATGCATAAGGTAGAATATTATGCAGTTTTGGGACAAGGGAGGGAGCTGGGACGAGTGGTGGGGAGGCTCACTTTTCACTTCATATCTATGGGTACTCTTGGAATCCATCTACAATTTTTTTTTGTAGATTAAATCCATCTTTAATTTTTTTTTAATGCTCTCTAGGTGGTAGATTTATGGGCCATTTTAGTTAATAGATTTTTTAGGTTAATTTAAACAGTCCAGTCTACAGGACTTGATTTTGGAGGAGTTAGCTAAAAAGATACAGAGCTCTAAATTTAGCAATAGCTATCAAAATAAAAGATATATGGACCCTCTGCTCCAGCAATTACACTGCTAAGGGTTTACCTCATAATAAACTTACTCAAATACAAGGATGCTTACCCCTGCACTGCTAGTAATAGCAAAAATTAGAAAAATACCCAAAAGCCCAGTAACAGAAAACTAGTTACATAAATTATGGTACATCCACAAGATGCAATTCTCTGCAGCTGCCTTAATGAGATAGATCTTTATGTGCAGTATAGAAAAGTGCCCCAAATAGACTAATCAGTGAAAAATGCAAAGTAGAGCATGGTCTCAATTTGTATAAATTTTTGAAAAGACATGCATATATCATTCCTGGAAGGAAACTGAAGAAAGTATCAACAGCGGTTACCACTGGTGAGGAGACTCGGGGAAAAGAACCCTTTTTTCATTTTATACTTTTCTGTACATCTGAATTTGCAGTGGCTACTTTTATTAAATAATTTTTTAAAAATCCTAATGAGGTAACACTCTGAATTCTTTATGAAAAGAAGAAAGGCTAAATTCACTACTTCAGGTTTTACTTCCTTATTCATCCCTTGGGCAAGGAGTAAATAAACAGCACAAGGACCACGGAGGGGAAGTTACAGGAGAGGAAGAGATCTAGGGCAAGGGAGAGCCATTCTGGGCAACTGCACATGGTCCCAGCCCATCTCCTCCTCCTGCCAGGCCTGCTAGGATGGTGTCCTAATGGGCTCCCCAGCCTATAAGTTTAACTAGCTCCCCATCCCTCAGAAGACAAAGTCCTGCTCCCCAAGGGGATGCGTCACCCTCTGTACCAGGGCTCTTCCCTCCTCCCTAGCTCTCCCTTCCTGTCTCCCCCTTCATACCTTGGATTTATGCTCAGCACCACCAAGCTGAGAGTTGACTCTCATGAGTTGACACTATTTCTTGGCTCCATGTCCTTACCTATGTTCTTCGATACCATCCTTCCTCCTCTCTTTTCTAATTAAAGCTCATTGTTGGCTCCACCCTTAACAAGGATTCTGACTCCTCCAGGCTTCATGAGGTCTCTCTCCCTTGCTCCTCTGCCCTTATCACAATCTATGGTTCCTTCCCTCAATAGCCTATAAACTCAAAGACATACCTACATTCAAGGTTTTCAGATGGGATCCTAGCTTTTTTTTCATGGTTACAATATCACTCCATCCCTCTGCACATACTATTTCCTTCAAGTGGCTTTTTCTGCTTTTCTGTCTTGTCCTGTCTTTCTTACTAGGGGTTTTCTTCACATGCTTAGTAGCCTTGGCTGTCTAAGTTTTAGTGTTTTAAGAGTAAAACACTATAAGGCTTAGTGGAAGCTCTTTGTATGAGCTTTTTCACTTTCTTAGAATGAATTTACTAGGCTCTTTCCGGAGGAAAAAAGCCTTTTCTTTCCAAAGTCTTTTCTTTTCCAATGTCTTTTCTCTTGACTGGTCAGATACTGCAGACAAGGTGCCTCCATTCTCTTTGGCTGCCCAGTCTAGAAGCCAGGTGGGGGAAGGCTACGTAGGGTGGGGTCTCACTATTCAGTTTGTGAACTTTCTCTTAATCCCTATTTTCAGTAATGGCTGCCCTTACCTACTCCTGCAACATGCCTGGTATCTCCCAGTCCAGAAACTCTCTGGCTGATTCCTTCCTAAGAATAAATCTTGGGAAAGAGTAACCCTTTAATCGTCTGCCAAGATGGAAGTTTGGTCACCTGGCTGCTTGGGGAGTGGAGGAATGGAAGGTGGGATAGGATTGCTTCTCAAAGAGACTTCTAAGTAATCCTCTTGTTCTTAGTACCCCTTCACCCCTGTTTCCAGAGGGTCCTAGAACTGCCAGCTCCTGAGATTTGAGGAGAGGCCATGGTCAATGCCAGCTACTTTGGAGCTGGCAGGTGAGTTAGCCCCTGGCCATCCACTTTGTGGCAATCACCTTCTGTCCTATTCTTTTTGGTCTTGATTTTTTAAAAAAAACCCTTTACAGTCCTTTCAGAAGGAACAGACAAGCACGTGTGATCAACTTACCATCTTTCACAGGTATGCTCTTGAGTACACCTCCCAACAATCCTATGACTTGAGTGTTATTATTTGTATTTCATAAGAGAAAAAGGGGCTCAGAGAAGCTAAGTTACTTGCCAAGGTCACCCAGCCAGTACATTATGTAATTATAACTTGAACCACCTTTTGAGATCCATTATTGACATGTTAGAGATAAGAAGATTATGGCCTGGAAGGATTAAGTATTTACCAAGATTATAAGGCAAGCAAGTTTCAGAACACAAATTTGAACCCAGGACTGACTTCAAAGCCTGTTCTCACTAGTATAATTTACTGCCCCATCTTTAAGGCCAGCCCAACCCAACTGCTCTACTGGGGCTCAAGAATATACTCTCAGGGGTCCAAGAGTTGTCGTTGTGAATGTATATGGTTTGTGTTTTCAATTTTCCATATTTTTCTTAAAACCAGTATATTGGGGTTAATCTGGATAACACCTTCATAATCCAGCACTGCCCTGGGATTGCAGGGTCTGCATTTGCATTTCTGTTTGTGATCATTATCACAGGCTAACGAACCCAGAACACTCTGCCTTAGTACACTAGAAACAGTATTTTCACGCCAAGTGAAGCCAGTCAAATGAACTCAGGGTGTAATGTAAGAACAAAGGCTTTGCCGTCATTTGAAGAGAAAAGTGGCGTAAGAGAATCAGGTCATCCCACAGCAAGTGAATCTAGTTTGCCTAAACTCAAAAGCTGGGCCATGAACAGCCAAGACTTTCAGTTGTAACAATTTCATTTCAGCAAAACATCAAAGAACACATTAATGTTCACTTGAGTGTTACTGGAATGGTAATTTTCTTTTAATTTACTTTGTTTTGGTTTTTAACAGTTGAATAAGAATTACAACCTAGGAGTTTACACCTAGTATCATGTGAATATATATTGAAGTAACGTAACAATAAAAATAATTAAGGAAAACTCAGGGATCAGGGAGACTCCTGCTTGGGTTTTGTTTTTGTTTTTACCCTTTACAGTATCTGTTTGAAAACTCAGGCTAACCTGAATGTTGGCCAAATGGATGACAACTACTTCCTTTAATACTATTTTAGAACAAAGTTAGTACATAGGTATCTAATCATCTGGGGCAACTTCTGTGTCTTTGTTTCCTATAATGTTTCCCATTATCACCCTGTCTCTCAATCTTTTTAATCATGGGTTATTCCAAATCATATCTTTTTGGTGAGAAAACTGAGGCTCAGAGAAATTTAATTTGCTCAAGAACGCTGGAATGCACACTTGAGCAGTTGGACAACGGAGTCTTGTGTATTTAGTCTCTAGGATGACTTCATTTTAACGAATATCGCAACACTCAGGGCTCAAAGAGCTCGCTGAACTCATTGATTGTCTCTGCGGTTTCGAGAGGCCTCTTCCCGCTCTGGGTCTCAGTTTCCCCATCTGTGAAATGGGGGCGTGTCTCAGAGCGCCCAGGCCTCTGGCAGCTCTGAAACTGGTAAGACGAGAAGCGAGAGGGAGTGTGGTGACTGGTCCTCTCCTAGGTTCTTACCATTTGATGATGTTGTGAACCAAAGGTAAAAAGGAGTAATTCTCTTCCTCCCTCACGCGGGCTGGTGACTGAGGCCGCGGCGCCGGCGACTGCTGCGGTTGAGGCGCAGCGACCGGCGGCGGCGGCTGAGGAGGCGGCAGCGGCTTGGTGTCAGGTAGCGGCAGCTCGGACGACGGCGGTAAAGCATCTTCGGCCTGTCGCCCGGCAGCAACCCCGGCGGAGGCCATGGCGCCCGGCTCTGTCAGCCAGTCAGGTCAGGCGGACTCCAGGGGTTGGCCGGTCGAAAGCGTCGCGGACTCCATACGTCACTATCGCGCGTCCCGCGAGGGGTGGGGCCTGGATGAAGGCTCTGAGCGTGCGCACGGGTCATGGGGCGGGGCAAAGACGTGGGGGCGGGGAAAACTGTTGCTAGGTAACGGGCGGTGGGTAGGTTTGAGGTGGCCTGGATTTGGTTGTGAGTCAAGATAGCTAAATTATTAAATAGTAAGAAATAAGAGATTTATTTCAAAAATGTCTTCTTATTCCTATTCACATGACGAAGAGGGCTCCAAAGCAACTAACACAGGAGTCTTGGCTCAGACCGCCAAAGTCTCGCCAACAACCAAGTGGAACTGCGGGAAGAGTAGACAGCATTTACCGCGCACCTGTGTGCTTGAGGCCTGGGCTCTCTGGGTGCTGAGAACCCAGAGACGAAGGCGCCTACGCCACGCAAGCTTCCAGGAGGAGCGGCAGCAGACTTGAGCGAGCCCATAGTGTGAGACCGTGCTAAGCCCTAAGGCCGCAGAGGCAAAGAAATTGCTGTCCCTCCAAGTTCCACGTGGCTGCAGAGGGAGGAGTTAATAATTCCGCTCAACAAACATTTAGTATGCACCTGCTGGATGGCAGATGCTGGGCTTAATGTGTGTGTGTATGGTTGGTGGGGAAGCTGTTCTCACTTTCCATACAATGCAGAGGGGATTCGTTCCAGGAGTACGAATATCATATCCTGGACGAAGGCCAACATCTGGTACTCACCATACCTTTGGGCTAGTTCCTTAAGCCGCTAGGTCCCAGTCTCCTCACCTCTAAAATCTGATTTAATTCAGGGTCATGGCAGAGCCTAAACTGTTCTAACTTCACATACATGGTTGACCCTGAAAAGTCTCATTTCATGGTGACCCTTTAGGATCCTAGGCCAAAAGAGGGAGACTTCTTATGGGTTTGTGGTTATGCTTCTCAAAACAAGTATGATGTGGGGGTGTGTAATAAATTTCTAGCAGTGGGGACACCTGTCCTAAGCCTCCCTAGTGGGTAGAAGACATGAGCTAGGAAAACTGCCAATTGGCAGAGCCTATTCTTCCTTAGTCCACCACTAAGGGCAATACAGAGAAGAAAGTCCACATTCAGGTAGCAAGATGAACAGGAGCACTTAGGGCAAGGTGATCCAAATGCTGATATTTTCAGGTGCATTGGGAGAGGCGTGTACAGGCAGACCCTTGGGGAGTAGGGCGTTAGAGGGAAGTGAATGTTGGAGGTGTGCTGTAGTGATGGGCCTCAGCACAGCTCTCTTCAGCAAGAACTGCCCAGAGTCCCCAGATGGAGAGCAAAGGGAGGGAGGGGACTGCAGCCTTATCTTCCTTCAAACCATGGACCTCTCCACCTAAAGGAAGAGTTCAAGAGTCCTGGTAGAATGGAGGACAAGACCCATTGGAATAGGGCCAGAGATGCTTGAAGAGAGTCATCTGGGGAAAAAATGCTATTGCTATTATAGTAATAATTGTAGTGATTACCACACTACCATGGAATAAAAGTAGAGACAAAGAACAGAGTTACAGTCACTATCTCATTTAATCCACAAAAGAACTCTAGAAAGTGGGTGTTAGGATTCCCATGTTATAGATGAGGACACTGATGCCTACGACAGTTAAGATACTGGCCCCAGGGTCCCACATTTTGCCTGACACCAACCTGATGGCTTTAACCAACACTAAGGAGACCTCAGGTCCCTACCAGTTCTGTAACTTTATGATTCAAGATGTTAAAGTGAGTTTTTATTCAGAATTTGAAAAGCAATCCAGTATTCATCAATAATATCCCCATGGCAATCTTTTTCCTCCCAGTGTGTTTTATAACTTAATTGCAATCCCCAACTTTATCATTGTCGGAATAATGAGGACATCTCTTTAAAAAAACCACTTCAGGTATAAATAGATATGGCTAAAGAAAACAAATTGAAACGCAGGAAGCATTAACGAGTGTGGTGCATTGACAGTGTGCCCTAAAAATAGCTAATATAATTAGCGGTAAAGAGTAAAGCTGACTTCACCAACTTCAATGTTGCAAGCAGATGTCAGAAAAATACTGCCTGTGCTGGTTTCATTAAAGCTGAAATTCCCACAACAAATGTGTGTCTGTTTATAACCACACTGTTAAAAGTCAAAAAAGGCAGACACTCCACTGATATGTAAGTAGAATGTATTGTTAGAGGCTTCACCAAGTTAAGCTACATGGTCATTGCTTTCTTAGGTAGATTTACACTATTTCCCATAGGGTCTTGTCTAGTCCACTTAGTGGTTCCAAAGTCAGGCTTTGGAGCCAGCTTGCGTGACTTCAAACCCAGCTCAGGCTCACTGAAGTAGCATGACTTCAGCCAAGTGCTTAACCGCATTCTGTGTGGCCATGCAACCTCACAGGAGGACTGAATAGTTATTACATGGAAAGCACTTAGTAAGTATCTGTGCTTAGTTAATATTAATTCTTCTTATTTTTCAGATTTAGGGCTCCCTCCTTCACCAATTAACAAAACCCAGACTGACAGCAGTTAAGAGGAATGAGCTACCTCAGGGCTCTCCAGTGGGAATATAATGTGAGCCACACATGGCCTTTCAGTTTTCTAGTAGCTACATTAAAGAAATTAGAAACAGATGAAGTTAATTTTAATGATATATTTTTATTTAGTCCACTGTTAGGTATTTTCCTGTTTTTCATACTGGCTTTGAAATCCAGTGTGTGTTATACACCTACAATGCATCTCAATTCGAATTAGCCACATTTCAAGTGCCCAGGAGCCAGCTGTGGCCGACAGCTACAGCGCTGGACGGTGCAGAGAGAGGGGTACGTGTCAACACAGATGGAGCCCGCAGTCATCCCGGTGGACACGGAGAAAGAGCAAGTTGCACAAAGGATTGAGAGTATAATACCACTTACGTAAATGTTGAAACGTGAAAAATAACACTTTATATTGTCCATAGATAAAAGACATATATGTAAGAGTATTTGAAGAAGGAACTAGAAGGTACACCTCACATGCATGGGATGGGGGCTGGAATAGGGAATGGGAATGTAACAGGCAGGGCAACTTTCTGTGTAGTGTTTTCTTTCTTTCATATGTTAGAACTAGAAGCAAATAGGAAAAATATTAACAATTGGCAAATATAGGGGTGGGTATGTGGGGGTTGGTATATAGAGTCCAGGCTCTGCTCCTCTCTGGCTATCTGACCTTGGGCAAGTCACTTGACCTTCCTGAACCTGTCTCCCCATCTACAAAATGGAATCATATGGCACCTACCTCACAGGGCTGCTGTAAAGTTTCCAGGAGTCAATGTACATTAAGGGCTTCAAACAGTGCCTGGCACATAGGAAGCACTATTTAAGCTTTAGCTGTTACTGCTACTTTCCAAAAATTAAAAAAAAAAAACATGAAAATTATTCCCTATGAAACCAACTGTTAATACAAGAACACGTACAAAAACCAGACTGCATCCAGAATTGAACTTTCAGATGCTCAAAGTGGACCTGCACCCCAAATACCTGTAAATGTTCTTGTGATATATATCTGCTATGTGAAGTCCAAAAATAGTCCCTTCTCCGTCAGGCAAACATCATGGGTCTTGTTAAAATGATCATGTCACTGTGTGATTAGAGGCTTTTTCATCAAAGCTATATTCTTACATATGATTCATCCTTTTCATAACCTGGAGCCTCAGACAGGCGGAAAAGCGACACAATACTTTGATTTTTGTGAGTTAAAAAAACCAGACAGCAATTATTGTTGAGGCCAAAGGTAGTGCAATGTATACTGGGAATCAGCTCACTCAAGCCACGATTCATTGCTTACACTGCAGACAAAAGCCGCCTGCTCAGTTCCACCCTGTGGATTGCCTTTCTTCTCTCAGAACTCTGTTTGATTTTTTCTTTTTATTCCTTCCAACCATCTTCTTCTTACTCTAAGATACTCCATTATGTCCAATTTCTCAACTCATTTCTGTTAGTGCTTTCACTTCTCAGAAGCACTCGTTTTGGGGCATTTCAAGCATACAAATCCGACTATATTTCTTTCAGAATCAGAGAATTTTGTCCTTTAGTCTCCATTCCTTCTTTTTGTGATTTTCCACCAGACCTCCACCAGCTGCCCTGGAATTACCAAACAGCTTTTGATAGAATACCAATGAGAGGCAATCCACTCCAGGAAATAGTTTTTGTCTAAAATGGTTCATTATTATTTTGACACCATATTCTTTCCGATCTCTTTACTAAGTAATTTTCATTCAAATTATTTGTTAGCCAAGTTTTCTTTCTGTCTACCGGCTGCTCCCCCAAAACCTCAACTTTAACCCCTCCTGTTAAGTTGTTTAAAAATACTCTTCTTCTCCTGGTCATCTTTCTGTTTCTCACTCTTCACTTCTCCCCTTTTCTAGAAGTTACTTTGTTTCACCATATTGGATTAATTGTATATCTTTTGAGTCTTGACTATTAACTTCAGTTTCAAAATCATAGTTAAAAATGATTATGAAACTGGAATGCCGAGGAGCGTCGTGTGGCTAAGAGGACCCAGCCCCGTGGCTGGGCTTTCTGCCCTCTTGGGACAGGAGGAGAGAACCTATAACCACAGACCTTCAAATATCCAAAGCTGTGGAAGGCAACAGGTTCCAAGCTGAAAAATGGCAATAGCACCTAGACTATCCCCTAGCCCCCCACCTTCTCTATAACGTGTCTTTGAAAATGTGGTTTTATGAGCTATGAACATTTCCTCCCAATTCTTAGACCTCTCCCCGACAGCTCCACCCCCAACCCCAAGCACAGGGTAACTCTGTTTACCAGTGGACTGAGAGGGGCTGTCTCGCTGTTCTGCCCACATGCTACTACCATATCTTTTCTTGGTGGGCTGGCAGAAGGATGCCAGTGGGACAGGCACCTGCCTCTATCCTGAAGGTCACACGGAGCACAGAGAGGATGATGACTGTTTTTTGACCAACCTTGTGCTGGGCATTTTGCATAAACTCGTTCCCTTCTTTTAAAGGTCTGGAGTATCTATTACCCTACCCGCCAGAGGGAGAAGCCAAGACCCAGGCCCACCCCCTCTCTTGAAGCCTTGCAGATCAGTTCCTTCCGCCCTGAGCTTGCTCTTCAATACAGCTCACTGGCCTTACCAGCTGTCTGTCAGGAAGGCACCCAACGGTCCTCCCCGCTGCGGCTCTCCCTAGCCTGCCCGGTCAGCATGGAGCGTGTGAGACAGAGCACACGGACCAGCTGGAGAGCGGAAAGGGGACGGGACTTGCAGTCAGGCGCGAGGGTTGGAAAGCAGCTCTGCCACCTCCCAGCAGAGTTCACTGGAGCAGGTGCTAGCCCGACATGGTGAGTCCTGGCATCGGCGGGCAGGGCAGCGCAGAGCAAGGACCCCTCTGCAGACCTCGTTCCCCTCCTTTAAAGTGGGTTGAGTAGAGGACACAGCCACCATCATCTAAGTCATGTCACTTCTCTCAGCCCAGCTTCCCTCACCTGCAGATTGGGAATACTCAGGCTGCTTTTGCTCCTTTCATGGGGATGCTGCACATGGGATGACGTGGGCAAAGGACCCTACAAAGGACCAAGTTAGAATTCTGGGACTTGGCATGGGAACCCTTGTGGCCACCCTATACCTGGCAGAATGAATCCAGGGGTCACATACTCACTTCTGGCTCCAATAAACAGTGTGATCCTAAGAGCTGTGAGGAAATATCCCCAGCCCATCCACCCATCAGGTGTGGGAACTGGCTTCGTGCCGGGGTCTGGCCAGGATCCGATAGACAGAAGAGGGAGGAAGCGCTCCGGGCCACCCACAGAAGAACAGACTGATCGTTTCAGAAGGGAGGGGCCCCTGCAGATGGTCTCCCTGCATTTTGCAGATGAGGACGCAGAGGCCCAGAGAGGCCAAAGACTCGCTTGCGGTGTGCGGCCAGTTGGTGGAAGAGGTGGGACATGGATACAGGAGCAAATGCGTGGTACTGATCTCAGGGGACATCAGGAACCAGAGGGGCAGACAGTTTTCTGGGGTAATGTCATCTCCAGCCTGTTCATGCTACCTCCCCCACATCTTAACTGGTTTTAAGTTAGCAACAAATGCACATTAGTATTGTATTTCCTGCTTTGGAAAAATCCAATCTGGTGGTAACGAGAGGGCTCACACCAGGCTCCAGAGCAGGGGCAATGAGCCCCAGGGGTGCTGCACTCCTGGCAGGCCCCTGCTGGTTTGCGTATGTCTTGATTTTTCAGATGGCCTTGGTGACAGTCGGCAAGGAGACTACTTATGTAACCGCCTGGCCAGGAATTGCTGCAACAGCAGGGAGAGAGCAAGTGTGGGAAGAGTCATGCCCAGGCTTGGGAACGGAGGAGCTTCCTGCATGGCAAATTCACTGCATCTTTTGAAAACTCCTTGGCAGCCAAGCTTAGAGTCCCATAGTGATTGCAGAGCTCTAACTAGCTGTCACCCCAGAAGCCAGAGGGCAAAGCCAGCCATGGGCTGAGTGCTCCCAGGAGACAGTAGTATGCTCCAAGTTGGTCCCAAGACCACATGTTGGAGCCAAGTTAGTTGCCATGGACTGGCTGTTTGTGTCCTCCCAAAATTCTTGTGTTGAAATCCTAACCCCCAAGGTAACAATATTAGGAGGTTAGGCTTTCAGGAGGTGATTAGGCCATGAGGGTGGAGCTCCCATGAATGGGATTAGTGCCCTTATAAAAGGGGCCCCAAGGAGCTCATTTGCCCCTGCTGCCATGTGAGGACACCAGGAGGAGGCACGAAGTAGGAATCAGGAAACAGGCCCTCCGGATACCACCAAATGTGCTGGCACCTTGATCTTGGACTTCCCAGCACCCAGAACTGTGAGCAAGCCACCCAGTGTTTGATATTTTGTTATAGCAGCTAGAATGGACTAAGACACTAGTCTCCTAGGTGAAAGTTGGTTTTCTCACAGCATGAATCAGTGGGAGAGGACTAAAGGGTTTGGAGTCAACCTATGAAACAGCGACAGCAGGCAGAAAGGCAAACAGTGTAACAGGCCACAGGCAGCCCCCAGTCATTCACTTTTGGGTTACAGGGAGCACTGGCCTACACTGTGTCCCCTAAGGCTATGGTCCCCAACCCCTGGGCCTTGGACTGGTGCCAGTCCATGACCTGTTAGGAACCAGGCCACACAGCAGGAGGTGAGTGGTGGTCGAGCCAGCAAAGCTTCAGCCGCTCCTCATCGCTTGTATCACCACCTGAGCTCCACCTCCCGTCAGATCAAGGGCGGCATTAGATTCTCACAGGAGCTGGAACGCTACTGTAAACCGTGCGTGCGAGGGATCTAGGCTGTGGCTCCTTAGGAGAATCTGATGCCTGATGGCTTGAGGTGGAGCTGAGGCAGTGATGCTAGCGCTAGGGAGCGGCTGCAAATACAGATTATCATTAGCAGGGGGGTTTGACTGCACAATAAATGTAAAGCTCTTGAATCATCCTGACCCACCACCCCTAGTCCGTGCAAGAATTGTCTTCTATGAAATCAGTCCCTGGTACCAAAAAGGTTGGGGACTGCTGCCCTAAGAGACAGATCAGAAGAGGAATAAGGCCCACTCCTGCCAAGTACCAGCTCTGTGACCTCAGATGAGTAATTCAACCACTTTGTACTTGAGTGTCTCAGCAATAAAATGGGGGTGATTCTACTCCCATCTCAGGGGTGTCCTGGGAGGAGTGGCCATATCTGTGCAGTGTCAGGCACAAGTCTGGCACTCTGGGGGCACCTGGTAAACAGAGTTAAAGGAGTGATTTCTGCTCGTTCCTTCAGGCTGTTTCCTGTTCTTCCTTCTTCTGTCTGTTGTCATACACCTTGTGTGTTGTCCACATACATGGTGCCAAATTATTCAGCAGTTCAGGAAAAGAAAAGCAGAGATCAGTGAGAGCAAACAGAGATCATGTTGCATCTTTTTCCCCGCACTTTTTGAGTTTCCGCTGTTGTTTTGGTGTCATACGCAACCAGGCTTGGATCGTCATCAGTATTAACACTGCTCTAGTGATGAATGACGAGGACACTAATAAATGTTTACGGAACCACTGCCCCATGCAAGGCCATGTTATCAGGTGCTGTGAGGATACACGGGATATAAGGACAGGTGTTTGACTCAGGAAGCTTTTAATCTTGTGGGAAAAACAAAATATCACATGAATGACGATGTCTGCACATTAGCCAAGACTTCATCTCCCCACTGAGATGTGTGCCCAGCCTCCATCCTCGCCTCGTGGGCAGATGTCCCTGAGTCTGGTCTGGACGACGTGGGCCCTGCCAAGGGGGCCAGCCAGCCCAGCCCCCTGCAGAAGAGGTGGGAAAGAACAAACGTGCTAGGAAAGCAGCCTTCAAATGGCCTTAGTGAGAAGCTGGGAAGGAAGATAACTGCAGAACCACCGTCTGAGCAAGAGAGTCCACAGATGGCAGGATGCAGCAGGAGCAGATCCGACATTGGCACAACTCGACTGAAGAAGCTGAGAGCGTAAGGATGACAAAATAAAATCCCCTAAAAGCTAAAGTTTAGATCCAAACTGGTTCAATGCCCCCATGGCAAAACCTCTAAAAAGTAGATCAGCCGCAAAGAGAATACATATAAGTGAAGGACGTTACGTCACAGTGACAAAGAAATCCATGAGAAGAACTAATAAAACCAGAGAGAGGCGAATCCTCTCGGCCCCACTCCCTCCCTCCTAAGTGTTTTTGCTGGAGACTCAAGGGCTCTCCTTCCCAAACAAATCCTAAGGCTAAGAGAGATGGCACCAAGCATGGCCCTAGAAAAGAGAGTCTCAGGATGGGATTTTAGAACTAATGGCAATAAGACCTCCATTACTGGTTGTAAATGGGGAGGAGATAGTTCTGGTTTGCAGCAATAAAGCAATTACTAGGCCTCCCATCTGTGGCTGGTTGTAACAAGGTTCAGGTAAAGTGTTGATTAACTGGTAGCCTTGGCACTGGAAAGCATGGGGGCAATGATAATTACAGGGATTGTGGAATCAGACAGTTTTTGTTATCTGCTTGGGAAGCCTTGAAAAAAATGCATGGGAGACCCAGGTGGGCCACTGCAGACGTGCTGTGGGAGCCAGAGAACCTCTAGGGAAGTGCTTAAGGAGACCCTTTTCTCCTGCAACTGCAGGGCAGATTGTTCTGAAAATCAGGACCAGGATGTGACGGCTGGGGTGGCGGAGCTGCAAGAGAGACTGCATGCACAGCCTCCCTCGGTCTCCTGAGTGAAAGGCAGGGTCCTGAGGGGATTGAAGTGGAACCCTGAAACCTGGAATAGAAAAACTCAGATGGACAAACCTGAGACTGTTGGAACATATTTCTCTGAATCCTCCCTGAAGAAGCAGCGCCTTCCACCTAGTTAGAAAGGCGCAGCCTTCTATAGTCAGGAGACGCTGCAAAGTCTCCATCCAAGGAAGGCATCCCACAAGATGACAGGGTCAGGTGCCAGCATAGTCTGAAAGACTAGAGACCCTGCTCTGGCAGGAAATAGCTGGCACACACCGGGGATGGCAGAACTGCACAGCATGTGCCAGCAGGCGCCTGGAGAACTGACGTGGGGAGGGGGCCCGAGGCTGTTGAGCTGGAGGTGTGGTGGGAATATAAGGCTGGGTAGGAGAGACTTTAAGGACATAAAGGCCTGTGACCCAGGAGCCAATGTTATGAGAAAGTCCCTTGGAGCTGGCCCTGATGATGACCTACAGTAAACTAAACAGAGACGCCAGAACTACACTGGCGCAGTATCAAGGAAAAGAGCTCAGGGTAGTGGGTATATGAAAATGGGCTTACTGTGTGTGACCAGAGACCCTGTCCCCTGCCTATTCTCTTCAAAAGGGCCCAGAGGACACCCCCTTCACTGATGCAAAAGGGTGAGGGGGCTTCGGCATCTTTGAGAAGCTCTGTGGCAGTTGTCCTCTGTAAGTCGAAGCTGACAGTGAGGTGCTGCCGGGGGAGTGGGCAGAGACCAGGAGGCAGCCCTTCCCTGTCAGAGGCGAGGAAGATGTCACCAATATAGTAAGCAGTAAGGCAGGGCACTGCAACCCAGGGTCTTCCGAGGGACAAGAGTGATGGAAGCCACACAGGTGTTGCTCAGCTTGTACATGTAATTTAAAAATAGATGAACAAAAACACAGAACTGGTGAGCAGAAGGCTGACGTCATTCGCTGCAGTAGGAAATGGCCATCCCTTACCTGGTGTCCAGATCTGAATCAGTCACGGGCCCAGAGCCTGTTGAAGGAAGGCAAGGCTGGGTGCCCTCGAGGAAGGACCCTGCAAGGAGCTGCAAGAATATCTGATAAACTTTCATCCAGTCCTGCCTTCATTGGACCAGGAGGCATTGAGCTGGAGGTGTGGTGGGAATATAAGGCTGGGTAGGAGAGACTTTAAGTACATAAAGGCCTGTGACCCAGGAGCCAATGTTATGAGAAAGTCCCTTGGAGCTGGCCCTGATGATGACCTACAGTAAACTAAACAGAGATGCCAGAACTACACTGGTGTGTAGTATTTTCCAGTGTAACTATGCACTGGAAAAAGGGAATGTCCAGGTTTTTCACTGTTGGACATAGGTTCTCACCGATGCTGATACCAGGGGATTGGAAACATGAGCAGATCCTCCAGAGTGGTGGTCCGTGGGAGCCATGTAGTGACTGGGGTTCTGGCCCAAGTCCATCTCACACTGGATCTGTTCACCAGCCGTAGGCTTGTTTTCCTGGTCCTGGTTATGCTATTGGGATGGATATACTTGGAAACTAATAGATATACTTAGATATACTGATGGTCCCCCACTGCCAATAGTTCAACTTACAATTTTTCGACTTTAGAATGGTGCTAAAGTGATGTGTGTTCAGTGGAAACCATGCTTCAAGTTTTGCATTTTGATCTTTTCCTGGGCTGGTGATATGTGCTGTGATACTCTCTCATGATGCTGGGCAGCAGGGTGAGCCTACAGCTCCCAGTCAGCCATGCAGTCACCAGGGTAAATGGTCAATACTTTATAGCTGTGGTCCCCAACCCCTGGGCCACAACCGGTACCAATCCATGGCCTGTTAGGAACTGGGCCGCACAACAGGAGGTGAGCAGCGGGCAAGTGTGCGAAGCTTCATCTGTATTTACAGCCACTCCCCATCGCTCACATCATCGCCTGAGCTCCGCCTCCCGTCAGATCAGCAGCTGCATTAGATTCTCATAGGAACATGAAGCCTACTGTGAACTGTGCATGCAAGGGATCCAGGTTGTGGCTCCTCATGAGAATCTAATGCCTGATGATCTGAGGTGGAGCTGAGGCGTTGATGCTAGTGCTGGGAGCAGCTGCAAATACAGATTATCATTAACAGAGAGGTTTGACTGCATAATAAATGTAATGTGCTTGAATCATCCCAAAACCATCCCCCCCATCCTGGTCCATGGAAAAATTGTCTTCCATGAAACCAGTCCCTGATTCCAAAAAGGTTGGGGACCACTGCTCTACAGTGTGCCATGTTTCCAGATGATTTTGCCCAACTGTAGGCTAATGTAAATGTTTTGAGCATATTTAAGGTAGGCTAGGCTAAGCTACGATGCTCAGTAGGTTAGGTGTATTAAATACATTTCAACTTACGATATTTTCAACTTACAATGGGTTTATTGGGATATAACCCCATCCTAAGCTGAGAAGCATCTATACTTATAACCAATTCACACATTGGTTCTCTGCCCTATGTAATAATACCCATTGTGGTAGGAAGGGTCAGGTGGAAAATCCCCTGCCAAGACAGGAAATCGGAAGCCATACTGCATCCCAGGAGGAATTCTACAGATTGGTATGGCCATCAAAGATGCAGGTGTGGTAAGCTCCATCCAACTCACCTATCCAGTTCCTATAAATCCAGATGGATCATGCTGGGTTATGGTGGACATCAATAAAATTAACCAAGTAGTAACCCAATTGCAACTATCATATAAGAGATAGTATCTCGTAATAGATCAACATAGCCTCTAGCGCTCGGTATACAATAATCCGGTGAATGCATTCTTCTCAACCCTCATTGCAAAGGAGCCAGCTGTCATGTGGGAATGGCAGCAGTACAGGTTCACGTGCTGCCTTGGTGTATCAATTCTTCTCTCTGGCGTATTACAGTCTCTGGGGATCTTGATCACATTGATATTTCATAGAACGTCAGGCTGATCTGTATACTGATGACTTTAAGTCACTTGGGCCTAGGGGTGTGGCAGGTACCTTGGATGCCCTAGTAAAGTCATGCATATGGCAGAGGGTGGGAGACAATCCCTGTGAATAATCAGGGTCCTGCCACATCAGTGAGGGTTTTAGGAGCCCAATAATCTGGGCCATTCTAGGACATGCCGGCTACTATAAGGGAGAACTTGTCGCACCTCCAACCACTAAGAAAGAGAATTGGTGGGACTCTAACTTTTAGAGGCAACATATACTGCACTTAGGAATACTGCTCTAATCCATTTTTGGGTTAACTAGAAGATTACCAGTTTCAAGTGGCGCCTAGAGCAAGAACACGTCCTACAGAAAAACTAGGCTACGATAGAAGCAACACTGACCTCTGAGGCCATGTAGCCCCGATCTGATAGTTCTAGAGACGGTGTGGCAGATAAGGACGCTGCCTGGAGTGTGTGGAAAGTACAAATAGGAGAGTTGCAACAGAGTTCCAAGAACCGGTATGCTGGCCCAGATAACTACTTCTGGTGTTTAACTCGGTCCTCATAGAGACTAAGCGCCTGGCCATGGGGCATTAAGTGACTCTGGGGCCAGAGATGACCTTCATGAGCTGAGTATTAAGCTCAGATGAGTACAGAACCAGTTAATCAAATATTTGGGACATTTGGGTCTGAGCAAGTGCAGAGAGCTTGAGTAAATTACATGAACAGGTGACCTGGAATCCTATGTCATCCACCTGTTATCAACACCTCTCCCTCAGCACACACCTGTGGCCTTGTGGTTGGAGAGCGGGTTCTATATGACCAACTGACAAAAGAAAAAAAGCCCAGGCCAGTTCACAGCTGTGCTGTCTGTTGGTGCTGGCTGACAATTGGCTGCTGCCCACTACAGCCCCATTCAGCAGTGACCTTGAAGAACAGTGGTAAAGGGACACCCTTCTAGTGGAATTGCGAGCAGTGAGCCATCATCTTGGTGTGCAGGAGTGTCCTGAGACACGGACACATGTTCTGCAGAGCCATGGCAAGTGGCTGGCCTGGTGGATCGGGGACCTTGAGAATAGTGTTGCCAGATTTAGCAAATAAAATTATAGGACACCCAGTTCAATTTTTCAGTTAAACACATGAATAATTTTATAGTATAAGTATGTCCCAAATATTGCATGGGACATACTTATGTTAAAAAATATTTGTTGTTTATCTGAAATTCAAATTTTACTGGGTGTCCTGCATTTTATCTGGCAAACCTACTTGAAGGAGCAACTGATTAGAATGTGTTTTATCTGGCAAACTACTTTATGCATTTATCTCAGGGAGTACTTACTGCTGGGAGACAGGAGACAAGGAGCCCGGGGAGCAGGCATGGTGCTGACCCATGGAGTGGGCACAGACTGTGCAGATCTTTGAGTCTCACGCAATGCCCAGCAGAGCCGTCCATTGCAGGGCAGCCCTGAGCAGGCGGGGCTAGGATGCTTGACCTGCAGATGTCAGCCAGGTGCCCGCTCCACCTTTCCAGGGATGACAGTGGGCCATGATTGGAACGACTGTGGTGATAGGTGTGGATGTCGCCAGACATCCCAGTCTCAAAAGACACAGGCACTAAGCCCAGTGCCACTCAAGGAAGGTGTCCAGCTCAGCACTCAAGACAAACACCTTACCTAAGGAGAACAAGAGAGTGTCCGAGTGTCTACGATGGTTACTTAATCACTTTATCTTTTTTTTATGTACACTTTTAAAATTGGTTATTGCCAGTGTTTTAAAACTTTTTTGGCTGAAATCTGATTTTCTAATGAGTTTTTAACTGATACTTTCGAATTTTCTAGATAGCCAACCATATCACCAACACTTGATGGAATTTTAATCTTTTTATGCTTTTTAATATTTATAATGCTACTTTTTCTTGTTATATTTCACAGGCTGGGACCTCCTGAATGAAAGGTAGTGGTAGCATCAGTAGCTGTTATCATGTTCTTGGCTCAATGGGAATATGCTGAATGCTTTACTGTTAAATTTGATATTTGCTATTGGTTTTTGTTAAAAACTATAGGTTAAGGGGATTTCTGCCTATTTTTAATGATTAGCTTGTTTATGAGTTTCCTAATGAACTTAATTCATTGATAAAAGTTTAACTTCTGTTCAATAGACAGCCTTTAAGAAGTGACCAAAATTCTCAGTTGGAGACTGAATAAATAATGATATGCCTGTGAACAAAATTCCCCACGAGACCGGCCTGTGCCTGGCGAGCTTGAGAGGCGGGTAGAAGGCGCCCAGGGAAGCCCCTCGAGGGCATCAGCCCTCCTCCTGCTTGTGAAGTCCCACCGAGGGACCCTTATAGCCAGTCTCTTCATTAGGGAAAGGAGGACACTGGATTAGAGTTTTGGATATAAGACCCTAGGCTATGACTCTCTGAGGCTTTAAAAGGGACCGTAAACTGCAGGGTAATAAATACTCAACCCCCAAAAGAGTTACTTGGTGGTGGGATTATGGGTGCTTTTAATTTGTAAAAGTTATTTAATGTTGTTCTATGGCCTTTTGCACAAAAGGGTGTGTGTGCACACCTGTGTTATATGGTGTGTTTTAACCACTAAGGGTGAAATACGGCATTCTGTGTTCAGGCTGTAGAAAATTGGAGAAAACTGGATTTAACAGTCCAAGCCTGGAGGACTACCAAGGGGTGATATCCACGGCCGACCTGCTGTGGCCCACTGCTTTCCACGCCGTTTCTGGGCGTAAGCAAGCTGCCCTCTGACAGGAAGACAGAAGCCCTGGGCACTGGGCAGCAGAACCGGACTGGACCGAACCGAACTGAAAAGCCCGCCGTCTCTGACTTGCTGGAGTCCTTCCCTCGCTGGTAAACAAGCAGTCGGGAGACGCAGCCTCCCCTGCTGCCCCGCCAGTGCAGGCGCCGTGGTGTCCACGGCCCAGTGTGGGTCGCAGAAGGCTCCTTCCCAAACTGGGTCAGGAAGTGTCTGCTCCCATCCTCCAGCGCCCTGTCATTGTGAGGTCGTGGCTCACAGACCCTGAAGCCGGACAACCTGAGTCCTCATCTCAGCTGCATCACCTACTAGCTATGTGACCTGGGTACACATGTGACCTCCATTTCCTCACGAGTCAACTTGGGATGATAATAACCACATCTACCCAGGAGGGCTGCCTCCGTGAAGACTAACTGAATTAACCCAAAGGCGCTTAGAACTGCACCTGGCAAACAGTAAGCACTCAATACGCGTTAGCAATGGTGATGATGATAGTGATGGTGACAATAATTGTGATGATGATGGTGGTGATTATTATTATTTCCTTTGGGCCTATTTCTGCATCAGAAAAAGCAGGGGGTTGACTGACGAGTCTCTAAGGCCCGTCCCAGGTTATAGCTATGAAGTCTTTTATTATCCATAGAGTTGACCCAAATGTGTTAGCAGTAGGACCACATGTGAGCAGGACAGTGGGTCCCCTCTTCCAGCCCAAGTTCAGCTTTTGTAGCTCTCAGTCCACAGAATGAGCCGTCCATGCCTGATTTCTAGGTTGATGCGTGGTCCCGCCAGCCCCCGCAGGAGGGCTTGGGCTTTGAATGGTGCCACAATGTCTCCATATGACATGACCGTTTACACTTCTGGGTTGGAGACTTATAGGAGAGTGACCCACGACCCCTCCCCTCTCTCTAGATCAAGAATAGCCATCCCCCGAACATCTGCAGACAAAACTCCACCTCCGCCTGGGTGTACCTGTGCATTAGCAGGTTGACTCTCAGAAGACCTAAATCCTGTCTGTCTTAGAGTCAGTGAATTTTACAAGTGTCCTCACTCCTCAGCAAGGAGACGGGCTCCCGGAGCCGCCTGTGTAGTAGCCTGCACTGGCCTGTCATCTCGGCCCATCCTCACAGCAACACGGCGGGCCAGAGGGCGGCATCACTGCCTGCCTGGGCTCAGAGGGCCGGGCGGCGGCAGTCGCAGGGCAGCCGGCAGTTGCTGGGCTCCGCCCCTGCCGGGCACAACTCGCCATTCAGTCCTCATCGTCCGTTTGCAGCCTTGCTGATGATTCCGTATCTACGGAAGAGAGAAGAGAGGCGCAGTGACCCCGAGCCACGCACACAGCTGTGTAAACGTGGCGCCACCTGGGAGAAGGGGCCACCTGAGCCTGGAGCCGTGACTCCTCCTGCCGAGAGACAGGCTCTCCTGGAGGGGTAGTTCAGCTGCTGGAGCCCCCAGGCCCTCAAAGTGGGGTCAAGAGTGAGGGAGAAAGTCGGCACAACGGCAGCCAAGGAAGCCCCTCTCAGGAGCAGAGTGTTTCTCACACCCATGACACTAGTCCTCGCCTCCCACTTCTGTCCCTTCCACATGGCCCTGCGGGCTGGGGGGGCCCCAGGCGGTGGCAGAGAGAGCCGACTTTGCTGTTGAGGCGCCCACTTCCTGTTTGACCCCTCAGCCCTGAGCACGGCTCTGTCCTGCCAGGGCGAGCGGCCGGCGAAGCCACGGGACTATGGAGCGAAGGCCAGCTGACCCCCTCTCTCTGCAGCAAGTCTTCCTCATGACATAAGTCCCATTTTTTCCTTATGAAGTAGCTTTAAAAAAATAGGCCTTAACCTAAATAGATTTTAATAAGCTACTCACTGGACTTGGCCTGGCAGGGAGTTTCCATTTGTTGTTGAAAGCTTCCTTTGAACACGACAGTCAAGGTGCCCTTGAAGACAGAATACTCAAGGTTTATTAGCCAGACTGACGTCCTTGGAGCCGGTTCCCTGGTGTCCTCTCATGAGGGTCATATTGGTGAGAGTGAGGTAGAGACAAGCCAAAGAAGTGCCAAGAGTGTCTGTAACTAAAGTGAAAGCGCAGTGCAGGTGCCCCCTCTCCACGGCCGCCTCCCGCCCGTCAGATGGCTCCACGGGCCGGACAGGCCTCGCAGGGCACTTGACCTGTGCTGTAGCCAGCCCGGGCCCTGGCCAGCCATGGCCACACACAGCCTGGGCCTGAGAGTGGGCAGGGCTGGGACCTCCACTGCAGCAGCAGCTGCCCAAAGCCAGGTCCCAGAGCAGGGAGTGACAGGAGCTGCTGCTGAGGGCCGCGGAGAAAGCCCAGGAGTGGGCTCTGCAGGCCAGGTGCAAAGGGCCAGGGTACAGAGCCAGAGCAGGGCCGTGCCCCCGAGATGACAGACGAGGCTGCTGACCGAGGTGCCACCCGCGCCCCACTCCAAGGAGCATGGCTGCAGTCCCCATTAGTGTGTGCCCCACACAGCCCCCACTGCATTTTCAACCTCCCGCTCCTGCTGTTTGACACCCCACACGTTAGTGGCCGTTATCTGACTACTGCAAATTACTCATTCCTCCTACTAATCTGGAAGCGTCTTGGGCCACAAAATTTCTCACACAACCCCTGCTCCAGGTGCTTAGGGGCTCCAGGTACTCCAGGTACTGCTGCACACAACTGCTCCAGGTACTTAGGGACCCCAGGGAGTCCAGGTACTGCTGCACACACCTGCTCCAGATACTTAGGGACCCCAGGGAGTCCAGGTACTGCTGCACACACCTGCTCCTGGTACTTAGGGACCCTGGGGCATGCAGATACTGCTGCACACACCTGCTTCATGTCCTTAGGGACCCCAGGGAGTCCAGGTACTGCTTCAGATACCTGCTCCAGGTACCTAGGGACCCCAGGGAGTCCAGGTACTCCTGTACACACCTGTTCCAGGTCCTTAGGGATCCCAGGTGCTCTAGCCGCTGCTCCAGATATTTAGATAATGCTGAACACATTAATCAAATCCTTAATCACTTTCTCTCCTACTGCCCAAACCAAACCCCCAGTCAACATACATCCAACTCTACATCCGTGTGCTGACATTGTTCTAGACACAAGGGATGCAGCTGTGACAAGACAGACAAGGTCCCCGTGCTCATGGAGCTGATGCTCCATGTGGGGGAGAGAAATACAAACAGGTAAACAAATGCATGAAATAATTTCTCAGGATTAAGGACTCAGAAGTGCTGCGCTAGGGCAGAGCACCATGACAAGGATTAACTGGACACTCTTTCCCCAAGGAGGTGACATTTGAGCTGTGAAGCAAGTGTTGAGAAGACATGCTCAAGGAAAGGAAGACGGGGCAAGGGACCTGTGGGGAGTGGCAGCTGGGGTGAGGGAGAGTCCCCTGAGCTCCTGAGTGAAAGGTCATTTTCGATGGGACTTCCACAAACATTGCCTCATTTCCGTTTTGCTCTTCAAAATAGCCCTGAGGGTAGGCAGGTCGAACAAATGAGATTCAGGAATGGATGTGGTTCACGTTATCAATAAATAAAATGCACCCTCGTAGCCTTCTCTATCTGTATTTTTAAAATGAGGACAATTCTTTCTAAAGATTTGCTTCACTTTAAAAAAATCCCATGAAATTAGTGTTTTTCTGTAATCAGGACAGTTGCAAGTGAACAACACAACATCTGCTATTGTCTGTTCTCCCACTCAACAATGGAGGGCTTGATTTGAATAAGGCCCACTTGCCTTGGTGCAAACGTCAAGATTTATGTTAAATTGGATTTCGGAGGCTGCCTTCGTGCATGCCACTTGGCAGGGGAAAGCAGCCAATGAAAACAGCCCTCCCGGCTCCATCCAGCCTGACCCAGTTAGGCAAAATAGGGGCAATTGCAAAACCAAACACCGGCAACAAGGGGTGGGCGCCAGTTCCTGAAACCTGGGGAGGCTGCACCAACTGAGGAAAAGCTCAAAGGACAATCAGTGGGACAGACTCCCCGTCACTGCAGCCTGAGCCTCGCTTTGTTCTCAAGCCCTAGTTCCAGGTTTGGACAGGAAACGGGGATGTGAATTTTCTCTGACAATCTAGTTGCTCACCTGGGCTGTGGCTGGGGCAGTCTCCAGACCCATCAATCAGTGCTGATTGCTTTTAAAGCCCAAGGAGAGGCCCAGGTCAGGAACTATGGTTTGCAAGTTTCTGGCAGGGGCTGGCAGTGAGATTGAGGTAAACCTTGCCCACGGCCAGCCGGGCCTCACCAGGAGGCCCAGTGTCACATAAACAGCAGCAACCACAGTCTGAGTACTTACCATGTGCCAGGTCCTGAGAAGGCTCTCTTACATATGTTAACTAATGTAATCTTTTAAAAATTTACATCAGTGACAAATACAGATCTCCTCCCACATGCCAGATATTGTCCTAGGCACAGGGGATATAGCAGGCAAGGAGAAGGCTTTCAAGAAGACTTAGTCTTTGGGGGATTTCTAAAAGGGGGAAGAAAAAGACAACATTTAAACAAAAACATGACTTCAGATGGTTACATTATCAGCTTTAGGTTCGATTCCCAGATGTACCCTTGGGATAGACACATCCTAGTTGTCCCCTAATATTGAGGTTCTTCTGTAGCAGTAGAACCCCAGGGCTTACCTGCATGCACGATCACTTGGAATGCAGACTTCATTTTCCCAGCCACTTTTTCTGCTAGGTGAAGCAATTGACTAAGTTGTGGCCAGTAAGATACAAGCTAAAGCCATATACAAAATGTTAGGAAGTATCCTAGTTAAAGGGACAGAGAATGACCTTCCTCACTTTCCTCCTTTTTGCTGCCTGGAATGTGGACACAATGGCTGGAGCTCCAGCAGCTCCCTTGGATGAGGAAGGAAAAATAAGCTATTTTGTTTAGCACATGGTTTTTTGGATTTCTGTTTGTTATTCACAGCTCCACCTAATCTTAACTAATTCCCGCCTACTAACTGTGTAACTTAAGGCAATTGGCTCAAACCTTGAGTCTCCATTTCCTCAGCTATAAGATGGGACTGTTATAATACCTCTTTCATACAGCTGCACTCTGCCAGTGGCTTTCAAACTCGAGCATGCTTCAGAATTTCCTGGAGCATATTAAAATGCAGAGTGCTGAGCCCCACCTGGAGAACTCCTGATGCAATAGGAGCCTGAAAATGTGCATTTCTAACAAGTTCCCAGATGCTGCTGCAGCGCTGCTGGTCAGAGACCACACTTTGAGGACTGCAGGAAGGGACACAGGAAGATCTCAAGTGCCCACACTTGGCCAGCACCCTTGGCTCCTCTCCTTTTGGTCTCAGCATCCTGTCAAATGTGCTGCTAGTCACCTCTTACCTCTGCCTGCTCCTGGCCTTGAGGACCCTGATCCCCGATTTCCAGAGCAGTGAATCTGATTCAAAGGCTGTTTGCAGAGGGCCCTGGTGGAGGCCTCTGACCCACTCCTCCACCTGAGGGAGATGATCCTCACCATGATGGGTCCAAAAGTGGCCAGCACTTGGGCCATGCAGCAGAAGCACTACCTTCCAGGCCCTTCCTTCTATCGCCACACAGCACCCTGCTATTTGCAGAGGTGAGTGGGTGGGGAGGGGTCCCTAGCCTGGAGCTGCCAGAGGGTCAGCAGATTGGGACGCACTGGCCATCGGAACTGTCATTCCCATTCTTAGGATACACGTGAGAGGTAGAGAGTAAATCTTGAGGCTGGGAGCCCTGTCCCCACTGGCCCATTCAGCAATGCCCAGACCACGGCTCTGCCCAGCCAAGGAGCTTGCCCACTTGTCTGAAAGGAAGGTCCCTACTGTCAGGAAGGGGCCTCCCTCTAGAAGGGCTGATGCCAGGCACAGCCATGGCCCAGGAGGCCCCCCTCTGTGGCCCAGCCCTCCAGGAACAGACTGATCCTCTCCCCAGGACTCCTGGGCACCAGCTGACCCCACGAGCCCTGCATGGGGCAGCACCCTTAGTGCAGCCCTGGGATCAGCAGCTCTGGGCACCACTCCCTCCCAGCCCCAGCCAGCTCCATCAAGGGGGGAGTGTTAACTGTTGAACCACTGTAGGGCGTGAGGCTGAATTATGGGACTGTTGAGATGCACACGTGTTCCTTAACTAGTGGTTAGGAGGCGGCTCTGGTCCAAATCCTGGCTCTGTTACTCCTTAGTTACATGACCTTGGGCAAGTCGCTGAACTCTCTGAACCTCAGTTTCCTCCTCTGTGAAATGGAAGTAGTAATAGTGCTTGTAAATGGCATCAACCAAGGTGCTTAGTTGTAAGCACCATAAACCAACTCTGCTAATTTAAGTTGAAAAGGCATTTCTTAAGAGGGTATTGATGGTTACATGGGTGCAAAAAGACAGGCACCAGAACATTCCTGGCAGCACCATCCCAACACCAAATGCCCGTCCACAATAGGACAGGTGAGCCAGTTGCGGCACATTCACGCCAGGCAGCAAGGAGGGCGAACGAACCTCAGCTACACGCAGCAGCATGCGAGGATGACTCTGGCCGCGCTGACCTGAGGAAGCCAGGCACGGAGGGTGCACACCATGGCATTCTGACCACATAAAGCTCAAGAACAGGCGAAACCACTTGCAGCCGAATCTGAGGGCGGCTGCATTTGGGAGCAGGTGCCCCGGGGGAGCTTCTAGGCCGCTGGCCGGGTTCTGTTTCTTGGTCTGGGTTCTGATTACACGAGTGTGTTCATTTCATCAAAATTCACTGGCTGCATGTTTAGGATTTGTGAACTTTTCTGTATGTATATGCTACTTCAATAATAAAAGTTAAACTAGGAAAAACAGGTATGTTTGGTTGCTCGTAGATGCACTGGGTGGGTCAGAGAGCTCGGCCTGAAAGCCACAGAGTCCGGATCAACGCCCTGAATTATGGTGCAGAGCTGGCCCACGGGCAGAACGGGGGCAGGTGTCGGAGCCAGAGAGACCAGGTTCAAATCCTGGCTCTGCCAGTCCTCAGTTATGGGGCCTTAGCCAAGCCCCTGGACCTCTCTGAGCTCTGTCCTCATCTGCAGGATGGGGTGCCAGCTCATGGCTTCCACCACTGCCAACACCGGCACTGCCCCAGGAGCCCTGGCCACCCGTGGCAGAACGGCTCCTGCGCAGTCCCTGCCCCTTCACAGCCGAGCTCAGGGGAGCTGTGTGCTTGGCCAGCTCCGGGCACGTGGCCACGGCCCACGCCCTGCCGCTGGGGAGGCTGGCAGCAGCGTCAGGGGCAGCGGGGCTTCCACACAGCCCCAGAGGTGGGCTCTACCCCACAAGGCGGGTGATTCGCCAGCTGCCCCCAGAGACTCTGATGTACCTGACCTGGGCAGAGTCCGAAACAGTGCCGTTCTCACGTGTAAGCTCCCTGCGTGATTCCGGTGTGGGTCAGAGCTGAAAACCACGGCCCTGAATCTTTACCTTTGACGGTTGAAAACTTTTTAAAGGGAAATGGCCTGATTTCTGATTATCCAGTAGCCCTAGAGCCTGCGGAGTCTCTGCCCATTCGAATCTAGTACTAGTAAGTACACCTTGCTTTAAATGAACCTGCTCTACGGTCATCGAAGCTTAGAAAACAAAGCTATTGTGGGATCCTTTGCCACAGGAGTCGTTCAAGTCTGCTTATAAGTGGCACTTCAGCAGTTATGACTCAGTTTCATTCCATCGAAACTGCTTTAAATAATTTCCAAACAAGGTGGGGTTAGGAATAAATAAAGTAGTTATGTTTGGGAGCACGAAGGAGCCATTTTGGAAGCTTTTGACGGTCTTGTGATCAGCCAGCCACGCAAGACCAGGTGCCCTCGGTCCCAAATGCCCTTGATTTTCACCGAGCATTAAAAAGAAATAAGGAAATGGGGGGGAGGAAGTCAGCTAATTCTGAGACTATGAGAAACATCTGGGCCCCGCCCCTAGATCCTGACCCAGAAGTCCCTCTCTGTCCAGGTGACGGGATGCAGGCTGCCTTAGATCACTTTCTGAGAGCCTGGCAGCCCTCCCCGGTGGTCCGGAGTGAGCCAGCCGGCCTGTGCCCCCAGCCTGCTCCTGCGGAGAGTCCTGGACCCTGGAGGCCAGGGCACTACTGCTTTGGCTGGGAATTCCAACTGAGGCAATGACCTTTCAGCAAAAATTGACACTCTGCCCACTCCCCCCACCTACATCCCTGCCCCCAGCCCCTCTCTCTCCTGCCCTCTGATAAGTACCCCACCCAAAGCCCCGGGTTCTCAGACACGCCGTGAGGTCCTGCCAGCTGCCTCCCAGCTGGAGGTAACCCAAGCACACCTCACCGCAAGGTGGGGATGGCCCAGGTGACAGCACATAAAGCCCACCTCCCTCCAGCCAGGCCCAGAGTCAGCAGGGCAGCCAGCACACGGACAGCGAGACCAGTCAGAGAACTGGGAAGAGACTATTGGTTATTTTAAGTGGCTCTCAGCAAATCGTGTCATTTCCTCAGCTATGTAAGCAGCTGGGAGCCCTCAGCGCTGGGCAAGTGCAAGTTGTCCTTCCCAGCGAGGAGGAAGGAACGCAGAGCTGGTGGGGGCGAGAGGCCCCTCCGCCCCTGTGCCAGCCCCGCCCAGGGCCGGCGATGTGAGTACAGCTGAGTGCCGGGTTAGGGCCTGCGCTCTCACTCACACGGCAGCCACGGTCCCACCCACAGCAGTGTCTCGGACAGCGACGGGCAAAACCCGAGGCCAGTCGACGCCACTGACCGTGGGCCAGACCCCTCCAACTGGGCACCGCTTGCCTTTGGGTTTTGAGACTGCTCGTGCAACTGCCACAGGGAACCTTAATTTTTTATCTTAAAAGAGCCATGCGTCCCACTGAGTGTGACCCCGACAGTCTCTGGCTGTCATCCTAACCTGTTGAGAAACGGAACGATATTATCTGTAAACAGCTACAAATTCCTTTAGAAGAAAGTCACACTCCACTTATTTGTTTGTGGTTTGCCACCCCTGCTTGACTTTCCCTCCTTTCTGTTTGTTTCGGTTAATGACCGGCAGAAGTGCCTTGCCCCCTGTTTGGCTGATGCAAACACTGACGTTTCCAGGAAAGTTTCCAAACCAGACATCTGTATACAATTACCTCACCCCTCCCACTGCTCCCACCACCCTGCGTTCCCCAAGTGGCTACAGAAGGGAGAGTCCGAAGTCAGGGTTTCCCCCAAGGCAGCGCTGTGCCTGATCCAGGCGAAGGGGCTCCGCACCCTGGCACCCTGCCGGAGCACAGAACCCAGCGCGCCCTGGCCGCTGCCTGTGCATCCAGCCTGCCCCGAGCTGGCTTATGGGCAGAGGGAAGGAAGGGAGGGAAGAGGGGACCTGGGGATTGGTGGTCAGTGTTCTTCAATGTTGGAAGGACTGGCCCAGCGCGTGGCAGTCTCAGAGGGGTGGAGGTCAATTCCACAGAAGGAATTACTTCTGCAAGTAATGAGTGCCCCATCACAGAGGTATGCAAGCAGAGGCAGGGTACGGGGACCATTTCTATTTACTCTCTGCTAGGAGGAGTAGAAGAAGTGGACCCTGACCTTGAGGAGCCTAAATTTCCCCTGCCGAGACGGGTGGGACTCGACTCTGCAAGGGAGTATCAAGGGTGATTCTGACGGACGTGAACCGTTGCTGGTTTTCAAAGGGGTCTCCCCAGCAGTGCTGTTTCTTTCGGGAAAGGGCCTCTTCCCAAGCCCACATGGCCCTGGGGGACCTTGGGTCACGTTGCCCTGTCCTGCCTGCCCTGCCTCACAATCAGTTGGGGCCAAGTGACACAAACCCAGCATGCTGAGGAACCCAGAGCCGGGGCACGAGGCAGAGTCCTGAGGACGTGGCTTGAGCCCCCGCAGCCAGCCTGTGTGAGCGGAGTCTTCTGTCACTTGCTGAGTCCTGGCTGGCACACTGAGCCGTGTGGCTTTCTTTCCAGGACAGGAGTTCAGCGATGGTAGAGCAGGGAGATGGAGTACTTGGGGAAGTCTCCCAGGCAAGCTCCTGATGGACAGTAATATCTGGATCCTCAGAGGGGAGGAGCCGGCACCAGACACGGCACAGGTGCAGAAATGCGCTGGGCTCGAGGCCTCCTGTGGGGGGCCCAGGCATTGGCACCTAAGTGACTGGGGGATGGCAGGAGAGTGCGGGAGACTCCTTCGGGAAAGCAGGCTGGGTCCAGACCACCAAGCAGGGGACCCAGGTAGGGGGCGTTAAGTCCAGGTCATCGTGGGCAGTGGGGTCCACCTCTTCTCTGAGTCCTCACAGATTCCAGCAGCCTAGGATCAGGCTTCCTTGAATTCTAGCTCATTTTCCAGGGAGATGATGCTTCAGCCAGAAGTCCACCTGGAGGACATCCTGGGGGTTCAGGATCCAGGTGACTCTTGCCACGTGTCACCAATGAATCTGCACAATTGTGCTGTGATTGCCACGCTGTGTCAATAATGAGGAGGAAAATGGCAAATCTTTGAAAGCACCTTCCTGCTCGAATTTCAACTCCTTTAGTGTCTAGCACAAAAGGGGGAAGTACAGCGTAAACATGATTTTTTTTTTAATCTGCAAACTCAGCCCTAAGAGAGTAGGAGCCACCTATGGTATTAGCATGGTTCCATTCCTGGAATTTAAACTTTGTAACAATAACTAATAGTCATTGAGAAGTGCTTTGAAAATGATCCAAGAAAACTTACTAAGTGACTCTGTCCCTGTGAAGTGAGGAAGAGACCATAATATCCCTGTGTCAGTTTTCTACTGTCGTGTAACAAATGATCCCCAAACTCAGTGGCTCGAAACGACAATAAACATTTATTATTTCGTAGTTTCCGAGGGTCAAGAATCCAGGAGTGGCTTAGCTGGGTGGTCCTGGCTCTGGGTTTTCATGGGGTTGCAGTCAGGGGGTCAGCCAGGGCTGCATTGTCAGAGGCTCCATCCACTAGGGCTGGAGGACCCACGTCCGAGGTGGTGTATGCACATGCACAGCGGGTTGGTACCCGCTGTTGTTTGGAGGACTCAGTTTCTTCCACGTGGACTCCTCCAGAGAGCTGCTTGAGCATCTCTACGGCACGGTGTCTGGCTGCTCCACAGTGAGCAATTCAAGGAGAGCAAGACAGGAGCCACAGTGGGTTTTATGACCCAGCCTTGGAAGCCATTTCTGCAATCCTGGTTACAGAGATTGGTCCTACTCCACAGGGACGGGAGTCCTCCAGGATGTGACTACTGGTCAGGAAACAAGACTTACTGGGCACCACCTTGGATTGGCTACCATGCTGGGCTCCACTCAGGAGCACTTGGTCCTCACTGGGTTTGACTCAAGAAGATCTGGAAACCCTTCAGCTTTTGAATGCGAGGAAGTAGGCTGACCCCCCAGACTGTGCCAGACCAGCCATTTTAAGCACAGTTGGGTGAGATACAAGGATAAAGGCTGCATCAGCTGCTCATCCGGAATGCTTGCTGTCCACTCAGACTTTCTCTCTGCAGAGTCTCACTGATACGCATAGTTTTGTCTGCCTCGCACCCTCACCTATCCCTGTGGGTGCCGTGGGACTGCTGGTCACCCTACCTCCTGGCTTTGGGGGTGGGCATGGAACTGAGGTGCTCCATCCCCCTGGCCAGAGTTATTGGTCCAGGAGAGGCTCTCTTACTCTGAAACCATGAGCTGAGGGTTTGCTGTGTATGCCTGAACCTACCGAAGAATGGAGAAGGAAAGGGGGGAGAGTGAGATTTGAGCACCTAGATCCAGCTATGACTAAAGCTAGCACGGCCCTTTTTGTTCTCTCCAATCATGTAAGAAGATAAACCTCCTTTTTGGAGTTTTTCTTATTTACTTTTGCTTACATTAACTTGAGGTAGAATTTCACTGGCACAATTAAAAACATCCTGATGACCTATCCCTTGAGAACAATGTGCTTCAGAGCAGTAGCAAGCAACCAAAGAGCAGATTTCACTTCTTTATTAAAGCCAGAACCAGACCAAGGATCCATGCCCTGCTGTCGGCAGCCTACAGAAACGGCCCTCCTCCGCCAGCTAGGGAGATAGGCTAACAAAACTAGAAGGAACAAACAGACCTGAAGGTGAGCCGCAGCCACCTCCCGGTTTGTGCCCAGCGCTCCAGCACTGAGCTGAGCCGGAGTGGCTTTCTTGTCACCTCAGCTGTCCTTGAGCCCTGTGAGAGCAAAGACTGTGTTTTCACAGCCGGCTTCTACATGGGTGTTTACAAACAGACATTCGAAAATGGCTCCTTAAATACATAAAACTTGTTTTTTTAATAATAGCCAATGTTGAATGCGTCCTAACTATGCTCTGGGCCTGCAGCCAAGTGCTTTACTGCAATATCTCAATCACCCTGGGGGGAGGAAGGTTCTATTATTATCCTCATTTTACAGATGACAAGACCGAGGCCCCAGGAATTGGTGACTTTCCCAAAGTCACAGGCTGCTGGAGTTGATCTTACCGTCAACGCGTTTTACTCCGGTTCCTCCACCCTGAAGCATTGACATTGCCAACACACTGCAAGGCTTAGGTTCTTTTATGATAGAAAAATGAAAATAGATGTCACTTCACTACCACCGCCAAACACACACACACACACCCCTCTCTCGTTGCCCTGATCAAAGGCCTGAAAGCAAAACACGATGTTCTCTTTGCGTTATTAGCCCTTATCACCATTGTCACCGCTAACGAGCCCACACAGTTTTCCCAAGAAGGCCGGGGTGGAGAGGCTGGATGCATGGAGTGCTCCAGTGGCCGCGCCCCTCCTGGCACTTCACAGGCCACTTGTGCATGTCTAATTGTGTTCTCTGTGTCAGAGGGGGCGGCTGTGCTCGGCAGAGGCAGGCACGTTAGGACCCCTGCCAAGGGGTTGTTTGTGATTTCAGGGCTGAGTGAGGAAAGTGCTGGGTGAGGGTTTTTGCTTCAAACTGACCTCCTGCCGAGTATGACTCAAGCGTTCCAGCCAGCACTCCTCTCTCTTTCCCCACTACTTTTTTTTGTTTGTTTTCCTTCTGCAAAAAGTAGTCAAAGAGAATATACGTCTCCCAGTGGGTGAGAGGAGCAGATTTCTCTGGTCCTTCCAGAAGTAAAGCAAGCCCAGCCAGTCCCTTTCTACAGAGAGACTGAGCTGAGTCAAAGCAGAGAACCCCTTCACCTCACATCATCGGGTCCAGGGATGCCAGCCAACAAGCTGGCAGCCGTGTGCCACGCACCTGCCGTGAGATAGTTGTGTTTTCCTATCACAGCTCACCACGAGGCCCACCGGGGTCCCACTAGGAGCTGTTCGGCATCAGAAGAAAGTGTGGTGCTTTGCCTGCAATTAGGGCATCCTGCCAGCAGGTGGACCACAGCAGTTTGGGCAAGACCACAGCAGCAAGGCTTCCTCCGTAAGCCCAGTTAAATGTCAGCAAGATTAACCATCTTTTCCAGTCATATTTTGCATTACATTGAGCGATCTACATTGAGCAGTACCAAAATAATGTGGCATTTAGAGACTACCTGGCCAATATTTAAAGTTAGTTTATGTTTTCGATTGTAGTAAAATACGGTGTTACTAAGCACATTCACATTGCTGTGCAATCATCACCACCCGCCGCTCCAGGACTTTTTTCATCTTCCTGAGCTGAAACTCTGGGCCCATGGACAATAACTCCCTCCTACCCTACTCCCTCACTGCCACTGTTCTGCTTTCTGTTTCTGCAATTTTTGACTCCCTATGTGCCTCCTATACATGGAATCATACAGTGTTTGTCCTTTTTGTGTCTGGCTTACTTCACTTAGCATAATGTTTTCAAAGTTCATCCAATTGTAGTGTGTGTCAACATTTCCTTTCTTTTTAAGGCTGAATAATATTTCAGTGTATGGATATGCCCCATTTTGTTTATCCATTTATCTGTCGATGGACATTTGGGTTGTCTCTGTCTTTTTGCCATTGTGCATAGTGCTGCTATGAACACAAACAGAGGTGTACAAACATCTGCTCATGTCCCTGCTTTCAATTCTTTTTTTTTTTTAAGAGGCAGGGTCTTGTTCTGTTGCCAGGCTGGAGTGCAGTGACACAATCACAGCTCACGGCAGCCTTAAACTCCTAGGTTCAAGTGATTCTCCTGCCTCAGCCTCCCAAGTAGCTGGGACTACAGGTTCACACTACCACACCTGGCTAATTTTTAGAAAACTTTTTGTAGAGACAGGGTCTTGCTCTATTGCCCAGGCTGGTCTCAAATGCCTGACCTCAGGTGATCCTCCCAGCTTGGCCTCCCAAAGTGCTGGGATTATAGGCATGAACCACTGTGCCTGGCCCCACCTGTTTTCAGTTACTTTGGGAATATACTCAGAAGTGGAGTTGCTGGATCATGTGGTAATTCTATGTTTAATTTTTTGTGGAACTATCATACTATACATAGCTAAATTTTTTTATTGATACATAATAATTGTACATATTTATGGGATATGTGTGATATTTTGATACACACATACAATGTGTAATGATCAAATTAGGGTAATTGGGGTATCCATCACCTCAAACATTTATCATTTTGTTGGGTTGAGAACATTCCAAATCTTCCCTTCTGGCTATCTTGAAATATACAGTAAATTATTGGCAGCTATAGTCTCCCTCCTGTGCTGTCAAACGCTAGAATGTACTCCTGCTGTCTAACTGTGTGTTTGTACCACTGACCAGCCTCTCTCCACTCCCCTCCCACTCCCCTTCCCAGCTGTGGTAACCACTGTTCTGCTCACTGCCTCCACGAGACTCACTTTCTCAGCACGTACAGTGCGAACATGCAACATTTGTCTTTCTGTGCCTCATACCTGATAAATTTACCGTCAACTCCGCAAGTATGTATTGAGCATCTTCCAAGGTGCCAGATGAGCCCCAGGGCCCTCCATGGAGATTACAATATAGACAGAGAAAACCACAGATATGCGGGAAAATAAAGACATGAAAACTAGCCACCGAATCTACCGTCACCTCAGTAACAGTGGCCCCCAGGCCCTGGGCGTGGTTAACTGAGGGTCTCACACAGGGATGGACAGGCCAAGCATCAGGGGCGATTCCAAAAAGAGTTTCTTTCTTTAACGCTGGCCTGGGCCTCCTTTCCTCTGGTCCCAGCTTGATGGCCTCTTGGCTTTCTAGGAGCAGGAGAGGGTGATTTCCAAGTGAGGTGGCCGTCTCCAGCCTGCCCGACCACAGCTCAGTGGGCAGAGGGAAGCGCTGGGCGATGAGATTGGGCACCCAAGAGAGGCCCCAGGAGGACGTCGCCATGCCTAATCGTGCCAGACCCTTCCTCCTGGCAGGGCAGCCTCGAGTGGCCCCAGGTTGCAGTAGGCTGTTGACAAGTCCCATGCTGGTCACTCCGCCACTTTAGCTTACCTGTGTGGCAGGCAGCTGTCACCAGGATACAGAAGGAAGGGTTTGTGCTGAAGGAGAGTGATGAGCTTGCCTGAAATGGGCCCCCTGTGTCCAGGAAGGGGTTCTGCTGGATCTGGCCAAGGCCAGAGGGTGAGATGGGCCGTGCACATAGCAGCTCCTAAAATGAGCGGGACGAAATCCATGACCCCTGTGTTCACTGCTTCTCTGAGACTCTGGAGCGACACGGTCATACCCGCTGCCCAAACTAACTCTGCACGTCCAGACTCCAGGCCGCCGCCGGGCCTCTGATAACCAGAACCCACAAGCTCACGCCACCCTGACTGGTGGGGACTCACCGTGGCGAGCTTCAGGCCCCACCAAAACCTCGAGACACATCTTCTGAATCATCGAGGAAAAATAAAACTACCTCCAGCTCAGTCTTAGTGCTTATTGTATTTTATTATATTTTAATATCCAGAATTTTGGCCACCTGTGAGTGGCCATGTAAGCTGGTACTCCACTCACCAAAATGTGCTTTCAGCTGTCACCCACAGCTGCCTCTTCTCGATTCTTAAGAATGAAGGGGTGTGGGGGCAATGGGGAGGAAATGCAGCCCACTGGAAAATGAGCCAAGGCCAAGTGTGGGACGTGTCCACGCATTGTTTCGTGGCCAGGGACATTTATAGCCGAGCTGGCCGCACCTTCCAGCTGCTGCCTCATCCACCCCCACGCAGGGCAGAGGCACTTGTGAGCTGGCGAAGGCTTCTGAAGCAGCTGGGGCTTTGGAGGTCAGGGCGCCAGCTCACTGCTCTGGGGCACCTTTGGGAGGGGGCAGGCTTGTCTACTGCAGCCTGGGGACTGCCCCCGATCCAGCCTGTGAAAAGTGACTCACTCACACGCCGATTAGAGACTCTGGTGCCTCCCAGAAGCAATAAACAGCCCGACCTCTCTCCTCCTCAGGCAGCCTGCTCATAATGCAATCAGCTCTGCGCAGGCGAAATTTCCTTTTCTCCAAATATGTCAGCCAGGGTGACTCATGCTCCCTGACTCAGGTCCATCCAAACGCACACACGCACGAGACAGTAAAGTCCTAGATTTCCCGAGGTGAGGATGAGGGAAGGATGAGGGTAGAAGTTCAAGTGTCACGGTCACGGCCACAGAAAGATACTCTAAGCCCCCTGGGGGTAGAAGTGTAAGGTGGGCATCTTAGTGCTGTGCTGTTGTCACACACAGAGCTCAGAAGATTTGCCAAGGAGCTTCTCAAATCAGAATCCTTGTTTGCTATATCTGGACAGTGGCTTTGCGATCGTCCATCCATCCCTAGAGCCACAAGTGCTGGCTGAGCCCTTATTGCCAATAGGTGCCGCACTCAACACACACATCTTTGTCTCCAATCTGAGGATGCTCCCCAGAGAGAGCGCCACGTAACCTGGGAGCTGAAGGATGAGTGGGAAGAGGAGGGGCTTTCGCCAGGGGGTGGGGAAGGGGTCGGTATTTATGGCAAGGGGGCAGGGGCGTGAGGGGACCCGATGTGAGCATGTGCTCGTTGCAGCACTGTTGGAAAGAGCACAGGACTGGTCACAGGAGACCGGGTGCACGCACCGCCCGTGGTGCACCCACGCCATGGAACGCTGTGCCATTGCACGAAGAATGGGGGTGCTCACAACCGACGACCCGAAACTCTCCAGGATACATCAATAGCAAGTGAGGGAGCAAGGCGCAAAGCAGCGGGGTCATTGCGCTACTTTCTGGGTCAAAAAAGAGCGCAGGGCAGAGAGTTAGTGTCTATTTCTATTTGTTTGTATTTGCATAAAAGCTCTGGAAGGAGAAAGAAGACACTGAAACAGGGATTACCCCATGCCTGGGACAGGGAGGGAGGGAGGCTGTCACCGTGTGGCTTACCTGTTGGGAAAGTGATGATCAATAAAAGTTAGGGAGAGAAAACGCAGGGCGAGGGGAACTGCCAGAAGTGGGTCAGTGACCTGGAGAGGGTGAGGGGCTGAGGCAGGAGGCCGGGGAGAAAAGGAAGTGCCTGATTTGCCTTTGGCCTTGCCCCGAGGTGGTGGGGAAGCAGGATGCTTATTTATTTATTTGTGTATTTTACTTTTTTTTTTTTTTTT
>CM052441.1:102550342-102609119 GCA_028533085.1 Varecia variegata
CTGTGAGCTAGGCTGATGCCACGGCACTCACTCTAGCCTGGGTAACAGAGTGAGACTCTGCCTCAAAAAAAAAAAAAAAAAAAAAAAATTCCAGTGATTTCTTAATATGGTCAAATATCTAGCCAGTACTTACGTTTCTGCCATTGCTTCATGAGCGAGCGAATGTTTCCCAGTTGGTTCATCTGGTTCAGGCCAGTGCAGGACCCAAACTGGCCCGCTTGGTGGGCGTGGCCCTGAGGCCTCTTAGGGCAGCAGTCCCCAACCGTTTTGGTACCAAGGACTGGTTTCATGGAAGACAATTTTTACACAGACTGGGGGTGGGGGGATGGTTTCAGGATGATTCAAGCACGTTACTTTTGCTGTGCAGTCAAACCTCTCTGCTAAAGATAATCTGTATTTGCAACTGTTCCCAGCACTAGCATCACCTTCTCAGCTCCACCTCAGATCATCAGGCATGAGATTCTCACCAGGAGCCACAACCTGGATCCCTCTCATGCACAGTTCACAGTAGGGTTCTTGCTCCCATGAGAATCTAATGCTGCCCCTGATCTGACAGGAGGGAGCTTATGCGGGGTGCCAGTGATGGGGAGCGGCTGTAAATGCAGATGAGGCTTCTCATGCTGGCCTGGCGCTCACCTCCTGCTGTGTGGCCCGGTTCCTGACAGGCCATGGACTGGTACCAGTCTGTGGCCCAGGGGTTGGGGAGCACAGTCTTTGGGTCTGCAGCCTCCTGTGCCCCTTGTTCCTTTGTTCTTTCTTCTTGAAGAAGCCAGGTGGTTTGGCATCTGTCCCCTGCATTTTGTGTATTCTCTTGTCCCCTGTGCTCTCCATAAGCTGGGAGATCCAGAGATGTGGCCGGATCCAAGTTCATGTTTTTGCCTTTTTTCTTTTGCGAGACTACTAGACACTTCGTGGCTGGAGCGGGCCCTCCCTCCTGGTTCTGCCCAGTGTCCTGCCGCCTCTCTCCTCAGGATGCTGAGATCGGTTGGTGGCTTCCCTTGTTGCTGTGAGCAGATTAGGATTTTGGAAGGTCCCTGTGGCTGCAGAGTAGAGAACTCAGATCCCCTCTCAAGTCTGGGACTGGGGTGGGCCTGAGTTCTCTACTGATTGGGGCGGGAAGTGGCTGTGGGGTGGAGAGGAGAGGACATATTTGTGAGATTAAAGAGATAGGATGGACAGCACTTGGCCAGACACCGGCTGAGGGAGGGCTGTGGCTTGCCCAGCCAGGTGCCCACCAGCCCCAACTTGAGGTCACAAGATAGAAAATGTGGAGGAAGACGAGGGTTGAGAGGCGCAGGGCAGGTTCCGCTGTGGACACGTGGTACACATATGGCCAGAAGGGACATCCAGCTGGCTGGCCAGGGCTGACCCTCGGAAATGAGGCCAGGGATGAGGGGCGGATCTGGCAGGCATCAACACAGCCGGGACAGAAGCCCCAGGGGTGAGTGAGAGCTCCCGGGGCCAAAAGAAGTGACAAGAGATGGGGCCTCATGGGGCACCCAGGAAGGGTTGGGGCCTCAGGAGCTGGGAGGGGAGAGTCCTACCCCACAGTGGTCGGTGTCGTGTGCTGCCCGTTGGTTGGGGAGCACTGAGCACATGTCCATGGGATCCACCCACAGAGTGGCTGTGTGGTCGTGGGGAGGGCCACAGTGATGGGCAGAGAGCAGACATCGGGGCACAGGGAGCTGGAGAGCAAGCGGGGACGTCTGCCTCCTGTGCTGCCAGTCAGGGAAAACAAGGGTTTTACAGGGAACTGATACCACCTAGGGAAACCCTCTGGCAGCATCGACTGTCTTGGACTGGGTGTCTACCCCAGGACCCGGGTGTCTACCCCAGGTCCCAGTCATCTACCCCAGGTGGACGCCCAGCAGAGACCCATGCACACGTGCACCAGGATCGCAAGAGTGGCCCGAGCAGCTCCACGCATAGTAGCCCCTTCAACGGCAGAGTGAATAAATGGATCGGATCCATCGCATGGTGCGCTCCTACTCAGCAATGGGCGTGGGCGGACCACAGCCACCCTCCACCTTACGGACGAATCCCACGGGCACAAGGTTGAGGGAAGGAGGACAGACCCCAAAGGGCACATGCTGAAACCGTCCATCTTCAGGCAAAACCACCGTATGGTGTCAGAGGTCAGATAGTGGTGACCATTAGGGGAGGCCCAGGAAGTCTTGGGAGATCTGTTTCTTGACCCGGGGTCTGGGACGCAGGTGTATGCAGTGTGAGGACACTCCACGAGCCGCACTCTCCTCTGTAGGCACGTTATACTTGACTGAAAGCTTACTTTCAAAAATAGCCAGCTTCAGAGGCCCCGGTGACCTCTGAGATGAGCTCCAGGCCCTTGGGCAGCCCCTTCCTGCTCCGTCCCTGCCTCCCAGGCCGGCCCCTCCACACCTCTCTGCCTGGGACGCCTCCCTCGGCCCCTGCTGCGTCTGGCCGACAGACTCCTACACTCCCCACAGGGCCCTCTTGGGCCTCACCCAAGAGGAGGGAGGCCCAGGCCTCAATGTGAGCTGACTCCACTCTAAGGAACCGGAAGGGTGACACAGATCCCTCCTGTGGCCTCTACCCGCCTGCCTCCCTCCGCAGGGCCCGCGTCTGGGCTCCCCCCACGCAGGTTTATCAGGCTTTGGCCACACTCCAGGCTGAAAGATATGAAAAGAGCAGAGGCCTGGAAGTTTCTAGAAGATGGTGCTCCCTAGGGAGTCAGGGCTGTGGCTTGGCTCCCAGCGTCAGCGTCACTTTCTCAGGGAGCCTCCCGGGCTAGGCTGCTGGCTCCACGGGCCGAGTGGGGACCTGGAAGCGGGTCCAGGGTTGGCTGCTTCATTCTCTGAAGCCTCAGGCAAGCTCTGTCCCCTCTCTGACCCTGTTTCCTCACCTGATAAATGTGCCTTCCGATAGGGCCATTGTGAGAATTAAAGGAGTTGAAACAGACACTGAAATCCTGCAACTCTGTCTTCCACACGGATCTGGGATCTGCGCACTGCTCCCCTTCTCCCTGGCCAAGCCTGTCACACTCTGAACCATCAGGGTCTCTCTGCTTCTTCCTTTGTCCTCCCCGGCTGTGCACACGGCGGCCAGAGGGATCAGATTGTGTCCCTCCTCGGCTCAGAGCCCGCCCTCGGCTTCCCATGTCCCCTGGAGCAAGGCCCACGTCCTCACAGTCCCTAAAGGGCCCTACCCAGACCGGTTTCCTGTTCCTCTCGCCTCTTCCCGCTGTCCCTCTCTCACTCCACTTTGGCCACAGCTGCCCCTTGCTATTCTTGGCACACGCCTGGCACCCGCTGTCTCTGTGCCTGCTCTTCCCTCTGCCTGGAGCCCTGTTCCCCCAGATGTCTGGTGGCCCCCCTCCTCCCATGCCTTTGCTCACTATCTCCTTCTCCATGAACTTTTCCTTGGCCCAGCACTCACGGTTGCCCTCATCCGGCTTCGATTTCCTCTGTGACTGTCACCGCTGTCCGCCGCAGCCCACCCGTTACTTAGCCGCTGTTGGTTCCTTCCCACTGAAACAACAGCTCCACCTGGCAAGGATTCGGGCTCTTTTCCAAATATCCCCACACCTGGAACAGAGTTTGTCATACAGTAGGTGCTCAATGAGGGCCCTGGCTGGGGTCTATTCCAGTGATTCAGGGCCCGTGCCATACCAGTTACGAACTATTTGAACATCACTTCTGTAAGGCTGGTGGCGGGCACCCCTCCCTTCCCTAATGAAAAAAGAAGAAGCCTCTCCTATTCCTCAATACCTGCCTTAACAAAGAAATTCCTCACTCTTCCTGCTGAAACCTTCCCTCCGGAAAAACTCCCATCCTCCAGCCCTAAAAAGGTATATAAACCCACTCAAACTTCTGTACCATGTGGCTTCTCTGGTTCTACTCGTGGGACTATGAAGCTTGCCCGGGTCCCTCTCTTGGGACCCGTTACCTGCACCCAGGAGCACCGCAATAAAGCCTCTTTACTTATCCCTTTCAACTCTGCTCGTCTTTCTTTCTCTGGCGCCGGACACTCCAAAAAGCCTTACATTTGGTGCCGAAACCTGGGAGGGTACTTTGACTTTCAGCTGCGCCGCCCCTCCAGTGGACTCCGGTCTTAAAACCTTACAAGTTCCAGTTGGGAAACTCTTGTGTGGACCCCGGTGGCCTTAGGTTTGCAGAGCTGAGAGCAGTCACCATGGTAACAGGGAATTTGGGGATCAGAGGCAAAGGGGGCTCTTTGTGCCTAAAGTGGCTTTTTATTTAGTTGCCACAAGGCTTCAAATTCCACTGCTGCCATTTTTGGGGGTTTAATTCACTCCTCAGGCTTCTCTTTTCAAATGGAGATGTTGCCATGGGGTTGCACACAGGGACTTGGCAGGGGGACTCTGCGGGTCTGAGCTGGGCCTGGCAGGGCAGTTCTGGTCTCAGACGGGCTCACTCCTTCTCTGGCTGCTGGGGGAGGTCACAGCCTCTGACTTGGCCAGCAGGCTAGCTGGGGCACACCTTTGTGGCAATCAGAGGGTGGGGTGGGGGCAGAAAGAAAAGGGAGCGAGAGAGGAGAGGAAGCTGCAAATGCTCTTGAGGACAAGGTTTGGAATCAGCACACTGTGGCCTGCTCTTTCTACTGGCCACCAACAAGCTCTGCGTCAGAGGGTAGGGAGACAGACTCTGTCCTCTGATAGGAGGCATTACAAAGTCACATGCAAGGAAGTGGATACAGGGAGGGGTGGAGATTTGGAGCCATATTGGAGTTATCAAAATAAATAATATGTAAATAAACATGTAGTCAGAGACCTTGACTCGGAGTCATGGGCTTGGGTCCATTTCCTATTTCTTGGCACTTTGAGCTGCCATGCAGGAAGCCCAGCTATCTGACTGGACTACATGGAGAGCCCAGCGGAGCCCAGCCTTCCCGCCATTTCCCCCACACCACCAGATGTGTGCAGGAAGCTGTCCTGGACTCTCCAGATCAAGCCAGTGACTGGGTAAGTGCTCCTGAATGACCCCAGCCAAAGCCACCTGGGACGGAAGGATCACCCCACGGAGGCTTACCCAAATTCAGATCTAATCAAATGTCGTTGCTTTAAGCCATGGCATTTGGGGACACAATAAATACCTGCACCAGAAAACTGAACCAGGCTTATCTAGCTCCAAGACCTGCCTCCACAAAAGGTCTTGACTCCCCGAAGATGAGAGACTCAGTTGGACAGCAAGGGAGATGGCCCTACAAAGGAAACTCTGCATGGCCTCATCTTTTGAAAATGAGAAGAGTCACCTGGGAAGCCTGTCTCGGCCTGTCAGAGCACAACCGCCACCTGCCCAGGGGCCGCTTCCTTTCCCCGCCCGCCTGCCTCCTCAGTAGCCTGCGGCAGCCTGCGACATGCATCGTGGCAACGCTCACGGGCTTCTTGCCTGCCCCAAAGCACAGCTTGCCACCCAAGACTTATGGTTTGAGTCTTCCCGGGAGACGTCATTCATGGCATCAGTGGCTCTTGTCTTACCGGAAGTGAAGGTGAGGGAGCTATTGGGTCATGTCCAGAGTGAGTAATTATTGGCTTTCTGTCCTGGTTCCTTCATGTCCAAATTGCATCCATACTTCGTAACACATTTGGTTTATATTCAGAGAAAATGCAAACAGAACACAATAGGAGGTACGCCATGAGTCAGACTGCCTGTTCTCCACCGTATCTGCCCCCAGCCTGAGTGCCCCGGAGCCTTTGTGCAGAGCCCAGAGCTTTTATGAAGCCGTAGGGCGGTAGAGCCACACTGTGACCTCTCCGCATGGTTTGTGTTCCCCGCATTTGCCAAGCATTCCGTGTGTTCTCTCTCTTCACCGCCTCGTAGTGACTCAGCACCGTCCTTATTTCAACTAAAGCTGTTTTCAAACCAGTGACACCTGCAAAGCCGTCACAGGCAAGCTTTCCTGGTAGGGTCTGCCCCCAGAACAAGGCCAGGGCAGCAGGCCCGCTCACCGCAAGTCAGCCTGCAGCTGCGTTTGGTTTGTTCTGCAAGGTGTTTTTAAAAAAGGGGGGGGGGCGGTCAACATTTAAAAATCAAGATTTCCCTAAAAACAGTGGCAGATGCTAATGTTTGCCAGCCTAGTATGTGTTTTCCCTGCTTCTTTGATTTTAAGATAGGGCAGCAATGTGCCCAACCCAAAGACTACATTTCCCAGCCCCTCTTGTGGCAAGGTGAGACCATGTGACCCAGTTTTGGCCAGTGGGATGGAAGTGGTAACCAGTAGGTGGGCCCCTTTTGCACTTCCCTCCTTTCTTTTTCTGCTGTCTGGAGGGAGGGTGGTGGCTGGCGCTCCAGCAGCCATCTTGAACCATGACTCAACCTTGGCAATGGAAGCCACCTGCTGGGATGGTGCAGGAGAAAGAGAAGGAGCCTGAGTCCTTGCTGACTCTAAGAAGCCGTGAAACTAGGCCTGAACTACCTGACTTCTTTCCCATAAGTAAAAATGAGCTTCCTTCTTTCCTTACTTAAGCCACTATAGTTATGGGGCTACTGCTAGGGGTAGCTAACCTAATCCTGAGATACTGCTTCTCTTGAAAAATCAAAATGTCAGGGAATCTGAGAATATACTCTTTTCTTCTTTGTAACAGCCTTGTTGAGATATAATTCACATACCATATGATTCATTGCTTTAAATTGTACAACTCAGGCCAGGTATGGTGGCTCCTGCCTGTAATCCTTGCACTCTAGGAGGCCAAGGCAGAAGGATCTTTTGAGGCCAGGAGTTTGAGACCAGCCTAGGCACCATAGTGAAACCCTGTTTCTGCAAGAAAATAGAAAAAAAAATTAGCCAGGTGTGGTGGCACACACCTGTAGTCCCAGCTACTTGGAAGGCTGAGATGGGAGGATTACTTGAGCCCAGGAGTTCGAGGCTGCAGTGAGCTATGATAGGGCCACTATACTCTAGCGTGGGTGGCAGAGCGAGACCCTGTCTCTTAAAAAAAAAAAAATTTACAAAATAAAGTATACATTTCAATGGATTATAGTTACTCACACCTATCATCACTGTCTATAGCACCACTATCTTCTTTCAGAACATTTTCTCAACTCCAGAAAGAAACCCTATACCCATTAACTGTCACTCACCGGTTCCCCCTAACCACCACCCTGCCCAGTCCCCAGAAACCACTCATCTACTCTCAGTCTCTGTAGATTTGCCTGTTCTGGACATTTCACAGAAATAGAGTTATATAACATGTGGCCTTTTGCATCTAACTCTTTTTGCTTAGCAGAGTGTTTTCAAGGTTCGTCCACTTTGGACCACGTTTTATGGTCCAAGAAATCTCAAGACTGGGAACCACCGCCTACCACAGAGTGCTTTAACCCTGTGTCATTTTGATCCGTGGAAGAGAACTGTGGAAATGAGAAGGCAGGCATCGTCTTCCCCACTTCACAGAGGAGACACGGGCTCTGCTCAATCGAGTAATTTGCCTAAAGTCCCCGTAGGCTCCCCCATCTCCCTGCCCTGCTGCCTCTGAAATGTCTGTTGCACAGAATAATTGGAAATTACCCTTTTGTCAAAATACTCAAGGTCTAGAAAGTTCTAGGTCAGCAACACAGTGGCAAGGTGAAAGGGCTTAAACACAGTCTTTCACTATCGCTAAAAGCTGTGGCCCCCCCGGCCTCTGCAGTCTACATTGACTGGGAGACAGAGGGCAGAGGGAGGCAGAGACTGACCTGCAGACCCCGAGACGACCCCTGGGTTGTGGTCACACTGGGCTGTCTGGGAGCTAAGCCAAGACCTTTGTCTTGCTTTGTAGTTCATGGGGAAAAAATGAGAATTTTGGTTCAGTCTGAGGTTTGCAAATCAGCGTGCATTGTTTTAGGGCATTCAGTTGCATTTAGACCTCCGGCACAGGAGAGCTGGCAGCCCACAGCCGCAGGGAGAGCTGTGTCCTACAAGGGAATCGGCCTCCTCTGGCTTTTCCTAGTTGCTATTTTTTCACAGGTAGATAAACACTGAGTCAGAGCCAGTGAACCATCGCCATGCCTAAGGCTGCTGGTGCGCCCAGGCTAGGGTAGATGAGAAGAGCAGACACAGGAAGCCGGGATGCTCCTGCCATGGGATGTCCCCAGGACGAGCCCATGGATGTGGCCCTGCATCCTTCCCTGCAACCAGCACAGGAAACGTGGACAGACGGCTGGCTGCTTTCTCTTGGAAGTGGCCGGGTGAGAAGCTTTGCCCCCGGACCTCCAGCAGGTCACTGTCAGGGTGAGGGTGGGGTGGGGTGGGGCGGGGGCAGTGCTTTGGACCATTGGTTCATACAGATATCGTAATCCATGATCGTTCCCATGTCACTGGCGAGGCATAAACCCAAAGTGGGAGAGAGGAAAACAGAAACCATTTTGAGCCCGTTCTGTGAGAAGCCACCTGGTCGGCCAGGTGCAGGCGGGAAGGAGCGAGAGAAAAGATGGTTAGGATTTGGACCCTGAGCAGTGCTGGTGCTGGGAAACACAGAGCCCTGGGTGACTGCAGAGGAGTTGCCCCTCCATGGGGAATGAGGGAGGGCTTCCTGGAAGAGGTGCTGTCACCTCTCATGGCCAGGTCCAAAAGGGCAGGGGGAAGTTTCCATGGGAGCACTCCAGGCAGAAGGAAGAGCTTAAACAAGGACAACCAGCTGACCTCCACGAGAGAAAGGACAATGGGAGAAAAATCAGGAAGAAATAACTTCTTGGGAAACATGAGTAGTGAATAAACATATTAATCAGGGAAATGCAAATGAAGGCCAGAGTGAGCTATCTTCTTACACCCACTAAATTGGCAAAAGAAGAAATGACAGTACCACAGTTTGGCAAAGATTCTGAACAGCTCACCCACAGTCGGTGGGTGTGCAAATTGTCATGAGCACGTTGGGGAACAATAGAGCATTGTCTTGCCAGATTGGATGTTCTCATTCCCTCTATCCCGGCAATTCCATTCCCAGGTGCACACATGCTCCGGGCGATGTCTGCAAGAACGTTCTCAGCAGTTCTCAGCAGTGCAATCGTAACGGCGAAGACTGGAAACCACCCAAACATTTCCCGGCAGGTGAAGGGGTACGTAAATCAGGGTCACACTGTGGAATCCGACATAGCAGTGAGAAGGAGCCAAGTACCGCTCTCCCCAGACAGGTCTTGGGGTGACTCCCACTGGCAGAAATTGTGTTGTGGGCCGAACCCTAAATCAATCGTGGCCGGGGGTAGAATATGCTACTTGCATAAGCCAGGCAAGGCTCCCTCTGAGGCTCCACTGAAACCCAAAAGTCTGGGCTGAGAGTGGGGGAGGAGTGGCTCCCCAAAGAAAATGGGGGTGCAGTAGAGGACAATGTTGGTGCCCCTCCCAGGTTCCCCCGTATCATTTTTAACATATCCTGTGTCCCTGCCCCAGCTAGTGTGCATTTCAGTGGCTCCCACCTGGGCTCCTGAGCCCCTGGAGTCCAGGTCCCTGTCCCCCTCTCCCCCGGGCAGCCTGTGCCAGCCTGAGTGTGAGGGAGCAGGGAAGCCCAGCTCCCTTGCCTCCGGGCAGACACACTGAGGGGTAACTTACACCTGGCAGCTGCCCCCAGCACCAGGCCCAAGTCACAATTTCCCCTTAAATCTAATCCGGCTTCTTCCCCTTCCCGGTTCTGCTTCCTTCATTCCCTGACCTGGTTTCTTCTCTAGGAACATTGGAATCTTTGACTCAGCATCTGTTTCTGGGGGAATCTGACCTAAAACAGATACAATTTTATCAAAAGAAAAGTGAACTAAGACTGAGCTACAAACTCAACAGATGGCAAGAGGAGTAGTGGTGAGAACCGAATTTTCCGAACTTGGATAAATCACCAAACCTCTCCCGACTTCAGCTTCCTCATTTAACAACCAAAGATGTGATGAGGCAGGTCACAGAGGAGAGGACTGAGAATGCCAAGAATCACAGCATGTGGGGCAGCACTGAGAACAAGCCAAGAAATGCAGGACATTTTTCATCTGTCACAAGGCAGGGGGGCCCAGAGAATGTCACCCCCAGCACCAGCAGGGCGTGGAGAGAGTGACCCTCTCCTCCTTTGTGGATGGGAGTGTAAATCGGTACGATGTTTTTGGAGGGCCGCTGGCAGTACCTACAGAAACGTTAAATAGGAAAACCCTTTGACCCAGCCGTTCTGCCTCCCTGAGTTTATCCTACAGCAGTACTGACACCAGATTTCAAGGAAGTGCATACAAGTATGTTAATTACAGCACTGTTTGTGACAGCCACAACTTGTCAACAACCTAAATGTCCTTCATTTGGAGATTGGTTTAAAACGACGGCAGATCCCTGCAGTGGAATACTACACAGCCACGGAGAGGAGCAGAGCACTGGGAAGAAACTGTGATATATAATTAGGTGGAAAAAGCAAATTGTAGAGCAGGACGGACGTATTTCCAAACGTAAGTATTACAATTTGCAAATGCATAGAACACAGTCTGGAAGAACATATACCAAACTGCTTTAACTGTAGTTACTCTTGGGAATAAGGTTGGGAATTTTCTAAAGTGGTTTTTGAATTCTCTTGTGTTTGCATGTTTTTAAGAACCTGTCACTTCTGTCATCTTTTTTTTATTTAAAATGTTTAGATAGGAGTGACTTAGTGCCTATGTACCGGGCCCTGCGTAGAGCCTGACAACAAGTTATGCTGCCTGGCTCTCATGGACGCCCTATTGAAGTAGGAATTGCTACAAGCCCCCATTTTACAGATGCAGAAACTGAGATCTAGAGAGTGGAATAAGTTGGAAGTTCAGAGCCAAGATCCAACCCAGGTGGCCTGATCCCAGGTCTGGACTCTCACCATGACGCCACCTCACCTGACGAGAGTAAAATGGGAGGGTATCCACTTTGTTTTTCAGGACCGGAATCCCTTCGTCAAACAGAACACTAGCTGGAAGCCCTGCTTGTGACACAGCTGCTCTGGTAGAAGAGGTGAGGCTGAGAAGCAGCTTCTGCTCCGCCTGCACGGGGGTCCCCTCCCGGCCCCAGGACCCAGGGGGTTCCCTAGGACCCAGTTTGAAAACCGCTCAGTTGGGCGTCCTTGAAGGCCTCCTTCTCTTTTTCTGATGTGCCCGAATTCTAATAATACCACTTTCATTCAAACGGGCTGAAAGGGGAGGAAATGAAAATGTGTCACCGGGCTGTTTAGAACCAAGTGAAGAGTCGCGTGCTGTAAATAGAGTCAGCATCACATGTTGCTCTTGATTTAACCTCAACAAACAGATGGAACCATTGCCCCCCAGAGAAAGTGGCTGTCTAGGAGACACCCCTGGCTTGGCGAATGCTGTTTCGATCAAAAATCTAGACACTTAACATCACCAGCCTGGAATAGCTCCCCCATCCCCTCCATACTTTATTACTTGGTCTCTCCCCATTAAAACAGGCAGCAGTTTCTGCCTGTTATGTTCACAGCTGTGCCTGCAGCACTAGAATAGTGCCTGACATATAGTAGATGCTCAACAAATACTTGTTGAATGAAGGCACGCAGGTATGAATGAATGAACAGACACACACAGTTTGCTTGAGGACCTTCAGGCACCAATGGTCCTTAGCCACATTGGCATTGAAAGCAGAGAGGAAGGGAGGGGTGAAGAGAGCTCGGAAGCTGCTTCTGTCTCCATCTGGCCATGAGCTCTTGCCCACAGGCCCACCTCTCTCAGCCGAGACCACCAGTGTCCGGCAACCCCTTCATCCGTCTGCCTCTCGGTTCCTGCTTCCCACTGTGGCATGGACCCACGAGTTATGTTGCTGAGTGGTTTTCAGCCCTGCTTTCCTGGAGCTGACATCTCAGGCTAGGAGGACAGCAGCCTGTTTCCCGGGCTAGGGGAAACCTGGCAGTGAACTCAGGGGTCTCAGAAGCATCCCTCGGAGAATGCTGCCCCATGGGCCTGTGGGCTGTGGGACAGGTGCATGGGACTGGGACCAGCCCAGCAAGCAGTGCAGCCGTGGGGGGTGGGAGGAAGAGTGGGTGTGACCAGGGCCAGCGGAGGGCAGGGGAGGAGGCTGTGTTAGGGAGGAGGGTCTCCAGCTAGAAGCAAAGAGGTAGTGGCCGCTGCTGGGAGGGAGGAGGAGCAGGGTGTGGAGGAAGGAGAAGGAGGCAGGGTGAGGATGCCTGCACCTCCTCGAGAAGTAGCCAAGCCCTTGGCTGGAGCAGGGAAGAGCCCAGATGAGCCTGGAGCATCCGTGGTGCAGGAGAGTCCAGACGGGCTGTGGGGAGTGCGCAGGAGCCAGCCTGAAGGAGCTCCCAGGAGTCAAAGCTGGAACAACTGAGCAACAAATCCAGATACATCATAGTACTGGATTTCATCTGGTTGGATAAAATAAATACCTACGAGTCCATACCGATATAAATAAACAATTGCATAAGTAAATGGGGAAGAAGGATCCATTTTTCCCTGGAGCAGAGTTTCCCTTAGCGAACGTAGGACTCGGGGGAACAGAAAATCGCCATCTGAACACACAGAAATCACCGCTGCAGGCCAGACCCCCACATGGCTACTGAGACTTGGAGGAGAAAGTTTGAGGAGAAACAAGAGTCGCACAGTGACAAAGCATTTCCCCCCAAAATATCTATAGATTACAGAGGGAAAAATATTGATTTGGTAATGGAGAAAGCTGCTTTACCAGTGGTCAAGCTCAGCGTTACCAGTAATAAGACATGGACGGCGTGAGCTTCCTGATGTTACGTACTGAGGACACTTCATCACTGCTGCGGTGATTTTCCCAGTCATGCATAACTTCAATCTAATCATGAGAAAATATCAAACAAACCCAAACTGAGCAACATTTTGCAAAACACCTGACCAAAAATGTTGAGGTCATGAAAGACAAGGAAAGGCTGAGGACAGCCAAGGAAAGGCAACGCGAGATCTGGAAATGGAAAAGAACATTGATCAGGGACCAGAATGCGACAGTCTGCGGGCCAAACCCAGCGCTCTGCCCGCCCCTCTTAGATAGTTTCGTCTGCACACAGCCACGCCCACTCGTCCACTGTTGTCTGCGCTGCTGTTCTGCTACAGCAGCAGTGACTGCAGCAAAGACCACGTGGCTCCCAAAGCCGAAAACACGTCCTATCTGGTCCTTTACAGAAAGAGTTTGCGGACTCTGTGTCAGTGGAAACAAACGCTGGTGAAATCCGAATACAGTCTACAGTTTAGCCAATAGCATGTTAACAATGGTAACTTAGTTTTGAGCATCAGAGCGTGGTTCTGTGAGATGTAAACACTGAGCAAACTGGGTGGGTGGAAGGTCTGTGGAAGCTCTCCGGACTATTAATATCTTTGCAGCTCTCTGTGAGTCTAAACATATTTCTAAACAAAAAACTTTTTAAAATAAAAACTATGCGCAGGATGTTTGGGCAGGAGAGGCGTGTGGACACAGGAGCCAGGCTCGAGGCTGACCGCAGGGAGCCCTCGGACTGCTGGAGAGGGGCTGGTCTCGCTCAGGGTGCTCGGGCGGGAAACAGAAACTTACTCCAGACTGCTCGGGGCAAAACGCGCTCCCCATGGCCAGGACGCAAACCTGGACCCAAGGCGACTGCTGCTTTGTGTGTGTGTGTGCATGTGTGTGTGTGTGTGCCTGCGTGTTTCTCCTGGTGCTTCTCTGTGTGTGCCTCTCTTTGTGTCTCTTCCTGCAACTCTGTCTCCGTTTCTCTATGTGTCTCTCTTCCTCTCCTGGTTCTCTGTGGGTCTCTGTCTTTTGTGTGTCTCCTCTGTCTCTCTCTGGGTCTCCCCTTGTGTCTCCCCTTGTGTCCTTCTCCATCTCCCTTGTCTCTGTCTCTCCGTCTCTCCCCGTAGAGCTCTCAGTCTTCCAGTGTGTGTCACTGCATCTGGCCCTCTCTGTTCCTCGCCTTGTCTCCCTACATGTCTTCTTGTGTCTATTCCCCCCTCTTCTGTCCCCTCCCTGTCTGTTTCTTCCTGCATACATAGTGGCCCACGGCGCCCAGGGTGGCTTTTGGGGTCACGTTAGCCTTTGGGGGCCCTTGGTCAGAAAGCATACACCCACATTTACAGATGAGGAAACTGAGGCTACTTAGCCTCTTGCGATACGACCTACGGCAGGAAGGAAGGAAATGCTCTGGTTTTGTCACGTGCTGGACACGTTGCTTGGAGCCTAACAGATAGTCACAGGACCCTGTGGACCCAATCAAACATGCCCATTTCACAGATGAGGAAACCAAGTCCCAGTCAGTTAAAATGACATTGCCCAAAGTCATGCAGGAAGTAAGAGGTGGAACCGATTCCCTGTGTCCTTCATGCCTTTTTCATGACAATGTCTGCAGATTAATTTTCTTGCACTTTCCTCTATACACGAGACCCTCCTAATTAATCCTCCCTCCAGCCCTGGCTGGGCACAGCGTGTCCCCACAGATGCCAAATGTCACCAGACACATGTGGGAAGGTTGGGCACTGAGCCAGGGCTGGGCACAAAACCTCCCGAGACACGACTGGGCGTGACGTCACCGGGATGGCTAAGTGCCCATCAGATGGCACAGGCCGGGCAGGGACCCAGGAGACCCACCTCTGCTGAGGCTCGGTGCATCCCACAGGGTCCCGGGCTCTGCACGCCCCACCTCTGCTTCCGCTTTCTCTTTAAGCCGAGGTTCCATGTGAGATTCTGTTTGAGGAGACAGTTTTGGGGTGAAAGGGGGCAAACAACCGGGCCTCCGTGCAAGCCCTTCACTCGACAGGGAAGCAGCCCAGAGAGGGGATGGGTTCCCCGGAAAGGGGGCCTGGGGCTGGGTTGCTCAGCGCCGAGCACACTGTGCCCCCAGCAGGTGCAGACCCACGTGGGACAGCCCGCCACACTCTTCTGTTCCTGTCTGACTTGGGCGAGTGACATTGGTTTAGGGCAATTTGCACTCTGCAGAGTGTCTCCCTTAGAGAAACCAAACTGGGTCAGGAGGCGGGTCAGGAGGCGGGTCAGGAGGCGGGCCAGACAGAACGGTTGGAGTCTGCGGGAGCCCCACGGTGCTTCTTGGGGCCACCCCTAGGCAGGCCTGGCACCCCATCCTTTCCCTGTGTCGCCTTGTCTTTCCAGAATCCGGATCTCCTGGTTCCTAATTTGCTCCCCACTTGTTCTTGAGAAATGTCCAGACTGTGTCAAGCACCTGCAATCCTGCTGCCTCTGCTGTCTTCGCCGCGCCAGTAAAAGGGACAGTGAGCCGCACACAGCCCTTGCCGCGCTGGGGCCTACTCTCCCACCGTCTCCCAGTCAGTGACTCGGACACAGTCCCAGCAATGCTCCCCATTTGCTGGACGCTGCCAACTGAGTCCCAGCGCCCTTTCCTGTCCATGGTCTCCTGGATCCTGAAAAGAGTGATGTGGCAGGAGGAGGGTGGTGGGAAAGTGGATAGAAACCATCCTTTGTGGAACGTTCCCTACGTCCGTCCCGGGCACTCGACTCTGCCTCCGCTATGTCCAGGTTACCCTCACGACAACCCCACGAGGGGCTCTGTCTGGCCCAATTTCCAGCTCAGAAACTGAGGCTCTAAGAGGTAAACCAGGCAACTCACCAGGCTACCTGTGGACGTTCATGATGGAGCCTTGTGACAACAATGCCTCACTGCCCGTCTTGGTCCATTTTCTGTTGCTTATAGCACAATACCTGAAACAGAGTAATTTATAAGAAACAAAATTTACTTCTCACAGTTATGGAAGCTGAGAAATCCAAGGTCAGGGCACATCTGGTGAGAGCCTTCTTGTTGGCAGGGACTCTGCCACGTGGCAAGGGACCGAGTACGGTCACGTGCCGGCTCAGGTCTCTCTTCCTCTTAACATAAAGCCAGCAGCTCCCCACCCATCATGGCCCGTTAATACATTAGTTGGTGAATTTGATTAATGATGAATTGATGGATGGGTTAATACATTTGTGAGGTCAGAGCCCCCATAATCCAATTACCTCTTAAACGCTCCACTTTTCAATACTGCCACTTGGGGGACAACTCATGAAATTTGGGGGGACACACTTAAACTATGGCACTGCCTATGATTCTGGACTTACTGCCCAAGACTCTGGACTTCCTTAGGGGCTTGGGTGACCACCAGAATGTGTTGGGGTTAGGAGACTGAGACATGCGTCCAAGCCTGGCTTTGAAGCCTCTTATCTTCCAGACCCTGGGCAAGTTCTGCAGCCTCTCGGACCCTTAGTCTCTTCACCTAGAAAATGGGATTGACAATGCCCACTTCTCAGGAATTTTGGAAAAGTAAGTGCACATATATAAGATGACAGATGACATGTAGGTCCTCAACAGATGTCAGTCCTGGCCCCAGTGTCATTGTCTAGGTTAGTCATTGGTCACCCTCCTCAAAGACTTTGTGCCTGGTGAGAGGCAGGCCCAGTATTGCCCAGCTGAACCCAGCAGTAGGGGCCAAATGTAGCTGCTCTCCTGGGCAGCCAATCCTTACCCGCCCGGGCACTATTTGGGGTAGTAGTCAGTGTCCTGGCAGGACACAGGTGGCATGCAACAGGTAAGCAGGAGAGTTCAGTGTAGGATGCCTTAGGTGCACCGTCAAGGCAACACAAGACTCAGCGAAGCCCTGGGCTGGCAACGGTGGGAGTTGTCACCATCCTCAGGCCTGAAGGGCAAAGGGAGGGAGCAGACGCTGGAACTCAGGGCTGCTGTCAGGAGAGGAGGCCGCCTTCAGCGGGGACTGCAGCCCCGCCAGCCCTCAGCTCTGCAGGGAGCGGCTGGAGAAACACCCAACCTCAGCGCATCCCACCCGTTCCTGCCATGGGCAGGCAGTGGGCTGAGGGGTCGGGGCACGCTGGCCTCCTGGGGCGGGACGGGGGCCAGCGCAGGGGTCCGGGGTGCAGCCTGCCCTCACCTCGTCCTGACTCTGGCGTCCTTAACTTCCCTGCCACAGTGGAGCGGTGGCTTTGCCAGCTGCCAACACGCCAGGCTTGTTTTTCTCCTCTGCCCCCCGCCTCTTTCCCCCAAGCCTCCATTTCGAGTCTGCCACGTTAATTGAAAGGCAGCAGCTGCCAAATTGCCCTCGGAGCAGAGCGCAGAGAGGGAGGAGGGAACGTGCGTGGGCCCCCTGGATGCGGATGAGGACCTGCCACCGGCCCCCAGCCCTTTCCCCGTCCCCTCCTGGCCGCTGGCGCCACGCTTCCCTTATTTCCCGTCAGTGCACCTAGGCCCAGTGTGAGCACAGGGAAGCTGATCTTTCCTGGTCATATTTTCAAAACCTCTGTTTGGGTGGCCTGACTTTGGTGCTATTCTGGGCACTCGGGCCCTGTTTTCCAGCTGCTTCTGGAAAATAACCAAAGGCAGCCAGGCCAGCAGGACATGGGCCCTGCACACCCACCCGCGCCCCGGCTCTGCGCATGTTTTCTGGCTTCACTCTCCTGCCAGGTGGGAGCGTTGGTTCCGTTTCCTCGTGAGGAGGTGGCAGCTCGGGAAGCCACAGAGCTGGGCTCTCACGCTGGGCCTGTCTGGACCAGAGCACCATCCATCCCCACCACCTGCAGCCCTGCTGACCCCTGGCCCTTCCTCTGCCCAGAGCTCCGCCGGGGGCCACCTCGACTGGCACCCACAGCCCTGCCAGAGCTGACGCCCAGTAGGGACACAGTGCTGCAGGGTGGGGATAAGCAAGTCAGCTCATACTGGGGAGTTCATAGCCTGAGCCCCAACCCTGAGCCACACGGCCTTCCTCCAGGACCCCTCAGGGAGAGGCTGGCTGGGTGGGTGCTCTGTGCACAGGCGGGACTGCTCTGAGCACGCCCTGCCCTGGTCTGTGATGGGCTCTGTGGACTGCAGTGGCCGCAGGTTATTTGCTTTCTTGGTTTTTTTTTTAATTGAGGTAAAATTCACACAACATAAAATTAACAATTCTGAAGTAAACAATCCAGTGGTGGTAAGTACATTCACCATGTTGAGCGACCGTCGCCAATATCTAGTTCCAGAACATTTTCGTCACCCCAAAGGAAGCCCCGTTCCCATCAGTTGTCACTCCCGTTCCTTCCCCCACCCCGGCACCACCTGCTTCCTGTGTCCCTGCGTTCACCCCCCTGATGGTTCACACGTGGAGTCATGTGACACGTGGCGGCTTCTGTCCTTCGCTCCACGCTGTCCAGGCCCACTCATGCTGCGGCGTGTGCGGGCACCTGGCTCTGTTTACGGCTGGGGCATATTCTGCCGTTGGGTGCACTGTGTGCTCTCCATGCATCTGTCGGTGGACATTCGGGTTGTTTGCACCTTTTGGCTACTATGAATAGCACTGCCGTGAGCACTTATGTGCAAGTTTTTGTTTGAATAACTGTTTTCCATTCTTTTGGGTAAATACCTCCGCGTGGAGTTGCTGGGTGGTGTGGTGACTCGACGTCTAACGTTTGGAAGAACGTGGATCATTTTCAACCTGTTCCACGTGGTGCGTACGTTCTCTTTAGCTGGCGGGCAGGGCTCCCTCCTGATCTTTGGTCCCCTGCATGGCGTCCAGGTCTGGCTCAGTGTGCAGACACGGCTCCCTGAGCGGACCCCACCCCACCCCAAGTGCCGAGGGGTTGATTTGTGGCCTTGCCAGGCACTCGCCTGACTACCGGCCGGAACAGCCTGCACGTTCTCTGAGCCTTTCCCAGATGCCTCCCCACCTCTTCTTGCCCCAGATTCCCCCAATTTCTACATCCACATGGGAGCTGACCCTGTCTGATATATGCCGCCCCCAGGATGCCCTGTGTAGTGCTCAGGCTGTGCCCTGGCCGAGGGCATCCAGCCGAGGGGCAGTGCTGTTGAAATCCAGCCCGCCCTGCGCGGTTAGGCCGGTGCTTTTCCTACTTCACACGAAGGGGTCCTGTGGGCTAACAGCAGCCCCACGCCCTGGGCGTGCTCGGCAGTGGCAGGCTGTGCCCTCGCTCACTTGCCCCACAGGGGCAGCTCTGCCCGTTCTCCCGTTCACTGACGACCTTCCTTCTCCCGTGGACATCCATGCCCTTGACCTAGGCTCCAGATGATGCTCACCCTGCCAAAGGTCGCGGGTCCACCTCCTGCCTATGGGTGCCCTGACAGCCCACGCTAAAGGACTCTCTGCCCCACCCAGTGGCCTCTGGCCTTGTCCATGTCCCCAGAGTCCCACCCCGACCCCCAGGAGTCTGGCCCAGGCGCTCAGGCTTTTCTGGAGTGTGAGCTCCTTCCTGGCTCCTGAGAGCTCTCTTCTCCCCTCCAGACCCAGGATTTGGGTCTCAGACCCCAGCCAGGCACCAACCCCGTGCTCTCTCATCCCAGGGTGCTGTTTGCCAGGGGGGGGCCCTCTGGCCTCCCTCACGTGCCCAGCACATGCATGTGTGCCCTGTCACTGTGTAAACACGCACCCACCTGGGCCCCAGACACACATTCCACTTGCAGAGACGTGCACTCATGCAGGCACCTAGATCGTGCACACACACGGGGACCCAGTGGCGGTGGGGTGGGTGGGGCCGTGGTTAAATCCGAGTAAGAGACACGGACTCCGTGAGCATACTCACAGCCTAACCGAATCAGCCAGGAGGCCGGGCCAGCAGCGGGCGCTGCGCCCTGCAAGGCCTGAGCCCTTGGAGCCCCCTCCCGAGGAAAAGCTTGGAGCCGGGAGCTCAGCGACTTGGGGTCCTGGGAGGGTGGAGAAACCCAAGATCGAGTCAGGAGACAAGGGGAGGCCAGGAAAACTGGAAGACAGAGAGGCTCCTGGAAGCCCCTCCAAGCCCAGCTTCATGGGAAAGGTGAAAAATGGTTTATTGTCATCTCTGTGTGTTGTGGAGTTTGCGGTCTACTTCTAGGAGCTTGTTCTGGGTGGTCTCCCAGGGTCCAGGGCACCTGGGCTAGGGGTTGTGCAGACTGCACACAGGGCCAGAGGACTAGAACAGCATGAGGCCATGTCTCAGGGTCCCCAACAGTGGCCCCCAAGCTGGCTTCTTCTATTCCCACCCTAGAGGGCGTTTCTGCCCCTCCCCGCAGCAGGGTGGACAGGAGGGCTCACCGACAGGGTGGCATTAGAGCAAAATCGGAAGCAGGTGAGGGAGCAAGCTCTGTGGGGCTAGTGGAAAAGCATCGCAGGGCAGGGAACAGCCAAAGCAAAGGCTCTGAAGCAGGACCATGCGTGTTGGGAGTGACATGAGCAGGGAGCACAGTCCTGCCACCAGGCCAGAGTGACCGTGGGGGCCCACAGGAGGCCTCTGTCTGGCCTCACCCCGAGGGAGATGGCAGCCCTGGGTGGTTTTGTGCAGAGGAGGGATGACTCTGCTCTCACCTGGATCACTCTGACTGTGGGAATGGGAACAGCCTGGGGAGGGGGCAGGGTGGGAGCAGGATGCTGAGGGTTGTGGGGCTCCGTGGCCTGTGCACAGCAGGGCCCGCCACAGCCCCCAGGCTTAGGACCTGCTAGAGAGTAGTGAGTAGATAGGGAAGGTTGAGCCCAGGTGGCAGGGAGGAGCAGGGGGAGGAACAGGTGCCCCAGCATGGGACTGCTGGGTTCAAGTCCCTGAAGCCCCCGAACCAGCCAGGGGACCTGTGGGCAAGCTTGTGGGTCTCAGTTTTCCTGGTAGATAGGATATGGGATGAGCCCCCTGGGGACAGGTGGGTGGCTGTGTGCAGGTCTGGTCACAGTGAGGACCCCAGGGCACAACCCTGAAGGGGCCCTCCGAGGAGGATCTGGTTTTCTCTGCTCCAGGTTGCAAGCCTGTGGCCTCCTTGAGATTCCTCAGGGCCTCACTTCAAGCACTCGGGGCATTTTTATTGCTCTTCACTGGCCAGTCCTCCTCTCTTGAAACTGTGGGGCATAGAATAAGAATAGTTTGTTTGTCTCCATGTACTTTATTCCCAATTTGAGCTCCCGCACGCTCGGTTTTCTTTCTTTGTTAACTTGTTGACTTGAATTTATCTTGTGGTACACTGTGACACTCTGATTTTCAGGTTTTATTTTTCTGCTTCTAATTGCACCACTGAATTTATAACTTCTAATGTGCTTTTTGGAAAATGTGGCACATGTTTCCATTTCAGCTGGCCGCCCACCACTGCAGGGAGGGAGGCCATGAGCTGGGCCTGGCAGCGCCCCCAAGACCATATTGAGGGACAGGGGAAACATTCCTTGAAGGAAGGGGGTGGCAGGAAATGCTGACACCAGGGCCTGGGCAGAGAGGACACCAATCACACAGTGGTTGGGTGGGACTCATCCCCTACTCAGAGGCCACCTCACACTGGCAGGGTGGTGGAGTCACTTACCTTCTCTGAACCTCGGTTCCTTTGGGAAAATGAGAGAACGCTGAGCCAGGCCTCCCTGAAAGGCTCCATGCTGGCGGGGCTGTCAAGTGTCCAAGCAGTTCTGAGAACGGCAGGACACTGAATACCAACCTGCGGCCGCACAACGACGATGATGATTATTATCCCTAAAAGGGAGATAATCGCTGTGACCTACTTAGGAGCACTGTGGTAACTAATGGCGTTGAGAGCCGTGGAAACAGCAAGTGCGGAGGGGGAGGTGGCAGTGCTCTCGGGCAGAGGGGCCTGCACACTTGCATTTGGGCCTCTTTCCCTGCTTCTCCACCAAAGGCCTTAGCAGCATTTCTGGGGGACTGAGCTGGGCCTCTGCCCTGAGCGTGGCAAGGAGGTTAGTGGCAGAAACCCGTGCACTGTGGGTTTAGGAAACAGGGGACAGTTTTGGGATATATGAGGTTTCATGGTTCTGAGCACAAGATCAAGAACGAGGTCAGGCCTCCCTCTGGAAGGCCCGGAACCAGGGCCTGACATGGAATAAGAACCTCCAAGTCCCCTTCATATGTTTCACTGCTCATTTTTTAAAAATTCTTAAATACAATGAACATGTGGCCAAGAATAGAAAATCACACAGCACACAGCTCTGCACTCTTCAGCGAGCTTCAGCTTCCCATTGGCTTCAGTTCTTCACAAAGAAATGAACTGCGGTGGCCTCCGCGTGTCCCTCCCAGCCCCGCCGCTCCTGCCTTCGTGTGCCCAGAAGTGACCGCTACCCCGACTCTGGCACTTGCTGGTCTCCCGAATGCTTCTGGACGTCTATTGCCACGTGCGTTTGTGTCCACACACATTTCTGCAGACTGCTCTTTGTGTTGGAAACTTTTTCTGAAGAGTTTCCCACTGTGTGCCTCCTTCTGCAACTGGCTTCTTTTCAGTTCATGGGAGGACTCAGGGACCTCTCTCGGTGGATTGAGATAGTTCATACTCACTCGTGTTCACTGACTGCACCACAATTTATCCAGTCGGAGGTTGGACATTCGCTTGTCCCTAAGTTTCCACTGTTAAACCCACGTTGGTCTGGGTTCCCCCAAAAGCAGAATTGAGACAAGGGCTTGGGCACAGGCAGCTGGTTTGGGAGGTGCTCTCAGGGAGCAGGAGTGGGGCAGCAGGAAGAATGGCTAGTCTCACTAGGATCTAGGTACCAAATCCCCCCATGATCTGGTGGCTTAAAGTAACAGTCATCTTTTATGCACCCTTCTTGGTTTCTGTGAGCCAGGAATCCACGAGTGGCTTGGCTGCATGGTCCTGGCCCAGGTCTCTCTTGAGGTTGCCATCAGTCGTTGCCTGGGGCTGGAGGATGTTGCCAGGATCACTGACGTGGCTATTAGCAGGAGGTCTCTGTTCCTCCCAACAGGATGCTTGAGTGTCTTCACAACACGGCGCTGGCTTCCCCCCGAGTGAGAATCCAAAAGGCGAAGGAGGACCTGTGACACCGACGCCTTTCACGGCCTGGCCTGGGGAATGGCACCGTCACCTCCACCCTACTCTGCTGTAAGCAGACTGGCCCCGGCGTGATTCGGGAAGAGACACCGCAGGGCGTGACGACCAGCCAGTGAGGCCCATCAGGGAGGCATCTTGGAAGCTGGCCACCACCATAGGGAAGAGTCTAGAAACAGCAGAGAGTACCTGACTGTGCTGGTCACTGCTGTGGGCACGTGTGACTCACCCCCACTGAGGATCCCATGAAGAATTATGTTTAATACACAGGACAGAGGTCAGGGGTTCATCCAAACACTCTCATCCCAGTGGTTGCAGGTTGCCCTGAGGACACTGGCTCCCCCCAGATCCAGCCTGTGCCTGCGGGGCCCAGCAAGCTTGGAGGAGGTGAAGGAGGAGCAGCGGAGCAGAGGGACACGGTGGCGGAGCAGAGGCACGGCCGCATGCACAGCGCTGCTGGCATTGCGGGGCCGAGGGGGCGTGGTGCAGGGCATAAAGGCCTGCCTCACTGTGAGTGGCCGTGGGCATTCTTGTACAGGGGCTCTGCCTCCATGTGGCAGAGTCCTGACACAGCTCCCAGTGGTATTCACACCTGGTATTCACACCCCCGTGCAATCCCTCACCTTGTGTGTGGGCCAGACCCAGGGACTCCCTTCTAATGAATGGAGTGCCACAAAGCCACAGCGGTCCCTTCTGAGGTTAGGTTGCGAAGGACTGTGATTGCCCTCTCACCTGGACTCCCCCCACCCTTGCCTGCCCTGGCGAAGCTGCCGCCGTGTTATGAGCTGCCCTCTGGAGAGGCCCACCGGAAAGGGACCGAGAGAGGCCTCCGGCTGCCAGCCGGGGAGGAGCTGAGTCCTGCCGACAACCACGGGAGCAGCTCTGCCTCGGCTGGGCCTTTAGACGAGACAGCAGCCCGGCCGATGCTGCTGGCAGCCTTGGAGAGACCCGGGCCAGGGACCCACTAAGCTGGGCCCAGATTCTTGATCCACAGAGACTGTTGTTTTGTTAAACTGCTAAGCTGATAAATTTGGGGGTAATTGTTTTTTTACTAGCTAACTCAGGAAGGGTAGAAGTGAGTGAAAGTGCACACAAAGCGAGATTGGCCACAGGTTGACGACTGTTACAACTGAATGACATTATTCTATGCTCAATACTTTGTGCGTGTTCAGCATTTCCATCTTACAAAGTAAAAGTAAATTTTTTAAATGCTGAAGTCTGATTTGCAGTTCAGTGAGGTTTGGCCTCTGGTCAGGGTGCTTTTTTGTGTGTTTGCTTTTGTTCAAACTATTCAGGTGCAGATCCCAACTCATTCACCTACTAAACAAAGACGTATTGGGTACCCGCCAAGTGGCAGGTGGTGTTCTGGCCACTTTCATTACATCATTCCATGTGGCCACTTGGAGTTTTTGTTTTTGCTCAATATTTTTCTACTGTGAGGACAATTAAAAACTGCTAGAATTGATCCCCCCAGAAAACAAAAACAAAGGTGCTCATTCTGGAATTTACTGTGAAAGGGGATTTTTAAAAATCTTTGCTAAAGTTATCCTTTTGTTGAAGACTTTTTCTAACATTTTGTACCCATTGCTTCACAAAATTCACTTTACAAAATTAAAGTTACCAAAAAGAGCTCTTCCCTGCACGACGGGAGAAGACAGATTGACAAGCCTGGCTACTCGACCTGCATCTGTGCAGGAGACCAACTTTGACAAAGTCACTGGCACAATCGCAGACGTGAAAGCTTGGAAACAGAAACCACAATGTCCTTATTCATCACTGTGACTCACCAGGGTGAAGGTAAGTTTTCATCCCTTTTCTGCTATAATTTTTTTCCACCATGACTACGTACACAAAGGTCATTGCGAGAAAATTCTCACCATCTGCATTTCTTGTCTGGCCATTAATGCTATTCATTTCGTTTCATGATTAGTACCAGACACAATTCTGTGACACAGAGGAGGGAGGTGGCTGTCCCAGGGCAGATACACTAGCTGTGTCACTGTGTCGGGATGGGAGCATCCCCAGCCCTCTCAGGCTGGGCGCACGGCCCTCAGAGCAGGTCTGTGGCAAAAAGGCGCAGCCACAGTGGAGCCCGAGCGCTCGGCAGCCGGAGGAGCCACAGAGCGGCTGCCTGAGGGACAAACACACACAGACACACACACACACACACACACACACACACAGGGCCGCCAGTTAAATTTTAATGTCAGCTCAACAATGGGTAAAATTTTAGGATAAGTGTGTCCCATGCAATATTTAATACATACTTATACTTAAAAATGATCCAAATTCACATTTCCCCGGCAGCCTGTCTGATCTGTGCTTTGTCTGGCAGTCCTAGTCGTGGGGATTTGGCCACAGCAGTGACAGCCTCTGGCTGCTACATTACTCCCATCTAACGATCGGGAGCTTTCACATTAGAAATCTGAATTTCCACGGTCACTTGAGAGGTAGAAGGTTCTGGCAGGGCGGGACACATTCCTGCAGTACTTGCCCGGAGCTGAGGCCGGGCCGGGCCGACAAGAGGGCCTGAGCTCTCCATGGCCCCCAGCTCCTAACCCTGCGCCTGGGCCTGCCCTCGAGGGGCAGCAACACCAAGGACACGGACTTCCTGAGCCAGGCACCACGGGCACACCTGACCTGGGATGGCCGCATGAAACCCTCCCACACACCTCTGTGGTTCAAAGGTGCTGTTAGCATCCCCATTTTACAGGTGAGGAAACTGAGGCACAGAGAAGTTAAGAAACCTCCTTGAGTGCACAAGTGAGCAGTGGGCCCGGCAGTCAAACCTGCTCCATCAGACATGGCTGGGGCGGGGAGGGGGGAGGCGAGGGAGGGGGGCGCGGAGCAGGGGGTGGACTTGGGAAGAAGCCGCTGTCTCCTCGAAGGTTGTCATTCTGCTCCCGTCGTCCGCACCCCTGCCAGGTCTCACAGCCCCAGGATCCCTGGCTCTCTCTCCTGACTCCCCGAGGCCCGAGGGACTTGATGTTGGTTCCCTGCGGCTCCTGCGAAAGGCCTTGAGGTGCAGCCGGTCTCAGAGGGCGCCAGAAGCCCCCAAACCTTCAAGTCCAAAGGGAAATTTTTGGACTTGGGGATCCCCAGGGGGGACCTGGGGGCCAAGAGTGTGGCTGTCCTGGGACCTTACACTCCCCCTGGGTTCCCCTGCCAGCCTGCGCCCAGCCAGCTGGGGTAGGGACAATTCTTGGACACGGCACCAAGGCCCCTGGGTAGGTCAGATGCCATCCCTAGCAGGTGTCCAGCCAGCCTCTGGGCCCCCCTCTGGGTGAAAACCTGCCCCCGCAGCCTGCGTGGGGCCTGGAGCTGGGAGGGAGCCCATGGGAAGGAGGCCATGCAGGGCTCAAGGCACAACGCAGGGTGCCAGGCTCTTTTTGTACCTTCCCTGTCTGGCCGTGGGTTGAGCCGTTGCTCCCCGGTCCTGGCGGAGAACGGTCTCTGGGCGGGGTGTGCTTGTGGCTGCAGGGTGGGCCGAGCGGGTGGGCCGAGCGACCTCGCTGCACACTTATTTCCATGTCCACCTGTGTGTGTGAGTTCACATCGGGCCTCCGGTCCCAAGTCAGCCCCCAGGACTCCCCTGGTTTGCCCCCTTTGTGGGAAGTACCTGGTTCCTGGTACCCTATTTTACCTGTTTTCAGCCCCTGAGGGGCACCGCTCCCCTCTGCTGGTGTCCCTCCCTGCACAGACACCCAGGCCGGCCTCTCCTGCCCTTGTCCCTGGGCCCGAAACCATCCCCATCTTCCTCACTGTGTTGTCTGGGACTCCACCCGAGGCGCTTGGCCAGGTCCCCAGAGAAGCAAGTCACGTTCCTTTTCTGCAGCTGCCAGGGTGCTAGGGGAAGATCCCCGGCGGGGGCGGGGGCAGGGGCGGGGAGTTCAGAATTTCACTTCGGGCAGTGAGTTTGGTACTCTAGGCAGATGAACAGAGGATTTTAATGCATTCTCCCCAACTTCCTGACCACACAAGGGTGCTTACTGGGGAGCCCGGTCTTTAACTCCTGCTGTGCCTGGGATACCGACCTGTGCAGACGCAGCTTTCTCTCCCCATGGGCAGGGCCTGGGAGTGGCTCTATGCTGGGGCCTGCCCAGGGCGGGCGCCGCTGGGGCTGGAGGTGGAGATGGGGGTGCCGGCCGCCTGAGGAGGTCTGGAGCCCCAGACTGCAAGCTCACCCAGCTCTGCCACCGCCCTGTGGTCAGAACTTGGGCACTGCCACCCTTTGGCCTCTCTCTGTGTATAAAACGGGAGTGTGAAGCCCCTTGGAGCTCTGATGTGATTCCGTTCATGTGATTTGGGACACAAAGATGAGTCAGGCTTTTCCCTGACTTAGCTGGCTGGGCTCTGCCAGGCCAGGCCGTTGGATAGATCCTCGAGGACGGGGTCTGTGGGGGCCGCCCCCTGGCTTGTGGGAGGCACGCTGGGCAGGGGTAGCAGGCGCTGGGCGGCCTGGCCCGAGGACCCCTGGGAGGGCACAGTGCCGGGTGGGGATCCTTCACCCACGGCTCAGTGTCTGACACGGTCTGTGCTGGGCAAAAAAGTGGAGCTGGGAGCAAGCGGGGAGGGGAGAGGCTGCAAACTGCCCCAGCCAGCAGGGAGAATGTGCGGGGACAGGGAGCAGTTGGCAATTCTTTGATCTATTTTTAAACACGTTTATTGTGATACAATTCACATACCATACAATTGACCCATTTATAGTGTAACAATTCGATGGTTTTTAGTATAGTCACAGTTGTGCAACCATCAGCAGTTTTTGAACATTTTCATCACCTCTAAAAGGAGCCTGCACCCCTGAGCTCTGAACCCCCAAGCCCCGGCCGGTCTGCTTTCTGTCTCTGTGGCTCTCCACACTCTGCATATTGCACAGGGGTGGAATCGGAGGGCTCGTGGTCCTCTGCGACTGGTTTGTCCCCACTGTAGCATGTGTCAGAATGTCCCTCATTTTCAGGATATTTAAGGCAATTCCATTGTATGCATATGCCACATGTCGCTATCCATTCATCAGTGTCAATGGACATTTGGGTAGTTCCCGTCTTTTATGAACATTTATGTACAAGTATTCGTGTGGTCTTTGGTTTATCTTTTTAATAGTGCACTGTGGAATAGATAACACGTGCAGCTCACACAAATTCCGAGGTGTCTGTGGGAGGCCGTGGCCTGTGCCCCGCCTGGGGTGGAGGAGCTCTGCCCTTCCCGCTTCGCCCTCCTCCCCGGGAGCTGGGTCCTGAGTCTCTCTGTGGGCTCCTTCTCTCAGACAGTGCTTAGTCACAGCACAGCTGTCCCTGAGCAGCCTATTGCTGGGGGAGGTTCCGGCTGGGCTCCTCCTCCCTGGGGGTTAACGGTGCCGCTGTCCTCGCAGGGGCAGGCAGGGCCTTGACCTCGCTGGGGTGGAGGTTCTTGGGCATCCACGGTGATGACAACCGGTGTCCGGTGGAGCCTTAACCTCCGCAAGGATGCTGTGGAGCGCCCTGGGAGGGTCATGGGCCCATTCTGTAGGCAAAGGGGCCGACACATCCTTCCGCAGTCACCCCTGCCTGTGCTCCCAGCCGGAGCCCTGGGAAGCTGGGTGCAGCGTCCCTGAGTGGGCTTCTGCAAGGGGCAGGCCTGGCTCCGGGTTTCAGCTCTGCTACTTGCTATGCGAATGCCCAGGTGTCTCCTCTGTAGGATGCGGCAGCTGTCGGGTGGTGCTGAGGCTGAGCTGAGCTAACCTGGGCAGAAGTGCCCGGCAGACATTGGGTTATCAGCCTCAAGAAATGGCAGCGGGTTCATTGGAAACCCAGCCTGACCTCTAAGATTCCATGTGGGTGGAATGTCTGGAATAGGCAAATCGGCGGACAGAAAGCAGATTGGTGGCTTCCAGGGGCTGCAGGGGGAGGGGAGGTTAAAATGGTTAAAATGGCATTTCACGTTGTGTGTGTTTCACCTCAATTCCTTCCCCACAAAAAAATCCAGCCAGAGACAGAACAGCACGGTGCCCAGGGATCTAGCTTTGTGGGTACAGAAGATACTGAATGGTCCGTGTCAATTCTTAAAATGGGGTTTTCAGCTGTGTGTGAAGCCAACTGTTCAGCTGCTGCTGGCCTGAAGGGGTGGCGACACCCTCACCCCCGGCCCAGAAGAGACACCTGCAGCGTCAGGCTCAGAGCACTGCCCTGCCCAGAGAAAGTGCCGGGAGGTCAGGGCGAAGGGGAGGGAAGCTTAGGAAAGGGCCTGGATGGCTCCAAGAAGACGACTGGCAGGGAAGGAGGCTTGGCCCAGCAGGGGAGCGCCTGTGAAAGCTCACTGACGTTGATTTTGCTGTCCTCACTTCAGTAAGACACCCACGTGTGTTGCAAAACCGTCTTCCACTTCATCATCCTCGTCTTCAGCTACGATCCCAAGAGTACTCGAAGACCACTCAGTGTATCAGTCCTCAAGAAGCCAAACGCAGAATGACCATATGGCCGGCAATTCCACTCCTGGGTATACGCCCAAAAGAACTGAAAACAGATATTCCAGCACAAACTTGCACACAGATGTTCACAGCAGCATTAATCACAATCACAAAAAGGTGGAAACAGCCCAGCTGTCCCTCAGAGGATGACTGGATAAACAAAGTGTGGGGTATCTGGGCAATGGAATATCATTCAGTCATAAAAGGAAGTTCTGATAATGCTATTGTGTGGGCACAGCACGAACGCACCTTGAAGACATGATGCCGAGTGAGGGAAGCCAGTCACCAAGGCCACGTGATGTAGATTTATACGGAATATCCCAAGTGGGCAAATCCATAGAGATCTGCCACACTGAGCTTCACCACTTACTGGCTGTGTGATTTTGGACAAATCACCAAATCTCTCTGTGCCTATAAAATGCACATGATGATAAATGAGCTATTTTACGGGATCGTTGGGAGAATTATATGAGCTAATACCTTGCAAAGGCCTCAGTGTCATGCCACTTTTGATTTTTTTTTTTTTTTTTGAGACAAAGTCTTGCTCTCTTGCCCAGGCTAGAGTGCCGTGGCATCAGCATAGCTCACAGCAACCTCAAACTCCTGGGCTCAAGCGATCCTCCTGCCTCAGCCTCCCATGTAGCTGGGACTACAGGCATGCGCCACCATGACCAGCTAATTTTTTCTGTATATTTTTAGTTGTCCAGCTAATTTCTTTCTATTTTTAGTGGAGATGGGGTGTTGCTCTTTCTTGCTCAGGCTGGTCTTGAACTCCTGACCTCGAGCGATCCACCCGCCTCGGCCTCCCAGAGTGCTAGGATTACAGGCATGAGCCACCACGCCTGGCCCACTTTCGATTTTTATCTAGGTTTTCAGTGAGAAGATACTGGACCTTGGACCGTGAAAGACAAATAGGGTTAAATGGGTGGAGAGAGGGCTCATGTCAGCCACGACCTGCCATGGCCAAGTCCTGGGCTGGGTCCTCCACAGCCCTCTCTTGGGAAATCCCCCAACACTAAACTGACTGCTGCCATTGTTCCCAGTGCATAGAGGAAGAATTGAGGCTCAGAGAGGTTAAGAAACTTGCCTGAGGTCACACAGTTTCCAAGTGGCAGCGTCAGGATTTGAACCAGGTCTGTCTCAATGCCAAGCCTTCCTCCATAGACTGTGGAGGGCTGTCCTTGGAGTAGCAGTTTCTTTGGCAAGAAGATAGTGATTGTTCTATGCTTTTTGCTTCTTCTCTTCTCTTCTCTTCTCTTCTCTATGAAAGAAGGAAGGCCAGTAGTTTTATTCCTGGGCATTTACTCAAGGGAAATGCAAACATATGTCATAAAAAGACTTACACATAGATGTCCACAACAGTTTTATTCATAGTAGCCCCAAACTGGGAACAACTCAAAGTATCAGTAGGGGAACAGGTGAACAAATGGGCTCTATGCATACAGGGACACACTATTTAGCAACGAAAAGGAGTGAATCACCAATACATGCAACAACACGGATGGTTCTCAAAATAAATATGCTTAGCAAAATAAACCAGCCAAAAAAAATTAAAAAAAAAAAATAGAACACATACTACATGACTCCATTTACATGAAATTCTAGAACAGGCAAAACTAAGCGATCGTCAAAATATGAGAGAGCAGGTGCTTCTGGGGAAGGAGAAATGGCTGGAAGGAGCGAGGGTGAACTTCCGGGCGACGGTGACTCTCTGTCTTAAAGAGCATGAGCCACACACGTGGGCATTCGTCAGGAGTCATTGATTGCTACCCTTAAAACGTGTCCAGTTCATATGTATAAATTTCACCCTAAAAAGCTGTTGGCAAAGACTGAGCTCCAGGCAGCGAGGTGCACGCTGAAGCGTCAGGTGAAGGATCCGCCTGCAACCAGCTGCAAAATGCGAAATGCTTCGGAAACAAGCGGGCGAAGCAGGGGCGACAGAGCGGCACTAACCGTTGTTGTGGGGGGGGGGGTACATGAGCCTTCTTTGTACAATCCTTTCGGCTTTTCCTGCTTGAAAACACTCATAACACAGTGTTGGGAACAAGGAAGGATGGGAAAGAGAGGGTGGGAAGGACAGGGTGTCCCACGCCTGGTCTCCCCCCAAGGGACCCAGAGTCTTTCCCCACACCCATATGGGGGGCAGGTGTCTGTGCTGCGGAGACTCACGGGCCCTGGGGCTCCAAAGGGGACTCGCTGCACCTCCCCCGGGCTCGGCCCCCACGCGGCGGGCCCATCCCTGCTCTCTGTTCCTCTCCATCTCTCTCCCTTTTTGAAACGTGGCCTTTTTCAGCTGGCATCTGCCAGCAATTGAGAGCAGACAATTAGGTCGCGGTGGCACCGCCATGCCCAGGAACATGCCTGACAGGCGCTCTGGGCAGAGCTTGGCAGTCTCGCCCTTAGCAATGGGCCGAAGCTCCTCGGACAGCCCCTCTGCGACCCCTGGGCTCCCGCAGGGGTGGAACTGGGTGCTCCAGTCGCCTGGTTGCCCTGCACCTCCTCTCCCGCTTCTCTCCCCATCACCTAGGGCGGTGCCCTGGCTGGGAGCCCAGACACCTGGTTCTCGCCACCCCTGGGCTTCCAGTAGCACCAGCTGCAAGGCAGGAAGGCCTGCCCTCCCCGCGCTCCCCGACTGCCTCCCCCGCCCTGCCTGGTGCTTGAAATTTATGCCGCCCAGTGCTCAGGACAGAGCCAGACTGTGAGGTCTGGAAGCACACCAGGGAACTCCTCTTCTTATCCAACCTCCACAATTTGCAGATAGGGAAACTGAGGCACCAAGTGATGCCTCATCTCTCTTTACCTCAGTCTCCTCTCCTGATAGATGGGGAGAGTGGAAACATCTCCTGCATAGTGTCACTGGGAGGATTAAGCAGGGCCTCCACAGGCAGGTGCCCACAGCCACCGATCGAGAGTGTGCTGCTGCCCATTTCACAGCGAGGCTCAGAGAGGTTGAGGTGCTTGCCTGAGGGCACACAGTACACAGCAGAACCCCAATGGAGGTGAGCTGAGGGGCAGAGGGGTGCAGGTGAGGCATGGGGTGTGCAATAGCCCAGTGGCTCCTGGCCCTGGCCCAGCTGAGGAGGAGGCGGAAGGGCTGGGGCCGAGGCAGCAGGAGCCTGTGCCCCGCCCCCCCCCGACAGGGCTCCTGACAAGCCATCAGTGCTGACATTTGTAACTGTGCCTAATGTTCCCGCTGAACCCGAGGGAGCCTTTCCCTCTCTAATCTGCCTGGCATTACCCAACCTTGAAATGGTGGCAATTACCCCGGGAGGGGGGGCACTTCAATGCCTTGACACGCAGGAGGCCGCGGAGCGGGGCGGGGCTGGCGCTCTCTCCCGCTCTCTTTCTCTCTCTCCCCGCCCCCCCTCTAACCTGAGCATCTTTCACACCCCTCTGGCTTTCCCCATCCTCCTCCCTCCTCAATACACAGCCCTGAATAGATTTGTCATTTGTCTCCGAGGGAAACTGAGACTCAGGCTTGGGCTGTCCAAGTTCCCCTGGGGAGGAGTCGTGCCAAACCCCGAATCCAGGAGCCCTGACTCTGAGTCCTGGAAACACCCACAGACACAGCCTGCATCTGCTGCCAGGCTGCGGTGGGTGGCAGGAGGGCAGCGGCGCTGGGGCAACGCGTGTCCTAGGGAGTGACCTCCCCAGGTGGCTCAGCCTCCGCTCAGCGCCCTCCTCTGTAAACACATGTTCACAGCTGGGCTGTTCACAAAATCCCCAAAATGGAAACAATGAAGTTTCCATCAACAGATGAATGGATAAACAAAATGTGGTATTTCCAGAAACAGACTAGTCTTCAGCCACCGAAGGAGCAAAGTTCTGACACGTCCAGGGTGGACCCTGGGCACACAACACGCAGCCAGACAGAAGGCCGCATGTTGTATGATTCTACTTGCATAAAATGCCCAGAACAGGCCGATCCACAGAGACAGAAAGGAGATTGGTGGTTTCCTTGCGCTGGGGGATGGGCGAAGAGACAGGGATGGCTAAGGAGGGGTCTCTTTGGGGTGATGGAAATGTTAAAATTGATAGTGGTGATGGTTGCACAAGCCCGTGCAGATACTAAAAGCCATTGAATCGTGCGCTTTAAATGGGTGGATTATATGGTATGTCAAGTATTTCTTAATAAAGCTGTTAAGAAACGGAAATGCTAATAATAAGACCTACCTCTTAGCAGCAGAAGATGAAGATGGAACCAAATGAGGTGAGATGATTCTGGGAAGATGAAATGAGATGGACTTAGCCTGGTGCCCAGCCCCAGAAAGCTCTCGGCGAATGAACCTGCAACCTCTCTGCTCACAGCGTGGTCCCCGGACCGGCGGCAGCGCCTAGGACCTCGTTAGAAATGCAGAATTTTGGCCCCAGCTCAGGCTGCATCAGAATCTACATTTTAATGCGATCCCCAGATGACTTGTGTTCACACTGAAGTTTGAAAAGCACTAAACAGCAGTGCTAATTCTATAATTCGAGAGTGCATCAGAGTCCCCTGGAGGGCTTATTAAAGCATAGACGACTGGCCCCCACCTCGGGGTTTCTGATTCGTAGGTCTGGGGCTCAGCCTGAAAATCTGCATTTCCAATACTTTGCTTGGTGGCACTGACGCTGCTGGCCCCGGAACCACGTGAGAACCCCTGTCGGAGGTGTAAGGTGCTACCGATGTCTCATTTGAGCACTGGCGTAATGAGGTGCACCTGCTTGTCTCCCGGGACTGCAGGGCCCGGCTAAGCACCAGAGAGGGCGTGTACAAGACAGGCCGTGGGGACCAGCAGGTGTCAGCCCTGGGATGCACACAGAGCCACCAGGGAGCTTTAACAGGGCCCACATCGGGGCCCCACTCCAAGTCAGCCGACCGCAGTCTGGGCGGGGCAGTTGGAGCTGGGTGTCAGGGTTTGCAAAGCTGGCCTGGTGATTCCCACATGCAGCCGGGGTGAGACCTGAGGTGCCGCACAGGGGAGGCGATGTCAGATGTACTCTTGCCGCACCAGGGAGGGGAGAGCAAGGGGAAGGGAAGCTGAGGCACAGGGCTGAGGCTAGCGTCACAGACGCATGTGGGTCCAGGCCTGGAACCCGAGGATCCACTCCTGGTCCCCAGCGAGTACCAGATCTGACTGCCCTGGGCAGAGGTGGCCCCACATCGGTGGCGCCTTCTGGGTTCCAAATATGAAAGAGACTGTGGGCCGGGCAGCGGCCCTGGAACACAGCGAGCCAGAACAGGGTGGACTGAGGCTGGACCACTTCCCCTCTGCCCCCTTGCGTCTCCATGGCGCTGGGCCGCCTCTTCAGCCTCCTCGCCAAAAACTCCCACTAAGATCTGCTCTCTTCGCCTGGATCATTGGGGTTTTTTTTTTCCCTCTTTAAGGAACTATTTACATTAAGCAGACTCTAAGCAGAGCTCTTTAAGACAGGATGTGGTTAAAGCCGTCCTGTGTTTACTGGGCTTCGGGCTGGGGTGGGGGGAACTCTGGTGCTAATTTCCTATTAGTCTGTTTTGAGTCGACTTTGCAGCCAGGGTCATTATTTTCGCGGCCAGACATGGCTGGTTCCTCCTGGGCCTGACTGGTCACTCGCCTTTGCCCCCATTTACTCTGATGCTCAGGCTGCCGGAGACCTCAGCAATCCTGTCCCAGCTGGTTTCTGCAGGCCTCTCTCAAGCCAGGGCACTTCTGTGGGGAGCTGCTGGCTTCCTGGGAGGCAGAGAGCAGCTCACGAAAAAGAAGGTGTTCAGGGCCTGGAGAGGTAGAACACAGGCAGGAGGATGGAGTCTCCCATGTAAAGGAATAAAATCTGGATTTAGGCATCATAAGCTTTCTGTCAGGGAGTGGAGACGCAAAGATCCACTAGTTCATGCAGACCCTCTGAGTAAGTATTCCTCAGGAGTGCAGCTGGGTGGGAAGAACACTGGCTGATCTCGGCTCCCATTGCTCCCCAGGCCAGGCAATTTTTGCAGTACACAACCTGAACAACTGCACTAGGATGCTTTTGTGGGCAGTTCTGCCTCTTGTACTCCTGACGCCACAACAGTACTGCAAACAGGCAAGTGAGACCAGTAACTCATCATCAAATGCTCCTGTCAACCAAGTGCTCCTCGATAAGTGCTGAGGATACAACAAAGTAAGGTCTCTGCATTGCAGATCTGGTCTATTGGCAGAAACATGAGAAAATCATCATTTGTGAAACAGACTGATGGGTGCAGTGCTAGGGGACAGCAGTACGAGCTAAAACATGGTGCACCAGGCACTGCGCTACGGGTGTCAGCATGAGCGACCTTACCGAATGCCCTCAGCAGCCCTGGAGTGTAGGGACAGAATTCCCCAAATGGCTCCAGGGAGACGTATTTAATTTCCGAAGTGACTCCCAGCGTGCCTCTGAGATATTGCAGGTTTGGTTCCAGACCCCCAGAATAAAGCGAATACTGCAGTAAATCAAGACACACGTAATTTTTTGGGTTCTCAGTGTATCTAAAGTTACACTTACCTATTCTGTAGTCTCTCCAGTGTGCGATAGAGTGAGGTCTAAAAATATATACATATCTTAATTTAAAAATACTTTATTGCTAAAAAAAATGCTAACAGTCCTCCCCTGAGCCTTCAGTGTGAGATGTAATCTTTTGCCTGGTGGAGGGTCTTGCCCGACGTTGGCGGCTGCCGACTGAGCAGGGTGGTGGTTGCTGGAGGCTGGGGTGGCCGTGGCAATCCCTTAAAACGAGACAGCAGGAAAGTTTGCAGCATCAGTGGATGCTTCCTTTCACGAAATATTTCTCTGTAGCATGTGATGCTGTTTGATGGCATTTTACCCACAGAACTTCTTTCAAAATCAGTCAAACCTCTCAAATCCTGCTGCTGCTTTATCAACTAAGTTTACGTATTAATAATATGCTAAACCCTTTGTTGTCATTTCAACAATGTTCACAGCATCTTCACCAGGAGTAGATTCCACCTCAAGAAATCACTCTGTTTGCTCATCTGTAAGAAGCAACTCCTTGTCCATTCGCGTTTGATCATGAGATTGCAGCAATTCAGTCCCATCTTTAGGCTCCACCTCTAATTCTACTTCTCTTGTTATTTCCACCACATCTGCAGTTACTTCCTCCATGAAAGTCTTGAACCCCTCAAAGTTATCCATGAGGGTTGGAATCAACTTCTTCAAACTCCTGTTTAATGTTGACATTTTGACCTCTCATGAATCATGAATGTTCTTAATGGCATCTAGAATGGTGAATCCTTTCCAAAAAGTTTTCAGTTTACATTGCCCAGATCCACCAGAGGAATCACTGTCTATGACAGCTACAGCCTTACAAAATGTATTTCTTAATAAGACCAAAAGTCAAAATTACTGCTTCATTCATGGGCTGCAGAATGAATGCTGTGTTAGCAGGCATGAAAACAACATTTATCTCCTTGTACATCTCCATTGAAGCTCTTGTGCATTGTTAATCAGACCGGGTGTATTGTTAATGAGCAGTAATATTTTGTAAGGAATCTTCTTTTCTGAGCAGTAGGTCCCAACAGTGGGACACATACAACCTACCAAGATTGAACCATGAAGAAGTAGAAAACCTCAACAAACCAATAACGAGTAGACTTAATAAAGAGTCTCCCACCAAAGAAAAGCCCAGGACTTGATGGCTTCATTGCTAAATTCTACTAAACATCTACGAAGAACTAATACCAGTTCTACTCAAACTCTTAAAAAAATGAAGAGGAGGAAATAGTTTCAAACTCATTCTACAAAGCTAGCATTACCCTGATACCAAAACTAGACAAGGACACAACAAAAAAAGAAAACTGCAGGCCAATAGCCCTGGATAACAGATGCAAAAATCTTCAACAAAATACTAGCAAACCAAATTCAACAACATAATATAAAGATCATTTGCCATGATCAAGTGGGATTCATCCCAGGGAGGCAAGGATGGTTTAACACATGCAAATCAATAAACAGGATAGATTACATTTAACAGAACCAAGAACAAAAACCGTATGATCATTTCAATAGATGCCAAAAAGCATTCAATAAATTCAACATCCTTTTATGATAAAAACTCTCAACAAACTGGGTGTAGAAGGAACATATCTCAAAATAATGAAGGCAATATGATAAACTCACAAGTATTAATAAAATCATACTGAATGGGTAAAAATTGAAGGCCTTTTTTCTGAGATCTGGAACAAGGACACCTACTTTCGCTGCTGTTATTCGACGTTATACTGGATGTCCTGGTCAGGGCATTTAGGCAAGAGAAAGAAATTAAGGGCATCCAAATTGGAAATGAAGACGTCAGATTAGCCTTGTTCATAGGTAACATGATCTTATACTTAGAAAAACCTAAAAACTCCACCAAAAACCTGTTAGAACTAATAAACAAATTCAGCAAAGTTTCAGGATACAAAAATTAACATACAGAAAGCAGTAGCATTTATATATGCCAATAGCAAACAATCTTAAAAAGAAATCAAGAAAGCAATCCCATTTATAGTAGTTACAAAGAATATAAAATACCTAGGAATCAATTTAACCAAGAAGTGAAAGATTTATACAAGGAAAACTATAAAACACTAATGAAAGAAATTGAAGAGGACACACAAAAAATGGAAAAGTAGTCCATACTTATGGATTGGAAGAATTAATATTGTGAAAATGACAATACGACCCAAAGCGATTTACAGATTCAATGCAATCTCTATCAAAGTACCAATGACATTCTTCACAGAAATAGAGAAAACGACCCTAAACTTTATATGGAACTACAAAAGATGCCAAATAGCCAAAGCAATCCTGAGCAAAAAGAATGAAGCTGGAGGCATCACACTGCCTGACTTTAAAATACACTACAAACTGACTAGGCACCTTTCATAAGTGAAATCAGACAGTATTTGTCCTTTTGTGACTGGCTTATTCACTTATCATAATGTCCTCAAGTTTCATCCATGCTGTAGCGTGTGTCAGAATTTCCTTCCTTTTTAAGGTTGAATCATATTCCATTGTGCGTATACACCGCATTTTGTTTATCCATTCATCCGTCGATGCTGGCTTCTGCCTTTTGGCCAATGTGAGTAATTCTGCTATGAACATTGGTGTACAAATATCTCTTCTAGTTTTTGTTTTCAATTCTTTGGTTATCTACCCAAAAGTCGAATTGCTGGATCATATGGTAATTTTAATTTTTTGAGGCACCACCACACTGTTTTCTGCAGCAGCTGCACCATTTCACATTTCTGCCAGCAGTGCTCAAGGGTTCCAGTTTCTCCACATCCTCACTAGCACCTGTCATTTTCTGTTTTTGTTATAATGGCTGTCCTAACGGATGTGAAGTGCATCTCACAGTGGTTTCAATTTGCATTCCCCTAATCTTTAGTGATACTGAGCCTCTTGTCTGCGTGCATTGGCTACTTATACATCTTCTTTGGAGAAATGTCTATTCAATGTCTATCTATTCAAATGTCTATTCAATTTTTGAACTGAGTTGCTTGTTTTTTGTCAGATACTTTCTCTGCATCGATTGAGAGGATCATGTGGGTTTTTTGCAATCTGTGAATATGGTGTGTTACATCGATTGATTGGATGCTGAACTGTCCTTGTGTGCTGGGCGGGCATAAATCCCCCTGGGTCTTGGTGTATAAACTTTTTAATATGCTGTTGAATTTGGTTTGATTGTATTTTGTTGAGAATTTTTACATCACTATTCATAAGACATATTGGAATAATATTAGATAAGATAAATATCAGATAAGCTATTAGATAATAATAAAATAAGAATATTTTCTTTCTTTTTTTTTTTTTTTTTTGAGACAGAGTCTTGCTTTGTTGTCCAGGCCAGAGTGAGTGCCGTGGCATCAGCCTAGCTCACAGCAACCTCAAACTCCTGGGTTAAGCGATCCTACTGCCTCAGCCTCCCGAGTAGCTGGGACTACAGGCATGTGCCACCATGCCCGGCTAATTTTTTGTATATATATATATTTTTTAGTTGGCCAGATCATTTCTTTCTATTTTTTTAGTAGAGACGGGGTCTCATTCTTGCTCAGGCTGGTCTCGAACTCCTGACCTCGAGCGATCCACCCGCCTCGGCCTCCCAGAGTGCTAGGATTACAGGCGTGAGCCACTGCGCCCGGCCTAAATAAGAATATTTTCTTATTCATAAGAAAAGTTGTCTTTTCCTGTAGTGTCTTTGGCTTTGGTTCCAGGGTAATGCTGGCCTCCTTCCACTTCAAGTTTTTGTAAGAGTTTGCGAAGGATTGGTCTTAGTTCTTGAAACGTTTGGCAGAATTCACCAGTGAAGCATCGGGTCAGGACTTCTCTTTGCTGGGAGATTTCTGAGCACTGACTCATTCTTACTAGTGAGAGCCTATTTAGATTTTCTATTTCTCTTGGATTTAGTCTTGGTAGGTTGTGTATTTCTAGGAATTTGTCCATTCCATCTAGGTTATCCAATTTTTTTGGTGTAGAATTGTTTGTAGCATTCTGTTATAATCCTTTTTATTCCTGTACAATCAGTCGTAATGGCCCCACTTTCATTTCTGATTTCAATAATCTGAGTTTTTTCTCTTTTTTCTTAGTCAATCTAAATAACGGCTTGTCAATTTTGTTGCTCTTTTTGAAGAACCAACTTCTGGTTTCATTGCTTTTCTCTACCATTTTTCTATTCTCTATTTTATTTATCTCTAATCTTTATTATTTCCTTTCTTCTGCTAGCTTCAGGCTTAGTTTGGGTTTTTTTCCTAGTGCCTCCAGTTGCGAAGTTAGGGATGTGAGATCTTTCTCCTTGTGTGACAAAGCATTCACAGCTCCAAATTCCCTTCAGGCGCTGCTTCTGCCACACCCCTTGCGTGTCAGTAGGCTGTGTTTTTGTTTCCGTTCACACGTCTTTATTTTTTAAAGTCATGTCAAATCCCATTTGAGCTGCCACTCGCCCGCCCCTGGTTGCTGAGAAGTCAGAGCCATTAGTGTGGGGTCTCCTCCCTCCTCCGACCACGGAATGAATTGTGGGTGAGGCCTGAACCCCAGCAGAGGGAGCTGGCATCGCCCCGCTCAGACCACTCTGGGTGTCTGGTAGCATTCGGGGGCATCCATCCCCAGCCTCCCTGTCTGGTTCCATCTCGGAGACCCCAGACCCCCACTCTCACCCTCTCCATCGTCTCAGCCAGGGGCCTCTCAGGGATGTCTCCGGGTACCTTTGCTTTTCAGCCCTAAAATCCAAAACCCTTTTACGACCATGGGGTCAGGAGGGCAGGCAAGGGCCCCCCACTGGGGGCTTCCCAGCGTCACACAGCACAGGAGCAATTTCTCAGTGGGACGCTGATGTCCACAAATGAAAATGTGTCTCTGGGCCTAGAGTTATGTGTCTATGTGCTTTTCACCCCAATTCAATGACATGCTCCTTTGAAGCCTCGCCTGAGTCCTCCTCCCCTGGGGGCCAGAAGCTACTAAATAAATGTGTCTAAAGGGTGGACGGTGGATGGATGGATGCTGGGTGGACAGCAAACATCAGAGATGGGGAGAGGAAATGCCACCAGGGACAGAGGACAGAGAAGAGGGTGGCCCGAGACCTGGTATCTTGAGCCCTCCCTTCCCCGGCCAAAGCTGGGCAGCTGCCCCACGGACAGGAATGCCGCCTGATCCCTGTTCTTGCCTCAGTGGGCCCAGCACCGCACATCATACCCAGCATGCCCTCTGCTCTGTGCAAAAATTGTGGGCAAAGCAGGGCCAGATATTTCAACCAGAGTAGTCCCGCATTTGCCCCAGTGTCACACAGCAAGGGTAGAAGAGCCGAGACCTTCCCAGGCACGAGTGGCACTGAGAACGCTGTGTGGTTGCAGAGTGTCAGCTATGCCAGGCCTCCAGCACACACGGTCTCATCAGTCTTCACGGCAGACCATGATTTCATTCCTCAGACGGGGAAACCATGGCTTAGTGAGGGGAAGTCACCTGCCCAAGGTCACCCAGCCAGGAAGCAGCAGTGCCAGGATTTAAACTAGGTCTGGTCGACTCCAAAGCCAGTCCCTTAACACGAGACTCTCCTGCTCAGTGTAGCACAAACCTCTCATTTTGCAGATGAGAACTTGAAAATCAAAGAGGCAAAGTGTCCTGCCCAAGGTCACACCGCTAACAAAGGCAGTGCCGGGGGAGAAGTTGCCTAACTCCTAATCCAGGCTCTTTCTGGGCCCTGCTCCCCCAGAGTCCAGGATTTGTTAAGCACATCCTCCCAGGGACAGTACAGAGAAGTCCCTTCCATTTCTGGGAGAGCCCAGAGGGGCCGGGGTGGCGCCCTGAGCGAGAACTGCTCCTCTCCCAGCTGCATCACAGCCGGGAAGCGCAGGGGTGGGTGGTGCCGCAGGGCTGGGGGAGGACCCAGGCCTCATGCCCGGCTCCCCGCGTCAAACCCTTGGGCCCGTGTCCAGCTGGCAGCCCCGGAGGCTCCCTGAGAGCCGCCTGGGTCTTGTGCTGCTCCCCTGCGGGACATGATGCAGAGCTGTGGATCACAGCAAAAGAGAAGCCGTCCCTTCCCACCAAGACCCGAGACTCAGGACTGGAGGTCCCATCCTGGTGTTTTGTACTTTTCCCACCAAGAGCCTCAGCGATCCAGAACGCACGCCCGGAAGTTGGATGGGCCGGGGGTCAAGGCCGGGCTGTGGCAGTGAAACAGGACACCCCTCCCCTCCCCACCCCCTTCTCATCAAGAGCTCCCCACGGCAAAGCCCGGACCTGAAGACTTCCTCTGGCCTAAGAACATGCTGGCACGGGCCCAGGACAAGCCCGAGGGCCTGGCACCTGACACCCCAGGAGCAGCCCTCACCTAATGACTGACGGGAGCCGGTGGGGAAACCCCAACTCCGGTACCCGCTGGGTCAGGACGACCTGAGGCATGTTGTGCAGTCGTCTTCCAGGTGACCCCAGAAGGGCTGAACCGCAGGTGCCCACAGCCAGAACCTGCTCATCACTGCACCCCACAGTTGGATCCCTTCTCCTTCCCCACCACGCTTCACACTCCCCTATTAGTGCCTCCTGGGGTCACTCTCCAGGTAAACACCTTGCACCCAAGTCCTTGTCTCGGGGTCTGCTGTTACACACGGGACTCGGTGTTACAATAGGAACGGACACTTAACGCTCATGACTTCCCAGGCTCTCAATGACAAAATGGGGAACACTTAGCTCTTGTTATTTGTTTTTATTATGTATCAGTCAGGAGAGGTTATTTTACGATGCAATAACAAACAACCCCAAAATCTTGGTGGCTTAATACCACAAAGTGTGGCTTGATGGGAGGGACCTCTCTCTTTGTAGATCTCCGGGGACCCACTCAGACTAACCAATGTTCCACCATCTTATGACACCCCCATCTCAACACGAGGCTTTAGGGTTTGCCAAGGCAGGAAAGGGAATCACACACCGGCTTTTCCACTAGGAAGTGGCATCGGTCACTTCTGCGCTCATTTCATTGTCCAGGCTACTCCACTGCAACTCTGGACCACAGCTTCAGACATTCCTTTGCATATTCTACTGCTCCTAAGCAAGTTCCACATCTGCCCAGATTTGAGGGGAGAGACAAGGTCATGTTTAGAGAATGTATGGGACAGAGACATTAATGTGGCCACCACACCCTGCAAAGGAGGAACCCTTTGGGGGGTGAACCCTCTGCCACATCCTCGAGGTGCCAACTCTGCTCCGTGATGGAGAACTGAGAGGCACCCATCCCCAGCAGGACTCAACTGCTGCTTCTTGCCTGGACTAGCAGAGATCACACCGCCCGGGGAAGCTGGCCCCACCCTGCATGCCAATAATGTGTTCCCTGGTGCCCGAACATGCTCAGTTAGTATCTGGATTGGAGTATGTGAAAATTGCGGCATTGAGGGGACTCCAAGTGTCATCAACCACATACATTTATTGTGACATTGGACTCCCACCACGGCTGTATGAGGTGAGCCGGGAGGGCATTGTCACCCCACCTTTAACAGATGTGGAAACTGAGATCCAAACGTTTATGGGCCTTGCGCAGGCCACACTGCATGTGAGCTGCACATTCAAGACGAGGACTCAGGGCTGCCAACTTCTGTCCCCAAGACCTCCCTAAGCCACTGCAAGGGGCACTCAGGAGACTGTTCCTCCTCGTTAAAATGTGGAGCTTTCTTAAGGAAATTAGCCAATGAATGGAGAAGGAGGGGTGGTGGGACAGGAGGGATCCCGCCCCCCACGCCCTTTCCCTGCAGGGAAAATGTTCTTGAATCACCCAAAGTGGAATGAGGGTAAATCAACTCATCCCAACTTCTCTTTTCACACAGTGGAAACTGAGGCACAGGAGGTGAGGCGGCCTGGCCAAGTTCACACGGCGGTAAGTGGCGAAGCAGGGGCCCGCTCCGGTTCCCTGAGCCCCTGGGCTCTCCCTGGGATACGCACTGCCCTCCCGGGAGCAGGGGACAGAGCACAGATGTCATCCTGCTTCCCAAACAAAACAGCCAGCACTGGGCTTTTAAATTTTTAAATTTCTGTTTCTTTTTAAACATTTTCGTCAGCCACCCTCCAGCCTTTAAAAATAGAGCGGCTCAGACGCAGGCAGGAGCTAAGTCCAGGAGCCACCTGAATATGCAGCTCTAGGGGCAGCGCTCCGGGAAAGGGCAGAGCCTGATGAATTAACCCATGTGCCCGAGCCCAGAGCAGACCGGCTGTCTCACTCCACTTCCTGTCACTCCCTCCAGGCCTGGGAATCTGGGGAAGAGAGCCCCTGCCCAAAAGCGGTGGATCTGGGCTGGGTCCCCAGGTCCCCGATTCCCCGGGTCCCAGGAGGAATGGGTCAGAAGCTCCCTTCGGTTTGCCTCTTCCAAGGAGCCCTCCAAGTGTTCAAGGGCTTCACCTCCCGGGAGAGCCATGGAGACCTACTTTCTCCTTCTCCCTGCCTGGCTCCTTTACATACACTATTTGCCTTCTGGAAGCCCCACCCAAGTGGCTGCCCCACCCCTCCCAGGAGTTCAGGGCGGTCTCTTGCAGGTCCCTGGGCCTCACCTAACCCTGGGTTTTCCTTCTCTGTGATATTGGCTGTTTATTTATCTTCCTGCAGGCACCACTCTGTGGGCTGAGAAAAGCGGGCTGTTACCTTGAGGATGTTTACAGTCACCTGGGGAACAGGGTGTGCTCATCACTGTCGCAGGAGGCTGATGTCCCAAGATGCCATCGCAAGCTGGAGGCTGATGTCCCAAGATGCCATCGCAAGCTGGGGCCACAGGGTGAGGGCAGGGCGGAGACAGGTGAGGCCAATGCGAAGGCCCTGCCTCCTCTGCCTCCTGTCCCACTGCCCCCACCCCGGCTGCCTGTCTCAGGCCCTCCAAGGCCCTCTCCTCCCACCCAGGTCTTCACACATGACCCCCAGGTGTGAGTGAGGGCTGGGAAGGGCTGGAGGGTCCAGGTTTAAACAGAGGCTGCTATTGGAGAAGACCTAAGACCTCCAGAGGCCACGGGAGGGACGAGCCTGGGGAGAGCATCTGGGGAGGGGACGGAAGGGCAGACGCAAAGGCTTTGCTGGGGGTGAGGGGCCCCAGGAGGCTGTGCCGATGGGCAGAGGGTGAGGACCGCCAGAGGGACTTGGGCTCCTGCTCTGATGAGCTGGGAGCCATGGAGGGTGCTGAGCAGAGGAGGCAGGGGAGCTGCCCCAGCCTGCCCTGCCCAGCGTGGCCTCTCACCAGCACAGGGGTGGGCACACTGACATCCGTCCCCCTGCCTTCTGCCCTCAGACGCAGCTCAAACCCCAGCCGAGGCAGGAGCTCAGCTTCCAGCTGCAGCTGCAGCCTGACGCCCAGGCCTCCTGCAAAGGGCGTGCTGTCCGAGGGTGTGGCCAGGGGGTTCTGTTGTGGACAGGAGGCCGACCCAGAGGCTGGTGCCACACCCTGGGGGGACAGGGCCATCCCTGGAGTCTGGGAATTGGTCCCTGGAGGCTGGTTCATCTGGGGGAGGAACTCGTGGAACGGCCATGGGGCGGGTTCTGGTGTCCCAGTCCTGCATGTGGACATGTGGCCGGCCACCTCTGCCCAGCACCTGGGGCCTGACAGAGCTGCGGATCAGGGTGCGGTGCCTGGTGAGCACCTCTGCTCTCAGCCACTCTTGGCGGAGCTGTCAGTCCTCACTAAGAAATTCATGGCATTGGGACAAAATCGCCCTCTCTCAGCAATCTGTCAGCTCCAACGTGCTTCCTGCATTTGGTTTCTATCAACTCCGCCAGGCTCAGCAGGGCCCCAGGGGCCATGGCAGCTGGGACATGCAGGATTTGATGGCCCTGGGAACCCCAATTCGGACCTCCCCCGCCGACAGGGGCACCGTCTCTCCTGCGGAGCCCAGTCCTAATTCCTGATCTTTCCCGGAGTCAGTGGGTTTTCTGTTGTTCCCAGGAGCCCACAGACCTGCCTTGATCCCCGAGGAGACAGGCTGCCTGTTTAAATCCTGGCTCTGCCACTTATTAGCTGTGCGGTCTTGGGCAGCCACCGGATCTCTCTGGCCTCCACGTCCACATCTGCCAAATGGGGACCGCAGTGAGGATGAATTATTGCCTCATTACTGCACCCCGGGCCAGCCTGTGGCAGGGGCTCTGTCACCCACTGGGACCCACACTGCGGGACACTGCGTGGAGGGCGTGTCCACGTCAGAGGGCAGGGGAGGCACAGCTGGAGCAGGTTTCAGAAAAAGTCAAGCCCACGGGGGTTGCGTGGGCGGGGGTGAGGGGCCTGAGCCCAGGAGACAGGGGAGGCCGCAGTGGAGATGTGGGCTTGCCCAGGTGGCAGCAGGTGGCAGCAGGCATGGGAGCTGCCCAGGATGGGCCGAGGGCAGAGAGGAGGCCAGTGGACTCCAGCTGCTGTGGGAGCCGGGGCGGCGGGTCCCCCGTGGGTTAAGCATGGAGGCGCCCTCTGACCCGGCAATCCCACGCCTGGAGTCCACCCCAAAGAATGGAAAGTAGGCGTTCAAACAAAAACTTGTACACGCATGTTCCCAGCAGCACTATTCACCATCGCCAAAAGGTGGAAACAACCCAAACGCTCCTCATCTGATGAAAGAAGGGACAAAATGCATACATCCCCAGAACAGAATATGACTCAGCCATTAGGGGGAACGAGGACGTCCTGATCCTTGCTAGGCTGCGGGTGAACCTTGAAAATGTGACTCGGACTGACAGAAGCCGTCAAGGGAGGCCATGCACTGAGTGACCCCATTCATATAAGATGTCCGGCACATCAGGAGGCAGGAAGCAGAGCGATGCAGGGGCCGAGGCAGGAGGGGGTGATTGCTATTGCATTTGGGGTGATGAAAAATTTCTGGAACTAGATAGTGGTACTCTCAGACAACGTGCAAGTACTTAACGCTACTGAATTGTATACTTTTAAATGGTTAAAATAGCAAATGTGTACTTTACCACAATTTTTTAAAAAATCAGCCCAAGGAGCACCATATGGCCACAGGCGGAAAGCAGTCTTCCTCTGGCGGGCTCTGGGCAGTGCCGGCTCTTCCTTCCTGGAAGTCACGCTGCAGGAGGAGAGAGGAGGCTCTCCCCAGTGCTGAGAGGCCGGGCGGGTGGCTGGGTCCCCACAGCCAGGGAAGCACGTGGGGGAGGGTGTGGGCCTCTCCCTGGCCCAGGCCAGAGGCCACCTGCCAGCTGCAGGACCACGGGTGAGCAGGGCCACCTCTCGGGGCTTCAGACGCCTTGTCTGTGAAACGACAGCGTTGCACTAGAGAGATGAACACAGGAGCGTCTGTCTCTTACGCCCTGAGAGCCCGAGTGGAACCAGATGTGGTCTCCTGACCCGTGGGAACGTCAGAGTGGCCAGCACAGGCCATCCCAGGACGGCTCCCCCGGGCCACAGTGGTGGCGTCCCCCTCACACCAGCCTCTCGGAGTCTGTGTTCCCAACTCTGCAGTGATCCCAGCATGCACGGCAGTGCTTCTTAATATTTTCTGGATCATAGACTTCTTTGCAAATCAGATAAAACCAATCGATACCCTCCCCAGAAGGACACCCAGAGCAGAGTGAGGAGCACCCATTTATGGTATAGAGACTAATAGCGCCTGTGCTGGCGTCAGATGGATTGAAGTCCAAATCCTGGCCCTGCTATGATCATTATACCTGTGTACCTCTCAGGTTTTCCCATCTGTGCAATGGGTGTGTTCATAGCACCCACCTCAAGGATTAGATGAGATAATTCTTAGACACCACTTAGGAGACACTCGGCACTCAATAAAGCCCAGACTCGCCTGCTCTGCAACCTTCCCGAAGGCTACCACCTCCACCCTCAGCCCCTCAGACCGGAGAGGTCTCTCCCTGTAGTCTAGCCCCCCGTCCCAGCCCTGCCCTCCACATGCCATCTCTCACATCTGTCCCCTGCCCCATCCCATTGACAGGGGAGCAGTGGTGTTTGCACCTCAGTCTTATAATCCAACATGTTTTTACCTTTGCTAATAAGATGATCATATGGTCTACAAAGTAACTAGCTTTATCTTTTGTTCAGTATTTCAATATTATGACCAGTCCATGTATATTTGAAAACAACACATTTCTTTTTTGAACTAAACAGTTCAAAAAAGAAATTTTACTGGATCTTTACTTTTGCCTCTTGATCTGTCAATTTCTGAGAAAAATATATTAAAGTCGCTCTAATTGTGAAATTGTCCATTTCTCTTTATAGTTCTATCAGTTTTGGTGTTAAACATTTTGAAACTATGTTGTTAAGGGCATAAAGTTTCATAATTTTTATTTTGCTGGTAGAATGTCTCTCTTAGCAACATGAATCCAATCTTCCTTTTTTATGTTTTTGCTTCGAGTTTTGTTTCATCTGATACTGATGTATCCTCATCAATATTCTTTGCTAGGATCGTTTTTGTATATCTTTTCCCAGTCTCCTATTTAGAAACTTCCTGGGTCATTATGGTGTACATGTGTCTCTTGAAGACAGGATTTTGTTTTTTGCCTAGGAAAGTTTTCTCCATAATACGTAATTTTTTTTTAATTTCAAAATATTAAGGGGCACAAATGTTTATGTTACATAGATGCCTTTTATAACGCTTAGGGCAGGGCCATTAGTGTGCCCATCACCTGAATAGTGTTCATTGTATTAGTAAGTTTAACCCATTCACATTTATTGCCTATGATTACCAAAATGTTTGAACTTATTCCTGATTAGTTTTGTTTTCTATTCCCCATGCTTTGTTTTTCTTCTCTTTTCTGATATTTGTTGGACTGATTTCATTTTTTCCATTTTAGTTTTTTTCCTCTAATAATTTGTAAGTTCTACATTCTATTTCTATTTTTCTGGAGGTTTCCCTTGACATTTTCACACACATACTTAAGGTTAATCTGCCGATATCCAGAATTAATCAGAATCTATATCCACCCTCCAACAATACAAGAGGATTAGTGCACATTTACTCTCCTTCGCTCCACAAACTCCGTAACTGCTTTGTTAATTCTAAGATTTTGGTGCCATATTGTTACTGATTTTTAAGTGATCAGCACTTACTTAGATTTCATAAGTTTCTTTGGTTTCTTTGTTCGCCATCATTCCTTGTATTCCATTTCTTGGATTAATTTTTCTTCTTGCTAGAGCACATCGTTTAGCAATTCTTTCAAAAGTGAATTTTATCAATGCTAAACAGTCTTAGATATTGCATGGCTTGGAATTTTATTCTTACATTTGGCTACGTATAGAATTCTGAGTTTGAAATTATTTTCCCTCAGATTTTGAAAATATATCATTTTTTTCTGGTTTCTAGCATTCCATTCTTTTGCAAGTAGTCTGGTTTTTTGTTTTTTTTTCTTTTGTCTGAAGATATTTAATGGCTTTTTTTAACCCTAGTGTTCTGAAATTTCAACCTGTCTGTCCACCAGGAAATCTCCATCTTCATTCATCCTGACTGGCACTGGCAGAGTTCTGGGATATTGTCAATCTCAGCTCTGGGAATTTCTTCCCCTGCATTCTTTGGATGTGTCCTTTCTTCCTTTCTTCAACAGGGGCTCATGCTGTGTCGTCATCATAGCTCACTGCAGCCTCAACTGGCCTCAAGTGATCCTCCAGCCTTGGCCTCCCAAAGTGCTAGGATTACAGGTGTGAGCCACCGTGTCCCTCGTGTGTCCTTTTTGATGAGGAAATGGAACTTTGACTTTGGCCTTCATACCTCGTAGCCTTTATTTTGTACTTTCCATCCTTTTGTCCTTTTGTGCTGCACTCTGGAAGTCGTCGGCTCAAACCTCTCACTCATTTCTTTGCCCCTCAGCCGTGTCCATTTTGCTATGCAGTCCACTTACTAGGTTTTTTTCAACAACCAGATTTTAATTTTCCAAATTCTCTTGAGTTGATCTTTTTGAGGCTCCAATATTCTATTCCATCTCCCGAAGGATGTTGATTACACCTATTCTAAATTCTCCCTCTGATTGCATCAACTGCCTTTCGGTGGTGTCAGCTTTCTGAGGAGTTTGCTTCCTGGCATTCACAGAGCTCATCTCTGTGTGAGGCTCACTGGTAGCCTGTCTGCAAGCATCTCATCTCCCCGACAGCCAGCCTCCACGTGTGGGGCAGAAGAATGTTCTGCGCTCGAGGGCCACCATTGTCCCTAGGTGTCATCAGCCTTCAGGACACCACCTGCCCCTTCAAGCCTCACACCCACAGTTACTACTGATCACTCCCTCAAAATGCAGATACCTGTGTTCTCTGCTTGGCCCAGGTGTGTGTGTTTGGTGTGTGTGGGGAAGAGGGTTCAATTTGCCCGTGGCTCCCACTGAGGCACCTCAAACAACCACCTGTCAGGGCCGGGAGGCCTCCAACCCCTACATCTTGCAGCCGCCACAGCGCCTCCAGCGGAGTCAGCCCCTCCCCTCCACCTTTAAGGCCTTTGGCATAGTTTCTGGTCTACCAAGGGCACCGTACTTGGTTTTCAATGTGGTTGTGAATTTTAAATATCTATTTTTTGTCCTTTTGAGGATATGGCATGATGGGGGGGGGGGCTTCAGTCTGAGCCACTCTGCCACTCATCACTTTCTAGTTTTGGGGTGTCTCTAGGCTTCTTCACTCTTGCAGCCTGGAGATGCCGGGTGTCAGCTCCCTCGGCAGTTTTGGGCTTGAACAGAACGTAGCTCCACTCTCTCAGCGTCACTTTTCACAAACTTGAAATGAATCGCTCCTGACCATACTGCATAGACCCCGTGGAAGGTCAGTGATGTAGCAAAGGGTCTGGCACAGGCTCAGCAATGCCGGATCCTCTCTTTCCATTGCCCCACCAGGGGTGGAGCGCCTGAGGGCTGAAGGCCCCATGTGGCCTTCTGGATCCTTCTAAATCCTTTGTTCTGTAAGATCTGGATTCATTCCAAAGGCCATATGGGGCCTTCAGGCCGCAGGTGCCCCACCCCTGCTAGACAGCCCGTGGCTCAGGCAGTGAGTGCCACAGGGTCAGGAGAGAGATGACCTGGAGGAAGGAAGAGGTGGGCAGGGAGGGTGGGGATTCAGGCTGGGGGTGGGGAGGACAGGGCAACGTAAGGTTTGAGAATACTGGGGGTCACAATGATGTGCTTGTTTAGGCAGAGGTCAGGGACTCAAAAGCCACAGAGGGCCAGGAGATGACACAAGCATGTGAACAGGGCTGGCTCCTGGAGAGGGGTGGGAACTGAATCCTGGAGAGGGACATTTACAAAAGGCTCCGCCAGGTTACCGCCCAACCAAGCAGCCCCAGCTGTGCTGAGCCAACCTCCCAGCCAGTGGGAGGGCATGACAGTAGCCCTGAAACAAAACACCACGAGCCAACAAAACACTTCTGAGGGCCCAGTGCAGCCTCTGGTCTGCGTGGAGTGCGTCCACAGGCACTGTGGGATGGGGTCTACCACAAGAGCAGGGATGTAGAGGTCTGAGCCCCTGCACGCTCCCCTAACCAGGCCGTGGGGGCCTCAGCCTGGTGGTCTCTGCAGCCTGGGATGCCATGTGGCATTTTGATTTTTTGGGTAAGGGCTGACGTGATTCACTCGGCCAACAGTGGTTGAGGTCCCCAGGCCTTGCGCACGGGAGCCTCCATAATGTGCATGGGGTCAGAAAGAGACATTGGTCCTTGGGAACACCAGTGTGGGACCAGAGAACACGGTGAGTGACTTGGGAGGCAGCGACGACGCCAGCATCCAGAGCGGTCCTCTGGCGCCACCCAGTGTCCATCCGTGTGAACTGCAGCTCCACGCCACCACCTGATCATCACTGAGCAGGAAAACCAGGTGAGAACCCCGGATTTCTGCCCGCAGCCTGTTTGCATGGCAGGGCCCGCTTCTTTCTAAATTTGAAGTAGCCTGATTATTGCTGGCCTCCTTTATGCCTTAACCTGTGAGTCCAAGACAGCTTTGCCAAATCTAATCAAGGACTTAAAAAAATTTTCTTTCACCCATATTGCCAACAGGGCAGACACATTCGCTGGACAATTTGGTTACTATTTCTAAGCATTTCTATCCCAAAGAGTCATTTTGTTATAGCCCCGGCATACGCTGGCTTAGGGACCTGTGAGAGCCCAGAAGAAAGGTGAGTCTTTTGGGACTGCAGCTCATGGCTTGGCCTCAGGTCACCCTCCGCCGGGCCCCAGGCCTGGGCAGCGGTGGCTTAATGTAACAGCTGCAAAGGCTGCTGCCCACACAGACCCTGCATGGCCAGGGCAGTGTGGGGCCTGAGGAAACTGCGGCCGGGGTCCCCACTGCAGGGAGCTCAGAGTCAGGCCGGTGCAGAAAGCTCTTTGATAAAGAAAAGCAAACGGCAGGCGCAGAGACAGGTGAGGCAGGTAAGGTGCATTCAGGGGCATCCAAGGCACCCAGGGCACCTGAGAGATGGAGGCGGAGGGACAGGTCGTGAAGGGTCATCCTCCAGTGCTAAGCTGAGGGATTTCCGCTTACCCCAAACCCAGCGGGGAGCTGCTTGGGGGCTACAGGTCCAGGCCAAGGCCAAACTGGGACCTGCACAAACTCCTGACTTAGAAGCAGAGTGACTTCTCTTCAGGCCTCCTTAAGGCTTGCTGGTGGTGGGCGTTTGCAGTTTGTGGCTGAGACAAGGTTTCCTGCTGGCCAAGCAGCCTGGGGTCATCCCCTACCCTGGCAGGCTGGGCACAGGTCCTCAGCCTGGCAGGCACACAGACCCCCGAGAGCCCCTGTCCACAGTGGCCTAGGGGGAAGGGGAAGAGCTTGCCCAGGAGGGCGAGAAGGCTCACAGGGGATTGGGGCCCGCCCCCTTCTTTCCTGTGGCTGTGCGCCCGCTGGCATCTGTCCTCGCGCGCACGCGCGCGCGCGCGCACACACACACACACACACACACACACACTCCACTTGAAGGGGACTGTGCTGCCACCTGGCGGCCACATCAGGACAGTGCCCTGGAAGGACTCCCAGGTTCCAGCGGAAGGCCCCTCCTCCCACATCTGGGGCTCCCACCCCTGAGCCCACCACCTTGCTTTGCAGAAGTCAGTGTCCTTGACTGAGCAGCAACATTCTGTAATAAATGTCTCTACTTCCTTCAACCCTTTCTCGTGGAGCTGGAGGCTCAGAGAGCAGAGTCACAAGCAAGTTGCTGGCAACACCAGGCCCCAGGTCCTTTCCTCTGCAGCAGTCCCTGGAGCCCAGTTCCCACCCAGTCCTGCTTGCTGTGTGGCCTGGGGCCTGTCAACGAGCCTCTCTGAGGCCTGGTGTCCTGAGGGTGCCGACACCTTGAGGGGTGTTGGAAGGATTAAACGAGGTGATGTATATATAGTAGGGTCAAATGCACCTGCTAAAACTCAGCCGTGCAAGCAAGTGCTCCTTGTTAACAACTCATCACTTTATTTTTTAAATTGCCAATTAAAACTAACTCAGTCTCTTTCCATTTAAACTGGTCTTTGGTCTGCCTCAGGCTCTTTTGGGGAAGCAAAAAAAGTGAGGTCAAAGTTCCCACGCCCTGGAGTGGCTGACAGCTCCCTTGCTTATGAGAGGGTCTCCCACATTTTCTTCCCTGCCATGGGGATGTCTGGATTCAGGAGTTGGCTTCTGCTGGGGGTCCTGGCCATGTACCTGGCTTGGGGGTGTGGGCCTCTGCCCACCTGCTCCCACGCTGAGGGAGCCAAGAGGGGCCTGCTCCCTGGCCCCGCCAGTGGAGGCCCCGCCTTAGCTCCGCCAGTGCCATGAGCCTCTGAGGTATGGCTGCAGCTCCTGTCTGGCCCCAGATTGGGTGTCCCCTGTAGCCCTCAGCTCCAGGTCACTTTGCCCCTCCTTGGTGGTCACCCACCAGAGCTCCCGGCTGCAGCCCTCCACAGGCACGCAGAAACTCCTGGCTTCTTCCTTGCCAGGCCCGAGGGAGAGCAGGAGTCTTGGGGGCCCTGCCACAGGCTCCTGTGTTCAGCCACTCCCATGCCACATGGAACCAGCCCTGTCGCTAGCTGGGCTTTTTGCCGGGACTCCTGGCCTCTTGCTCAGACCCTCCTCCCCCATATCGGCTTTTGAACCAACACACGGTGGGGGGTCACTTCCCAGGACCCTGGTTCACCCGCATGTGGCCACAGCCCCTCCGAAGCTCTCCTCCTCCCATCCAGGACCAGAAGCCACTGTCTCTGTCTAGTGGGAACTTACCGCAGGTCACGTCCTCCTTCCCTACCCCATGGACTTCTGTCCTACATTTCCCTGGGGACTGTCGCTTGGCCTGAATGGCCAGAGTGCAGCGGAAGAAAACCAGGGCAACAGGCGTTGTCTACGAAGTGTTGTCCCCCTTGCATATGTAAGTGCCTGGCACGGGGTGGGAGCTTGGGAAGTGACCATCCCTGTCCTCGTCCCCACCCCCTGCTTCTTTCCTCTGGCTGGTAGCTGAGGCCACCTCTGCTGGATGAGCCTGCCCTGACTCTGCCTGCCTGCCCTGCAGTTCTGCCATAGGCTGAGCGCCTGGAAACCCACCTTCAGATTCAGGCCCAGCTCTGGCCCCCACGGCCTGCTTTACCCAGGGATGCTTGGCCCTGGGGGATTGCTGGGTCACAGGACAGTGTCAAGGCCATGGGCACAGGCTGCGGGGTGCGGCTGCCTGGGCCAGAACCCCTGCGGCACCACTGACGAGCTGCAGGCCTGCGGCCAGCACCCTGGGTCACCCAGAGCCGTTGGTTAAACGGCAACAGCCTTAAGAGGGTGGTTATGTGGCTGTGAAACGTGCTCGTCACAGTGTCCAGGATGTAGGAAGTGCTGAGGAAACGGCTGTCGTCGTAGTGATATTGAAACGGGTCCCAACTAACGGGGAGACTGTGACCCAGAAAACTGAAGAAACTGCAGGGGCTTTCTGCCCTGAAACCCGAAGCGAACCCAGAGAATCCCAGCGCCACGTCGTGTGCGTGTACGTGTGTGACCTCTCCACCTCTGCCTCGTCATCGTCATCCCAGCTGCCGTCTTTCCAGCTGCTCCTTTGTGCCAAGCACTCTGAGGCAGAGGCTCTTGCCACGCCCACTCACAGTAAACCCACCACACCGAGGGGCAGCGGGGTGCTGAGGCTGGCGCCGCCGCTGTGCAGCTTCTAGCCGGGCTTCACAGCAGCCGGGGCAGGGCTGCCACCTCCCTGCCGTGTGCATGTGCGTGTGCGCTTGTGTGTGCACACGTGTGTGTGTGTGTGTGTGCGCCTGCGCATGTGTGCACGCGCAGGCGTGTGAGCAAACGGAGCTGTCTGTGAGAGTGCCCACACCGAAGCCGCCTTTGTCCCTGCACAGACTGGCCACATGGCCACCCTACACCTGTGCATCTGGGGGTTTAGACCCAAATGCAGGAAGTAATTTTCATCTGGCGAGACTGTCCCCAGACTGTCCTCCAGGGCACTCACACACCCCACTGCGAGTCATCTCCAGCTCAGGCCCTGGCTGTCATTGACCTGGACATCCTGGTATGAAGCCACGTTCTGATTTTTGCAACTTCAGACCAGGGCACCTATTCCCTCTGAGCCTCACACTGGGCCACTGCCACCACTGCCACCCCTCGCCATTCCCAAGCCCTTCCCACACAGTGGGCCAGGAGCCTGGCTGCTCACTCAGCGTGGACACACTGGACCAGCTGCTCTGCCTGCAGAGGGCGTCGCCAGCCACAGGAAGGGAGCAGAGGTAGATGGACAAGCAGGCAGAGGAGCCATGGTCCCGCTGTCTGAGCCCCGGGGGAAATCCCTGGGCCTCCCAGGCCCACGAGCTTTGCACATGGGCAGGTTTGAGCTGAGTTTTCGGCACGTGCAAATGCAAGTCTGGGCCCTGGAAGGGAAGAGCTATGAGTGGCATGAGACATGGAGAGGTGGGAGGGGGCGGTGAGGACCCCCCCAGGTTGGGGAAACAGAAGGTGGCTCGGGCCACCACCACCCCCCCAGGCCAACGCTGAGGGGACGCGGCACAAGAACTTCTGGTGCTGGGACACACCAGCCACTCTCGCAGCCACCTCCTGACAAGGCTTGCAAGCAGCCGAGCCTCTACCCGAGCCGGCTGCCTGGGCACAGGAGGGACCCTCCCCGCGGCAGGGGGCACGGTCCACACCAGCTGGGCTCCCCAGCGAGACGTCTGTGCACCCCTGGGAAGAACTATGTGGTCTTAGGTACTTACGTCCCTCAGTGCCTGGCAGAGGGGCCGGTGACATGGCAGCTGCTCAGCAAAGAGCTGGCCAAGGCCTCTGTGTCCTTCTGAGGGCACAGGGCACCCCACCAGCCCCGGTCACACATAGGGTGGTGCTTCCACCAGCAGCCTGCAGAGCCCCCGGCCCCCTGGGCGGAGAGGTGAGGAAGGCCCAGCAGGAAGGGCTCTGGCCCCACCACGGGAGTGCCGGGTGTGTCCCTGCACCCCGTCCCTGCATGGGAAAGGCTGAAAAAAGGCCACGTGGCCAAAAGGGAGAAGCGCTGAGGGAGCCGCGCCTGGGTCTGGACACAGCGCGGCCTCGGGAAAGTCGCTGCCTCCCTGGACCTCCTCCTCCGCGGAGCGGGACGACACTGCCTCGTGGACTCTCGTGGAGAAGAGTCAAAATGCTGCCCTCACACGCGTGGCCTTGTTTGGGCTGGTGACACCACAGAGCGAGGGCTGTCATCGCATTCTTTTCTGGGAGGAGGACTCAGAGCTTAGATGTGTCATCAGTATGAGCTGGCCCAAGCAGGACTCGGGACCCTGAGGCTGGACAGGGCAGCTGCCCTCCCCTCCGACCGGAGGAAGGTTCTCTGGGCTCAGGGACTAGAGGAGGCCGAGCGGGGAGATGCCAGGAGGTCCCTCTGAAGGTGGCTGTCCCTGGCCAGACCCCCAGGCACAGGGAACAAGAAAGCCCTGAGAGGTGTGAGGGCCGGGAGCAGTGTGCCCCCACTCGGCAGGGCCCCGCATCAGACACCGCTCGGTGGGGGAGTCAGGCTGAGGCGCCCCCGCCCCCAGCAGGACAGGGAGGCTGACGCAGTTCTCAGGGGTCGGTCGTGGTGGGGATTCCTGCCTGTTCCGCACACCTGCTCTTCCAGCAGACCCGGCCGTCTCTCTCCACCTGGGGGTACCGCTCCTTCCAGGGGCTCTGGTCCCAGAGGCCAGCAGGTGACTAAGGGGAGGGACAGAGGTGGCGCATTTCCCCATCTCGGGACAGAACCGAGCTCCACTCTCCTACCGGGACGGGGATTTCCTTTTCTGGGGTTCATGAATGGGTTCTGAAGCAAAACACATGCTCCCCAAGCTTTGAAGAAAGCAACCGTCATTTCAATCAGGTGAGTTTTGACAAGAAGCTTGGGGTCCTGGCCTAGGCCATGGGCTGCTGTGGGGGCCCTCCCAGTGCTACGGAGCAGTGGCACCGGGAGGGCAGCCGGGCAGATGGCGCCCACTGGCTCTTGATGCGCTCCCCCCACAACTCCCGCCTCTCCCACGGCTCCCTCTCGCCCAGGGCCTCAGCCAAGGGCTCACCCCTCTCCCTCCTCCGTCAGGCCCTGGACCTCCCCTCGAGGTGCACATATCACCGTCACAGCCAGTGGCTTAGAGTCGCTCCTCTGGGGGGCCCGTGTTCTGAAGCAGTGACCAAAGCATCATTGCCCTGCAATTATTTTTTCTCCTTTAAACTAATTATGCAGCTGAAGTGGCTGCCTACCTCGGGGTGAGTGATTATAGCTGAGCAGAGAACAAATTCAGCAATTTGGAGCCTTAAGAGTTTCTAAACTGCCCTTTAAAACTCACAGCAGTCATCAGTTTGAAAGAAAAGGTTGCAGGAGAGTCAGTCTCCTGAAGGATTCAGAGCATAAGGTTCCTGCAGTAGCTTTGCTGGGAGCCGACAGAGGGTCAGGCTGCCCCAGCCCAGCCCAGCTCGCCTGGACAAAGCCCTCCTGGGCTGGGAGCACACGGCAAGGGTCAGGAAGAAACGTGGCTGGAGACAGGCAGCGAAGGGCCCTGGGTGTGGCTCAGCCCACCCTGCTCCTGTCCTTCTGACTTGTGTGGACAGGCTCGGAATACTCCCCGGACAGGAGGGAGGGAGAAACTTGGCTGAGGAAGCCACGAAGGGATTGTTTGTCATCAGAACAGGCTCCAAGACAGAAACGAACCAAGTGGCTTTGTTTCCAGGGTGGGAAACACAGACCCCGGCACCCAGCAGGTATGCGGCAGATCCTCCTCCCCCCAACCTCAAGGACCAAGTCCAAGGGAAGGTACAATTGTCATCAGGCTGGACGCTGCAAAGCAGGGAGAGTCCCTGTACATGGAGACCTGGCAGCTGAGCACTCTCTGGAAACGGGGTGTGGAGCAAGGGGCAGGCCCTGCTGTGACCACGAGGGAGGGAGAAGAGATGCCAGCCACAGGGGAGCAGGAGGAAGTAACTCATCTCCCATGTCACGCATTGTCCTGGCCTTCGGGCAACGAGAGGCCTTGGGCAGCAGCTGCTTCCTCACATCAGAAGCAGCGGAGGACCTCAGAGCAGCTGGGAGCCAGCACTCCAGGGTCTGGCTCTCTCCAGGGCCACAGGTCGGGGTGGCCAAGACTCCTCTGGACACTGCCCTGCAAGGCCAGCTGGTTTCTGAATCCCATGATGCAACCCAAGTACATCTCTAGTAGGAGCGAACCAGCAGAGCCCCTCCGCCCACCCCAGCGGAGAAGCCAGGGCAGGGGTGGGGGAGGGTGGTGGCGCTACAGAGAGCTGGGCTTGGCCAAGCCCAGAGGAGCCCTTCCTCCCTCATCGTTTCTCCTACCTGACCCTACCCGCCGGGCAGCCCAAAGAGTGCCTTTCCTTGAGTGTAGCCTTTTGACTGAATCCAAATTTTATGGAACAAATCCTTTTATTAGGTTATTAAGTATGAAATGTCCGATTTCCTTAAGTACTAAGTTTGACAGTTGATATCTCTGATATTTCACTGTGACAAGTCTTGTTTTATTTTTATTGTGAAGGTACATCCCCAGTCTTTCAAACGCATGGTTTGGCTTGTGATTATCGTGCCCATTTTTTTTTTAGAGCAATTTTTTGTGAAACCATGGATAAGTCAAAAATTTGTGTTATTTTCGAATATGAGTTGCATTGTGGAACCAACACAGCACAGACAGCTCAAAATATCAACACAGTGTTTGGGAAGGATGTGGCTAATGAACTCACAGTACTTTGATGGTTTGAGAAGTTCTGTTCTGGTGATTTTAATCTTGAAAATGAGCCATGTGGGCGACCTGAGACCAAGGTGGATAATGTTGAGCTGAAAGCTGTAGCAGAAGCAAATCCATCTCAACCTAGGTGTGAATTA
>CM052441.1:102609619-102628952 GCA_028533085.1 Varecia variegata
GTTGGGTAACTCATGCTCCCTTCCTAGGGCAGTGATGGGGGAAGCAGCCAGAACAGGATGGGGAAGGTCTCAAGGATAAGAAAGTGGCCCCCAAATCTCTCCAGAGGGCAGCAAAGAGGTGGTTGATTCAAGCTGTCACTTCCAAGTGGGTCAAAAGGAAAAACAGCTGAGGCCCCAATATCAGCCATCCCCCCGGGGTTCCTGGGATCTTACAGGGACTTGGCCTTGGTAGATTGCCCCACTCCAGGGCAATGGGGCAGGCGTGGGATGAGGCGTTTGAGAGGGTGGCCGAGGGCCAGGGGCCAAGCTTCCACACCAGCCTGAGTGGGCGACCCAGGTACTGTGGCTGCCGACTCAGGCACTGTCAGGACCCTGGCCTGAGAGGCATGGGTGAAGCTGTGCCTCCCCCAGCCCATGCCATTACTGCAGTGGGCCCACCCAGACGCTTACAGGACTTCAGTGGGTTCCCCAGGGGCCAGACGCCAGAGGATCTCAGGATAGGCCACAGCCTCGGGCTACACGTGAACAGCATTTATTTTTCATGCACTCAACAAACGTTCAAGCCTGCGGGTCTCTGTGGGCAGGGCCCTGGGGACAAAGGTGCGAGGAACCTCTGAGCTGGTTGAAGGCAGGGCCAGTGTCATCCCCTGGCACAGAGCCTGATGAGTGTTTGCTGAATACATGACAGGCCATCTGGGGAGACCAGACTGGGCAGGTGGTAGAACAAGGGGTGTGGTGGTTGAGATTGTGAGGGGCTCATGCCCACCGGAAGCACCTCAGTCACCGTGTTCCTGGCACTCCTTGCTGACAGGCTGCAGACCCTGGGAAGTAGGTGCCCCCAATGCCTCGGGGACTTACCTAGGGAGTGGAGAGGGAACAGTGGCCCCTGGGCCCCTGGCAGCTTGGGGCCCACTGCCTGAGGTCAGCTCAAACTGCCTGGGAGCACATGTCTGTGTCTAAGGGCCCATAGGGCCCAATTCTGCCCTGAGATCAGGTTAAGGCCTGGCAGGGCTGGGAAAGGGAGGGGACATGCAGCAGGAGGTCATCTTGCCCCCAGTGTCTGGGAGGGACCCCAGACCCCAAAGCACTGGTTCCGCAGGCCCGAGCTGGAAGCCCTGAGACCAGGGCCCTGCGGAGAAGCCTGAGGCACGGTCCAGCTCAGCGGGGCCGCTTGCTGTCCAGCAGGGCCCTCCAGTCGTCTGCCCACGAGTGCAGCCTGCGGCTGGGAGGCTGCAGCTGCAAGTGCTGGTTGTGGCAGGAGGTGAACAGGACGTGCTCCCAGCTGGGGTTTGGCTCGGCCCCTGTGGGTGGGAAGGCGGCACTTCAGTCCCATGGCTGGGGGCCCTGGAGCTCGGCCACCTAGGACCAGTTGGGTGTCCCCAGGCAGGCAGCCTGCCTCACTGAGACTGTTCGGTCATCTGTACAGTGGTGACTGCACTTGCACCTGCCCCACGTGAAGGGCTCAGCGCAGCAGAGTCAAGCGCTCAGTGGACAGTTTCCCTGCCGTCACTGCGAGGGAAGTGAGGCGAGGCAGCACGGCAGCCCTCACACTCACCTGGCTGTGCTCGCCCTGCCCGCCCCTCTCTGCACACCGCACCCAGGGTTGCGGGGGAGGGGAAAGGCCAGGCTGCCCCGATCTGCGGCTCACTGGTTGGTGGCCACAGGCCCCCGGGCCTCCCCAGGCATCACTCCCCGTGTCCACACCAGGGCTGCTGGTGGGACACTGCCCTTCAGGGGGAGCCCCTGCCCGGCCCCTCACACAGGCCTCCCCCGGCCCCTTGTGCTGGAGATGGAAGGCCAGCAGGCGTGCAGGCCCTGAAGGTCACTGGCAGCTGCTGCCCTGACTCTCCCTGGGAGACCACATGGTTTAGGAGGGGCTGGGGGGACACCTGTGGATCCCACCCTCTGGGTATGGTGACTGAATTAGAGACGGGCACGTTTCCCAAGCCAGTTCCAAAACCATTAGGGAAGAAATGTTCTGTATTTTCCCACTGGGGTGTCTAAAAGAACAGGCTGCAACCCTGAAACCACTGCGGCTACTAGGAGGCCGCAAACAGGGCAGAGCAGGGCCAGGAGGTCAAGAAACCGAATGTCGAGTGACACTGCTTGAACCCTGGATTCAGCCATGCCGAAGCCCTAGTGAGCCAGCACATCTCCCCTCTCCTTTCTAGGCCACTCAGGGTTGAGTGGTCTGTTTGTTCTGGGATCATGGGATAAGCAAAAGGACAAACATGGCTCCCACACCACCTTCAACTGGAGAAACTGCCCTGCTTTGCTCTCAAACATTGGGCCAGTCCAAACTGCTTTTGTAAAAAACAAGGCTTTGCAGCATTTGGGATAAACATTTGGAAACCAGAGTCCAGTCCCCATGCTACCTGAGGAAGGCAAGGCTTCCGGGGTGTGGAGTGACGCACCTGAGGCTGCCGAGGGGCCGCCCTGCAGCTGGGCCCCCGCTCCTCCCGACTCCCAGGAGTGCTGAGGGAACCTCATCCTCCCAGCGGGGAAGAGGCTCACTGCCTGGCAAACACCTGGTGACTCAGTGGGGCGGGCAGGAGGCAGCGGGGAGGTGACCGCTCAGGAGAAGGGGGTGCAAGGCTTGGGCCCCCTCCACGTGCCCCTCCCCTGCCACAGACCACTTGCCTGTGATGTCCGGCCGGTCGTCTATGAGAAGGTCAGCAGAGACCACGGTCTTGTCTCTGGTCAGCACAATCTGCTCCAGAAAGTCCGGGCCAAAGTGCTTCTCCACCCAGGCGTACTGGAGGTGAACAGGGGGCAGAGGGTGAGAAGAAAGTGACATCGGACCTGGGAGCAGACCAAGAGCTGGGGGACAGCCAGGCATTCCCCGGGAAGGGGCCAGCCTAGAACCTCGGCTAACGGCCCCAGCAGCTCTGTGCGGGAGGGGACCTGCCAGCCAGGAAGCTGATGTTCTGTGTGACTGGTCCACGTCCAGAAAGCAGCAGAGTCATGACTCAAACCCAGCAAGACGCCTGACACTGCACAGCACGACCTCACACAGAGCAGAGGAGAGAGGTCAGCCACTGAAACCCCTGCCCCGCCCCCAGCGGGCTTTGGCAATGCTTTGTTAGGCACTAGACGAAGAAAGCAGTCCTTGCCCTCAGGAAGCTCACAGCCCAGAGGAGACAGCTATTAAAGTCAAAGGGGCATTTAAACCATCCATTACATAAATTCTGAGGACAGGGCTACCAAGAGGACTCGGGGGGCTGGAAGAAGCCACATGTGAGCCAAGGCTTCTTCGGAAGCAGCAAGCAAGCTGCACGGGGCACACTGCAGGCAGAGGACGTGCTGGGTGCTGCAGGGTGTGTCCTGGCAGACAGAAGGCTGGGGAGCTGGAGCGCACGGTGGCTCTGTCGCTCGGGGCAGGAATCAGACTGGGGCCTGGCGAGCCACGGGCACCCTCTGGCCACTGGTGGCCTCTCAACATCCTTTCCCGTTCCTCAGCTCCCGGGGGGAGTCACCTGCTTCCTACAGGATGTGTGCCCTGGCTGCTGTCACCACCCCAGTGCAACCCGGGTCCAGGCACTCAGTGACCTGGCTCTGCCCAGCACAAGCTCAGTCTCTAGCCACCAAGAGGCCCTTCCAGTACCTTTCTAGACTTCTGCCATTTGCAATCAAACACCTTAACTCACAGACCCTGTTACAGCTATGGATTCTATCCAGCAGGGGAGGGGCAGGATGGGATGTGCTTTGTTCCAAAGCTCCTCTGGTTCCTGCATGGAGAACAAACAGAAGCTCCCCAGGCCGGGAAGGGAGTTCAGCATGTCTGCTGCCTTCCTGCTGCACCCCCCAAGCAGGTCCCTGTCCTCCCCGCCCCGCCCCGTTACCCCTGTGTGAGACGAGGGATGGGACAAGGTGCAGCGGTGTGGCTGTCTTCTGGTGGGAGGGCGGAGCGCTGAGCCTCCCCACAGCCCTGTGAAGTCGGTGCTCCAGGAGCCTCACTGCACAGAGCAGGGTGGACCCCCACCATACTGCACATGGCCCTCCACAACATGCCAACAGGCAGGAGCGCAGAGAGCAGGCTGCGTCTGCAGAGCAGGCTGGCCTGGCCCTGCCGAGGTCCCAGCTTCGCCTTTCTCTGGGCGCTACCTCCCTCGCCACGCCCACTGGGCTTCTCTCCATCCCTGCGCTATGTTATGCTTGTTCCTGCTCAGGAGCTTCGCCTGGGCCATGTCCTCTGACTGGAACACTCCTTCAGGATATACTCACACACACGTGCACAGACACGCGCACACATGAGGGAACACAGACACACACAGGTGTGTGCACACCCCCCTAATTCCAGCAAGTGAGCTCTCATCCTAAAGCTGTCACCTTCTCAGCCTTCCATGACCATCACACTCTAATTGTGCTTCCCAGCAGTGGTCACAAGTGTAGCTGTATCTTTGTATAATTGCTTGTTTCATATCTGCCCCTCTAGACTACAAATGCCTGAGGACAAGGACCATATCTCAATGAGTATTTGTTGAGATGACCAAACAAGCCAATTAACACATGTATGAAGAAGGTAGGGGTCATTTTTGGCCAGCCCTTCCCAAGAGGGAGGGTGCTCTGATTCTAAAGGCCTCATGGCCAAGACCGCAGGGGGCCCTGCCTGGTCCTGCTGGCCACCTTCTCAGGACAATCCCCCATTATAAAATAGCAGCAGGCCACCAGGTCCTCAAAATGGCTGAGTGAGGGTCCAGTCACCATGCCACGGGCAGACGGACTGTCCGCCTGGCGAGTCTGAGGACCTCTGCCTGGCTCCACGCCACAGAGAGGGGCACTGCAAGGCCAGGCGGAGGGCAGCCCCGCCTGGGCCCGGGTGGCGGAGTCGAGGAAGGAACAGGGGTGGGTGTGGGGCTCACATTTCTGGCATACCCACTCCCCGGGCAGCACAGCGCCCATCAACTTATCTAAGCCTTCTAGGCAGCCGGATTTTCTTTATTCACGCAGGCATTCAACCAACGTTGTGTGAGGCACAGTTCTCAGAACCGGACAGACTCCCAGAGCCCGCATTCTAGCGTGAGGAGGCAGACAACCGACACACACACCAGCTCCGGTGGGACCAGCGTGCCGCAGTAAGCACGGAGCTGAGGCAGAGGCCGGCGGGGTGGGGGCCGCGAAGGCCTCTGAGCAGGTGGCATCTGTGCTGGACCCCAATGATAAGGGAGCCTGCTCTGCACAGCTGGGCAAGAACACTCCAGGCAGAGGGCACAGGGAACACCAACGTTCTACAGCAGGCACGTGCTCTGGTGTTTGAGGACCAGGACAAAGTCCTGGAGGACGGCTGGACACAGAATCAGGGCACAGTACGAGAAGGGCCAGGGCGCTGGGCAGGGCTAGGCGCTGCTGGGACTGGGCCTTGGAGAGGAGACACGATGTCATGCTAGTCCAGGGGAATCTCTTAGAGCCAGGTCGCACAAACCATCTATGAAAAAGACCGGTTTTGGTTTTTTTCTTAATCTCCGATGCATTGTGACCAACATTTTTGTAAGATATGAAATCAAATCATGTGCTTGGACGCTGCGTCACTGCCAAATTGCCACGCAAGTTTCCAATCACACACCCGACGTCCGTGCTTCTTTCGACTCTGGCCAGCGCCAGTATGCAGACCACAAATGGAGCTTCTTTGCAGAAAGGTTCATTTAGGAAAATGACACACACAACAACAGTGGTGAATAGATTCTGTACAAATAAAGAAACCGAGGCTCAGAGAGGGCCGGTGACTCAAGTGGCAGAGCCCTCACCCCTGCACCCTCCTGTCTCGGAGAGCTCCCGTTTCTGTCCGAGCCTTGCAGAGCACAGGCGTGAGCAGTGGCGCTGCTACTTCTGAACAGGCGTCAGGAGTCTCTTTCTCAGCGCCTGACAGCGCCATCTACCCGGCGGGTTCTTCCAGGGACTCCGTGGGAAACGTGCGTGAAGTCTCCGCACTGCAGCTGGCACACAGAAAGCACTCAGAGAAAGGACTCCAGCTGTTGGTCTGACCCCAGCCATTTTACACTTGGGTAATTTTACGTTCATCTGGCCCGAACTATTTTATTCCCAGTGTTTTCAAGAAACTAAATGTTCAGCAGGTGAAAAATGAGCAACTCTTCTTTTCCAAAACAGCCACTTCCCTGACCCCCGCGGCTCTGACTGATGTGAGCTGTGGGTCCTCGGGCCAAGCCATCGAACTTCCTGAGCTCAATTTTCTCAAATGTCATTGGTATGACAAATAAAATAAAATAAAATAAAATAAAATAAAATAAAATAAAATAAAATCTGTGTAGGGCACTTAGAGTAATGCTGGTACATATCAAATACTAAATAAATGTAATTATTATAGCTAAACTTTAGTATTCTCAAATAATCTACAAAAAAGCAACTAGAACTATTAATTTAGCAATGTAGCAGGATACAAGGTCAGTATACAAAAATCACTTACATTTCTATACATTGGAAATTGCAATTAAACAAAAAATACCATTCACAATAAAAAATGAAATAGGCTGAACTGTACAGTTAAAAATGGCAAAAATGGTAAATTTATGTTATGTGTATTTCCCACAACAAAAAAATTATAATTAAAAAATATAGGCTCTATGCCAAAAAACCCCAACATGAAATAGAGACAAATTTGACAAAATATGTGCAAGACCAGTACACTGAAAACTACAAAGCATTGCTGAGAGAAATTAAAGAAGGCCTACATAAATGAAGATACAAGTGTGTCCATAGATCAGAAGATTCAATATTGTTAAGCTTTATACATAACTACGATGTAACTGCAATTAAATTCCCACCAGACTCTGTAGAAACTGACAAGCTGGTTCTAAACCTTCTGTATCAATACAGAGGACCTAGAACAGCTAAAGCAATTTTTAAAACAAAGAATCATGTTGGAAAACTCATACTATTTTCAAGAACTGCTATAAAACTATAGTAATTGAGACAGTGTGGTATTTACATTAGGTCAGACATTGAGATCAAGGGAACAGGATATATTTCAGAAATGGGCCCAAAGGTACCAAGATAGTTTGATGCATCAATCAGGAAAGGAAGCCATTTCCAACAGAGGAACAACTGGATCCATATGCAAAAGACGGCAACAGCAACCAAAAAACCCTCTATTTTTACCTCCTACCATAAACAAAAATTAACTCAACATGGATCGTAACCTAAATACAAAAGCTAAAAGTGTAAAACTGTTCTTCAAAAGACACTGTTAAAATAAAAAGACAAATCACACACTGGGAGAAAATATTTGTAAAACACATTATCAGATAAACGACTTGTTTCTAGAATATATAAAAATCTCACAACTCAATACAAACAATCCAGTGAAAAAACAGGCAAAAGGTTTGAACGCTTCATCACAGAAGATATAAGGAGGGCTATTTGCTTAAAAAGATGTGCAACATCATTAGTCACCAGGGAAATGCAAATTAGAACAACAATGAGATACCACTACATACCTATCAGAATGGCCAAAATTTAGAACCCTGACAGTACCAAATGCTGGCAATGATACGGAGCAAAAGGAACTCTCATTCATTGTGGGTTTTTTTAAAAAACAGAATTTATTTTTTAGAGCAGTTTTAGGTTCACAGAAAAATTGAGCTGAAGGTACAGAGAGTTCCCATTCACCCCCTGCCCCAAATGCACAGCCTCCCCGGTTATCAACACCATACAAGGCACGACGCCCAGAGCAGACCCTGGTGTAGGCTGTGGGCTCTGGGTGATGAGGGTGCCTGGGGGTGCCACACTGACAGGGCGGGGTGTGCCTTTAGCTCAGTTTTGCCTCGGAGGAACCCTCTGAGGATAGAGCTAGACTTGGACAAGGAATCATTCCTCGCCTTTGTTAGTGGCTGTTTTGGAAAAGAAGAATTGCTCATTTTTCACCTGCTGAACATTTTGTTTCCTGAAAACACTGCGGATAAAACAGTTGAGGCCTGATGAATGAAAAATTACCCAAGTGTAAAATGGTGCTGTTGTTCTGAACCAGAATCTGAAAAAAATGCCTGAAACAGAATCCAAACTACAGGGAGCTAAAGAATTGCTGGAAAGACTCCCGGAGAGGTGCTCTCTCAGAGACCCAGGGGTGCGGGCAGTAAGTTCAGGAACCAAGCACTGTGAGAGCCCAGAGTTCAGTGATTACCCAGAAGACACATGAGGGAAGGTGGATGCTGAGGAGGACAGTGATGGAAAGGGACAGAGGGGCAGACGCCAGGCAGCTCCCCACCTCGCCTCCCCCTCTCCCTGAGCCTCGTGTGCAGATCAGAAATGGAGACCCCCCCCCCCCCAGCTAGACATGGCCCTTGCTGTGCAAATGCTGGATGGACCCTCCCCAGAGTCCTGCTCCACTCAGATGAGCAGATCCTGGGACAGGCTCACGTCAGCAATGGGGGGGTGCAGGTGTGGGGGTACTGAATAACACAATTTGAAAGATACCATACCCAGGACCCTTTAAAGGTATCACACACTTTTGTCCAAAATCCCTATTATGATGATACAATGACCATATCTAACTAGAAGAATAAGGTTAGTTTTGGAACTATTAGCCATCTGAGCAGCTGATATTTTTTTGGAGATGTAATTCACTAACTCAAAGCAAACAATTCAGTGGTTTTTAGTGTAACCACAAAGTTATGTGGCCATTACCACTATCTAATTCCAGAATGTTTCTACTACCCCAAAAAGAAACCCTGGACCAATTAGCATGAACAGTCAATTTTGTATAAATACTGGTATGGGCCAGAAACATGCCATGAGCCCCAGTGACAGATGACAGGGGAGTGGGGAGCGGACGGCAACCCAGGAGCAGCTACCACGCTGTCCCTAACAGAACCCAGGGCTTCTCCACGGGCCACGAGAAAGTGCTGAGCCTGTCAGTGTAGGTCTCACAGAGGTCCACAGGCCCGGGGCAACTGGACAATTTGGTGTGAAATGTATGAAGAAATTTAATTCATTATCTTCTTAAGTTCAAAAAGTGTTCTACACTTTTATTTGAGGTTAAAGGAAGGGGCTCAATGATGGAGTGGGAATTCTTGACATTTATTCTTAAAATCAACATCGAATCTGGCAGACATGTCATCTGGAAACCAAGCTTCAAATTAAAAAAACATGTTCCACTTCACATCCAAGCACCTCACTTGATTCAGCTTCTGATTACTTCCCTTGCTGAACTAGAAAAAGTCAGAGTCAAATGTCATGCCTGTACATGAAGAATGTGCCGTGGATTGTTTAAAATCTCCTCTTGCGGGAAAGAAAAGCACAAATCATGCTATTTGAGTTCCAAGTCAGGTGCCGGCAGGAGAGGCAGCCCCAGGAGTGCGGCACAGGCTCTAGAGTCCAACTCACCACTTTCCTGCTGATCTTGGGCAAGTGGCTGAACCTCTCTGTGCCTCAGTTTCCTTGTCTGTAAAGTGGGGACAATGACAGCATCTACCTCATAGGGCTATTATGAAGTTTAGATGGATCACTACAGGGAAAGCCCCTGCCTACGCATACTACCAACTCCATAAAAGTTAGCTATTATTGAGCTAACTTTTGGGTCTAAAATGTCAGCGAGCTCCAGCCAGAGAGAAGGTTCTGATGACCTGAATGTAACCCACCTCTGACCCGCTACATATGATAAGGAGAGTGAGCTCGTAGCAATTCGGTCCCCCTTCTTTGCCTGGGTCTTGAGCGGAGATCAACCAAGGAGAAAAGCTCCCGCTCTGGCACCAAAGGCCGATCCTGCTCGGTGGACAGGGGCCGGGGGAAGAACTCTGTGGGTGAGCCCAGGCCGGGGCTACAGTGGAGGCGGCACATCCGTCCTATGCAGACACGTCCTGAGACCAGCCTCCAGCCCTTCGACACCACCCCCAGGTAGCAGAGCACCTGTTAACACTCGCCTGTCCCAGGCCATGGCTAGCTGTGGGGAGAAGTGTCTTCCGCAGGCTGGGAGGGGGGATGGGTGGTGGGCGAGGAGGTGGTCAGAGTGACTTTCCGACCTTACTCTCACCTTACTCAGATGGTCCTTTTGGTCTCTTCATCTTAACTTGGGTTAAAAGGTGGCAGTGTGGCTGTCCATGACAATGGTTGGGAGACTTTGGAAGAGCTAATACACTTAACCTCGTCCAACTCCACTTTCTAGCCAGTCCCTTAGCCACCAGCCAACAAAATTCACCCTGAGTTTCTCACTCCACACGTTCCCTTTTCCGTGTCTTTGCTTGGCGTCCCGCTTCCTCTGTCCAAGGACCCCATGTAGCCCAGCCTGGCTCCGGTGAGGTTAGAGGGGCCTCTGTCCCCATTTCTGGGACAGTGGAAATGGACACAACTTTCTGTGTAATATATGCCAGAACCCTACCTTTCCTTGTGCGATCCAGGAATTCTATTCCCTGGAATTCGCCCTAAGGACATGATCATACAAAGACTTATTTGCACGACATTTTTGGCTATTAACAATCACATTTTTGAAGAAGAGTGTTTGATGACAGAAAAAAGGCTGTCAATGCTCAAACCTGAGCCAGTAAAAAAACCAACCAACAAACAAAAAAAGCCTAAAACTGTAAAATTATCAAGCAGAAAAAGGATACTAAACCATATGAAACTTAAATTTTGTTAAAATATATGTATCATATTTAATATGCATCAAAGTTAAAACTAGAAAGAAATGTTATCAAAGTGTTAACAGTGTCTCCATCTCTAGGTGATAGGATTGCCAATATGGGCTTTCGGTCCCTTTTTTCTCTGGTTTGATCAGGACATCCACCATCACTGTGCCCCTTCTTTTGGTGATGACACCTCAATGTTTCTCTGGAAAGCTGCCTCTTTGCCATCAGCAGCATCTGTCAGGTACGGAACCCAGGCTCAGCTGATGGGGCTCTCTCCCCTGGGACTATGAATCTCGGGCGATGAAACCCGAAGACGGACAGAACGGAGCTCGAGTGTCTTAGCAGCATCTACACTGGACAGACCGTCTTCGGGTTCTGGGCCCTGTTGTCTGAGACTTGCTTCTTCAGGTTTCTCTTGGACTCTCTGAGCAAACCAACATCCCTCTAATAAACCCTAGCCTTGTTCAAGTTAGCCAGAGGCTGTCGATGCTGCTTTTGACTGAAGAGTCCTAACTGACATCTGTCTCCTCTTAAATGTGTTCTGTTTCTGAATCCTTCCCAATGACTGGGTGCTACTTGCAGGACACAGTGGGTGCAGGCACAGGCTCTGGGATGGAGACATCTGGACCAGGCCCCGCTGGATGCACAATCCTTAGACCCAGTAAACGAGCTGCCCCAGCTCTCTGAGCCTCAATTTCTTCATCTGTCAAATTAGAAGAACATTTCTGTTTCACAGGGAGCTGTTGTAAGCCTCAAACGTGCTAATAAAAGGATAGTGCCTGGCATGTCCAAGGTGGCAAACAGACAGTACGCATCATTGCCAATGAGTGTCTGATGACTCTCTTGAACAAATGAATCTATTCGTCCAACAACAAACAGAGAGTCTCGCAGTGTGCCAGGCACACTGGCCTGGGGTGGGCAGCGAGCAGGACGGCCAGCGCCCCGGCCCTCACGTGTCTCACAGGCTCATGGGGAGACGGACGAAGAACAAGCCACAGACGAAGACACAACCCCGTTTCAAACAGTGGGAAGTGTTATACAGGACACACAGCCAGGAGATGGAACAAGGCAGAGAAAGAACATACTTAAATATGCTGAGGCCTCATGGATGAGACGGGACCAGGCCTGCAGGGTAGGAGGGGACAGTCCAAGCCAAGGGCTCAAGAAACAGGGCCGAGGGGTGTTGTGGGTGGAGAGGCAGGCAGGCCCTGTAGGTCGTGGGCAGGAGTCTGGATATGTGGCTTTAAAGGGAAACCACGAAGAGGTTTTACGTTGGGCACTGATGGATCTGCTGTGTAAAAGACCTGTCAGCCCTGCATGGAAGCAAAAGGAGAGGACAGTTTAGGGGCGGTATCAGGAGTTCTGGGAGGAAATGCTAAGCTGGTGCAATGGGGAGACAGAAGCAGACGGATGCCATGTGTCTTAGAAACAGAACCCACAGGAAATGGGACTCCCCGATGCCCTGGACGTGAGGGTTAGGAGGAAGGTGTCAGCAGGATGGCTCCCAACCTCTGGCCCAAGGAGGGTTGACAGACCCTGCAGGGAAGGATGGATGTGCACAGGGGACCAGTGCCTCGGGGACAGAGCTGTCAGCTGTGAGCGTCGCACTCCACGGGCAGCCCTGGGCTGGGGCCACGCAGTGGGATGGCCGGCACAAAGCGGATATTTGAATGCGTGGGAATGGATGGACGAGAGCCATCTCGTCAGCCCCGCGCCTGTGAGTGCCAGACAACCACCCTGACCACCAGTGAAACTGTAGCTGAAACAGGGACTCCAGCCCCACGGCTCAGAAACTTGAGGGTACATCAGAATCACCTGCTGGGCTTGACAAGCCATCATTGCTACTGCCAGGCTCTCTCATTCAGAAGGTTGGGATGGGGCCAAAAGATGTTGACTTCTGGCAAGTCTCCAGGGGGTGCCAACCCTGTGGGTCTGGGGAGCTCGCTTTGGGATCACTGCTCTGCCAGGAATGGTGGGCTTGGCCTGCACTCCCAACTCCTTACTTACTAACTCTGGGGGAGACACTTCCCCTCCTGAGTTTAACTGAACGCGTAGTCCTTGGGTGTTAAATGGGGTCAGGGTAACTGCTGGATGACAGGGTGTAGTGAGGACTCAATGACATGGTGGCACTAAGCGCCCACATGGTGCCAGGGTAACTGTTCACTGAGCGTGGGCTCCCTTCCCACTGACACATGCAGAAAGCACGTAATGTTGGCTGAGTGTGTAAACTTAGTTTCTAATATAAGGTCAGAAGGAGGAAAGGTCATGGGAAGACACTTCAAAGAACTCAGCCTGAGGGTCCGAAGCCCCCGAGCAAGGGAGGCTCTGGCACAAAACTCCACCTCTCTGGGCCTGGGAAGAGCTGCTGGGACGTCCCCAGTGGATGCCCTAATGTCCCTCTGGCAAGAGTGCCCTCCTCGAGGGCAACAGACCTTTCCTCTGGGTGGTTTGGCAACCGCAGGTTCCCAGTGTCCAGAGAAGTTTTAATTTTGTGTAATTCTAACTCTTTTCAATAAAGACGATAAAGTGAGTGTATAGCAGAATGAACTTTAGCTGTCTCTCCTTTGTAAGACTTGCCATGGAAATAAGCTCACGTGCCTGCAGCCCCTCGCCAGTCCGTCCTCACCCGGCATCCTTCACAAGCCTGCTCGGGGCCAGGCTAGTTGGGGGGGGATGGGTGCCCCCGAGAGAATCCACCTTGTAACCAGGCCCCATCCGGCGCCTGGGAACCCCAGGCTGGTGCTGCAGGGGGGCCCGAGGGAGCAGAAATGGCCTGCACAGAGGTGAGGAGCCCCTGCACGGTCTGCGCCCTTCCCCCAGGCATGCAGACCCCAGCACCCCAGCTGCGGCGCCTGGGGTAAGGCCTGGCCAGCAAGATGCAGCCTTACCTTCTCATAGGGACAGTACCGGAACATCTTGATGGGGCTTGTGCAGATGAAGACGTCAGTGCTGCCGACAAGAGAAAGGCGAGTGAGCCTGCGAGCCCGGCCTTCGGCCTTCGCCACCACAGGACTTTGCCACCCACACTGCGGCCTGGCCACCCGTCTTGCCTTCATGGGGCTGGGCCCTCTCAGAGTGTGAGCCCTTCACCTGGGATGGGAAACCCACTGCCTTGTGTTATCTCCACACCAGAGATGTCAACCTTGCAGTTCGGTCCTACCTGATGGCCCTGGGCACCACGTGTAGCTAGCTCAGGGGTGGACATCTGACTTACAGCATCTGACCAGAGCCTCATGCAATGGCAAGCAGTAAGTAAAGAAATCTATGAGGAAGAGAATTCCAGTGACACGTGCAAGCTCTGGCCGTGGGGAGCACCCAGGGTGAGCCCGCTCCGCTCTGGGCTGCGTCCTCCAGCACTGGAGTCCCTAGAGACAGGCCTGGGCTCTGCGTGAGGAACACCAAGGCCCCACGGGCTGCAGTGCTGTGCTGAAGTGTTGTGGGAACTGACCCAAAGGGCCTCCCAGGTGCCCAGGTGTCGCAGTGCTGGCTCCCCACACACCCAAAGGGCCCCAGCCCCTCACCCATAGGGGTCTAGTCCCAAACTTCCTCAGGAAGCCAGGGTTTGCTTGTGGAACCTGCACCTGCTGGTTCAGCTCACTGAGCCTGTGAAGACTACATCCCTAACTTTTTTTCTGTGAGAGTCCTAGGTGAGACTGCCAGGTCTCTGGGACATGCATGTGACTCTGCACTCCTGCCAACCACGCTACCCCTTGCACCTGCTGCTCCTGCCCTAAATACTCACCTCTCCCGATGTCCTGCCCCCCCGGCCCCCACGGGAACCGGCCTCACACAAGGGTCTGGTCTGCCGCCCGGCTGGTCTCGGGTGAGAGCTGTTTCTTTCCCACCCCTCACAAACTTCAGAGATGGAAGGTGAGGAAGGCATCTTCCTTCTCTATCGCTCCTTCCCAGTCCCGGATTCTGCTGATGCTCACACTGTGTGGCACAGCCCTCCGCCCTTCCTGGCAGCTGTCTTCTACCCCTCACACCCCGACTTGCTGGCCCGCCGCGGCCCCTCCACCTGTCACCCCGTGATGGCCCACACACACTGCACACCTGCAGACCCAACACCTCACCTCCAAATTCCTCTCCACGCCCTGTCGCCAACAGCTCTTCCACTGTCACCCCCGGAGCTTGGAATCACTTCACCGGGCTTTGCCTCTCTGACAAACGTCTTCTCCCATCATGTGCTCAATTCTCTGACCTCACCGGGACAGACGCCCGCCGAGGCCCCCGTCCTTGCATCACGTCTCGCCCCAGCTCCATGGCCCCCTTCGCCCGGCCGGGGTTCTGTGCCCATCGCCACGATCACTCTGCCTGCGCTTCTCTTCCTGCGTGGGGTCTGCTTGGCCAGGCTCCCGAAAGAGCCCGACTAGCCAACTTCTCCCACCTGCCCCGAGCAACTGAACGCTGCTGGAGAAAAGAAAATTCCCATCATCAGAGGGACCCGATTCCCCTTCAGTTCCTGACACAAAGCCAGGGCCTGCCTGGGGGCCTCCTCCAGCCCTTGTGGGCGCTCCCGCAAGGCTCCCAGTGCAGCCATCTCCTCGATCTGGACCTTCCGGCAGATGAGACTCCTCGCTGTGCTCCTCGCCCCCATCTGGAGGCCTGCCTGTGTCTGGGCTCATCTCTTCTCCTTCCCACAGCAGGAGGAAGCAGCCTCCTCCTCCTCCACCGGCCCTCCACCTGTGCCTGCATTCTAGCCCTCTGACCTCCACGGGCCTTTGCCTTGCAACACTCCTCCTGCTCATCCACACGCGTGCTAGCTCCTGGCATCATAAACATGTATACGTTCAACACCTTGACACCCACCTCCTGCAGCATAACCTGCCCAACAAGCTGCCTCCACCTGCCGACCCCACGTTCTCACCTCCTGTGCCCGCTTCACCCACTCCAGCCCATGCCCCGTCCTCTTCACTCCGCAGAAGTCGCTCGCTGTCAGCAAGGACCTGCATATCCCTGTGTCCGTGCCCACCTCACCCTCCTCATCTCCTCCCAGGCACTCAGCCCCGACGACCCTGTGCCGGCTTCTGGCCTGTGCCTCACTGGCCACCCAGCCCGGCCTCCCCGTGGTCTGCTCCTCTCTGATAGTTGGCTCTAGGCCCCGGGGGATCTCCACCCGCACCCCCACCGGGGGCTACCACCCAGGCTCGTGGCTGCAAACACCATGGCCGTGCTGATGTGTCCCAGTCTAACAGCCCATTCTTGTGTGTGGAGTGCCTACCTCACCCCGGACACACGGCACCCACTTAGCTCCTCGCAGACCCCTCACTTGGTCCAGACTTTGCACACTGACTGACCATAGGAATCTTCTACCAAGTTAAGAGCAAACATGGAGGAAAAGGACCATCAGGTATGGGCTACACTTGCATCCCCCAAACTGGAATTCCTGCAAAAGTGTTAATAGGGAAGCTGTGAAGAAAAGCTCCCAGCTAGAATACTGTTGAAGAAAGCTGCATTCTCTACTATCCTATCAAGGTGTCATGATGCACGTGAGCAATTAAAAGCTCCCAGAAGTTCTACAGTAAAGGAGCCTACTTAATTCAGTGTCTCCCATACTGTTTTGCCCCAAGACTGCTTTTCCTGAGGCATGCCTATTAAATCCCACAGAATAGTAATAGCAACAGCTAGTGTTCGATGAGCACTTATACGCACCAGGCACTATACTGAGGATTGTCTCGTTATCTTCATTTTACAGATGAAGAAATGAGACCCAGAAAGTTTAATAACTTGCCCAACGTCTGGGAGTGAGATTCTGGAGGAGCAGGACGTGAGCCTGGGCATCAACCTGCAGGGCCTCGCTGTGCCACGCAGCTCCCCAGAACCTAGCAGTGTGATCCAGGCCAGGACATGCCGCCCCGGGCCGTGAGTAGAGTTTTGAAAAGTGTAAGTGCTAATGCTGTACACACATGCTTTGCCTCTCTAGGCGCTTGCTACAGACCCACTATAAATCAAGTTCACGTCACAAACCAGAATAAAATATTAATGCACTACTCTGCATGATCTGGACTCAAGTCCAAAGATAAATTACTGACCAAAGTCTACAATTCAACTCAAACTCTAAGCATTTTGTGTGTCTCTGATGCCTATTTATCATATTATAACTTTGAAAGTGGATAATTTTTGGAGGCATTTATATGGCACAATGAAGGCCAAAACATATCTTATGTTTGTCATTCAGGTTGATAAATTCAAACAAAACTGTGGCAATAAAAGTTATCCAAGTCTAGAAATAAACCCTTACAGTGGGGGCTTCAGCCCACTGAACCACTCATTTCACCAGAACAAAACAGAAATATCTCAAGCAATACTGCTCCTCCTTCCTTAACCACCCTTTCTAAATGAGACTTCCCACTACTCCTTTCCTTTGGCTCTTAGCACAATCTGTGATTATTGTCACTTGGTGATTCTTTGTTGAATGTCTGCTCTCACTAGACTGGACGCCCCATGAGGGCCAGGGCCACGCTCTGCTCATCTCTGAATCCCTGGTGCCAGCAGCGTCTAACACAGTCAGTTCTTAGGTACTTGCTGACTAAATGGGTTTCAACACCCAGTGAACCAGATCAAATTAAATTCACTATTTTCTCAAGTCTGCGTAAACCAAGTCTGTTTTACATGGCCCTGTGCAGGGCTGAGGTGAGGGAAGGGAGAGGGCAGGGGGAGGCAGCAGAAGGCAAGAGAAGGGAGGATGGCAGGAAGAAGGTACAGGGTTGGGGCTGGGAAGATAGACTTACTTTTGTAGGTTGGCCATCTGTTTCACAGCTTCTACGGCCCCTGGCAGAGGCTCAAGTTCGAAAAAGAAATTCTTTGACTCCCAAATGCTGATGGCCTTCTCCTGAGAAGTGCAGAAAAGCAAGTTACTTCCAAGGTCCTCGGCACCTCACTGCCCCCACCTCAGGAGGACATCAAGGCTGAGAAGTGGGGGTTTCCACATTCCCCTCACCCCCCAAACACACCCAAGGACATATTTCCTGGGGGAAAGGAGGCACACAGAGTTTGTGTGTGCTTCGGGGGCCCTTTCCAGAAAGGATCTGACTTCTGTCGGGATCCAGCAGAGACCCACTAAGGTGTTAGAGCCATGGATTCCTGCATCCACTGGAGCTCTCTGGGACCTGAGGCCACTCATCCAGAGCCACGTGTTTGCTATGCTTGATTCCAATGGCCAGAGTATCACGGAGGCTGAGGCTGGCCAGGTCTTGCTGTGGCGGTAGAGGTGTTACACTTGAGAGCTGGAGGAACTCAGAGTCTTACGGGCACTGCTGTGCCACAGGGAACAGGAGAAGCAGGCAGGAGGGAGGCAAGGTGGAAGGACGATTTGGGGAGCTCCAGGCTGCTCCCCACATCAACCAGAACAACTCTGCTTTTATCTGCTTTATGTGTTCTGGTGCCAGTAAGTACATTTTTTAAAAAAAGGATTCCACTGCTGTTAGGGTTAGAAAGCAAAAATCCACACCCTCATTTTACATATGAGGAAACTGAGGCTCAGAATGGGGAAATGATGTCACACAGCCAAACAGTGGCTGAGCTGGGAGGAGGACCCCATCACCCAACTCCCAGGCTATCACTCCCAGGCTATCACCTTTCTACCTTATGTCACTGGGCCAGGCAAGGGAAGAGTGACACGGGAAGGGAGACACATCTCAGCCTCTGAGAAGTAGGAACCTGAATCCCACATGTGTGGTGCAGGAAGTACCTCTGCCAGGTCAGAAGCGGTACCTTCCAAGTCAGAAGCAGCACCCGTCACATGTATGGCTGGAGGGTAAGCTGAGATCATACCAGCAGTGCTCTTGTGAACTATAAGCGGCTGAGCAAATGTGTGCTTATTACTGATACATTTGATCTTTGCAACTCAATTCATAGAGAAGGAAGAATTTTTTCAAGGCCACTTCGAGGTGACACCGTGAAAACTTGAACTCAAGGATTCTGACTCCTATATAGAGACAGTGTGGAGGGGTGGAGCCAGAAAGTCCTGGCCCTTGCCACGTGGCCCTGCGTTGACCACCGTGCATCAATGAGCCTCTCTCCCTATCTATAAAATAGAGCCAGGAGTCCACCCCTTCCTTCCAGAGCTGTTGTGAGGATATAACAGATACACAGCATCGAGCACCTTGTAGGTAATGTCAGCTTCTCAGTAGCCCTTCCTTCCCTGACACTAACTTGCTGTGAAACCCTGGTCAAAGCACTTGCCCTCTCTGGGCTCAGTTCATCTATCCTAACAGTTTAAGATTTTAAGTCGGTTAAAATGAGCTTTGCTTTTCACCTCTGCTCTGATTACCTCCCAGAGTACTGTGAAGATCAAAGGGAACGCAGAGAGAGCAGAATGTTGTACAGTGGATATGCTACCTACATAAGCTGGGTTGTTTTGTTTCAGCCACAGACACTGGGCCGGTTTGGCCAAGGGGAGCCCCAGGGATGTCCTGCAGGGAGCTGTGCCTCGGGAAGGGAAGAGAAGTAGAGGAAATCAACAGATCACTCCCAGAGCACCCTCCTCACTGCTCCATGAGCTCTGTTCCTTTGTCTTGTACTTGGAAACTGGTAACTCTGTGTGCACAGAATCTGCACAAAGGAAAAGCCACTGTACTTTTCAGCGTTGGGGATGGGCTTAGTTTCATCACACTAATACAGTCTTGGGAGGAAATAAGGTGCCCAGACTTCCAGTGCTGTGCGCTGCCGATAAATGAACACACACGGTGCGGTGCAGTCTATTGCTGAGGCTGCAGAAATTACTAGGGCATTTTCTCCAGTTTAAAGTGTGTCATTGG